>CM066319.1:110614878-111239878 GCA_033807775.1 Saussurea involucrata | reverse complement strand
CGGACTTCTTATCTTCTCTGAATATCTCAATTTCAGCGATTGAAACAAGGGTTGTTCTTCCAGAGATGAATACCTTGTTGATTTTGGCAGGAGAGTCTCTGTAGTTGACCTTTTCTTTGCACCAGGCTAAAGTTGACTGAGACACAATTCTCTTTTCTTCAGTTATCTTCTTGGCGTTTTCCCAGAGCTGACGTTGAACATCAATGGGAACTCTTTTCAGCTTGGGGTCTTTTATTGAATGTTTAGATAGCTGGATGGCGTATTCTCTGTCTTTTTCTTCAGCTTCTTTTCTTTCAGCTATTAGACGTTCAGCTCTGAGATGTTCCTTGTATTCCTTTTTGAAAATTCTGAACTTTGGAGGAACTGTAGGACTGATCACGCCTCAGAATGATTCGCTGATCCTCGAATCGCTTTATTATCTCCTCTCTTCTTTTCTGATCCTCTTCACTTAGCCTTTGAGGAGCTAAGGAAGGTCTGCCTCTGTGCGAGAGTAGCTGTTCTTCTGGTTCATCAGTCTCAGAGATTAAATCTAAGACTGGGATTATTTCTTCAGCAGCAGCTGGTATTTTTGGTGAAGTCGCAGTTGTGGAGCCTTCAGCGATATCCTCAAACAGGGGAGAGGACTAGCTGAAACACAGCGATCTTACGAGTAAGAACTTGGGTAGAATCAGATAGAGAGAATTGTTTCAAGTGTATAGGCTTAGGTAGTAGAAATGATTGGTATGATAGAAGAGGGATGGAGTGAGATGTTTAGCATACCTGACAAACCGGCTTTTCAAGCAAGATCATCAGATTGTCATCTTCAGCGACGCTTTTGCCTTTGCCTTTCTCAGCTCCAGAGGCTGAGGGCTTTGTCTTTGTCCGCTCCCCTGAAGGTTCATTTATCGAGATTCCCTTAAGAGCTTTGATCTTTTGAGCAGGTTTGACGATAAAGAAGTCATTGTCATCTTCGTCATCATCATCATCATTCTTTGGAGAAGAAGATGGTTCATCATCAGGGATGTCGACGGCTTCATCATCTTCTGCTTCGGATTCAGTTTTCTCAGCTTCTTATTCGAGTTGCTCCCCCTCAGATACAGAGGCGAGCTTCTCGGTTTCCTCAGGGTTTTCATCTCCCTGAGGTCCAGCAGTGGTTTCTTCAGCATCCTTCTTTTCTCCCCTGATAGATTCATCATGGGAAAGGTCTTCAGCGCTCTTCGAGAGATCTTCAGCGCTCTTCTCCCCCTCTTTTCCATGATGACTGGGGGAGGAATGGCTAGATTCAGCAGCGTTGGTAGGTTCTCTGTTGTCTTGGCCAGAGAGACCTACACAAACTTCAATCTTTGCTAATCTGTCTTCAAGGCCTGAAATAGCAGGATTGATCTTCCCGAGCTCAATGCGATATGCCGCTGTAAAATGTTCAGATTCAGGGACAGGGGCAGGAGCAGGAGTATTCTCCTTGTGCAGCAGCTGTTCGATCATAGTCTTCATCGAACCAATGTCAGTCTTTACAGAGCTTAAGTCAGTCGTCAGAGAGTTGACATTTGTCTTCACAGCAGACATATCTCCCTCTAGTGTTCCAACCGATGTCTTCAGCGTTGTAAATTCGCTGGACATGGGCGAAACTGAGTTTCTTAAGAGAGGTGTAGTCTGTGTAGATATCAGCGAGCACCTTGGCGAAGTCGCTGAGAGTCTTATCAAGTTGCTTCATGTCATCTGTGGAAGCCTTCTTCTCCACCACCGTTGTCAGTTTGTTCAGATTCTCTCCAGCGTTTGTTACAACTGTAGAGTTATTGGAGAGAGTAGTGGTGAGACCTGTCAGCTTTGTCTCCACGAACTTCAGAGAGGCGTTGATATCTCCCAAATTAGGACCTGTAACATATAAAAACTTGTGAACAGAGGAAAGCTCAGAAGTTTGGGGTTTAGTCACAGTGTTTATGGGTTGTTGTTTACCTGCAGGAGGATTGGTGAATTCATCGAAATCACGGGTTCCTGAGTAAAGTTCCATGTCATCTTCAAAAGTGCCCATGGATTTTTCTGCAGGTCCTGTCTTCATCATTCCTTGAGAATCAGCTTTATGTTCCGAGGAAATGATGGCAGCTCCAGTTAGATCTGGAGTAGAGACCAAAATGAGTGAAGGGAGGAGCGAAGGATAAGAATGGGGGTTGGGTTATGGGTTCAGCGTTGGATTCGCTGACAATCACTTCATCAGTCTTTTGAGAGACTGAAGGAGGTTGGGTCGGTTCCAAGTTTGTAACCTCAACCTTTAGAGACGCTGAAGTTTGGATAAAAGGGATGGCTTGTTCAGGTGTGGCAGAGCGTACCACTGAACGTTCCTTCAGCTCTGCAGAAAGAGCTGAGGAGTCTTCAGCATGAGATTGCTGGGGTTGCTCCTTTGTTTTCTTGATCCTTTTAGAATCAAGTGGGGTAGATGAATGTTTCCTTTTCTTAGAAGGAGAGGATTTTGTGGCCAGGGAATCAGCGATGGGTATTGTCGCTGAAGGAGCCACAAAAGTAGAATAAGGGTTGAGAAGAGTTAAGAGGGTAGAAAGACGTACCTCATTTTCAACAGGTTTGAAGTCGGGTACCTTAGGGCCAATCTGAGAGAGTTTTAGATCGCCCTCTTGCTGGTAGCTGTCCTTCAGGCCATATTGAAAGATAGCTCTGATGAATCGGGGGTAGGGAACCCAAGCAGGCCTGTCAGCGGCAGAGTCTACTCTTTGCAGCAAGTCATCATAGATGAGAGATGCCCAGTCAATGTGTAGACCTTTCAGCAGAGCGTATCCCATAGCTTGCTGAGGTTGAGCGGCTTGATCAGAAGAGCCGGTCTTGGCAGTCATGCAGCTGATAAGGTTAGCGAAGATGAAGTTCATCTCGCTGGGCATTTTCGATTTCTTCAGCAGTGTTAGCTTCTTCTTAGGCTTCTTGTCTCTGTCCAATTCCCATACATAGCCCATTGCATCAAAAAATGCAATAAGAGCTTCTTTGTCAGCGATCTTCTTATGGTCAGGGAAAGGAACAAAAGGTTTTTCCTTTGTAGCGATGGGAAAGTTCAGAGGTTTGCGAATGATGGCGGGTGTGATCTTTATCGTGCCATATTCAGTATCGCAGAGGATACAATCAACTGTTTTGGAGGGATCTTTGGCGGATGGTAGCTGAGAGTGTCTGGCAGAGTACCAGAACTGAGATAGTAGCAGCTGACTTGCAGGGGGTGAAATGGTCAGGGCTGTTGAAATGCAGCAATTCTTCAGGAAATTCACAGCATCTGTCAGATGTGTGACTTGCTTTCGAGGAGGAAACTCGAGAAGCGCAGAAAGGTTGTTTATCTTAGTCCAGTCTAGTTGACCAAGATTGAACTTAACCTGAGGAGCCTTGATGATTTCCACTTCCTCAGAGTCAGTAGAGAAGTTTTCAGCGGTAGTAGGAATGTTAGATGTTGCCATTTCCTGTATTATCACTTCAACCAAAGATTAACAAATAAGAATAATCTTAATGTGGAAAGATTTTCCATTAAGATGGTTCGAATTTTGTCCATTTCATTCAGACAAAATGTCTTAATGAAGATTAGGGTTTTTCTTGATTTTTGAAACGAAATGTAAAACCTATTTTCTTGTTTTCCAGTTTTCTATGAAGAAATAGATTCTGGAAACGAATGAAGAACAAGTTTAAGATTTTGCGTTTAAACTTGAAGAACAACCATGAAATGGTTGTGTTCATAAAACCACGAAAGAAAATGATTTCATTTTATGAAGTTCTTTTGTTTGATCTTGTTAAAACAATGAGAAGATCGGAAACAAGTTATACGCATTCGGTAAAAAATAAGAACATATTAACCTTGATGTTTGATGAAGAAGATGATGAACAGTTCTTGAAGTTTTTGAAATCACAAATGCAACAGTGAATTCTTTCTTGCGGAGGAAGATTGATCGCGTAAAAGAAAAAATATAAACAAAGAATTTGTTTATATAGAGATTTTAGAAAGAGAAAATCTTGAGCGGGAAAAGATTTTCATCATGACACGGACACGTGTTTTGTAACGTCCCAAAAATTACAAGGAATATAAAATTTTAAAACATGCATTTCATTATAAAACAATCACAATTTAATAATTCGTAAATCAAATGAAGTTAACGTCGTTAACTCGATCAGTCAATAAAGTTTATGCAGCGGAAATTTCATAAAATAAAATCCAAAGGTTTGAAAGTGAAACTTAAACAATTCTCGACACTCCGCGCCTAGTGTGTGTACCGTCAAGCCCGACTGCCGCTCGCACCTGAAATCACAACATATTGGGAAAAGGGTAAGCTAAACGCTTAGTGAATCATATCACACACGCAGGTAGCAACCCCACGTATATCGCCCCTACTCGCCAGTAGGCAACATCACCATCACCACGAATATAAATCCACATAATAATTAACGTATAAATACGAACCTCGGTCCCACCGAGCACACCAAAAATATATCGATACAAGCTCAGTCCCACCGAGCCCTCGGTCCCACCGAATAAATATAATATAATTGTACTAGCTCGGTCCCACCGAGTAAAAATAATATAATTGTACTAGCTCAGTCCCACCGAGCCCTCGGTCCCACCGAGTAAAGATAATATAATCGTACTAGCTCAGTCCCACCGGGCCCTCGGTCCCACCGAGCCCCCCAGTCCCACTGAGGTGTACACAAGCATACATAATTCACATACACATTCAACAGATCATAACTAGATATCACATCCCAACTAATTCACGTAAACACGTAATAACACGTAGAACAAAATAACGATATATTTACGAAATTCCTAACTACGTGGTGAGAGAACTCACCTCGTAAGCGCGCCTAGCTCACGAACAACAGTTCAAGCTCCACCAAACCGGGATCACTTCCCAATACCTAAACAAATGTTAAACGCATTAACACGAGGTCCGAACCATAAAACATGACGCACGAACAACTGTCGCTAAAACTACTTTTCTGTCTAACCAAACAGGTCTGTTCGGGACCTGTTCCGTCCTCCCCAAACACAGAAAATTCTCAATCACATTACATCAGCAGAAAGTGCTCTGAGTTAGGGTTCCAAGGATATATTATAATCCTCCTAACGATTTTTCTACATTTTAATACGGATTTTACAAAAACGGTTCGTAGAACAGCGAAAGCAGAACCTTTCAGTACGAAACGACGATTTGGCCTAAGCTACGTTCCGAACTGGTTTTTGCACAAAACATAGAAAAGTTACTAGACTCAACATGGGAACGTTTGGAACCGATTTCACCCCAATCCGTGCTACGAGTAAAAAGTTACGGCTTACGCAATACAGTGGCAGATTACTAACTTCCCATGAAATCATAATATGGTTTTGCAAAACGACTAGGCGGTTTCGGGCCAAGACCACAGCGGTCTTAGGGTTCCACCAGGTGGTTTTTAGGGTTTAGGCCGCGGCCCCACCCACTCACACACCATCACAGCCGTCCACCCACGGCCACCGCAGCGGCGGCGTGCGGCGGTGGTGGCTTCGCCGGAAAATGAAAAGAAAAAGGAAAAGGAACGAGGGTTTACCTTACGGCGAAGCGGCGGCGTTTTCTACACTCCTCCGGCGGTAGTGGCAGCGGCGAAGGGTGGTTGTCGACGTGCTCTCCCTCCCTCTCCTCTCGCCGGCGACCTCTCTCTCTTTCCCTCTCGATTTCTTTCTCTCTAGCTTTCTTCTTGGCCGAACACACAACAAGGGGGGATGGGGAAAGGTTTTTGGAAGTTGCTTAAGTGAAAAAACGAAAGGGGTGAGGGAAGGGGATCGGTCATATGGCTGGTCCCATGCACAAGTTTGGTGCATTGACCCAAATGGCCCCTCAACTTCCTTTCCTTGCATAAAACCAAAACGAGTTGACCGCGTTAACTTTTTGTCCCATTTCGTCTAATTCTGCTAACGAACACCAAGCTAGGGAGAAGATTTTAAAGAGAAATTAATAAAAATAATAAAGAAAAAGGCATACCGGAGTACGGGCTTTGCAACTCTCCCCCGCTTGAAATTAGACTTCGCCCTCGAAGTCTTGACCGACGAAAAGCTCGGGACAACTCTCGCGCATCTCCGCTTCGGGCTCCCACATCTCAACCTCAGGTTCCCAAGTTAACTTGGAACCCTTTCGGTGTTTTCACTGGACCTTCACTAACTGGAATTTAAGATTTCCCACACCACCTAAAAATCTCTCGAATACTTTTCTTACCACAAAACTCCTTCAAGTACACCGCAAGTATGATCGGAGGAACACTCCAACAACTGGACTCATTCCTAGTCAAACGACTTCGGTTGTCTCCCAACCATAGATAATCCAAACATCCCGATTCAAATTTCAAGCTCTAACCATTCTAATGTTGCTCACCAATATACCCTACAGGATACTCGAATTCGATCATTCCTATCATTAACTGTCGATTAACTTTCACGAGTTCTAATAGACTCCCACAATTTATTTCACATGAATTATCAAACCAGTAAATTTATAATCATCCACGAAAGTCATTCCACCACAACCATTCACCACAAGAAAACATCTCAGGATTACTACTACTATTAACATAATTTCCTTAAAATCGGCTACAATTCCCCAATTACACTAAGGCATTTGGCCTCAAGCCCAAAAGTCGACACCTAAGTATACTATTTACCTCAAAAATTCTACGTATTTATCCTCTTTATTACAAAGGGCATCATTCCCTAACCGATACTATTCGGCCTACAGTATCCACACGCGTGGGATACCCAACCTTCCACCATCGACGTATCTTCCACACTCGCTCTACGAAGCCTAGTTACACCCCAACGCCTACTTCTCAGGTACGTCTCAAGTCCCGGCACATCGGAGCTACCTCTCAGGTAAGTGCCCAAGACTGTATTCTCTTAGTGCCTACTGGAAAGTCAAGGTCATAACACATGAATACCGGAGTCCCACCCCGAGATACCCAACCGACCATTAAGACCGAGCAATTGACCCATGACTGTCACGGACAAAATTCGGAATTTCCCCCGAAACTCTCTCGCGTTTGGCATTTTCCTCCAAAACTGCCACCTTCTAAGCACTACCTATCGACTCGAGAAGAGGTATAACCACTGTTAACCGTTGACACAAGCCCCACAGTGGCTCACCATCCAGATGTCGACTAAGTGCGTCTGTAACAACATCCGCTTTACCGGGGTAGTAAAGTATCTCACCATCATAATCCTTGACCACGTCAAGCCACCTCCTCTGACGCATGTTGAGGTTTTGCCGGTCATCAAGTACTGGAGGCTTTTATGGTTAGTGTATACACTTGACGCCATACAAATAGTGCCTCCAAATCTTGAGAGCAAACACCACCAAATCTTACATACCCTCCGGCAAAGTCAACATCGGAGCCTCGCATAACGCCTGCGTAGCTCCTCAAAGCCCTCTGCTGCTCTTCACCCCAGCTAAAAGCCGCAGATTTCTTCGTCAATCGGGTCATCGGTAAAGCAATCTTGGAGAAATCCTGAATAGATCTCCGGAAGTACCCTGCTAACCCAAGAAAACTCCGTACTTCAGTGAGAGTCTTTGGCACTTCCCACCGCATCACAGCCGTAATCTTGGCCGGATCCACCATAATACCATTCTGGTTCACGACATGCCCTCGAAAGTAGACCTCTCGTAACCAGAACTCACACTTGGAGAGCTTAGCATACAGCTTCTCCTGCCTCAAAACTTCCAAAACTTCTCGCAAATACATCTCATGCTCTTCCTTCGACTTCGATTACACAAGAATATCGTCGATGAACACGATCACCGATCGATCCCACATAGGACTACATACCCGGTTCACGAGGTCCATAAACGTTGCGGGTGCATTGGTGAGCCCGAGAGGCATCACCACAAACTTGTAAATGACCATAACGTGAACGAACGGCCGTCTACTCCGTATCCTCTCTCCTCACCCGCATCCGATGATACCCCAATCTCAAATCAACCTTGGAGAACCACGAGGCTCCCTGAAGCTGATCGAACAAGTCATCGATCCCTGGGCGAAGGATAACGATTCTTTACCGTAAGCTTATTCAACTCACGGTAGTCTATACACATCCGTTGGGACCCGTCTTTCTTTTTCACAAACAGAATCGGGGCTCCCCACGGTGGACAACTCGGCTTGATGAACTCCTTTTCGGTAAGTTCCTGCAACGAGTGTACAACTCCTTCATTTCCGGTGGAACCAGGCAAAAAGGTGCCTTGGCCACCGGAGCAGCATCCGGAATCAACTCAATGCGGGACTCTACCTGTCGCTCGGGAGGTATCCCCGGTAACTCCTCCGGAAAATACGTCAGCAAACTCCCGTACAACTGGCACATCCTCCGCAGACTTCTTCTCTCCGTCGATGCGCGTGTCGATCACATACGCCAAAAATCCCTGACCACTGTGCTGCAAGTACCTCCGAGCCCTCGCAGCCGAACATATCGCTGAGGTCCGCCTGGGCAAGCCGCCCTGAACTAGCATTACTCCCCCGCTTGGGGTTCGAACTCGTACTTGTTTGCGACGACAAACAATCTCCGCATCATACGCATCCATCCAATCTATGCCCACAATCACGTACAACTCCCGCATAGCGATCGGAATCAAATCAATCGGGAACCTCACACCAGAGATCTCCAAAGTGCACCCCCGGTACACGTCAGTAACCGTCAAGGTCCTGTCTTCAGCAACTGCAACCACAAGTGGACAGCCTAACCGTCCTACGACTCGGCCCCAAACACTCACTGACTATGTGAGACACGGAAGGATGAGTAGCCCCGCTATCAATCGTCACCACAGCAAGCACCGAGTTAACCAAGAACGTACCTGTCACCACTTTATACGTAGCTTGTGCCTCCTCCACTCCCAGTTGACGAACTCTACCTCAGGCCGCCTCCATCACTACAGCAAGTGAAGCATACTGCGCGGTACTCACGAACTCCCTGATCTTGGTATGTAACATATCCTTGTATCGTGTCCTCTTCATGTCCTCAAAAGCAGCATGCTAAGGATAGAATAATGTCATTTCCGTGAACTTTCGGTTCACCTCCTTAATGGCCTCCGCAGTCTGACAGAGCTCCAAGAACTCTTTGGCACTCGTCTCCATCTCCACTAGAGGCACATGCTTTACACGAAACATACGACGAACTCCTCCCAGGTCAAGTAGTGCGCCTGTTAAGCGTCAAAGCAGTAGCACACCAGTCTTTCGCTCCGTCTCGTAACAGATTCACCGCGAAGCGAACCTTCTAGTTCGCAGGACAACCACCGGTAAGGAATGTGCACTCCATAACCGATCCCGACTCTCTTGTTCGGGGTTGCCCACCCGCAGGGGGTGGAATCGCCGCGATGCGCTCCTCCATCGACACTATTACCTCATCACGAATGGCGGTAATAATTTTGGTGATCGCCTCCTCAAAATATGCGTCACCTTGACCGCAAACATCTCACGAATCTGATCAGCAATAATTCCAGCATCATCATCTGGATCAACATTGTTGTTCCTCCTTAACGAGCTACTAGCACACATTAAAACCTGCTAACTACGCTCGCACTCAACTCTTCGGATTCTTCGTGACTTTCCCCGACTCGAGCACGGATCATGTGCTTTAGATAGTAGGAGCTCTGCTACTACCCTTCACACCTATCCTTACTCGTTTCGAGTCCTGTCCCGGGACGTCCAAGTAGTTGCTTACCACAAACAAACACATATGCCCATTCCGGCATATGCAAACACTTTTCCTAGCTCCCTAGAAAAGTCGTAATACCCCACCACCCTTGCTAGAACGGAACCCCCACTAGCCCTGACGAGTCGCCTCGTAAACGCACAGTCGTATACAGTGAAACCAGATAGACATTCGAATATAAGATTCTATCCTACAACGGTTGGACTCAAACAAGAGCTGCGCAATAGAACTAAATCCCACATTCTAAGGCTATTCAGTTCCTACTGCATACAACCGAAGGTGCATTCACATAACAACCTATCAAGGCTAGCATGAGTTCCTAATAGCAAGTAACAAGTATACAGTACCACAAAATCCACGTAAGCAATCTAGCATACATACTCCTATGTTCTAGAAAGCAATCTAGCATACGTACTCATATGTAAACGCTATTCCCAGCTCACTAGGAATTTCATCTCATCCCACTACTCTTGCTACAACGGAATCCCTGTTAGCCATAACGAGTTGCCTCGCGAATACCCAGTCGCACGCAGCGTGAATCAGATAGACATTCGAATACAAGATTCTATCCTAGAACGGTTGGACTCAAACAAGAGCTGCGCAATAGAACTAAATCAAATATTCTAAGGCTATATGATTCTTACTGCAAGCAACCTATAGGGCCTTCACTTGACAACCTACTGTAACTAGCATTGATTCCTACTAGCAAGCAGTCATCGTACAATACAGTGTAAACAACCTAGGCAATCTAGCATGCATACCCTATGCCTAGAAAGCAATAAATACACTAAGTGCTGTACCTTCCCAATTGGCGTCGACTGACTGTACACACTGCGCCCACGATCACCGTTTCCCAAACGGGCTTCCTCCGTTCATTTATTTTCAAAGATTTTAATAAGAGAGTTTAAAAAAAAACTTCATAGCCGCAACTTGAGACCAAACACACCGAGATGTGTTTGATTCACTCAAGCTGTGCTCTGATACCAAGTTGTAACGTCCCAAAAATTACAAGGAATTTAAAATTTTAAAACATGCATTTCATTATAAAACAATCACAATTTAATAATTCGTAACTCAAATGAAGTTAACGTCGTTAACTCGAACAGTCAATAAAGTTTATGCAGCGGAAATTTCATAAAATAAAATCCAAAGGTTTGAAAGTGAAACAATTCTCGACACTCCACGCCTAGTGTGTGTACCGTCAAGCCCGACTGCCGCTCGCACCTGAAATCACAACATATTGGGAAAAGGGTAAGCTAAACGCTTAGTGAATCCTATCACACACGCAGGTAGCAACCCCACGTATATCGCCCCTACTCGCCAGTAGGCAACATCACCATCACCACGAATATAAATCCACATAATAATTAACGTATAAATACGAACCTCGGTCCCACCGAGCACACCAAAAATAGATCGATACAAGCTCAGTCCTACTGAGCCCTCGGTCCCACCGAATAAAAATAATATAATTGTACTAGCTCAGTCCCACCGAGCCCTCGGTCCCACCGAGTAAAAATAATATAATTGTACTAGCTCAGTCCCACCGAGCCCTCGGTCCCACCGAGTAAAGATAATATAATCGTACTAGCTCAGTCCCACCGAGCCCTCGGTCCCACCGAGCCCCCCAGTCCCACTGAGGTGTACACAAGCATACATAATTCACATACACATTCAACAGATCATAACTAGATATCACATCCCAACTAATTCACGTAAACACGTAATAACACGTAGCACAAAATAACGATATACACGAAATTCCTAACTACGCGGTGAGAGAACTCACCTCGTAAGCGCGCCTAGCTCACGAACAACAGTTCAAGCTCCACCAAACCGGGATCACTTCCCAATACCTAAACAAATGTTAAAACGCATTAACACGAGGTCCGAACCCTAAAACATGACGCACGAACAAGTGTCGCTAAAACTACTTTTCTGTCTAACCAAACAGATCTGTTCGGGACCTGTTCCGTCCTCCCCAAACACAGAAAATCCTCAATCACATTACATCACCAGAAAGTGCTCTGAGTTAGGGTTCCAAGGATATATTATACTCCTCCTAACGATTTTTCTACAGTTTAATACGGATTTTACAAAAACGGTTCGCAGAACAGCGAAAACAGAACCTTTCAGTACGAAACGACGATTTGGCCTAAGTTACGTTCCGAACTGGTTTTTGCACAAAACATAGAAAAGTTACTAGACTCAACAGGGGAACTTTTGGCACCGATTTCACCCCAATCCGTGCTACGAGTAAAAAGTTACGGCTTATGCAATACAGTGGCAGATTACTAACTTCCCATGAAATCATAAGATGGTTTTGCAAAACGACTAGGCGGTTTCGGGCCAAGACCACAGCGGTCTTAGGGTTCCACCAGGTGGTTTTTAGGGTTTAGGCCGCGGCCCCACCCACTCACACACCATCACAGCCGTCCACCCACGGCCACCGCACCGGCGGCGTGCGGCGGTGGTGGCTTCGCCGGAAAATGAAAAGAAAAAGGAAAAGGAACGAGGGTTTACCTTACGGCGAAGCGGCGGCGTTTTCTACACTCCTCCGGCGGTAGTGGCAGCGGCGAAGGGTGGTTGTCGACGTGCTCTCCCTCCCTCTCCTCTCGCCGGCGACCTCTCTCTCTTTCCCTCTCGATTTCTTTCTCTCTAGCTTTCTTCTTGGCCGAACACACAACAAGGGGGGATGGGGAAAGGTTTTTGGGAGTTGCTTAAGTGAAAAAACGAAAGGGGTGAGGGAAGGGGATCGGTCATATGGCTGGTCCCATGCACAAGTTTGGTGCATTGACCCAAATGGCCCCTCAACTTCCTTTCCTTGCATAAAACCAAAACGAGTTGACCCCGTTAACTTTTTGTCCCATTTCGTCTAATTCTGCTAACGAACACCAAGCTAGGGAGAATATTTTAAAGAGAAATTAATAAAAATAATAAAGAAAAAGGCATACCGGAGTACGGGCTTTACATGTTTGCATTTGATTGGAAGTTTGAACGAGACGTGCAAACGTGTGTCAGGAAGAGAAAACGTGTCGGGGTTTTATCCGTTGCAATGACGTCACAACTATCATTTCATATTCTTGGTTGTCTCTGAGGTTTTGAAAAACTCAGAGATACTTTTGAAAACATGAAGCACTGAATGAGAATATTCAGGGAAGGTTTTAAGAAATTTCCAAATATCGCTGTTAAGGAAGAGATATTTAGCGATGCATTTTGTTTTGAAATCTTGCATTTTCATGCGATTGTCAGAGAGAGTAAACATACCTTGATATCAGTGAATCAAGTTTATTCAGAGAGAAGATGGTAGAATGGGTTATACAAGTTGATTTTATCCTTTCGCTGATCAAAGTGAACCGCTGAAGATTTTATCCTTCAAAGTTCAGCATTCCAAGCTCGCTGATGAGAAAGTTGAATCTTGTCTCATCAAGAGGTTTGGTAAATAAGTCAGCTAACTGATAATCAGTTGGGATAAAATGAAGTTCTATATCACCATCCATCACATGATCTCTGATAAAATGATGTCTGATTTCTATATGTTTGGTCTTTGAATGTAGTACTGGATTGTTTGCTATAGCGATGGCACTTGTGCTGTCGCAATAGATTGGAATTTTGGAGAGCTGAAGATCATAGTCTAGTAGCTGATTTCTCATCCACAAGACTTGAGAACAACAGCTTCCAGCAGCTACATATTCAGCTTCAGCTGTGGAAGTGGACACTAAATTTTGCTTTTTACTTGTCCAACTTACCAGCTTTCCACCCAGGAGCTGACATCCTCATGTGGTGCTTTTCCTATCCATTTTGCAACCTGCAAAATCACTATCTGAATAGGTGGTTAGATCAAATCCTGAATCGTTGGGATACCAAAGACCTAGATTCGCTGTACCCTTAAGATATCGAAAGATTCGCTTTACAGCTTTCATATGAGATATCTTAGGTTCAGCTTGATATCGTGCACACAAGCATGTTGCAAACATAATATCGGGTCGGCTAGCTGTAAGATACAATAGTGAGCCGATCATCCCACGGTACAACGTGACATTGACAGGAACACCCTTAGTGTCCTTATCAAGTGTCAGCGGTGGTGCCATAGGGGTTTTCATAGCTGAACTTTCAGTTAAGTCGAATTTCTTCAGCATATCTTTAACATATTTTCCCTGATTTATGAAAGTTCCTTTCTCATTTTGCTTTATTTGAAGACCAAGGAAATATGTTAGTTCACCCATCATGCTCATTTTATACTCATCTTTCATTCTATCAGCGAAACGAGTACAAAGCTCAGGGTTAGTAGAACCAAATATAATGTCATCAACATATATTTGAACTAAAATGATATGACCTTTCACTTTTCTAAAAAATAGAGTTTTGTCAATCTTACCTCACTAAATTTTTTCAATATGGAGATAAGTAGAAAGAGTGTCATACCATGCACGAGGAGATTGCATCAAACCATAAAGTGCCTTATCCAGTTTATAAACATAACCTGGACGCTTAGAATCTGAGAATCCTGGAGGTTGTTCCACATACACTTCTTCATTCAGCTTTCCATCCAGAAACGCTGACTTAACATCCATCTGATGTACTTTGAAGTTTTTGTGTACAACATATGCTAAGAATAGACGAATAGATTCAAGTCTTGCTACATGAGCAAATGTTTCGTCATAATCTATGCCTTCCTCTTGTATGTATCCTTGAGCAACAAGACGAGCTTTGTTGCGGGTTACAGTTCCATGTTCGTCCAACTTGTTTCGATAGATCCATTTAGTTCCTATTACTGTTTTATCAGTTGGTCTCCGAACAAGTTTCCAAACTTTGTTTTTTTCGAATTCAGTCAGTTCTTCTTGCATGGCGCTGACCCAGTTTGGATCTTTGAGGGCATCATCTACTTTCTTTGGTTCAGTTAGTGAAATAAAATTTACAAATAAACAAATATTACATGCACTTCGTCGAGTCTGAATCCCAGCGTTTGGATCACCAAGAAATTGATCAATTGGATGATTTATAGTCCATCGCTGAGCCGAAGCGTGAGACGCTGACTCAAATTGAACTGGAGGAGCTGAAGATGAAGCTTCAACGACGTCAGGAGTATCAGCCAAGAGAGGAATGGATGCATTTGTCATTATATTCACTGATTGCTGAGAAGTAGATGGAATGTCTGAGACATTTGGTTCAGCGTTAGGTATAGTGTTTATAGGAACAGCTGAGACCCAAGAAGTTTCAGCTTCACTGTTCTGCATATTTGGAATGATAGGACTATCATCTTCTACTGGATGAGCATTAGTGGGAATATCTTCTGAATCACCAAGATGAGAAAACATCCATTGATTCAGTTCTTCAGTATCAGCGGACGGTTTAGAGTTCGCTGAACGGGATTCGTCAATTGTGATGTGAATAGTTTCTTCTACAGTTTGTCTTCTACGATTGAAGACTCTGAAGGCTTTGGAAACTGAGGAGTATCCAAGAAAGATTCCATCATCAGCCTTAGGATCAAACTTTCCAAGAGCATCTCTGTTGTTCAGTATAAAACACTGACATCCAAAGATGTGAAGAAAGCTGATTGAAGGCTTTCTCCCATGAAAGAGTTCATAGGCTGTCTTTTTGAATCTTTTAACTATCAGCGACCTGTTTTGCGTAAAACAAGCAGTGTTGACAGCTTCTGCCCAAAACTGAGTAGGCAGGTGAGAATCGTTGAGCATTGAACGTGCAGTTTCAATAATTGTTCTATTTCTTCTTTCAGCGACTCCATTTTGTTGCGGTGTTCTCACTGAAGAAAAGTTGTGACAAATACCCTTACTCTCAAGGAAGGAATCAAGAGAACTGTTTTTGAATTCAGTCCCATGATCACTCCTTATTGAGCGAACGGTCAGATTGTTCAGGGTTTCCATCTTCCGAACAAAATTGATGAGTTCTTCAGGGGTGTCACTCTTAGAACGGAGAAACATTACCCAAGTGAAGCGAGAGAATTCATCAACTATGACCAGCGTATATTTCTTTCCAGCGATGGATTGTTTGTTAACAGGGCCAAACAAATCCATATGGAGTAGTTGTAGAGGAGATGACACTGAAGAAACTTGCTTTGATTTAAAGCTTGCTTTGGTCTGCTTCCCTTTTTCACACGCTGAACATAACGACTCTTTGGCGTATGAATGCTTAGGTAGACCAGTGACTAACTCTTTTGAAGAAACAGGAGTTCTCAGTGGTTGTAGAGTCCATGTTTATTACATAAACATTTTCCAAACGATAACCGCTGAGAGCTATCTTCTCCTTTTTGTCAGAGACAAAGCAGGATTCCTTAGTAAAGATTACTTTGTTATCCATGTCGCAAAGCTGACTGATGCTTAGAAGATTATGCTTCAGCCCTTCAACATATGTGACTCTTCTAAAGGAGGTTGTACCATTTGAAAGTACACCATACCCTCGGGTATGTCCTTTTCCATTTCCACCGAAAGTCACATAGGGACCCTTCTTTTCTTTGTATCCAGCGAGCAGGCTTTTCTTTCCAGTCATGTGTCTAGAGCATCCGCTATCAAGATACCAGATACCCTTCTTAACCTGCAATACAAAGGAAGATTAGTTTTTCTTGGGTACCCACTTAACCATGTATACACGTTTGTCAGTGGAAGTAGTTGGAATGGAAGGTTCAGCAGTCTTCGCAGCATTTGAAGATTCAGCTTTGTCTTTCATCACTTTGGTTAATTTCTTAACCTCAGTGGTAGAATTCACCTTGACGTGATTTGCACCAGGGTTGGTCTTCTTTGCCTTGGGGGCAATCTTCACCTTAGCTATCTTTTCAGCTTTGGTGGCTGTGGGGCACTTACTAGCAATATGATCGGTAAGTCCACAGTGATAACATTTCCTATATCTAAAAGTAGTTCTAGGACCATTTGAATGCTGAGCTTTTATTTTCAAATTAGAAGTGCCAGCACCAAGTAAACTATTGGCTTTAGAAATGGGACGAAGATTCAGTTCTTCAGATTTCTTACCAAGGACATCCAATCTGAGTCTAGGAGTAGATCGCTGAATAAATCCAGATATCTGCTTCCTTGATCCAGAGGGATGAGCCACTGAAGCTTTAGAAGCATTCAGTTTTGGTACTAAGGTACCCTTCATAGGATTCTGGTAAATAACAATTCCTTTACCTTTGTCTTTAAAGACAGAGGTAGGTTTTGAATAAACCATTTTCTCCTTGCCTTTTGAGGAGGTAGGAGTTTCCTCAGGGATTGGTGTAACGGACGAGGAGCACTGAGAAGATGAAGTATCAGCGACTGAGGATACGAATGTTACAAATTTAAGCATTGAACGCTCAGTGGTTGTTTTTGGAGTTTCATATTTGTAACCCAAACCACGTTTATCACTCAAGGGAATTTGAGACTTTATTATCTCAGTGATCTTTGTTGAAGAATTACACCATCCTTCAACAGTAGCTTTTTCAGCCTTTAATGCAGCGATAGCTTCTGCTCGTTCGATTTTGACTAGCTGATTTAAATATACTTGATCTTTAAAATCTTCTTCAATTTTAGAAAGCTTTTCTATTTGAAGGTGGCAGTTTTTAAGCTTTTCAGCGAGATCAAGATTTTGGTTTTCAACCACAGTTTTGCCGTTCAAGGCTTCGTATAAACTTCTAGTCAAGAGATCGATCTTACGGAGACTATCAGCTTCATCAATATTTGCAATATTGGTAAAGAAAGAAGGTGATACCTGAATAGCAGATGTTGAAGTGGAGGGAATGTCTGAACTTTCTTCCTCTTCTTCAATCTTGGCCGTAAGACATAAATTTGCTTCATCATCTTCAGAGTCAGATGATGATGCTTCTTCATCAGAAGCAGCCCAATCATAGTCAGCCATCAGGCCTTTATTCTTCTTCTTAAAGCTTTTCAGCTTTGCATATTTTTCTTTCAGCTTTGAATATTTGCCATCTTTATTTCTTGGAGCAAAGGGTTTCTTTGTAAAAGCTGAGGGTCTAGAAACTTTCTTTGACATGCACTCGTTAGCGAAATGTCCTGTCTTTTCGCAGTTAAAACAAGTAGCAGTAGCCTTGTCAACAAAAGCTGATGATCTAGGCTTGTCAGTTATGGAAAGAGGTTTGTTCTTTTTAAACATTTTCTTTTTGGCAAATCTCCTGAACTTCTTAGTTAGGAGAGCCAAAGATTCATCATTATCTGAATAATCAGAATCTGATGACCTTTCAGAGTTACTCTCTAACTCAGTGATAGTGACCGAGGGTCGCTGAGTAGAGGGTTCCTCTGAGATTAAAGCAACAGGGGTGCTTTTGGAATCTTTTACAAGATTCTTCTTAAGATGGCTTGATTGCTCATGATTCAGCAACGTGCCATATAAGGTAGCAAGGGTCATTGATTTTAGATCCTTTGACAGCTTGAGACACATAGAATAATTGTCCCAGCTTTCAGGTAAACATTCTAGAAACTTTGTCAGCACTTCAAAGTTAGAATATTCCTTACCAACAGTTTTCAGATCTATAATTAAACAATTAAAACGTTGGTGAACTTCAGAGAGAGTTTCATTCTTACCAGAAATGAAGCTTTCGTATTGTCTTACCAGGTTGATCTTTCTTGAGTCCTGGACTTCAGACGTTCCTCCATACTGAACACATATTGTGTCCCACATGGCTTTTGATGTTTTCAGATTCATGACGGAATGGTAGACTTCGTCAGGAAGAGCCATGGATAGTATGGATCTGGCTTTTGTATCTATAGCCACTTTCTTCTTATCTTCGTCAGTCCATTGAAGGATTTCCTTAGGTACCAGCCTTTCTAGAATAGCAGGTCTATTCTCAGCGCCTGGAACTGCAGCATCAATTCTTACAGGGATGAATGGACCATTCTCGAGATAGTAAGGCATAGTAGGGTCTACACCTTCTAAGAAGAGTGTCATCCTATTTTTTCCATAAGTTGAAGTTATCTTTGGAAAATCTGGGAGGTTTAGCAAGAGAACCATTGTCTATATAATTTGTGTTTGTGTTGGTGGCCATTTTCAGATAATAGCAAGGAAGAGAAATATCTTAGATTAGATCTTGTTTATGAGATTAAACAAATCCGCCCTGATACCACTTGTTGGTCCCGAAGGCCTATACAAGTTTGTAGAGGGGGGGGGGGGGGGGGTTGAATACAAACACACAGATTTTACTTTTCTAAATTGTTTATTGATAAATCATTAACAATTTACAGCTTGTTGCGGAAACAAGATTAAGGATAAACCTAAATCTAAACAAGTTGGAACACTAAGGTTTGTTGCACTAAGAGAGATAAGGAAATTACTAATAATAATCTATCTTGAGATAAGAGATTGAACTTGTCCAGAGTTAGCAAGTTACTTCAAATGAAGTGGGTTCATCTCTTTATATACTGCATGCATTTAATGCAAGTCAGTATACACTTTACATGTGTCATCAGCTGGTTGGTTGCATGTCATTGACCTTGGTTGACAACCTTAGTAGCCGCATGGATGAACAGTGTAGTATCAGAGTGGTTGTATGATTTCAGACAGTCGGAGGTTCTTTTCTGACATTTCGTACGGAGTCGTGCAAGGGAGGTTAAGACAAAAGTACTTTGTACGGAGGACTTCATGATCAACTTTCGTTGATTCAGCGATCTATCATTTCATATCAGCGAATGATAGAGTTCAGCGATAGCTGAAGTCTTGTATTTGATACTTCACGTTGAGTGGACAAATCTGAGTCTTCGCTGATCCGCATCAGTTCGTTAGGAGACTTGTCGCTGGTTCTTGAGCTTGATCTTCGACTTCAGCGTAGAACCTTTGTTGACGTGAAACTTGTCTTCAGGAATCATAAGTAAACAACTAACTTATCAGCGATCATCATAATGACTGAACAGACTCAGTATTAATGGTGAACAGTTTCGTTGAATGTTTAATTTAAAGAGCGAGAGTTCCTATCAGCGGTACTGTAAGATCTTAGTACTTATCAGCGATAGTGAAACTCTAACACATATTGTTTACTTACAATTTTCACTAAGTATATAAGAGATGGTCATTATCAAATCACTGAGGGTTTGGATCAACATGCTCTGATACCAATTGTAGAATCCAGATCCGTGCAACGATTATGTTTGTGAATAAGCAAATAAGAACAGTTGATATGATTCACAAAGGCTGCCCACTTAGCTATTGATTTAAAGAGAATTATAGTGTAAAGCAGAAAAGCTAAATGAGACAACTAGCTAATTTTCTAAGCTAATTGCACTTTAAATACGTTGGGCCCGTGGTAACAAGCCCACGGCCCGTTCACAATGGATTAAGATTAATCTATTACAAATTAACCCTTGAACTTTAAATCAACACATATTTTACCCTAACAGTAAGTCTCTTGTCAATTCTATCAATAATTTCCTGAATAGTTTCAACTTGTTGAGTGATCTCTTCTTGAGTCATATTAGCTTGCTTCACCTTCAGCACCTTTTTCTCCAAATTATGCTTGATGAATCTCAAAGTTCCAGAGCTATATTTTGCAGTCTCCTTTGCTCTGAAAAAGATCTTTTCACTCTTGTTTTTCAAAAAGACTCCCAATTCTGGATGTTTGCACACACTTCCAGTTCTTAATACTTGCTTCTGATTATGATCTGTAATGGGTCTTGAAAGATAGACACCTGGCCTTTGTAAATACAAAGCTATTTGAAAATATGTATAACAATGCCATCTTAGGATGTAAAATATAGCTTCAATCACTACACTCCTTGCCTTCCTTTCATTCTTATCTTTGCTTGATTCTTTGAAGCATAACATACTGTGAAGTCTGTAGAAATCCATTACTGATAGCTTTTCAAAGTCTGCATCAGTAAAATAGTACACCTTTCCATCTTCTCTGAATACTTCAAAGGATAAGTATTCTTTCTTTCTGAACTGCTTGATCTTTAATTCTCTGATCCCAGTGATTAGAAAATCTGAATACACATCTTTCTTTGGTTTTCCAAGACATCTTGACTTCTCAGCCAACCAGATCTGAGTCTCTTTTGGTTTGTCATGATATACACTTAGAAAGTTTACTTCACTTGGATTAAAGAAGTTTGGCAGATCAAACTCCAGAAAATACTCATTTACATCTATAGATCTTTCATCTTCTTTTGGTTCTGACTGTTCAGGTTGATCATTACTCATCATTTGATCATTCTGAAGAGTTGTCTTTTGAATTTCTTCTTCAATTTCTTCTGAAAAGAGCTCATTCACCTCATATTCTGCTGGAAACACAAAATCACTATGCAAAATCTTTTTAGGATTTTCTTCTGATAATAACCATTCACCACAGCTTCTGACCTTACTTCTAAGATCTATCCTTCTTTTCACAGCTTTCACACATCTTTTCTTTAGATTTTCCCTTTCAGTTTTGGAAACTCTCATTTCAATTAGTAACCAACTCAAAGTTGCATTACTATACTTTACCAACTCCTTTAATCTGAATAACTCAAGATTTCCTTGATTACTATATGCATACCCTTCAGACTCCATTCCTTCATTTATAAAACCCTTCACAATCACACCACTTCCTGGAATCTTCACTGGACAATTCAAATTGCACTTCTCTTTTCTTCCTTCAATTTCCAACTGGAAGTCATACATATACATATTTCTGACATAGATGCCCAGAAGTCTTCTACATTCAATCTCTATCCAGGCTTCTTCAGTACTGCCAAAGAACTTAACAAGAAAGATCTGATCTTCAAGAGTTAATCTGTGAAAATTAAAACTTGATAAGAAAACCTTTAAATCTTTTTTCTTTCAATACTTCCAATTTTACATACTTCAGACCATCAAATTCTTCTGTCTGAAACATTAATACTTTCTCAATCCTTTTCTGAATGTGTAGCTTTGAATCAGGAATTCTGAATCTCTTTGAGGCTTCTGCATAGATCATCTGAAGTTTTCCATCCATGAAACCATCAATGTTATTTTCTAAAACAACATAGTCTCCTTCTGTGTGGTATAGATGCTCATATGTTTCCTCTGGAAAAATATCACTATGAAATTGTCTTGCAAGTGGTACATCACTCATATCTAGATTGGCAAATATCACACAAAGGCTCCTCTAAGATTGGCAAGTTAATCTTAGGAATCTCAATTGGCTTTCTGAATAGATATTCTGAAGGCATTAAGTATTCTTTGACTCTTTCATATTCTTCTATATTGTCAATAATTTCATCAACATAGTTAAAATAGAATTCCTCTTGAAATTTTTGAGAATATCCAACTGAACTATCTTCTTTTCCCATCAGATCAATAGGTCTTACCACCTTCACAGCTTTTTGAATATTCTGAACATTAAGTGCTCTAACTAACTCACTGTGCATCCTTCTGATCAAAATCTCATTCAATCTCCTTTCTTCCAGTTCAGAGTTCAACAAGCCAACCCTAACATATGGGACAATATCTGTACAAGTGTTCACAACCTCTAGGCTTTCATCTATTTCCTCTGACCCCAAAACAGGTTCCATCTCTGTGTATAAATTCAATTCTTCTGTTTTATCAGAATCACCACCATCTATGCTTTCCACCTCCATTTCCTCTGTATCTGAACTGT
Organism: Saussurea involucrata; assembly: GCA_033807775.1. Classification (NCBI taxonomy): domain Eukaryota; kingdom Viridiplantae; phylum Streptophyta; class Magnoliopsida; order Asterales; family Asteraceae; genus Saussurea; species Saussurea involucrata. The sequence continues at coordinate 111,217,661 of CM066319.1, read as the reverse complement.
CAATCTGAACTATCTTAGTATCCACTGTCTTTACAATTTCTTCTGTCTGGACTTCTATATTCTTTGTACTGACTAAGTGCGTATCTGCTATTTCAAAATCTTCTATGCCAATATCATCATCAGAACTCAATCTTTGCCTTTTCTCCCCCTTTTGATGATCATGAGGTTCATTATCATCATACTTCCTCTTTGAGTTCTGACCAGTGACACTTTCAGGTTCAGCTTCTGCTAGTGGAATAAGATCAAGAGGCTTTGAAGTTGAAGCCATAGATACACTCAGTGCTTTAAATACAGAATCTTGCATACTCTGCATTTGTTTCAACAGATCTTTTTGAAATTCAGACATTATATCCTTGATCTCCTTTTTATGAGATTCCAAGGATATCTTCACATTATCTATTTTAGTTTCAACAGATATCAATTTTCCCTCCAACATATCTTTCAATCCTTTCACCTCATCATTTAGTCCATCCACTTTTTTCTCCAATTTTTCAACTTTTTCCCCCATTTCCTTGTGTTGATTCTGAATCTTTTCAAATTCAGAATAGTCTAACTGTGAACCTGAACCAACAGATGGTCCAGTTTTCATGTGCCCAGAAAGCCCATGGCCTGTAGATAACACGAAGTCATCTTGTATAACAGATGCACGTTTGAATGAGGCTTTTGAAATGTTCACCTCACCAGGACTTCCATCCAATCCTCGACACCCAATAGTAGGTATGTATATGAATGTTGTGTCAGGTATACGAAATTCCTGATTTGTGCAAGTGTTAGAAGGAATTTCAGGCTCAATGTGGATAGGACTGTGATATCCATACTCAATGTGATGAAAAACGGGTTGCGATTTATCACCTCCCTCCAAATGAGTTTGGGATGGTTCCCTGATTTGTGTGAAACAGTAGCATGTTGAAATGCTTCTGAGTGGGTATGGATGGGTTGTTCAAGTTCCACCACTAGGTCCATGGTGTTTGTTTCAATATTGGACACCAAGAAGTGTGAACCAATAGCAGATGTGGTTACCTGGTTAAGATTAGCTAGTACAGAGGCATCTCTTTCTGTTTGAACCTCTGGTGACATTCTCTCATCCTCACCACCCTCATTCTGTTTTTCCTCACATATTCTAACCGAGCTCTCAGAATTTTGCCCCTCATTTCTCTCAGAATGTTCACCCATTTTAACATCCTCCCCCTCTCTAACATGACTAGACCCCTCACCTCTCTTCTCAGGTTGGTCCTCATGGGTAGGGATTTGAGGTATTTCAATTCCCATAGAGGTGCAATATGCTTTTAAAATCTCACTCTCCCTTGGTATGTAATTCCTAAGTGATTTTGGCAAAACTTTATGATTAGGATAATTCTCAATATTAGTAACTGAAGACATCTTACCCAAATAGAAAGTAGGACCATGCTGTTCCTTTGATCTTCTTGAAATGGTTCTGTTTTCCTGCATTGCATACCATATCAAAATTTGCCAATACCTTATGTAAGGTATGTATGCCAGAGGAGTATCCTTTGCCAGAGAGTGAGATTTTAAAAGCTTATTGCACCTCTATGGGAATTGAATTACCTCAAATCCCTACCCAAGAGGACCAACCTGAGAAAAGAGGTGAGGGGTCTAGTCGAATTAGAGAGGGGGAGGATGTTCAGATGGGTGAACATTCTGAGAGACTTGAGGGGGAAAATTCTGAGAGCTTGGTTAAACTCAGTGAGGAAAAACAGAATGAGAGTGGTGAGGATGAGAGATTGTCAACAGAGGTTCAAACAGAAAGAGATGCCTCTGAACCAGCTAATCTTGACCAGGTAACCACAAATGCTATTGGTTCACATCTCTTGGTGTCCAATATTGAAACAAACACCATGGACCTAGTGGTGGATCTTGAACAACCCATCCATACCCACTCAGAAGCATTTCAACATGCTACTGTTTCACACAAATCCGGGGAACCATCCCAAACTCATTTGGAGGGAGGTGATAAATCCCAATTTATTTTTCAACACATTGAGTCTGAATATCACAGTCCTATTCATATTGAGCCTGAAATTCCTTCTAACACTTGCACAAATCAGGAATTTCGTATTCCTGAAACAACATCCATAGACATACCTAATGTTGGATGTCGAGGATTGGATGGAAGTCCTGGTGAGGTGAACATTACAAAAGCCTCATTCAAACGTGCATTTGCTGTACAAGATGACTTTGTGTTATCTACAGGTCATGAGTCCTCTGGGCACATGAAAACTGGACCATCTGTTGGTTCAGGTTCACTGTTAGAAACTTCTGAATTTGAAAAGATTCAGAAACATAACAAGGAGATGGGGGAAAAAGTAGAAAATTTGGAGAAAATGGTGGAGGATTTGAATGATGAAGTGTCAGATTTGAAAGTTGTGTTGGAAAAGAAGTTGATTTCTGTTGAAACCAGAGTAGATGAATGGATCTTAGAAGAAAAATCTGAAACTGTAGTGAATGGTTGCTATCTAAGGTGAATCCCAAAAAGATTCTACATAATGATTTTGTGTTTCCTGCTGAGTATGAAGTGAATGAAATTCTGTCAGATGAAGTTGAAGAAGTCCAGAACACAACACCTCAGAATGAAATTCTGTCAGATGAAGCTGAACAGTCTGAACCCAGAGAAGATGAAATATCCATTGATCTAAATGGATACTTTCTTGAATTTGATTTGCCTGAGTTCTTCAAACCAAAAGAAGTACAATTCTTGGACGTGTATTATGATAGACCTAAGGAGACTCAGATCTGGTTGGCTGAAAAATCAAGATGTCTTGGCAAAACAAAGCAAGCTGTTTACTCAGATTTTCTAATCACTGGAATCAGAGAATTGAAGGTTAAGAAATTCAGAAAGATGGAGTACTTATCCTTTGAAGTTCTGAGAGAAGATGGCAAGGTTTATTACTTTACTGATGCAGATTTTGAGAAACTATCAGTGGTTGACTTCTACAGATTACACAGCTTTCTATGCTTCAAAGAGTCAAGCAAAGACAGAAATGAAAGGAAGGCAAGAAGTGTGGTGATTGAGGCCATGTTCTACATCTTAAGGTGGCACTGTTATACAGATTTCCAAATAGCTTTGTACTTACAAAAGCCATGTGTTTATCTGGCAAATCCCAACACAGATCATGAACAGAAAAAGGTGTTAAAGACTGGAAGTGTTCACAAATATCCAGATTTGGGAGTATTTTTTAAAAACAAAAGTGGAAAGATCTTCTTCAGAGCAAAGGAAACTGCAAAATACTGTTCTGGAACTTTAAGAATCATAAAGCATAATTTGGAGAAAAAGATGCTGAAAGTGAAGGAAGCAAATATAATTCAAGAAGTAATCAATCAGCAAGTTGAAAATATTCAAGAAATCAGTGTCAAAATTGATAAGAGGCTTAATCTGAGAAATGTGCTACTTCAGAAAATCGTCCCTGCTCTGAAAGACCTGGATGATGCTAAATTCAAGTTTATTTGACAAAAAGGGGGAGATTGTTAGATCTGAAGTTTTGTTAATAAACCAAGTGTTGAAGATCTGATAAGAAGACTCAGATGTTCTGAGTAGAGGAGTCAGAGATCTGAGAAGAGAAGTCAGAGTTCTGAGAGAAAGAGTCAGAAGCTCTGAGAAGCGTTATCAGAAGAATGTTCAGAAGTTCTGAACTACCTGTTCAGAACTTATGACTACATACTTTACTTGGTATTTAGTAAACTAATTAGGACACGTATTATGTTCTTATTAGTCTTTCTTATTTGTATTGTAGCTTTAACATGTCCGTTGCAGTATAAATAGAGTGGTTAGCACTACGTTGCTAACTGATTGATTTTCTCGTAATTCTTGTATTCATTCCTTGTAATCTTTGAGATTCTCTCTCTCTTAGATCTGTATTTCTGTTCATCAGTGAATACAATTGGGCTTGATCATACAACTTCTCAATTACTGCTTTCTATATTGATTGTAAGATAAGATCCTGAACTTTCACTCTGTACTTCTGTATTTTACAAGGCTTGTTCTGAACTTGTTCAGAGTACTAGTTGCGTACTTCTGACAGTCCATGCACACAAACAGTTTAACTTCGCCTTGTGGGTTTTGAAATATAACCCAAACCGTGCTTCTGTGATGATTGAGTTAGGCACGGCGTCCGGTGGGCAGCGATCCTCTGGTGGTCGTAAATCCAGATGTTTGAGACCAAGATCCTTTCCCAGCTGGAAATCTAACATGCTGTAGAGCATAAGCTTTTCCCTCATCGCTTTTCTCAACACTTGACAGGCTCTGGTGTTTGCCTCTGTGTTGTAGTTGTCCTTTGTCCATTGCAGAAGATCAGGTAGATCATAACGATTGATATTTCTTAGGTCAGCATCAGCGAAGGTGGTTTCTGAATTGTCTTCTCTTCTGACTTTGTAAAGATTGTACCTGACCCTTGGATAGGTTCTTGTAAAGGAGAATTTGCAGAAGATTACCTTTTTGATCTTGTGGATTGAGAAGACATCTGCTTTGGTTCTTGGCTTTGTCCTTGTGAAGATGTTCTCAAATTCTTCTCTGATCCTTGGATCTGTCACATGATCTGTAGGATGATTGGTCTGAAAGGATTGTTTATAGAGGTATTTGTATACCACTTCTTCCATCTCTTCATGTGTTGGACCAGGTTGTGGTACTTGTCTTCTGAGACTCTCCATCTTTTGAACAAATTCTGCAACTCTACCAGTTAGAAGAATGTCTGACAGAGGCTTCAATCCATATGCCCAGTCAACTTCTTCAGGCTTTGGAGTTTGAAAGGTATCAAACGCGCTTTTCATTAATTTTTCTGTAGGCTTGGGCAATGACTTCTTTTTCTTGGGCTCTTCTGTCAGTATTGCTTTGCCCTTATCTTTGGCTTTTGGAGGTGCAAAACCTGTTTCTTCTGTAGGTTTGGAGGTTGGTGGTTCTATTGGCTTGATGGGGGTTGCCTCTGTAGGTTTTGATACTTTTTTTGAGAGGACTTTTGTGGCGTTGGTTCTGTTGGCTTTCTTTGCTCTGTAACCTCTGTAGGAGGTTCTTTGGTGACTTCTTCTGTAAGCTTGGTTTCTGCGGATTGAGGTATGTCGAATCTTCTTGCCATTTTGAATGCTAATGTGAACCTGTGCCTTTCTTCTTCTCTCTGTGACATTCGATCAGTCATTGTATTTTGCATCTTTTTTAGAATATCAGTAGCAGAGGTCGTTGCTCTTTTTGGTTTGGTGGCAATTGACTTTCTTCTTGGTATGGTTGGGGGTTTTTCTGTTGAAGGACTTTCTTCCAAAATGATTACCACAGGGGTGGTTGTTGCCTCTGTGGGTTGCTGATCAGCTTCTGGAATATTTGTTTCTTCAGGACTTGATTCCACAGAGATGGGTGTTGTCTCTGTGGTCTGTTGAGTTTGTTGTTGATCTTGGGTTTGTTCTGGAGGGGCTTGACTGATTGGTTCTGCTGCGATTGGTGGAGTTTGTATTCCTCTACTCGTAGCTTTCTCCCTTGTATTCTCCCCCTCAGGATTATCTGATGGACCAGGATGGTCATCATCAGAATCATCCTGACTCTTATCAGAACTACCCTCTGCTCTGCAAGAAGCTTTGGTTTTCTTCGGTAATTCTGCTCCTGCTGCTATCAACTTTGCACAGACGTCATCACAGAGGCCAAGTAGAGTCGCAAGCTCTGCCTCTGTTTTAAAACGCATTCTGCCAACACTTTTTCTGAAATCCTTGACAAAGTTGGCATTTGCTGTTGTGAAGGAGACAATGAATTATGTGACCTGGTTTATGATGTTCTGTCCTAGCTCTGTTAGCTGTGCTCTGGTCATGTAGTCTTTTGGCTGCATCATTGTCGTGTTGCGCATTGCCTCTGCTTGTACTTGTTTTAGGGCATTCTGTAGATCTGCAGGAGTAATGCCCTATGTTATGTTGGATTGCGTATTCATTTGTTCAAGGAAGTTTTTGACAGAATCCTTGAACGCAGAAGTTGCATTTGTTCCGATTTCTTGAGCGGCAGAGGTGGATGTAGCTTTGGCAGTAGTTTCGGCAGAAGACTTCATCGCTGAGATGGCATATTTCACTTCTGTGGACAGATTGTCCATTTTGGTGTTTAGTTTCAGGATAGCCGTCGATGTTGTCTCTACAAAAGATTTGAAAGAGCTTTGCAACTCTTTCATTGTTTGGTTCACAGAGGTGATAAGGGTTTGGAACTCATCCCTTGATACTTGTGTTCCTTGTGTAACCTCTGGAGGAACACATTCGTCTCCAGAGTGAGTCCTTGTTCCTGGGACACCTTCGTTCACCCTTGTTTGTACGTTGGGGGTGGAAGGATTTCCATCTGATCCTTGAGCAGAGGCATCTAGTGCTTCAGACTCTACAGAAGTTCTGTGAATGACATTGTCTAGATCCACTTCAGAGGTGGGTACTAGATTATCCTTCTGTTGACTCGGAGACTTGTCTAGAGTCTCTTCGTCGTGGTGCTAACTACTTCTCTCTGAAAGAAGTGTTGGCCCTAGTTGTGTGTGTGTGGCAGAGGAAACGAATTCCTCTGTAGGGCGTTCTGTTGTGATCTGAGGCGATGGATTACGAACTGTAGGTGAGTCTCTCTGAGGAGACTCCCTAGGAATGGATTCCCCGGTTTCTGTGGGCACAGAAGTCGAAAGAGTGACTTCTGGCTGGTTGGGTTGGGTTTGGATCGAGCTGTGCTGCTCTGTTTCAATAACTCCTTCTGCAGCTAGACCTGCGGAGTTAGATGTGTGGGTTGCACTGGGAGGGGCTGAGGGATTTGTGCCTTCTTCAACTTCGGCATCTTTTTCTTTTCCCTTTTCTTTTTCTCCCATTTTCTCTATGATTTCCTTAACCTTATCTCTATTCCACTCTGGTGCGTTCTTTTGATTTCGTTCTTTAATAGCTTCCTCTGACATGTCTATTTCCTCTATTTCTTCTTCTGCATCTTGGCTTGGACTCTTTCTGTGGACGTCCAATCCTTGTCGAATGAAGGGGTTCTGTAGGATAATAGGTGTCTCACCTGGTTGATTTCAGGGTGTTGTGTCATCTTCTTGCAGATGTGTGTCAATGCCAGAAATTGAGAAATATTGTTCTTCTGGGGAGTGGTGGTCGAGAGGTTATGTCGTCCACCCTACTGTATTTAAGGTGTTGGCAATGTCCGGGTTCTGTAGGAAGTCGTTCAGGTCTCCGTGATGAGCAAATCTATCTGGAGATTGATAGGGTGATTGATATTCTTCTGTTGCCATTTCTTCTTCTATATCTTCTTCTGCAAGTCTTTCTTCTGCGATTTCTTCTTCCTCTGCAATGGTGACCAATTTTTGAAGTGATTTACCATGCTTCTTTTTGGTTCTCCTCCTCTTGGGTTTTGGTGCCGCTTCCTCTATGATTTTCTATTTTCTTTTCTTCCTCTGTTTTGGGGAAGAGGGTGGAACCGAGGAGCCAATTTATGTGGCATGAGGAGGTGATGGTTGATCTTTTGCAGCGCTTGTAGAGGTGCCTTCTACAGTTTTTCTTTTCTTTGCTGTTGGAGTAGATGCAGAGGTTTTTGAAGAGGACTTCTTTCCCATGAGTTCTGCACGTTTGGCTATGAATCTTAGTTGTATAGCCATGTGTTTTTCCAATTTCTGATCTTTTTCTTCTTGAGTGGAAAGAGGTTCTGCAACTATTGTTCCTAGGGGGACACCTAAACGCGGGGGTGTCATAGGACTCGGTTTAGGAGTTCTATGTTCGCGTATATACTCTTTCTTAAGGGTTTTATTCGAGGCATACTTCAGGAGCTTCTTTGACAGAGGTCTGCAGTGTGAGTAACCATCTATATGATCAGTGGGGACATTTCTGCTCATTGGGAACTGTTTGGGAATTGGCCCTTCCATTGGCCATTTCTGTATCAGCAACAGAGGTTCGAACAATACTCCCATTATTCTTTGGAATTGCAGAGGTGGTAGAAAGTTGGGATCGTTCTCTTTGACCCGTTTGGTGTTGTTCTTTCTGTCGATGGTGTTGATGATCTCTTGCATCATTATCGTCGCGTAATCCAGTGGAAGATCATAGTACACCCCATACATGATGGTTAAGATATGATGCGAGGTCTGGTCAATGCTGCCTATCTTCCCTGTCAGGCATCTGTTAAGAATAGAGAACAAGGTGTTCCACAGAGGTGGTAATCTGCCTCTGCGGAAGTCATTTCTCTTCCGTAGTTGTGTGTTGTACCCAAGCATTTCTACGAAGCGACATAGCTCGTCGTCTGTTGGTTGCTCTGCATATTTCTTCAAACCAAGATGTCCCCTCGTGGGTAGGTTGAACTCAAGTGAGAACATTGTTCTGTTGAACTTGATTTCAAGATGTTCAGATTTGTCAGGTCTTGAAATGTACCCTTTGATAATAGAGTCGTCTTTATCAAATCGGCAGCTCTGCCAAAACTGGTTCAAATATCTGACTGGTATTTTCTTTGGGGTTCTTGAGAGTAGAGGAAAGAGGATGTGATTTTCCATTATGTTCAGAAGAATGGCGTGGGATTCGCCGAAAGCAGTGGGTGAGGGGACCAAATAGCAGTTGTTGGATTTGATTGGTAGTACCTTTTCGAAGTGATCCTTAGCTATGAAGTTTTGCAGATGTGTTGTCGGAGCAAAGTCTGCTGAGTCGCCGGAATCTTCTAGTTCAATGTTCTGGGCAGGGTTGGGGTTTTCTGAATGTTCAGAATGAGCCGGTGAATGTTCTGGTGAGGTCGCCGGAGAGTGTGCAGGGGAGATAGCTTGAGAAGATGAAGCCATTTGATACTGAGAATAAGAAACTTGCAGGTTTTTGCAGGGTTTCGCCGGAGAAGAATGAGAGTTTGTAAAAGGTTTATGAGAGGGTAAGCTTGGTTTTTATAGGAGGGTAAAACGGTAGAATTCGAAAGAGTAAAATATATGGCAATGGATTAAAATTTGGAATCCGTACTCGAGTTAGAACGGCGGGTTCAACTTTCCAAAGAAAACGTTTCATGTAAGCCCAATGAAAATGGGACACGTAGGCCATGTCAGAAGATGACAGGACGTCGTGCGCGGCCCATTAATGCTAGGCGCGTGGGGTTATTCTTAGCCATATGTAATTCATTCTCAGTAAAAGTAACCGTTATTACTCCAGAACTTCTGTACCTTACAGAAGCTCTGTGATCTTGAAAATCTTTGTTGTTTATCCCTTTCATATATCTCATTGTTATCATGACTTCTGTGGGGTTCTTCTTTAACCAAAACATTTGTAAAGACATTGGAGAGGATAAAATCGGATTTTTGTCAAGAAATTTGCTTCGCAGAGGTTTTGTGGCTCTGTTGGAACTTGCAGAAGTTCTGTGAGGGCCAGCAGAAGCTCTATGAGGGAAAAAAACTCATAACAAAAATTTTATTAAAATTTTTGATCATCCAATTTTTGATTTGGTTTAAGAGATGTTTTTCGGACATATTTGAAAGTTTGTGTCCGAGAAAACTGTTAAAAAAAACGGTTTGTTCGAGAAGGTCATGGTTTGTGTTTTCGGTTTCCGAGATAACATTCCAAAAGATCGACAGAGGGTTAATTTGTGATCACAGAGCATATTTCTTGCAGAACCTCTGTTGAGCTCAGCAGAAGCTCTATGACCTTAAATTTCTCTTAATTCGAATTTTATGAAACTTTTTGAGCTTTTGATTTTTGAAATGTTTATTTAAAGTATATTTAGGACATATTTGACAATTCTTGTCCTAGAAAATTGTTTTCCAAAAACCTTTTGTGCTAGAGATATACCTTTTGGTTCTTCTTTTCTCGGCAGTGATATCTGACTTCTGTCGATATGGAGTCATCGACATTTTTCTTTGGCTTTCCCTTGAAAGTTTTATCTCTTTAGATCATTTCAGGGTTCCCTTCTGCTCCCCTTGATCTAATCACCTCTGTAGATCAAGTAATTTCTTTTTGCTCCCCCTTGACCTATGCTTGGATCAAAGAAGGATAAGTTTTGCATAGAACATAGGTCATGTTTTCCAGAGGTTCTGTAGGGGTCGTCAGAGGTTCTGAGTTGACTTACAGAAGCTCTGTGATTTTAAGAACTATTTAAGATTGAGAACTTACAAACAGAAATAAATTAACTTAAAGAAAAAATAAAGGAAATTTGTACATATTTACAGAAGATAAAGCTATACTTACAGAGGATTGTCACACCATGTTTATCATTCCTAACTTACCCACCAAGAAATTGAATCTTTTCTCGTCTAGTGCTTTGGTGAATAAGTCAGCGAGTTGATATTTTGTTGGCACGAAATGCATTTCAATTGTACCGTATTCAACATGATGTTTCAAGAAATGGTACCTTATATCGATATGCATGGTTTTCGAGTGTTGCACAGGATTGGCAGAGATAGCAATGGCACTTTTGGAATCACAGAAGATGGGTATTTTGAATAGGATGTGGCCGTAGTCTTTTAGTTGAGTTTTCATCCATAGAACCTGAGAACAACAGCTAGCAGCAGCAACGTATTCAGCTTCTGCAGTGGATGTTGAGACACAATTCTGCTTCTTGGAGGTCCAACTGACTAGTTTACCACCTAGGAATTGGCAACTCCCAGAGGTACTCTTTCTGTCGAGCATGCATCCTCCATAGTCTGAATCTGTATAAGCTTTAAGACTAAAACCAGAGTTCTGTGGATACCAGAGACCGAGATTTTTGGTCCCCTTTAGGTATCTAAAGATTCTCTTCACCGCATCATAATGTGATTTCTTAGGATTAGCTTGATAACGTGCACAAAGACATGTGGCATGCATGATGTCAGGTCTGCTTGCTGTTAAGTATAACAGAGATCCAATCATGCCTCTGTAGAGAGTGCATTCTACAGAGATACCATTTGGATCTAAGAATAACTTATTTCCAGTGGCCATTGGAGTTTTCATTGCAGAGGTATCAGAGAGTTTATATTTTGACAGAATGTCAGAGACATATTTGGCTTGATTTAAAAAAATTCCCTCTGAAGTTTGTTTGACTTGAAGTCCGAGGAAGAATGTTAATTCTCCCATCATACTCATTTCAAACTCACTCTGCATGAGTTTTCTAAAACTTTTACACTCTTCTGAATTAGTAGACCCGAAAATTATGTCATCCACATAGATTTGTACAAGCATTATCTCACCCTTTTTATGTTTATAGAATAAGGTAGTATCTGTTGTACCTCTGTTGTAGCCATTGACTAGAAGGAAGGTAGAAAGTCGTTCGTACCATGCTCTTGGAGCCTATTTCAGTCCGTATAGAGCCTTTTCAAGGTAGTATACATGCCTTGGAAACTTTGAGCTTTCAAACCCTGGTGGCTGATTTACGTAAACCTCTTCTTGGATTTCACCGTTTAGAAAAGATGATTTTACGTCCATCTGATAGACTTTAAAACCTCTGTGGGCTGCGAAGGCTAAGAATATTCTTATTGCTTCGAGTCGTGTGACAGGGGGAAAAGTCTCATCGTAGTCTATGCCTTCTTCTTGTCTATATCCCTTTGCTACTAATCTTGCTTTGTTTCTGATGACCACTCCATCTTCATCCTTCTTGTTTCTGTAGACCCATTTAGTCCAAATGGTCTGTTTCCCTCGTGGCAGAGGTACTAAAGTCCATACTTTGTTACGCTCAAACTGCAGAAGTTCTTCTTGCATGGCGTCTACCCAATTTGGGTCATATAGGGCTTCAGAAATCTTCTTTGGTTCTATCACACTGATAAAGTTAGTAAAAAAACAAAAATTAGCAGTGGCAGACCTGGTTTTTACTGAGTCAGAAGGTTCTCCGATTATTTGGCTTGGAGGATGGCTTTTTGTCCACTGAGTTGTGTGTGGAAGATGATCATCAATGTCCTCGAACCTTTCGTCAGCGGCTTCTTGTGTTTCTTCTTGTGTAGCCTCTGTCGTTCTTCGTGCCTTGGTAGTTGATTCTACCGATTGTGGAAATATTGGTATGAGTGGTGGTGGGGTTTGTTCCTCTGAGGACGTATAGTCTTGGTCCTCGATTTCCTCTGTAATTGGTTCTTCTGTGGATTGTGGAGTTTGTTTTTCAGCAACTTTTGTGGTTGTTTTTCTTGATGTTTCATCTTCTGCATGTTCTTCTTCGGCAATTGCATCTGTAGTATTTATAGAAGAAGATGAAGCATTATTTGGACCTGTTAGAGTCATACCTGTAGGATTTTGTCTGACAGAGGATGGTTCTTCAGAAATTCCGATGGTTCCAACAGAAGGATCAATGTCATTGTTGGACATCTCTAAAAATAGAAGATCCAAATCTTCTTTTGTTTTTGAGATGTCAGAGGATTTCCCTTTAATTCCGAGTTCTGAACTGATTTGTTCAGAATTCATTTGGAATGAATCATCAAAAGAAACATTAATGCTTTCTACAATCTTGCGAGACTTTGTAAGGAAGGTTCTGTAGGCTTTGGAAGTGGCAGAATATCCAATGAATTTGCCTTCATCAGCTTTTACTTCAAATTTTCCTCTCGAATCTCTGTCGTTTAAAACAAAGCATTTGCATCCGAATACATGGAAAAACTTGATGTTTGGCCGCCTTTTGTGAAGTAATTCGTAAGGCGTCTTGAGTTGTCTTTTCACAATGGTTGAACGATTCTGTGTATAACACACAGTAGAAATTGCTTCTGCCCAAAAGTTCATTGATAATCCGCATGCAGATAGCATAATTCTTGCGGCCTCCACAAGTGTTCGATTCTTTCTTTCGACTACACCGTTCTGTTGTGGAGTTCGAGCGGCAGAGAAGTTCTGTGATATTCCTTCTGTAGAAAGATAGGCTTCAATGACACAGTTTTTAAATTCTGTGCCATTGTCACTTCATAACTTCTGAATTCTGCAGTCATAAAGAACTTGAATTCTTTTCATTAGATTTATCAGTATAATTGGAACATCTGATTTCTTTCTAATAAATTCAACCCATGTGAAACGTGAATACTCATCAATTAGGACAAGTATGTATTTCTTGCCACCTAGGCTCTGTATAGCAATTGGACCGCAAAGGTCGACATGAAGCATGTACAGAGGCCTAGTGCAAGACACGTCTGTTTTGCCTTTGTGGGAAGCCCTTCTGTGTTTTCCCATTTCACAGGCCGAACACAAGTGATCCTTATTGAATTTAACATTTGGCAAACCTTTAACTAGATTGAGTTTTACTAGTTTATCCAGGGTGTGAAAGTTTAAGTGACAGAACCTGTTGTGCCATAACCACGCTTCTTCACTTTTGCAGGCTACTAGGCAAACTTTGTCCTTGTATTTTGAAGTAAAATTCATTAGATATAGATCACCTCTTCTTTCAGCTCGCAGAAGTTCCATTCCTGTGTTTTCACTTTGTAGAGAGCAGAAAGTTCTTTTGAATAACACATCGAATCCTGTATCACAGAGTTGACTTACACTTAGTAGGTTGTGTTTGAGGCCATTCACATATGCAACTTTGTATACAAAAATATTTTCTTTCTGTATGACTCCATAGCCTTTGATGTGTCCCTTCTTGTTGTCTCCAAAAGTTACAGATCCACCATCGTGTGTTTCTTTGTATGTGGATAGTAATCTTCTGTCGCCAGTCATGTGCCTTGAGCATCCGGAGTCAAGATACCAAATTGGCACATGTTGCTTCTGCAAGACAATCACAGAGACTTAGGTACCCATAACCATATGGGTCCAATATTGTTAGAATTTTTCAAGTTTGCCTTAGCATTCTTGAAATACATTTTATCCTTTGTAGAAAGATCAGATTGTTTCTCTCGAGGTTTTGACTTTGGAGTTTGAATTTTAGTGGAGAGTAAGCAATCTGGACTTGAGAAGTGTTTATTTAATTTGAACATTAGATCAAAACAATGACAGTATTGAATAAGAGACGTGATTCGTTTGAACTTTTCATTGAATTCATTGAACTGTACCACAGAGGCATTACACTCTTTCTTTACATTAGATTTCCTATTACAAGAAGATCTATGAATACCAGAATGTGGTTTGCAAAAATCTTGTTTTGTTCCTGCCTTCTGTGACTCTCTTCTGTGGTGAACATCTTTCTTCACTGTCACAGAGGAAAAGTATATGTTAGCTTCAGGCCATTTTCCCTTTTGTTGCCAAGTGAGATTCTCTTTAATTTTCCTTAAAGGTTTTGAAAATTTTGAAATTTTAGGATCTACAGAGGTCTTTTTTAACATATCAAGCTAAACAGAGGTTTTGACTTTTAAATATATGTTCAGAAAATCTGGGCAGATAGGTATCTCTGTGATTTTTTCTTTTGGAGAAATAGTTCTGTTAAGAACTTCAGAGGAGATTTTAACATCCTCTGTGTCATAGTGAACTGTACCTGATTTAGAATCAGTCTCTGAGTCGTCAGAGGTTGAATCGTCCTCATATACAGAGGTTGAGTCATCTCTTTCGACAGAGGCTGGATTTTCTGAGCATGTATCGTACGAGCTTTCTTCCTCTGTAGAATGACTTTCATAGAAGGCAGAGGTATCTGATGAGATCTTTTTAGCGAGAATTTGATTTATAGAAGATGTACAGAGATTTTCTAAAACATTTGATTTCAAAACTTCCAAAATTTCTTCTTCAATAGATTTTTTAAGTGTTTCTTCTGAAAAGATGGGTTTAAACTCAGGAGCTTCTGCTGATAATTTCTTTTCATCGTTCATTATGCAGACAAAAGCGACTTGTGTTTGAGTCTCTGGTTTACCAAACTTAAAGATACCAATCTGATCTTGTGTTTTCAGATATTTCTTTGGTTTGATTCCTCTATTGACAGAGGTTGAAGATGATGAATCTGTGTTTTCAAACCATACATTGATCATCTTCGTATGTTTCCTCAAGTGAGGTTCTGCAGAGATTTTAACCCTTTTACTTACAGAAAGTAAGTTTGGAAAGTTTGGTTTGTTAGTTTTTCCCAAAACAAATAGAGAAGACAGAGGTTTTAGTTGTTTATTTTCAACTCCTAAGGTAATATCACGGTACCCTATACCTCGTCTTGCTATTTGAGAGTTTACTTTTTCATACACCTTCTGTGCATCTTTATAGTTTTTAAGTAAAACTTCTCTTCTTAAAAGATCTTGCCAAAGTACCTCTCTTTCCTTTTGAAAGTATTCTTTGAGAGCTCTTATGTCTGTTGTTTCACTTCTTGAAACTGAAAGTTCTTTTGTTTTGATTTTTAAAGCATAGGTTAGATCAGAAATTTGTCTTTTTAAAGGATCTATGTTTTTGCTCCAATATTTTTTGATTTTTTCTTTTTCTTCAAAGATTTTGGCCTTTTCTTGAGTGAGAAGCCTTACTTCTCTCTCATTAAAGGTCAGCCTTTTCTGAATGCTTTTATTTACTTCTTTCAGTTCATTGTTAAGTTCAAATAAATCATCATCTACAATATTAATATTTGAGGTAGAGTTTGAAATGGATACCTCAGTGTCAGTGCCGGAGTCAACTTCTGCCATGCCACAGAACAGGGCATTTGTGGGGAATTCATCGTCAGAGGTAGAGTCTGACTCGAAGTCCTCCTTGCTTGCCTCATAATGCCCTTTGTTCGCCATTAGGGATTTTTGCGCATAATACTCAGCCTTCTTTTTGTAAAAAGCTGAGTCCTTCTGTGGGCGATTTTGTCTACTTCTGCATTCTTTAGCGAAATAACCTGGCTTGCCGCAGTTGAAACTACCTTGGGAGGTGTTTCCAGTTCGATCTTCGGACTTCTGTTGGTCTCCACCTTTCTCTGTTCTGCATTCGTTTGCATAATGACCAGACTTACCACATTTGTAGCATTCTTGTGTGTGGCCTACCTTGTCATCTGATCTCTGTCGGTCATTTCCTCTGTAGCTTCTTTCACTCGACCTCTGTTGGTCATCATTTCTGTAGTCTGACCTCTGTCGGTCACTTGATTCTTCTCTTCTTCCTTCATCTCTTATACCATCATCTCTTCTACCATCATCTCTTCTACCAGAATTCCTTTGGTTATTTCTAAATTCTCTTGTCAATAGAGCCATTGATTTAGCTAATGACGCAAGAGTTATTTCTTCCTCTTTCAGCTCGTCTTCTTCGCTATCAATCATTACCATCTTCTTTTTCTCCTTCTTTTTCTCCTCTGTAGATCTCTCATTTCTTGGTCTGTCCGTAGCCTCTGTAGATTTACTAAGCAATGCGTATGGTACAATGGTTAGTGTTTTAGCTTGAGCTATTTAAGGCTCTAGTGCGGCTAGTGTTCCATAGAGATCAAAGAGTGTCCAGGAGTCTAGATCTTGATTTGTTTGTAAAGACATAGACAACTGAAGCCACTCATCGTTCATGCTCTTTAGAAACATGACGTTATTTTCTTCCGTGGTTCTGTGAATACAAGACTTTCTGCATTTGTTTATGAGAGAGTTGAACCGATCGTATGTTGTTTGCAGCGATTCTGTTGCAGAGTCTCTGAAGGCATGATACTCGTTTATGTATTGTGCCCTTCAGTTCTTCTGTGTTTTAGCACCCCCTTCCAGTTGTCTTTCTAATTCTTTCCAAAGATCGTGCGCTGTTTCGCATGCATCTAAAGATTGAAATATTTCGTTGGGGATAGCCATGATTAATATTCTTTTCGTTTTCTGTGCAACTTCATCTTCTGCCTTATCTTCATCTGACCAGTCTACTTTCGGCTTAGGTTTCTTATGTTCAGGGATTTCAAGAGATTCGTCAGTAGCTGGTACACATGGCATAGTTATCATAGGAACCGGAGGAAGATTATAAAGATATTGTTTGAGATTTTTTTCAGTACCCTCAAAAAAATGAACCATTCTTATTTTCCATTGAGGATACTCATCTCTAAGAAGAGTAGGAGGTTTAGTTAATGAGCCAGCAGTAAAAAAGTTATTGGTATTTGTCATTTTTAGAAAAGGATAATCTGATGGAGGATTTATGAGTATGAAGATCTGAAAGTTTTTCTAGGTACAACTAATATCCAGAAATCTGGTGATGAAGAGAGAAAATAATCTATCAGAAAAAAGTTGTAAAACGAGGATCACTTGATATTGAAAATCAAGCTTTGCTCTGATACCAATTGTTGGTTCCCGTTTTGCTTTAAACAAGATTATCAGATCTATTAGTTCAAGTTAATGTTTGATGCGGAAGCGTATTTGAAGAACTAACAGATAAGTTTGATAGATTTAGACCAAAATATAAATAAACAATGAACAAGAAATAATATTTCAAAGTTTACTGAATATATATTAAGAACAGATTTAAGAACAATGAGTAAGAAAAGCTTCAAAATAGATATGACTCTTAAGGTGAATAAGCTTTTTGTGTTCTTATGATGGTCGATTTTTTATGATTGATGATTGATTATTGATAATTGATAAGGAAGAACTCAACATGAGTCTTCCTTATATACTACTCTAAAGGGGACCATAAAGCATATGCTACTATTCAGACGGTACTGATGAATAGTTGAACGGATGTCGTGAACAGTTGCAAGAACGGCATGAACAGTAAGACGTGTTGTATTGCATTTAATGCAGCTGACGTCTATTATGTACTAAGCCCTATTGAGGCCAATCAGAGTTTGACACGTCGACGTTGGACAGGGCATGCTACCATGCAAGTTGATGAATGGGTCCTGTAACCATAGCAAGATATTATAAATATCTTCAAGTCTTTCAGTGAGGACCACAGAGGCTCTGTAATGAGTTATAGAGGTTCTGCGGTCTGGTCCTCTGTGGAGCAGTCTTTCCTATATTCTGAGATATTGGTCTTCTTTGCGCGTATGGCAGAGCTTCTGTAGCGCGCCTCTTTAGCTTCTGTAGATTCTTGATCTTGAGCCCTCGGTAAGTCCGGCAGAGCCTCTGTTGATCCAAACCCTCAGTGATTTGATAATGACCCTCTCTTAAATACTTAGTGAAAATTGTAAGTAAAAAATATGTATCAGAGTTTCACTATCACTGATAAGTACTAAGATCTTACAGTACCGCTGATAGGAACTCTCGCTCTTTAAATTAAACATTCAGCGAACACTGTTCACCATAATGCTATGAGCCTGTTCAGTCCTTATGGTGATCGCTGATAAGTTAGTTGTTTACTTATGATCCCTGAAGACAAGTTTCACGTCAACAAAGGTTCTACGCTGAAGTCGAAGATCAAGCTCAAGAACCAGCGACAAGTCTACTAATGAACTGATGCGGATCAGCGAAGACTCAGATTTGTCCACTCAACGTGAAGTATCAAGTACAAGACTTCAGTTATCGCTGAACTTTATCATCTGCTGAATAGTAAATGATAATCGCTGAATCAACGAAAGCTGATCATGAAGTCCTCCGTACAAAGTACTTTTGTCTTAACCTCCCTTGCACGCCACCGTACGAAATGTCAGAAAAGAACCTCCGAATATCTGAAATCGTACAACCACTCTGATACTACACTGTTCATCTTTACGGCTACTAAGGTTGTCAACCAAGGTCAATGACATGCAACCAACCAGCTGATGACACGTGTAAAGTGTATACTGCCTTGCATTAAATGCATGCAGTATATAAAGAGATGAACTCACTTCTTTTGAAGCAACTTGCTAACTCTGGACAAGTTCAAATCTCTCTCAAGATAGGATTTTATTAGTAATCTCCATATCTTTCTTAGTGCAAGAAATCTTAGTGTTCCAACTTGTTTAGATTTAGGTTTATCCTTAATCTTGTTTCCGCAACAAGCTGTAAATTGTTAATGATTTATCAATAAACAATTTAGAAAAGTAAAATAGTGTGTTTGTATTCAACCCCCCCCCCCCCCTTCTACAAACTTGTATAGGCCTTTCGGGACCAACAAGTGGTATCAGAGCAGATTTGTTTAATCTCATAAACAAGATCTAATCTAAGATATTTCTCTTCCTTGCTATTATCTGAAAATGGCCTCCCACACAAACACAAATTATATAGACAATGGTTCTCTTGCAAAACCCCCTAGATTTTCCAGAGACAACTTCAACTTGTGGAAAAATAGGATGACACTCTTCTTAGAAGGTGTAGACCCTACTATACCTTACTATCATGAGAACGACCCACACATCCCTGTAACAATTGATCCTTTAGTTCCAGCCACTGCAACTAGAGCTGCTATTCCAGAAAGGCTGATTCCTAAAGAAATCCATCAGTGGACCGACGAAGATAAGAAGAAAGTGGCTATAGATACAAAAGCCAGATCCATACTATCCATGGCCCTTCCTGACGAAGTCTACCATTCCGTCATGAACCTGAAATCATCAAAAGCCATGTGGGACACAATATGTGTTCAGTATGAAGGAACGTCTGAAGTCCAGGACTCAAGAAAGATCAACCTGGTAAGACAATACGAAAGCTTCATTTCTGGTAAGAATGAAACTCTCTCTGAAGTTCACCAACGTTTTAATTGCTTAATTATAGATCTGAAAACTGTTGGTAAGGAATATTCTAACTTTGAAGTACTGACAAAGTTTCTAGAATGTTTACCTGAAAGCTGGGACAATTATTCCATGTGTCTCAAGCTGTCAAAGGATCTAAGATCAATGACCCTTGCTACCTTATATGGCACATTGCTGAATCATGAGCAATCTAGCCATCTTAAGAAGAATCTTGTAAAAGATTCCAAAAGCACCCTTGTTGCTTTAATCTCAGAGGAACCTTCTACTCAGCGACCCTCGGTCACTATCACTGAGTTAGAAAGTAACTCTGAAAGGTCATCAGACTCTGATTCTTCAGATGATGATGAATCCTTGGCTCTCCTAACTAAAAGGTTCAGGAGATTCGCCAAGAAGAAAATGTTTAGAAAGAACAAAACTCTTTCCATAGCTGACAAGCCTAAGTCATCAGCTTTTGTTGATAAGGCTACTGCTACTTGTTTCAACTGCGAAAAGACAGGTCATTTCGCTAACGAGTGCAGGTCAAAGAAAATCATGAGACCTTCAGCTTTTACAAAGAAATCCTTTGTTCCAAGGAATAAAGATGACAAATACACAAAGCTGAAGGACAAGTATGCAAAGCTGAAAAGCTTTAAAAAGAAAGGAAAAGGCCTGATGGCTGACTATGATTGGGCTGCTTCTGATGAAGAAGCCTCATCATCTGATTCTGAAGATGATGAAGCAAATCAATGTCTCATGGCTATGATTGAAGAAGAGGAAGAAAGTTCAGACATTCCCTCCACTTCAACATCTGCCATTCAGGTATCACCTTCCTTCTTTACCAATATTGCAAATATTGATGAAGCTGATAGTCTCCGTAAAATCGATCTATTGACTAGAAGTTTATATGAAGCCATGAACGGCAAAGCTGTGGTTGAAAACCAAAATCTTGATCTCGCTGAAAAGCTTAAAAACTGCCACCTTCAAATAGAAAAGCTTTCTAAAATTGAAGATGATTTTAAAGATCAAGTCTATTTAAATCAGCTAGTCAAAATCGAACGAGCAGAAGCTATCGCTGCATTAAAAGCTGAACAAGCTACTGTTGAAGGATGGTGTAATTCTTCAACAAAGATCACTGAGATAATTAAGGCTCAGATTCCTCTGAGTGATAAACGTGGTCTGGGTTATAAATATGATACTCCAAAACCAACCACTGAACGTTCAATGCTTAAATTTGGAACGTTTGTATCCTCAGTAGCTGATACTTCATCAGCTCAGTACTCCTCGTCGGTTACACCAATACCTGAGGAAACTACTACCTCCTCAAAAGGCAAGGAGAAAATGGTTTATTCAAAACCTACCTCTGTCTCTAAAGACAAAGGTAAAGGAATTGTTATTTATCAAAATCCTGAGAAGGGTACCTTAGTACCAAAGCTAAATTCTTCCAAAGCCTTAGTGATTCATTCATCTGGTTCTAGAAATCAGACCTCTGGATCAGTTCAGCGACCTACTCCTAGACTCATAGTAGATGTCCTTGGTAAGAAATCTGAATAACTGAATGTTCGTCCTATTTCAAAAACCAATAGTGTACTTGGTGATGGCACTTCTAATTCCAAATTAAAAGCTCAGCACTCAAGTGGTCCTAGAACTAATTTTAGTTATAGGAAATGTTATCACTGTGGACTTACCGATCATATTGCAAGTAAGTGCCCCACAGCCACCAAAGCTGATAAGATAGCTAAGGTGAAGATAGCACCCAAGAAGACCAAACCAGTTGCAATTCAGGTCAAGGTGACTCCTACCGCCGAGGTCAAGAAATTGACCAAAGTGAAGAAAGACAAAGCTGAATCTTCAAATGCTGCAAAGACTGCTGAACCCATTCCAACTTCTTCCACTGACAAACGCGTATACATGGTGAAGTGGGTACCCAAGCAAAACTAATCTTCCTTTATATTGCAGGTTAAGAAGGGTATCTGGTATCTCGATAGCGGATGCTATAGACACATGACTGGAAAGAAAAGCCTGCTCGCTGAATACAAGGAAGAGAAGGGTCCCTCTGTGACTTTCGGTGGAAATGGAAAAGGACACACCCGAGGGTATGGTGTACATTCAAATGGTACAACATCCTTCAGAAGAGTCGCATATGTTGAAGGGCTGAAGCATAATCTTTTGAGCATCAGTCAGCTTTGTGACATGGATAACAAAGTGATTTTCACTAAGGAATCCTGCTTTGTCTCTGACAAAAAGGAGAAGATAGCTCTCAGCGGTTATCGTTTGGAAAATGTTTGCGTTATAAACATGGACTCAACAACCACCGAGAACTCCTGTTTCTTCTCAAAAGCATCTTCTGATGTTAACTGGCTATGGCACAAAAGGCTCTCACATCTCAACTTCAAGACGCTGAATACTCTTTCCTCCAAAGAGTTAGTCACTGGTCTACCTCAACATTCATACGCCAAAGAGTCTTTATGTTCAGCGTGTGAAAAAGGGAAGCAGACCAAGGCAAGCTTTAAGTCAAAGCAAGTTTCCTCAGTGTCATCTCCTATACAACTACTCCATATGGATTTGTTTGGCCCTGTTAACAAACAATCCATCGCTGGAAAGAAATATACGCTGGTCATAGTTGATGAATTCTCTCGTTACACATGGGTAATGTTTCTCCGTTCTAAGAGTGACACCCCTGAAGAACTCATCACCTTTGTTCGGAAGATGGAAACTCTGAACAATATGACTGTTCGCTCAATAAGGAGTAATCATGGAACTGAATTCAAAAACAGTTCTCTTGATTCCTTCCTTGAGAGCAAGGGTATTTCTCACAACTTTTCGTCAGTGAGAACACCACAACAAAATGGAGTCGCTGAAAGAAGAAATAGAACAATTATTGAAGCTGCACGTTCAATGCTCAGCGATTCTCACCTGCCTACTCAGTTTTGGGCAGAAGCTGTCAACACCGCTTGTTTTACGCAAAACAGGTCGCTGATAGTTAAAAGATTCAAAAAGACAGCCTATGAACTTTTCATGGGAGAAAGCCTTCAATCAGCTTTCTTCACATCTTTGGATGTCAGTGTTTCATACTGAACAACAGAGATGCCCTTGGAAAGTTTGATCCTAAGGCTGATGATGGAATCTTTCTTGGATACTCCTTAGTTTCCAAAGCCTTCAGAGTCTTCAACCGAAGAAGACAAACTGTAGAAGAAACTATTCACATCACGTTTGACGAATCCCGTTCAGCGAACTCTAAACCGACTGCTGATACAGAAGAACTGAATCAATGGATGTTTTCTCATCTTGGTGATTCAGAAGATATTCCCACTCCTCATGCTCACACCGTAGAAAATGATGGTCCTACTATCATTCCAGATATGCAGAATAGTGAAGCTGAAACATCTTGGGTCTCAGCTGTTCCTATAAACACTATACATGCAGTTGATCCAAATGTCTCAGAAATTCCATCTATTTCTCAGCAATCAGTGAATGAAGTGACAAATGCAAACATTCCTCTCTTAGCTGATAATCCAGAAGTAGCTGAAGCCTAATCTTCAGTTTCTCCAGTTCAGACTGAGTCAGCGACGTATGCTCCGGCTCAGCGATGGACTGTAAATCACCCAATCGATCAAATTCTTGGTGATCCCAACGCTGGTATTCAGACCCGTAGAAGTGCAGGTAATATTTGTTTATTTGTTAACTTTATTCCTCTAACTGAACCAAAGAAAATAGATGACGCCCTCAAAGATCCAAACTGGGTCAGCGCTATGCAAGAAGAGCTGACTGAATTCGAAAGAAACAAAGTTTGGAAACTTGTTCGTAGACCAACTGACAAAACGGTGATAGGCACTAAATGGGTCTATCGTAACAAGTTGGACGAACATGGTACTGTAACTCGCAACAAAGCTCGTCTTGTTGCTCAGGGATACAGACAAGAGGAAGGCATAGATTATGACGAAACTTTTGCTCCAGCAGCAAGACTTGAATCTATTCGTCTTTTCTTAGCATATGTTGTACACAAAAACTTCACTGTACATCAGATGGATGTTAAGTCAGCATTTCTGAATGGAAAGCTGAATGAAGAAGTGTATGTGGAACAACCTCCAGGATTCTCAGATCCTAAGCGTCCAGGTTATGTTTATAAACTGGACAAGGCACTTTATGGATTAAAGCAAGCTCCTCGTGCATGGTATGATACTCTCTCTACTTATCTCCATATTGAAAAATTTGAGCGAGGTAAGATTGACAAAACTTTGTTTTTTAGAAAAGTGAAAGGTCATATCATTTTAGTTCAAATATATGTTGATGACATTATATTTGGTTCTACTAACCCTGAGCTTTGTACTCGTTTCGCTGATAGAATGAAAGATGAGTATAAAATGAGCATGATGGGTGAACTAACATATTTCCTTGGTCTTCAGATTAAGCAAACTGAAAAAGGAACTTTTATAAATCAGGGAAAGTATGTTAAAGATATGCTGAAGAAATTCGACTTAACTGAAAGTTTAGCTATGAAAACCCCTATGGCACCACCGCTGATACTTGATAAGGACACAAAGGGTGTTCCTGTCAATGTCACGCTGTACCGTGGGATGATCGGCTCACTATTGTATCTTACAGCTAGCCGACCCGATATTATGTTTGCAACATGTCTGTGCGCACGATATCAAGCTGAACCTATGATATCCCATATGAAAGATATAAAGCGAATCTTTCGATATCTTAAGGGTACAGCGAATCTAGGTCTTTGGTATCCCAAAGACTCATGATTCGATCTAACCGCCTATTCAGACAGTGATTTTGCAGGTTGCAAAATGGATAGGAAAAGCACCACAGGAGGATGTCAGCTCCTAGGTGGAAAGCTGGTAAGTTGGACAAGTAAGAAGCAAAACTCAGTGTCCACTTCCACAGCTGAAGCTGAATATGTAGCCGCTGGAAGCTGTTGTTCTCAGGTCTTGTGGATGAGAAATCAGCTACAAGACTGTGATCTTCAGCTCTCCAAAATTCCAATCTATTGCGACAGCACAAGTGCCATCGCTATAGCAAACAATCCAGTGCTACACTCAAAGACAAAACACATTGAAATCAGATATCATTTTATCAGAGATCATGTGATGAATGGTGATATAGAACTTCATTTTATCCCAACTGATTATCAGTTAGCTGATTTGTTTACCAAACCTCTTGATGAGACAAGATTCAACTTTCTCATCAGCGAGCTTGGAATGCTGAACTTTGAAGGGTAAAATTTTCAGCGATTCACATTCGATCAGCGATACGTTTATACTTTCATGTATAACCTTCGGGATAAAATCAACTTGTATAATCCATTTCATCATCTTCTCTCTGAATAAACTTGGTTAAACTGATATCCAGGTATGTTCTCTCTCTCTGACAATCGCATGTAAATGCAAGATTTCAAAATAAATTGCATCGCTGAATATCTCTTCCTTAACAGCGATATTTTGAAAGTTCCTTGAACCTTCACTAATATTCTCTATTCAGTGCTTCATGTTTTTCAAAAGAGTCCCTGAGTTTTCAAAACCTCAGAGACATCCTAAAAGAATGTGAAAGGACAGTTGTGACGTCATTGCAACGGATTACACTCGGCACGATTTCTTTCTGACACACGTTTGCACGTTTTGTTCAAACTTCCAAGCAAATGCAAACACGTGTCCGTGTCATGATGAAAACCTTTTCCCGCTCAAGGTTTTCTCTCTCTAAAAATCCCTATATAAACAACTCTTGGTTTATATTTGTCTTTTACGCGAACAATCTTTCTCCGCAAGAAAAGAATCATCTGTTGCATTTGTGCTCTCAAAAACCTCAAGAACTGTTCATCATCTTCTTCATCAAAACTTCAAGGTTAATATGTTCTTATCTTTTATCAAATGCGTATAACTTGTTTTCGATCTTCTATTTGTTTTAACAAGATCAAACAAAAGAACTTTGTAAAATAAAATCATTTCTTTCATGGTTTTATGAACACAACCATTTCATAGTTGTTCTTCAAGTTTTAAATCTAAATCTTAAACTTGTTCTTCATTCGTATCCATTTTTCTTTTAGAAACTGGAATACAAGACTTTATGGGTTTTACTTTTCTTTTAAAAATCAAGAAAAACCCTAATCTTCATTAAGACATTTTTTGTCTAAATGAAATGGACAAAATTCGAAAAAATCTTAACAGAAATTTCTTTCCACATTAAGATAATTCTTATTTGTTAACATCTTTGGTTGAACTGTTAATACAGTGAAATGGCAACTTCAAAGCTGAATGTTACCGCTGAGTCCATCTCCACTGACTCTGAGGAAATGGACATCTTCAAAGCCCCTCAGGTTAAGTTCGAGCTGGATCAACTCGATTGGACTAAGGCCAACAACCTCTCAGCTCTTCTCGAGTTTCCTCCTCGGAAGCAAGTATCACATCTGGACGATGCTGTGAGTTTTCTAAAGAACAGCCCCATCTACACAGCCTTGACCATAACACCTCCTGCCAGTCTGCGGCTCTTATCCCAGTTCTGGTACTCTGCCAGACACACTGAGCTACCCTCTGCCAAAGATCCATCCAAAACCATAGACTGCATACTCAGCGATACGGAGTATGGCACCATCAAGATCACACCCGCCATAATCCACAAAGCCCTGAACTTCCCAAATGCTACCAAAGAAAAACCCTTCATTCCATTCCCTGACCATAAAAAGCATGCTGACATAGAAGCAATCATTGCTTTCCTTGACGCAATGGGTTATATCTGGGATATTGGAAGGGACAAGAAGCCTGAGAAGAAACTGACGCTGATAAAGAAATCCAAGATGCCCAGCGAGATGAATTTCATCTTCGCTTTCCTGATCAGCTGCATGACAGCAAAATACGGATCTTCTGATCAAGCCGCCCAACCTCAGCAGTCCATGGGATACGCACTGCTGAAAGGTCTAAACATTGACTGGGCCTCCATTATTTATGATGATCTGATTCAACGTGTCGATTATGCCGCTGACAGACCAGCATGGGTTCCTTACCCACGTTTGATCAGCACCATCTTTCAATATGGCCTGAAGGACAGCTATCCTGAAGAGGGTGATCTGAAACTTTCTCAGATTGGCCCTAAGGTTCTCGACTTCAAGCCGGTCGCCAATGAGGTACGTCTCTCTACTCTTCTCACTCTTCTAAATTCTCCGCTTTCTGTGGCTCCTTCAGCGACAATACCCATCGCTGATACCCCGGCCACAAAATCCTCTCCTTCTAAGAAAAGGAAACCCTCACACACCCAACTTGATTCCAAAAGGATCAAGAAAACCAAGGAGCAACCCCAGCAATTCCATGCTGAAGACTCCTCAGCTCATTCTGAAGAGCTGAAGGAAAGTTCCGTGGTACGCTCTGCCACACCCGTGCAAGCCATCCCTCCAATCCAGACTTCAGCGTCTCTAAACGCTAAGGTTAGAAACTTGGAAACTACCCAACCTCCCTCAGTCTCTCAAAAGACTGATGAAGTGATTGTCAGCGATTCCAACGCTGAACTCAGAACTCGAACCCCAATCTTAACCTTCGCTTCTCCCTCCACTCACTTGGA
Source organism: Saussurea involucrata (assembly GCA_033807775.1). Classification (NCBI taxonomy): domain Eukaryota; kingdom Viridiplantae; phylum Streptophyta; class Magnoliopsida; order Asterales; family Asteraceae; genus Saussurea; species Saussurea involucrata. The sequence goes on along the minus strand of CM066319.1, from coordinate 111,190,813 downwards.
CACTCCTCCAGCGAACACTGGAGATGCCATCATTCCCGAAGCCACCGCTGACGCTTCTCAACAAATGATGAAGAAAGGACTTGCAGAGATCACCATTCCTCACCGTACTTTCGAAGAGGATATGGAACATTATTCAGGAACTTGCAACTTTGACGAGTTCATCAATCCTCCTGCAGGTACAAATCCCACCTTAAACACTGTAACTAAACCTGAAACTTCTGAGCTTTCCTTTGTTCACAAGTACTTATATGTTACAGGTCCTAATTTGGGAGACATCAACGCCTCTCTGAAGTCCGTGGAAACAAAGCTGACCAGTCTCACCACCACACTCTCCAACAATTCAACAGCTGTAACAAACGCTGGAGAGAATTTGACAAAGCTGACAACGGTGGTGGAGAAGAAGGCTTCCACTGAAGACATCAAGAGTCTTGATAAGACGCTCAGCGATTTTGCCAAGGTGCTCTCTGACATCTACACTGACTACACAAGCCTCAAAACATCAGTTTCGACCATGTCCAGCGAAGTAACAACGCTGAAGACATCGGTTGAAAAACTCGAGGGTGATATGTCAGAGGTCAAGACTGACTTAGGCTCTATAAAGACCGACGTTGGTTCTATGAAGACGATGACCGAGACGCTGGTAAACAAGGCAAATAGTCCAGCTCCTGCTCCTGCCCCTGTCCCTATTTTGGAATCTTTCACACAGGAGGATCGCACAGAGCTGAAGAAAATCACGCCTGCTATTTCTGGCCTAGAAGACAGAATATCAAAGCTTGAAGGTTGTGTGAAAATCTCTGGCCCAGAAGACAGAGATAACACAAATGTTGAGTCTGCCCATTCCTCCCCCAGTCGTCATGAAAAAGAGGGGGAGAAGAGCGCTGAACATACCGGAGAAAAGAGCGCTTAAAATCTTGAGAAAAGTGCTGAAGATCTGAACAAAAGCGCTGAAGACCTTTCCCATGATGAATCTATAAGGGGAGAGAGGAATGAAGATCTGACCGCTGGACCTCAGGGAGATGAAAACCCTGAGGGAACCGAGAAGCTCGCCTCTGTATCTGATGGGGAGCAACTCGAAGAAGATGCTGAGGAATCTGAAGCAGAAGAAGAAGAAGACATCTACATCCCTGAAGATGAACCATCCTCCTCTCCAAGGAAGGATGATGATGATGAAGATGACGATGATTTCTTTATCGTCAAACCTGCCCCAAGGATCAAAGCTCATAAAGGAATCTCAATAAAAGAACCATCAGGGGAGAAGACAAAGACAAAGCCCTCAGCCTCTGGCGCTGAGAAAAGCAAAGACAAAGGCCTCGCTGAAGATGAAAATCTGGCGATCTTGTTTGAAAAGCCGGTTTGTCAGGTACACTAAAACTTTACTTATTCCTTCCCTGAACTTCTCAATACACAATCAGTTCTCTACTCAACAACCTCTCTACACATCCACATTATTTTTCTATCTTTTCTACCCAAGTTCTTCTACCCAGTTCTTATCTGTAAGATCGTTGCGTTTCAGCTAGTCCTCTCCCCTGTTTGAGGATGTCGCTGAAGGTTCTACTATTGCGACTTCACAAATAAAGCCAGCTGCTGCTGATGAAATAATCCCAGTCTTGGATTTGATCTCTGAGACTGATGAACCAGAAGAACAACCTCTCTCGCACAATTAGAGACCTTCCTCAGCTCCTCAAAGGCTGAGTGAAGAGGATCAAAAGAGAAGAGAAGAAATAATAAAGCGATTCGAGGATCAGCGAATCATTCTAAGGCCTGATCAACTGCCTTCAGTTCCTCCTAAGTTCAGAATTTCAAAAGCTGAATACCAGGAACATCTTAGAGCTGAACGCCTCATTGCTGAAAGGAAGGAAGCTGAAGAGAAAGACAGAGAATACGCCATCAAGCTCACTCAAGAATCTGTCAAAGACCCCAAGCTGAAGCGTGTTCCCATTCAAATCCAACGAAAGCTGTGGGAAGAAGCCCAGAAGATCGTGGAAAAGAAAACTGAAGTTTCTCAGACCACCATGATCTGGTGTAAAGAGAAAATTCACTTCAGATATCGTCCAGCGAAGATCAACAAGGTATTCATCTCTGGAAGAACCTCTATCGGAGTACCTATTGTTGACATCAAACTGTTCAGAGAAGATGGCAAATCTGAAACCTTTCGCGCTGACACTGTAAAAAGGTATGGTCTCTCTGAATGGCTGTAGATGAGGTCAGCTATCCAATCATCACAATCTAAGTACAAGGATCATTTCGAAAAGCTGATAAACAGACAGATCGACTTGATATCTTCTTGTGTGGATATTCCTCCTGTTCCTGATCTAAAGCCGAAAAGAAAAAGGGGCTCTCCAAGGAAGAAACGTCAAGATTCAAACTCAGGACCTGTCATACGAAATGAAACTGGAATTGGTTTCTCTCGCGCTGAAGTGCTTGGTCCTGATCCTGATCTATCTGCCCTTGACATCTCTTTGCCACCATGTGAACTTTTCGTCCCTGGTAAAGTCATCAGTAATCCTTATGGAATATTCTTTCTTGACTACGATGGACGTAAATGCTTTCAACGGATCGCTGAGCTTCCAATCACTCCAATCGAACAGCTCAGAGATCTCATCTACTGGTGTGACTTCAGAAAGGACATTCAGGCACGACACCTAAAACCCTTGATTTTTCAAGAAGCGCTGAACAAAAGAAAACGAGGTGTAACGGTTCCTGACTGGATGATCCCCACTGAAAAGACGACCCTTGATGAACTTCTCATTAAGGAAGAACCTTTTGAAAACTGATATAATCTCCTTTTTTCTCTATTGTATCAGTTATCCTTCTGTACTTGTAATTTATTTCGCTTGTACTTGTAATCTTTCTGTTCTTCATTGTAACCTGATTCAAAGATTTAAAGAAAGATTTCAGCGAATGTACTTTACTCCATCAGTACTGAAAAGATCCCAGAAAACAGTAAAAGGGACAAATATTTTATGAGTTCTTTATATCCTTATGTTTTCATTAAATAGCAATTTTCTTTGTTGCTATGTCATAATCAAATAGGGGGAGATTGTTGATCCAAGCCCTCAGTGATTTGATAATGACCCTCTCTTAAATACTTAGTGAAAATTGTAAGTAAACAATATGTACCAGAGTTTCACTATCACTGATAAGTACTAAGATCTTACAGTACCGCTGATAGGAACTCTCGCTCTTTAAATTAATGATTCAGCGAACACTGTTCACCATAATGCTCTGAGCCTGTTCAGTCCTTATGGTGATCGCTGATAAGTTAGTTGTTTACTTATGATCCCTGAAGACAAGTTTCACGTCAACAAAGGTTCTACGCTGAAGTCGAAGATCAAGCTCAAGAACCAGCGACAAGTCTACTAATGAACTGATGCGGATCAGCGAAGACTCAGATTTGTCCACTCAACGTGAAGTATCAAGTACAAGACTTCAGCTATTGCTGAACTTTATCATCTGCTGAATAGTAAATGATAATCGCTGAATCAACGAAAGCTGATCATGAAGTCCTCCGTACAAAGTACTTTTGTCTTAACCTCCCTTGCACGCCACCGTACGAAATGTCAGAAAAGAACCTCCGAATATCTGAAATCATACAACCACTCTGATACTACACCGTTCATCTTTACGGCTACTAAGGTTGTCAACCAAGGTCAATGACATGCAACCAACCAGCTGATGACACGTGTAAAGTGTATACTGACTTGCATTAAATGCATGCAGTATATAAAGAGATGAACTCACTTCTTTTGAAGCAACTTGCTAACTCTGGACAATTTCAAATCTCTCTCAAGATAGGATTTTATTAGTAATCTCCATATCTTTCTTAGTGCAAGAAATCTTAGTGTTCCAACTTGTTTAGATTTAGGTTTATCCTTAATCTTGTTTCCGCAACAAGCTGTAAATTGTTAATGATTTATCAATAAACAATTTAGAAAAGTAAAATAGTGTGTTTGTATTCAACCCCCCCCCCCCCCTCTACAAACTTGTATAGGCCTTTCGGGACCAACAGCCTCTGTAAGAGGCTTTCTTCACTTAGCCTATTTTTCACTACTTGTAAATACTTCTATGATTAGGAAGATTGAAGCTAACAAACATGTTGTTCAGAACTTCTGAACATAATTCTGATTAAGCATCTCAGATCTTCTGGCTCTTCTTCTCAGACTTCTGACTCTTCTTCTCAGACTTCTGTACTTGGTAATCTTTCAAAGCAATCCTTCTGAGCTTTCATAGTCAGAACTCTGACTCTTCTCTTCAGAACTTCTGAGCCTTCTTATCAGAATTCAATACTTGGTTTATTGACAAAACTCAGATCTAACAAAGACTCAACAAAAACAAGGACTAAAAATGACAAAAACTGAAAACTAATACTTAAAGGACTAAAAATGTAAAATTCTAAAACTATCAAGTCAAGGGACTAAAAATGTAAAAATCAAAAAGATTAACTACAGGGACTAAAAATGTTAAAAACTAAATCTTAAACTACAGGGATTAAACTTGTAAAAATCTAAAACTAATACTACAAGGACCTAAAATGACGAAACCTGAAACTTCTATGTTCAGGGACTAAAATTGTAAAAGACTTAAACTAAACTACAGGGACCATATCTGCCAAAAACTGAAACTTACTAATGGATTAGGACCAAAATTGTTAGAAAACTAACGGCACTAACAGAAGTTCGTTAGTACTGTTCATCATCATCACCAAAACACAAATCACGATCTGAGAGTTTAGATTTCAGTTTTCTTACTCAATTCTCGACCAAAATTGACGAAACTTGTTGCATTGCACTCCTTAAAAGAAGACAAATCAAATCCAACCAATTAAAATCGATCATGCAACACTTTTTCTGGTGACCCACGATTTTCCGGTCAAAGAAACGATTTTCCGGCGACTAATTTCATCCGACCATATCATCTTCGTTTCTCAACCAAAATGAATAAAAATTGTTCCTTTGTTTTCCTTATTCAATGACAACTCGAATGATACGAAACACTTTCAATCATGCAACAAAAACCGGGCTTTCGGTGATGTCTCCGGCGATCCCGTTTTTCCGGCGAATCTCCGGCGAAGATGAAAACTGAGGATTCCGTACCAAAGAGGATCCGAAATCTGATGGTTACGTACCCAGTGAAGTCCGAAACCTGATGGGTTTCGTATCAAGTACAGTTCGAAATGAGTGGGTTTCGTATCAAGTGCAGTTCGAAGTCAGTAGGATACGCACCATGTAGGGTTCGAATTCAGTTGGGTTTCGTACGCAGTAGGATTTGAAATCAGATGGGTTTCGTACGCAGTAGGATTTGAAATCAGATGGGTTTCGTATGTAGTAGGATTCGAAATCTGTTGGGTTTCGTACGTAGAAGGGTTCGAAACCTGATGATTTCGTATGCTGTGGAGTTCGAAACCTGAAAATTTCGTATGCTGTGGAGTTCGAAACCTGGTGGGTTTCGAATGCAGTGGAGTCCGAAATCTGGTGGGTTTCGTATGAATGATGATTCGAAATCCTTGTCCTGTGTGATTCGAAACCTTCAGATGTGAGATCCGAAACCTTCGTTTGAAGGATCTGAAACTTGTTGTTTTACTTACACACAAACATATACACAGTTAAAAATGAAAAACACACTCAGCTCATGCAATTACAACAAACACACACACACATAGCACACACTCAACACACACTCTTACACACTTTTAACACACGCCTCACACACTCTAACACATGCCTCACACACACTCAGGACACTCTCAGTTGGCCCCAAGTATCTGTTATGTAAAAGTATTGAAAATAGTTCAAGTCAGAAGACCAGCAGAGATCAGACAGAAGATTCGGAAGAAGTTCAAGTCAGAAGACCAACAGAGCTCTGTCGAAGACTTCCAACAGAAGAACAAGTGTTTAACAGAAGACCAACAGAGCTCTTGCGAAAGAGCTCTGGTGAAGTGAAGACCTCTGTCAGCCTAACTCTCGTAGGAAATCCCAGGTGTTAGACAAGTGTCCATAATTTCCACGTATGCCCTAAAAATAGGAGACACACTTTCCACGTGTCATTCTAGGGTACGATAGTACACTGCCTTCACTTTTCCAGGGCTATAAATAGAGAGGTAGTGGAACAAACAATATTAAGCTTTGGGAAGCACACACTGCAGCAATCTCGAGCACTACCTCCGTACGATATTGTTGTCCTATGAGATTTCCGAACACACTCGAACATGTTCTTGGTGTGATTCATTATCAATATATGAGCATCTTTTATATCTGATCCTGTTATCATTTTACTGTTCAATATTTGATTCTCATAGTTCATTTATCGTTTACACAATCACTGATTTTAATGGCTTTATTTAATATGCTTCCGCTGTCTATTTCACTACCATTAATATGATACAACGTGAATCTGGGAACCTACAATTGGTATTAGAGCCTCTTTGGTTTTCTTAAACCAAACGATCCATTCTACCAAGGTTGACTCACTGTTGTTGATTGTGTTTGTGTCTTTAAAAGCTTCATTACATACTCTGTTTTTTTTACTGCTTCCTAGTCTAAACAAGCTTTCAGAGCTCATATAACTGTGTTTAAAGCTTTCTAGCTTAGTTTAAACGTTTCTCTCAGAAGTTAATGTTCCATTGGTTACTGTTTAAAACTCATCTCTGAGTTGAAAATCTTTTTGTAACATACTCTGTTTTTCTCAAAATGGCGAACAACGGTATAAACGCTATCTATACTGCTGGTTCTTTAACAAAACCTCCTACTCTTCTGAGAGATGAATATGCTAAGTGGAAGATCAGGATGGTCAACTTTTTCGATGGTATGGATAAAGACTTAATGCGATCTGTCACGGATGGACCATACCAACCCAAGGTTTTTGTTCCTCGTGTACCCGCAACAGGAACTACTGCTGAGATTCCAGCTGATTATGAGATTAAAACCACAGGTTTTACTGATGAGGAAAATCTAAAAATGGAAAATGATCTTAAAGCAGTCAGACTACTCATAATGGCCATTCCAAACGAAATATTTCAAGAAGTAGATTCATGTGTTACTGCTAAGGAAATCTGGGATCAACTTCTTAACCAACTTCAGGGTGGTATCAAGACCCAAAAGAACAGAAGGACCCAATGTATAAATGAATACAACGATTTCAAGGCACTTCCTGAGGAAACCTTACAACAAACCTACAACAGATTCAATGTGGTGATCAACAAATGCAAAAAAATGTAGGGTTGTTAGGTCGAAGGAAGATAACAATGTTCTGTTTTTGAAAAGTTTGAATGATGAATGGTTAAATCTGTCCATGTCTTTACAAGCTAACCAGGACTTAGATACATGGTCTCTAACAGATGTATATGGCACTTTGGCCGCACAAGAGAAGGGTGTTGTCAAGCAAAAAGGCAAATCCACCATTGCAGGCCCAATTGCTTTAGTTTCTGAATCTAAGAAAACCACATCAGAAAAGTCCAACAGAGAGAGTTCAAACAGAGAGAGTTCAAACAGAGAGAAAAAGAAAGATAAGTCAGTTAAAAAGAAAGGAAAGAAAAGTTTAGTTGCAGAGAGTGATACCGAGGAAAGCTCATCAGAGGATGATGACATTCAAGCTTTTGCTCAATCTCTTGCTCTAATAACTCGGCAATTTAACAAGAGATTTGGCAATAAGTTTGACAGAAGAGGTAGATATGAGAGAAAATAAGACAGAAGAGAATACGCTGCACCAGAACAAAGTAACAACATAGTTACCATAGAACAAAGACAACCTCCACAAAACAGAAGAGAAAATCCACCAACACAACAGAAGGCCGATGCTGCTCAAACCATCAATCAGAATGATGGACGTTGCTTCAGATGTGGCAAACCTGGGCACTTCTCTATTAATTGTAGAGGCAAACTGGTAAAAGACCAGGACTACTACAAGAACAAATACAAGTACAACTACAGAGAAAGAAGCTATGTTGTTGAAATGGAGAACTGGGTTTCTGATTCATCCTCTGATGATGAACCAGAACAAGCCAACTTTTGTGGAGTTGCTGTGGATGATGAAAGTTTAGAAGAAGCTGTTGACCGGATGACTGGAGAACCAGAGATAACGAAGGGAACAACAGAAGAAGAAGATCTAGCTCATGCATTTGCTCTTACTACAACAGAGTCTGACGACAGAGCGCTGGAGACCACCAGACCCAGTGCCAAGGTATGTTCATCTGAATCCAAGTCTGACTCAGAATTAGAAATGCATTTTTCTATGCTGAATGAGGAATTTCAACTTCTTAAACAAAAACGTTCTGAAGAAAAAGAGCTAAGAAAGCTAGCTCAGAAGGATCTGTCCTTTTACAAGAGATAGAAAACTCTCTTGGAACAAGAAAAGGAAGAAATCTTCAAAGAAAAATCAGAGCTAGAAATCTTGAAAAAGAAAGAGAAGCCAAGGGTAAAGGGAAAATCACGGAAGCAACTGAGGCAGAGACTACAGAAGGAGAAAAGGGGATAACAGAGGAAATCATGATAGATATGACTGAAGTGGCATTTGACTACATGTTCAAGAACAGAGTCATCAAACCGACAGAAGAGTCAACACAAGAACCACCAAAGATCATCTGCCTAGATACCCCTCCTACTTCTCCAACAAAAGAACCAGAGAGGACAGACCCATCCTCTGCTGAAGGACAAACAAGTCAAGCCCAACCTCAAGCTACTCAGAAATTTGCTCACATCGACACTCTTATGGCAGAAACCCATGATGACCCAAACCCAACGGTAACAGAACCGAACCCATAAACCTCTACCTTTCATACCGAAAAACCTGCCTTAGAAACGGTATTTGCATTTCTATATGCTGACAGAGACATCATCCATGTAAATGCCGTACCCATTAACCCATACCTCAACCCAATCAGAATAAACACCATTTCTGATGCAAGGCTAAAGTTCATCCAAACCAAATCAAATCAGAACAGAGCCATCAATATAAACTTCGGTATCCGCAGAATTCTGGACATCAAGCACAAGAAGTTTCAACACGACAGGGTCACATACCATGAGTATACTGTGGAATCAACAGAAGGCAGAAATGAAATTTTCAATGACAATGATCTCGTCCTTCTGAACCCATATGACCTGATCTTACTCCACGCGTATTGCTTGAACTTCTCAGAAAGATACACACCGGCCAGAACTGCACTACCAGAAGTCAGATTCGCTATGCAAGAGCACATCAATCTCAGAATACAGATTGATTATCAGCTAGGCATAGAGTTTGAAGTAGAGAAACTAGCGATTGCACCACCAAATGAAAACCTTGAGGGTTATGGCCATCACAGAACTGGAACCGTAGTAGAAGATCCTCCAGTCTTTGTCTGCCGACAGAAGGGCACAAAGAAGGCCATCAGAGCAGCTGAAGCCTACAAGTACTCAAGTGAGTCGCTAGTATACCTCAAGAACATAATCCAAGATCTCCCAAGAAACAAGTGTCCAGAAGAACAGCAGAAACTCTTCATCGACCAGATTGATCTGATGTTGGACTTCCGCACTCTAATAAGAATATTCGACAGAATTCTTAGGGGAGATAATTATACTTAAATGTACTGGTCTTTTAAATCTCAATGTAATATTCCAAAAGATTAGTGCAAGGATTCGACATAGGTAAAAGTTCTCTGTTCTTTTGTTTAATCTCTTGTCAATTGTAAATTTTTATTTTCAATACTTAGGGGGGGATTGTTGGCTCCAAGTATCTGTTATGTAAAAGTATTGAAAATAGTTCAAGTCAGAAGACCAACAGAGATCAGACAGAAGATTCGGAAGAGGTTCAAGTCAGAAGACCAACAGAGCTCTGTCGAAGACTTCCAACAGAAGAACTAGTGTTTAACAGAAGACCAACAGAGCTCTTGCGAAAGAGCTCTGGTGAAGTGAAGACCTCTGTCAGCCTAAGTCTCGTAGGAAATCCCAAGTGTTAGACAAGTGTCCATACTTTCCACGTATGCCCTAAAAATAGGAGACACACTTTCCACGTGTCATTCTAGGGTACGATAGTACACTGCCTTCACTTTTCCAGGGCTATAAATAGAGAGGTAGTGGAACAAACAATAGTAAGCTTTGGGAAGAGTAGTTTTTCCACAATTGTTTAAGCACACACTGCAGCAATCCCGAGCACTACCTCCGTACGATACTGTTGTCCTATGAGATTTCCGAACACACTCGAACATGTTCTTGGTGTGATTCATTATCAATATATGAGCAGCTTTTATATCTGATCCTGTTATCATTTTACTGTTCAATATTTGATTCTCATAGTTCATTTATCGTTTACACAATCACTCATTTTAATGGCTTTATTTAATATGCTTCCGCTGTCTATTTCACTACCATTAATATGATACAACGTGAATCTGGGAACCTACACTCTCATTTGCCACATCAGCACACACTTCATACACATATGACACACACTCATGCACACATTATGTACAAAAAAAATTGACTTTAAAAGTCAATTCTGTTGACTTTTTCTTTTCTTTCTTCTTCACTTGTTACTTCACTGCAAAAATTATAAACTCACAAAGCAATATAAGATCTTTCAATTTAGGATCAAAACATATCACAAACAACTATTAACAATATCTTCACAACAAAAATGGATCAAAATCTCAGATTTAAACATTTTTATCAAGAACATCAAGAACACATTCAAAAACATGATGAACACAAAAATTTCAAGAATCAAATTTTTGCAATAAAACTTGAAATCTTTGGTTAAATCATGTGTAAAACATGTTTTTGGAAACTAACAACAAGTTGCAAAATCAAACTCCAAAATTTTTCACAGCCCACTTTTATTCAAGAACACAAAATATACAAAAATCTTCAAATTGATCAATTCTTGATACGTTTTTGTAAATCTTTTGATGCAAAACTAATTTATATCAATGGAGAAACACTTTGCAATCAAAATCAAAACAAAAAAAGCAAGAAATACATAACCCATTTGTGTTCTTCAAATATTCAAAAATGGAGATTTTCTTCAAAAATCTTCAAAAAGTCTTCAAATCTTAAAGAATTTGGACGAATTTTGCTCATAATTCGATCTCCCAAAGCTCTCTGATACCAATTGTAAAACCAGTTTCTATTAGGTAATCATCAAATCATCCATTGATCTTGAACATAATAGAGATTACATTAGATTGATGCACTTTATCTCTCTATAATGCTCTCACTTCTCTCTCTAGAATATTACAATTATGATCTCTTTCTAATGACTTCCTTAAGACTTGCTTACAAACTAAGCTTTACAAAACCTATTTATATCTCCTAATTACAAAGCTTTAAACACTAAAGCTAGTTTGACTTTACATGACTTTAACTATTTTGACTAATACTTTGAGTTTACAATGTTTGACATTATACAAGACTTTACAGTAAATCTTGAATACAATAATGCTCTAACAAAAAGGGAGATCAGATTTTTAAGATTCTCCATTAACAGAGGAATTATTGGCTGAATTTAGAAGATTAGGGTATAATGATGAATTGAAGACTCTAAGCTTATTCAGAAAGAATAAATTGCCACCAATTTGGGCATGTTTTTTCAATATAATCAACAAATGTCTTTCTGGGAAGAACAGTTCACTAGATCAATGTTCAAAGCAAATTTTGCAGATCTTTCATGGGTTAGTGAAAAATAGGCATTATGATTATACTTCCATTCTATGGGAAGATATGAAGAATACTTTTGAGAGGAATCAGAAGGCAAAAGAAGGAAGAACAAAGGATAGGATACTCACTTATATTCCTTATCAGAGGTATTGGCAGTTGGTAATTTGGCATGCAATGGATCAAGATAGAAACATTCCAAGAATATCAAATGAGGAGCATGGGCCAATCTTCTATATGGGTAAAATCACATACCTCTTCCTAGGTCACATAGGCAATACATTCCAAGGGAGAGTGAGATATTAAAAGCATATTGCACCTCAATGGGACTTGAACAACCTCAAGGCCCTACCCATGAGGAACAATCTGAGATGAGAGGTAAGGGGTCTAATCAAAATAAAGTGGGGGAGAATGTTCAGGTGGGAGAACATTCTGAGAGAATAGAAAGGGAAAATTCAGAGAGATTGGTTAGTATGGAAGTTGAAAAACAAAAAGAGAGAAGTGAGGCTGAGAGATTGTTAACAGAATTATAAACAGAAAGAGATAATTTTGATCCAACCAACTTAATCCGGGCAACCACATCTACTGTTGGTTCACAATTCTTGGTGACCAACATTGAAGAAAACACCATGGAGCCCGTGGTGGAACTTGAACAACCCATCCCTAGCCACTCGGAAGCATTTCAACATGCTACTGTTTCAAAACAAACAGGGGAACCATCCCAAACTCATTTGGAGGGAGGTGATAAATCCCATGATTTTATTCAACACTTTGAGTCTGGATTGCACAGTGATATCCATTTTGGGCCTGAAAATCCTTTTCATATAAGCACATCACAGGAATTTCGTATTCATGTAACAACATCCATAGACAATCCTAATACTGGTTGTCAAGGATTGGATGGAAGTCCTGGGGAGGTGAACATCCTAAAAGCCTCCGTACATAGTGCATCTGTTGTACATGATGTCTTTGTGGCATCTACAGGCCATGGGCTCTCTGAGCACATGAAAACTGGAGCATCTGTTCCTCCAGGTTCACTGTTAGAAAGTTCTGAATTTGAAAAGATTCAGAAACAAAATCAGGAGTTGGGGGAGAAAGTTGAAAAATTGGAGATTACGGTTGATTCTTTGAAAAATGAGGTGAAGGAACTCAAAATCATGTTGGAAGGCAAAGCAACTTCTGTTGAGACAAAAGTGGATAAAATGAAAGAATTCTTGGATGCTAACAAAAAAGAGATCATGTTGTTTTTGGGGTTCTAAAATAAAGGTATAAAACGGATAAATGAAACCTACTACTTATTGCTTCAAGGCGAGTTCTCTCTATCCTTAAAGCAATTTCGCCCCCACGGTTCAATTGAACTTAGTGCTTTACGAGTTGTGGCGAATTGCTTCCCAAGATACGTATGTAGAGAAATTATCAACACCGCACTTAGTGGTGATAATCCAAATGAACTATTGAGTTTCAAGGATTTCTAGGAACTAGAAATTGTGTTTCTATAGCAACACAAATTCTAGTAATTTGGCATATTAGAGATAATTGATTTTGGTGCTCTATGTGTAGTATATGTAGGCAAAAAACGATAGCCCTTTGAACAGTCACGAAATCACTGTTTTGTGACAGTTCTAAGTATTGGTGACGGTTTGAACCGTCGCCATTTCTCCAACAGTCACCAAAGGTGACGTTTTGGACCGTCACTTCTGTTCGTGACATCTTTTGGCGAGGAGGCACCATCTGGATTGTGGCGTCGAACTGTTCAAGGCATCCCTATGCGAAGGGGTGCCTTTCGGACCCAACCGTTGGGTATGTTCGAACTGTCACGTTTGATCGTGAATAGTGGCATCTGTTGGTACACCGTCACTAATAGGACCGTCGAAAATAAAATTTGCGGCTCAAAGCGGCTCGCGGTGATGCGTGTGTGCGAAGTGCAAAGTGCGCCATCAAAGCGCCACATTGCGCCCATGCCCGCGGTCGCGCGCGCGTAAGGGTGTGTTGTACCCTTTTGGAACCCTCACCATTTCCAATAATAATAAATTATTATATGGACAATAGATCCACTTATCTACCCACTTTTTTTTCACTTTATCTCCTATGTGGGACATGGTGAAACCCACCAAAAACCAATTTTCCTTTTTCTTCCTAAGACTCAACCCAAAATACTTGTAATTTTAATATTTTGAAAATATTCCCAACAAACCCCCACCATTTTCAAAATAGACTCAAATTTGAAAAAGACTGACACGACAAGACCTAACCAGATTCCGAAATCCTTGGGGTGTTATGCATAAGTAAAGGTGGAGTCTTGCACCTTGAACCTTTACATAGTGAAAGTGCTCAAGTCTAACTAGGGTAAGAATGGTTGAACCAAAGTCATTGAACCATCTTCCTTTATATGTTAAACGGAGATACCTCACGCATATCCTTCCTCTCATTCATTCAACCACTATAAGCCGACCCGTAAACTGGCCATGGGTCTGTATCTCGATTTCTCAGAATGTTCTAGAGCCAAGCCCTTTAGCTCATAGGAAGCGGCCTCACTCCCACATTCAGATAGGTGGACCTTGTCAAGAGTGTTCCCGTAACTTAAACACTCCAACACAAATTGTTTTACAAGTCCATTAAGAATTAGAATCAACCTTTCTTCACATTACGGTTCCAAGTTCTACTAACCCCGGGATGGCAATAAAATATTGTAGAACTCTTAGTCACGTTCAAATGATGTACTTTAACTTGATCTTGAATCTTGATGAAATACCAAGTATCAAGACAAGGTTCCATCATGGGTGACTATTTATAGGTGGGCTTGAGACCCATCCCTTTTGAAGTGCTTTCAATCAATTTCGTTGGTAATCCTTTTGTGAAAGGATCTGCTAAGTTCTTACTTGATCGTAAGAAACTAATAGTGATCACCCCATCATTTATTAATTGATTGACTTGTCTATGTCTATGTCCAATATGCCTAGACTTACCATTATACACTTGATTGTATGCCCTTGATAGTGTAGCAGCACTATCACAGTGTATAGAGATTGGAGGCATTGGCTTTGGCCACAAGGGTATGTTAATTAACAAGTATATTAACCATTCTGCTTCTTTACAACAAGAAGCTAAAGCAACAAATTCCACCGCCATGGTAGAATCTGTTATACAACTTTGTTTCTTTGATCCCCAAGACACCGCACCCCCACCAAGTGTAAAAATACATCCACTTTTAGATGCATAGTCTTCTTGATCATTTATCCAACTTGCATCAGTATATCCTTCCAATACTGAAGGATATCCACTATATTCTAAACCATAGTCCATGGTTTTCTTCAAGTACTTGAGTACTCGATTAATAGCATCCCAATGTGCTTTTCCAGCTTTACTAGTATGTCTACTTAATCTTCCTACGGCATAGGCGATATCAGGTCTAGTACAAGTCATAGCATACATTAGACTGCCAATAACATTAGCATATTCATTTTGAGCTAATACCCTTCCGGTATTAGTTGTTAATCCATAACCTACTTCGAACGGAGTGCTGACAGGTAAACAATCAAATTTATTAAAACGCTTTAATATCTTTTCAATATAGTGAGACTGAGATAACATAAGTTTATTGTTATTTCTAAGAATCTTTATTCCTAGAATAACATCAGCTTCTCCCAGATCCTTCATATCAAAATTTTCAGATAAGAGTTTCTTTGTCATTTGCACTTGTTCCAAGTCGGTTCCAAAAATCAACATATCATCTACGTATAAGCAGATGATAACCCCTCGACTATTAACAAATCGACTGTATACACACTTGTCTGATTCGTTAATTTTGAAACCATTAGATAGAATGATTTGATCGAATTTTTGATGCCATTGTTTGGGAGCCTGTTTCAGGCCATACAAGGACTTAATAAGTTTACAAACTTTCTTTTCTTGTCCTTGAACTATGAAACCTTCCGGTTGTTCCATATATACTTCCTCCTCTAATTCACCGTTCAAGAATGCGATTTTGACATCCATTTGGTGAATTACCAGTTTATTAATGGAAGCTAAGGCAATCAAAATTCTAATGGTCGACGTCCGTGCTACAGGGGCATATGGGTCAAAATAATCTATTCCTTCCTTTTGTGTAAAGCCCTTAGCAACTAATCGGGATTTAAACTTTTCAATGCTGCCATCAACTCTTAATTTTCTATTAAAAATCCATTTATTCTTGATGGCTTTTGAACCAGGGGGTAGGTCCACTAAGACCCAAGTGTTATTACCTATGATGGATTCCATTTCATCATTGATTGCCTCTTTCCAAAAAGATGCATCATGAGATTTCATTGCTTCCGCAAATGTACGTGGTTCTTCATCCAAGTTATAAATGATTGGATATTCTTTCATTGAACCATGTCGATCACCTTCAACTAAGTACATTTCAAAGTCAGGTCCAAAGGTTCTTGCTCTTCGTTGACGTTTACTTCTTCTAGGTTCAATTACTTGATGATTCGGGGAATCATCATCTTCGCTTTCGTTATTAACGGGAATCTTTGTCGACACGATTTCCTTAGAAATCTCATGTGCCTTTGGAATGCTTATGAACCTTCATTCGTCAAAATGAGCATCTCTAGATTCAATGATGGTGTTAATAGAAATTTAATCATTTTGTTCAACCACCATGAACCTATAAGCCTTGCTATTTTGGGCATATCCCAAAAATATACATTCAATACCTTTGTCTCCTAACTTTCTTTTCTTGGATTCGGGAAGTCTGACAATCGCTCGACATCCCCAAATCCGAAGGTAATTTAACTTAGGTGTTCGTTGATTCCATAATTCATAAGGGGTCTTTTGACTTTTCTTGCTTGGTACTCTATTAAGTATGTAACAAGATGTTAATAATGCTTCTCCCCAAAATCCAGAACTTAATCCGGAATATGACATCATGGAATTCACCATTTCCATCAAGGTACGGTTCTTTCGTTCCGCGATACCATTTTGTTGTGGTGTATACGGAGCCGTCACTCGGTGAACAATTCCCGTAGATTCAAAATATCTAGGGTTATAATATTCACCACCCCTATCCGTTCATAAACACTTTATCTTTGTCTCACATTTAAGTTCTACTTCATTTTTGTAGATCTTAAATTTTTCAAGGACTTCATCCTTTGAGTGCAAAAGATATACATAGCAATATCTAGAATAATCATCGATAAAAGTGGCAAAATACTTTTTACCACCAAGAGAAGGAGTAGAATGTAAATCACATATGTCACTATGCACTAAGTCTAAGATTTTAGAAGTTCGTTGGATTTGAGGGAAAGGTTGTCTAGTAATTTTCGTATGCATACATGTAAGACACTTTTGATTTTTATCATCTAATTTTGGAATTAAATCATTTTTTGCCATATTTTTCAATAGTTTAAAATGTACGTGACCTAATCGACCATTCCATAAAAGTAAGGAAGAATCAAAGTAATCAGAACTAGTAGTAGTGTTATTAGCATCAATCATATGTACATCGGGAGCAACCACAGTATTTGCGTTGCTTATGTCAATCATATTTACATCATTCACACTAGTATTTACAACTTCATTTATGTTTAGTTTAAACATCCCTCCGGTGAGATAGCCTTTGCCGACGAATTTTCCGCCTTTGGAGAGTATGAACTTTTCGGATTTAAAGACGAGTTTGAAGCCATGTTTGTTGAGGATTGATCCGGAAACTAAGTTCTTTCGGACATCGAGAACATGGAGAACATCATTTAGAGTCAAACTGTTCTCCGATGTGAATTCCAAAGTAACTTTCCCTTATCCTTTGACTTGAGCGGTAGAGTGATTTCCCATGTAAAGTACGGAGGTTGATGCTTCGTACGTTTTGAACATGTCTATGTTGTTGCACACATGTCGGGTTGCCCCCGAATCCACCCACCAACATTTGTCTTCCTCAAGTTAGAATATCTCGGAAATCATAGCAACAAAGTTGTTATTCTTGAAGTTTCCATCGTTGGTGTTGTTACCACCATTTCCTCTCCTTCTTTTGAGAAGCCGACAATTACGTTTGTAATGTCCCGGTTTGTTGCAATTGAAATAAACCACGTCTTTCATATTCTTTTTCCTATTACAAGTTACCTCGTGTCGTTTCCTTTTCTTTCCACCGCCTTTAGAAGTTTCTCCCTTTTCCTCGACCACATGAACTTTAGAAGCATCATCAGTGGTTTTATTTTCCAATCGATATTGTTCTTCAATGAGAAGATGCTTTCTAAGTTCTTTTAAGGACATATCGTCCTTACGATGTTTAAGATTTTTCTTAACATCTTTCCAAGAGGGAGGGAGTTTATCGATGATTGATGCCACTTGGATTGATTCATCCATATTCATATTGTGTTGTGTGAACATGCTAAGAATGTGTTCAATTTCATACATTTGATCCATAATAGGACGTGAATCTATCATTTTGTATGAATTAAATTTGGAAACGATAAATTTCTTACTTGTTGCATCTTCGTTGAAGTACTTTTGTTCAAGTGCGTTCCAAAGTTCTTTCGTCGTTTCGATGTTTTGATAAACATCGAAGAGAGGATCGTACATAGCGTTGAGGATGTGGCCATGACATATGAAATCATAGTTCTCAAACTTGGGACGGTCTCGGGCCGCGGCAAGGGTCTCGTCTTCGTGTAGTTCCGGATAAGGTTTGGCGAGGACATAGGAGGCGTTGAGAGTGGCTAATAAGAATTGCATCTTCTTTTGCCATCTCTTGAATCCTCCGCCATCAAATCGCTCTAACTTCACGATGTCGCAAGACATTTGTTGAAGATTCTTCGTCACCATCTTGATTCGTAAATTTCTTTAAGATTGTTGTTTTTTGGGTTCTAAAATAAAGGTATAAAACGGATAAACGAAACCTACTACTTATTTCTTCAAGGCGAGTTCTCTCTATCCTTAAAACAATTTCGCCCCACAGTTCGATTGAACATAGTGCCTTACGAGTTGTGGAGAATTGCTTCCCAAGATACAATGAAGCAACGTATGTAGAGAAATTATCAACACCGCACTTAGTGGTGATAATCCAGATGAACTATTGAGTTTCAAGGATTTCTAGGAACTAGAAATTGTGTTTCTATAGCAACACAAATTCTAGTAATCTGGCATGTGGAAGCCTCTAACAGATTCACAAAGCCTGATGAAAGACTACATGTTCAGAGAGCAATTGTGAAAGTTTTGGAGTTTCAGACTGATGAATTTGATGGGTTAAAATATGTGAGCCTAACAGTTCAGAAGGAAGGGAATCTGAAAGTAAGCATGACCAGTTTTGACTTCCATGGACTATTTCTGAATGATCAAGTGTTTCTGGTGAAGTTCTTTGCTAGTACTGAAGAATCTTGGATAGAAC
Organism: Saussurea involucrata; assembly: GCA_033807775.1. Taxonomy (NCBI): domain Eukaryota; kingdom Viridiplantae; phylum Streptophyta; class Magnoliopsida; order Asterales; family Asteraceae; genus Saussurea; species Saussurea involucrata. The sequence continues at coordinate 111,171,835 of CM066319.1, read as the reverse complement.
TTGAATGCAGAAGGATTTTGGGAATATATGTGGGAAATATGTACTTCTATGATTTCCAGTTGGCAATTGAAGAAAGAAAGGAGAAATGTAACTTGAGCAAACCAATTAGAAAGCCTATTCATTAAATTGGAGGTCGTGGATTTTTTGCTGAAGGAGTTGAAAATGAGGGTTTTGCATATATAGTTTGTAGAATAAGAAAGTTTTTCAGGCTAAATGATTTGATAAAGTACAGTGATGCTACTTTACAATACTTGTTGCAAGATATAAGATACCAGATGGTATCCGGGTTACTTTGGTTTTCGGGTGTCGTCCGGATTGTTTATGCCGTCCGGAAAGGTTATGCTGTCCGGATTGTTTTGTGTTGTTCGGATAGTTTAGCTGCTTGGTTATTTTTGAAGGTTTGAGTTATCTAGAGTCCTTAGCCTGCTAGTAAGTCTTATACATGAGTTGGTAAGGAGATATTTGTATGTAAATGGTTTCAGATTCTGAGAATTTTGGGTAAAGGATCGGATAGCTCGGAGAAAGGTTTGGAAGCGTATTTTTTAAGCATTCAAGGTGAGTTTTACTTTAAAACGTTTTTAAACTGGAATACATACATGTGTGGATTGGGAATATGATAGATGGTGTGATTATGTGTGTTTATGTTGAAATATAATATATTGAGATATTGTATTTACCTAAGAATTATACTATACAAGAATACGACTGGCCGGGCTTAGGACCGGTGTGTTGGCTGTAATATTCGTACAGTGTTGTTGGCTGTAAATGTCGTACAGTGAATTAATTTATTAGTTGGCTTGCTACCAACTAATTTGGCCATGTGAAGGATGTGAAGGATGAGTGGTACACGATGCACGAGTCTTATTTGGTATTTAGTTATGTGTGATATATGTGTGTTTATATAAAGGATTTTATATAAATTGGGTTTATAACGATTCCGAAATAACAGTGTTAGATCTGAAGTTTTGTCAATAAACCAAGTGTTGAAGATCTGATAAGAAGACTCAGATGTTCTGAGTAGAGGAGTCAGAGATCTGAGAAGAGGAGTCAGAGTTCTGAGAGAAAGAGTCAGAAGCTCTGAGAAGCGTTATCAGAAGAATGTTCAGAAGTTCTGAACTACCTGTTCAGAACTTATGACTACATACTTTTCTTGGTATTTAGTAAACTAATTAGGACACGTGTTATGTTCTTATTAGTCTTTCTTATTTGTACTGTAGCTTTAACATGTCCGTTGCAGTATAAATAGAGTGGTTAGCATTACGTTGCTAACTGATTAATTTTCCCGTATATCTTTGTATTCATTCTTTGTAATCTTTGAGATTCTCTCTCTCTTAGATTTGTAATCCTGTTCATCATTGAATACAATTGGGCTTGATCATACAACTTCTCAATTACTGCTTTCTATATTGATTGTAAGATTAGATCTTGTACTTTCAATTGGTATCAGAGCCAATCAACAAACAAATTCATTCAAGATTGTGATTGCGAAGATCGATTGATCAATTTCTTGAAGATTTCTTGATTCATTCAAAAATCGATTCCGCTGCTAGGGCTAGTTCTTGAATTCTTGGCAATTCTTGAATTACCTGTTACATTTCGATCAAGAAACTCGAATTTGTCTTTCTGTTGAAATTTCTTACAATCATGTCTTCTAAAGAATATCTAGCCATGGGATCCGAAACCAAACCGCCTGTTCTTATACCAGAAGAGTATCAGCAATGGAAAACTCGTATGATCCAATTTCTAGACAACATCGATGAAAATCTTATGATCTCTATTCGAGAAGGTCCAATTGAAGTGTATATCGATGTTGCCGCAACCCCTGCTACAGAGACAACTCCAGAAATTCCAGCGACCAGGGTGAAGAAGAATTATTCCCAATACACAGTTGAACTGAAGAATAGGCATGCTATCGACAAAAGAGCAATTACTTTGATGACTTTGGCTGTCCCAAATGAGGTTCTTAACAGGATTGACAGTGGATCATCAGCTAAAGAAATGTGCGACGAATTGGAAAGGCAGATGTTAGGAACTGTAAGATCTATTCAGGCAAAGTTAAATCAAAGCATAAATGCTTATGAAAGGTTCAAAGCAAAAGAGTCAGAAAGTTTAACACAGACATACAGTAAATTTTGCACTATTCTAAATGACTTGAGAAGAAATGGACTGAAGAAAACGAAGTCAGAAATAAATTACAAATTTCTGAACAGTCTAAATTCAGAATGGTCATCATTTGCCATAAGTCTGCAAATGAACAAGGATATGTGTGAAGAAGACTTAAATGATCTGTTCTGTGTTCTTAATCAACATGAAGACTCTGTCAAGTTAGTTGTGGAAGAGAAGAAAAATGTTGATGATCAGTTAGCGTTCTTATCAAAGTCCAAAGCAATCAAAGCACCCAAAAAGAATGCATATCTATCAGAGATACCTAATCTGGAAGAATCTGACAAGGAAGAAGGATCAGAAGATGATGAAGATATCAAGATAATGGCTGAGAAACTAGCTTTGTTGACAAATACTTTCAACAAAAGGTATGGGAAGGGTAGATTTCAAGGAAATTATAAGAGAGTTGGGAGTTCAGATTATAAGAAGAAAGAAGACAGAGAAGAAAATAAGTTTGAAAAGAGAGTAGAGAGAAGTGAAGAAAACAAAGAAGAGAAGGATGAGAGAAAAGAAAAGAATCTGTGTTTCAAGTGTGGAAAATCTGGCCACTATGCTAAGGATTGCAGAGTTAAAATTGTGAAAGACTATGAGTACTACACCAAGAAGGCTCAGCTTGCAAAAAAGAGAGATGATAAAATTGCTTTATTGGCTGAACAGGAGAATTGGTTGTACTACACTTCTGATGAAGATGATCATATCAACTTTCCACAGATGCAAAGCTATATGGCAAAAATGAGGAATGAGGATGATTCTGATTTTGAAGATGCTGATTCTGAGTCATCTGCTGAGGTACATTCTTCACTTGAAATAGAGTTAATGACACAGATTGGTGAAATGAAAACTGAATTTGCTAATCTAAGAAAACAGATAAAAGGAGAAAGAAATTTGGTTAACAAATTCAGAATTGAAAAAGAAGTAATAAAAGAACAATATGAAGAATCTGAGGCTGAGAAACAGAAAGTTAAAGATGAAAATTCTGAATTGTTGAAAAAGCTTTCTGAACTAAAAGTTGAGTTTTCAAAAATAAAGGATGAAAAAGGTGATTTACATATAAAATTTGATATGTTATTTGAAGAAAGAAAGAATTTATACACCAAAATCAAAGAATTGGAAGATCTGAATTTGAAAAGGGGTCAGACTCAGCAAACATTAAATCTTTTATTAAGCAATGTTAAAGATACAAGATTTTACAACCCAAAGAAGGGATTGGGATTGGAAGAAAATGTCACTTTAAAAAGAGCTCCAATCAACTTGTATGAAAAACTTCAAGTTTCTAAGCCAATTTCAGTTCAATCTATGGGAGGAAAGAAATATATGCTTGTGATTGTTGATGAATTCTCCAGATACACATGGGTTGAGTTCCTAAGAGCTAAGTCAGAAGCTGCTACTACATTGATAAATTTTATCAAAAGGATTCAAGTTCTCTTACAACTTCCAGTTCAGAAAATCAGAAGTGATAATGGAACAGAGTTCAGAAATGAGACTCTTCAGAATTTTTTAGAAAGTTCTGGGATTTCTCACAATTTTTCTGCTGTCAGAACTCCTCAACAAAATGGTGTTGTTGAAAGGAAAAATAGAACTCTAGTTGAAGCTGCGAGAACAACGCTGGCTTATGCAAATCTTCCTACTTTCCTATGGGCTGAAGCAATTGCAACTGCTTGTTTTACACAGAATAGAACTTTAATCAATAAGAGATTAAATAAGACTGCTTATGAACTGATAAATAAAAGAAAACCATTAATCAAATTCTTTCATGTTTTTGGTTGCATGTGCTATGTTCTTAGAGACAGAGAAAATCTTGCCAAATTCGATAAAAAGGCAGATGAAGGATACTTTGTGGGTTATTCTTTAACTTCCAAAGCATTCAGAATCTACAATAGAAGAACCAAGAGGATGATGGAGAGCATAAATGTAACTTTTGATGAAGCCAGAATGAGGACTTCTGAACAAGACAGTTCAGAACTCATGCTGAACAAGACAAATATGACTTCTGATACAAATTCTAATTCTATTTGTTCAGAGCTCAATTTACTGTTTAAGGATGCTTTTATTGAACTAATTTCTGATTCTTATGCAGAATATGAAAACCCAAAGATGGTCAAAGAGATGAAAATAAGACTCCAGAAATAGTTCAATCAACTGTAATTTCTGACAAAGGTCAATCAGAGGAATGTCCAAATCTAATAAATTCAAGTGGTGAAAATTCTGAACCTTGTAATCAGAATTCTGATTCTTGTACTCAGAACTCCTACTCATACATCAGAACAAGGGGACAGTTCAAAATTACAAGCAATCATTGATGAGAATGATGCAAACAACAATTATTCAGAGATTGATGTACTCCCTAGTGCAAATAAATGGACTAAAAATCATCCTATTCATCAAGTAATAGGTGATCCATCAGCAGGAATAAAAACCAGATCAGCTACAGCAAATGAAGCAATGTTTGCTGGTTTCTTGAGTGTGATTGAACCAAAGAAAGCTAATGAAGCCCTAGAGGATCCAGACTGGATTTCAGCAATGCAAGAGGAATTGCTTCAATTTGAAAGAAATAAAGTTTGGAGACTCATTCCAAAGCCTGAAGGTAAATCTATTATTGGAACTAAATGGGTGTTCAGTAACAAAAAGGATGAATCAGGTGTTTTCATCAGAAACAAGGCAAGATTGGTTGCTAAGGGATACTGTCAACAAGAGGGAATTGATTATGATGAGACATTTGCACCAGTGGCAAGAATAGAGGCAATCAGAATATTTTTGGCCTATGCTGCACATAAAAACTTCAAGGTGTATCAAATGGATGTCAAATCAGCCTTTCTAAATGGCAAACTTAATGAAGAGGTGTATGTTCATCAACCTGAAGGTTTTGTTGATCCAGAATTCCCTGATCATGTTTATATTTTAGACAAAGCTTTATATGGTCTAAAACAAGCACCACGAGCCTGGTATGACACTCTTACTAAACCCTTGTTAGGTTCAGGGTTCAAGAAAGGTAAGATTGACACAACTTTGTTTTTAAAGAAACAGGGTGATGATTTAATTCTGATTCAGATTTATGATGATGACATAATATTTGGTTCTACCAGTCCAGAATTATGTAATAATTTTTCAAAAATCATGTCATCTGAATTTGAAATGAGCATGATGGGTGAGCTTAATTTTTTCCTTGGTCTTCAAGTCAAACAATTACCAAAAGGTATTTTTATAAATCAAGGAAAATATGTCAGAGACATTCTGAAAAAGTTCAAAATGTCTGATTGTGCTTCTATGAGAACACCTATGGCAACTAACATAAAGTTAGATGCTGATCTCAAAGGTGTTTCAGCAGATATCAAACTCTATAGAGGCATGATTGGATCATTACTTTATTTGACTGCAAGTAGACCAGATATCATGTTTTCTACCTGTTTCTGTGCTAGATTTCAATCTAACCCAAAAGAATCACATATGTTGGCTGTCAAAAGGATTTTAAGATATCTCAAAGGAACACCTGATCTAGGTTTATGGTATCCAAAAGAAACTGACTTCAAATTGACTGCTTTCACTGATGCTGATCATGCAGGAAGTAGGTTGGACAGAAAGAGTACATCTGGTGCTTGTCACTTTTTGGGAGATAAAATAGTGAGTTGGGCATCAAAGAAGCAGAATTGTGTGTCCACTTCAACTGCTGAAGCAGAGTATGTTGTTGCTGCTGCTTCATGCTCTCAAACATTGTGGATGAGAACACAACTCATGGACTATGGATATCAGCTTAACAAGATTCCCATCTATTGTGACTTAGAAAGTGCAATTGCCATTACTCAGAACCCTGTTCAACATTCAAAGACTAAGCATATGGATGTGAGGTATCATTTTATAAAGGACTATGTGGAAAAAGGAACTATAGAGATGCACTTTGTGCATACAAAGTATCAATTGGCTGACTTGTTCACAAAGCCTCTTGATCACAAAAGATTCTCTTTTCTCATATGTAAAATAGGAATGCTTAATTTGACTAATTGAAAATATTTGTTTTTCTTAAAAATGCTAAATTTTTCTAAGTAAAATTGTCTGAGTAGCGTAATCAGAACTCTGAGTCTTATGTTCAGAACTTCTGAGTCTTGAGATCAGAACTTCTGAGTCTTAAGGTCAGAGATTCTGAGTCAATACTTCAGCAATCTAACTTTCAAAAATTTATTTTTGAGAAATACAAATACTTCAACTGTGTGGATTATGCTTCTTCTATTATCTTTTTATCTCATCTTTATGTATCATAAATAGTCAAATGCATGCTCAAGTCAAGGGGGAGCATCAAAATTTTTTTTTGGAAATTATTTTGTGATGCTTAAAAAGGTTTGTTTTCATTTCTTATCTCTGATCATTCTAAGAAGAACAAGCTTTTAATGATAAATATTTTTTTGTTGTTGTTCAAACTATATCAGAATTAAAAATCATCATAATATGAACAGAATTTTGATGATAAAAAGTGTTTCTATCTGTTCAAACCTCTTCTGAATAATCAAAATGTTTTATATTTGTCAGAAGTTGATTTTAAATGACATTTTGGTTATGGAATCAGAACTCTGAGTAGAACAATCAGATATCTGATAAAGAAAAGTCAAAACATCTGAGCGTGTTATTCGGATCTTTGACTAGAGTCAAAATTCTATCCACTAACACGTGTCAGCTTCATATTTGTTTGATTATGCCACGCATTTCATTTAAATCCTCTGTGGCATTTCAAATGTGTTGACTCCGTTATAACATTGATTTCGCTTTTCCGTTAAACCTTTCAACTTTGCGGATTTTAAATAGGTCTTAAAATCCCTATTCCAAATCTTTTCAAATTCCAGAGCGAAAAGTGAGATACGAATCAAATCCAGAGTTCTTTGAGTTTGTTTTATTCTTAAATCATGTCTGGAATACGAAGGAGTGGTCCAATTTCGCTACATTCTACAAAATCGATAATGGATTCATCTGATTCGGATAACGATGAAGTACAGAATAGAGCTGTAGAGGAAGAGGCAATAAGAAATGATAAAGAAGATGAACAAATGGATGAATCAGAAGGAAATGCAGATGAGGTAAACATTAATATTGAACATGAACAGAGTGCTGCAGGGTCGATTATGTCAGATAGACCTATTTTCGTGGAAAGGGCTGTTCCTGAGAGTGAATGGTTGAAATTGTCTGAAAATAACTGTGTTATATTGTTTGAGGAAAGTCGATTTAAACCTGAACACAGAATTATCATGGAGTTATTCAAACATCATCCTTATAGAAAATGGTTTACAAGAAGCAAAAATGTTCCTGTTCAGTACATACAACAATGGTGGAAACATCTGAGGTTAGAAGATAATAAGTTTGTGTCTTAAATTGGAGGAGTGACATTTGCCTTATCTATCTCTGCACTAAGAGAAATGCTGAATCTACCAGAGAAAGATGATGTACAAATAAGGACAGATTTTGAAGACTCACCCCTAACAGAGGAATTAATAGCAGAATTTATGAAATTGGGATACAATGAAGGATTGAGGACTCTCAGTTTGTTCAGAAGAAACAAATTACCACCTATTTGGGCTTGCTTCTTTCATGTGGTAAATAAATGTTTGTCAGGGAAGAATAGTTCTGCTGATCAAGGTTCTAAACAAATTCTTCAGATCTTTCAGGGCTTAGTGAAGAATAGGCATTATGACTATACTCTAATACTTTGGGAAGACATGAAGAATACATTTGAGAAGAATCAGAAAGCAATTCAGAGGAAAACAAAGGATGCTCCACTGACATACATTCCTTATATAAGATACTGGCAAATTGTTATTTGGTATGCCATGCAGGAAAACAGCACAATCTCAAGAAGAACAAATGAGAAGCATGGTCCCACATTTTATTTGGGTAAGATGACCTCAGTAACAAGACTTGAAAACTATCCCAATCATAAATTGTTGCCAAAATCACTTAGGAATTATATTCCAAGGGAGAGTGAGATTTTAAAAGCTTATTGCACCTCTATGGGAATTGAATTACCTCAAATCCCTACCCAAGAGGACCAACCTGAGAAGAGAGGTGAGGGGTCTAGTCGAATTAGAGAGGGGGAGGATGTTCAGATGGGTGAACATTCTAAGAGACTTGAGGGGGAAAATTCTGAGAGCTTGGTTAGATTTGGTGAGGAAAAACAGAATGAGAGTGGTGAGGATGAGAGATTGTCAACAGAGGTTCAAACAGAAAGAGATGCCTCTGAACCAGCTAATATTGACCAGGTAACCACAAATGCTATTGGTTCACATCTCTTGGTGTCCAATATTGAAACAAACACCATGGACCTAGTGGTGGATCTTGAACAACCCATCCATATCCAATCAGAAGCATTTCAACATGCTACTGTTTCACACAAATCCGGGGAACCATCCCAAACTCATTTGGAGAGAGGTGATAAATCCCAATCTATTTTTCAACACATTGAGTCTGAATATCACAGTCCTATTCATATTGAGCCTGAAATTCCTTCTGACACTTGCACAAATCAGGAATTTCGTATTCCTGAAACAACATTCATAGATATACCTAATGTTGGATGTCGAGGATTGGATGGAAGTCCTGGTGAGGTGAACATTACAAAAGCCTCATTCAAAGGTGCATCTGTTGTACAAGATGACTTTGTGTTATCTACAGGCCATGAGCCCTCTGGGCACATGAAAACTGGACCATCTGTTGGTTCAGGTTCACTGTTAGAAACTTCTGAATTTGAAAAGATTCAGAAACAAAACAAGGAGATGGGGGAAAATGTAGAAAATTTGGAGAAGAAGGTGGAGGATTTGAATGATGAGATGTCAGATTTGAAAGTTGTGTTGGAGAAAAAGTTGATTTCTGTTGAAACCAAAGTAGATGATGTAAAGAAATCCTTGGATTCTCACAAAAAGGAGATCATGGATATAATGTCTGGTTTTCAAAAAGATATGTTAAAACAAATGCAAGGTATGCAGGAATCTATACTGAAAGCACTGAGTGTATCATTGTCTTCTACTTCAAAGCCTCTTGATCCTGTTCCTATTGCAGAAGCTGAACCTGAAGTTACTTTTAATCAGAACTTGAAAAGAAAGTTTGATGATAATGAGCCTCATGAGCCTCATGATCACGAAAGGCTTGAAATGTTCAGATTAAAAAAGTTGGTGAAGTACAGTGATGCAACTCTGAATTGGTTATTGATTAAAATGGAAGTAAGTGTGGAAACTGAAAGAGAGAGTTTAGAGAAGATATGTATGAACTCTGTGAAGAGGAGGTTGGATCTTAGAAGAAAAATCAGAAACTGTAGTGAATGGTTGCTATCTGAGGTGAATCCCAAAAAGATTCTACATAATGATTTTGTGTTTCCTGCTGAGTATGAAGTGAATGAAATTTTGTCAGATGAAGTTGAAGAAGTCCAGAACACAACACCTCAGAATGTGCAGATAACTAGTTTTGATCAAGCTGAACAGTCTGAACCCAAAGAAGATGAAATATCCATTGATCTAAATGTATACTTTCTTGAATTTGATTTGCCTGAGTTCTTCAAACCAAAAGAAGTACAATTCTTGGACGTGTATTATGATAGACCTAAGGAGACTCAGATCTGGTTGGCTGAAAAATCAAGATGTCTTGGCAAAACAAAGCAAGTTGTTTACTCAGATTTTCTAATCACTTGAATCAGAGAATTGAAGGTTAAGAAATTCAGAAAGATGGAGTACTTATCCTTTGAAGTTCTGAGAGAAGATGGCAAGGTTTATTACTTTACTGATGCAGATTTTGAGAAACTATCAGTGGTTGACTTCTACAGATTACACAGCTTTCTATGCTTCAAAGAGTCAAGCAAAGACAGAAATGAAAGGAAGGCAAGAAGTGTGGTGATTGAGGCCATGTTCTACATCTTAAGGTGGCACTGTTATACAGATTTCCAAATAGCTTTGTACTTACAAAAGCCATGTGTTTATCTGGCAAATCCCAACACAGACCGTGAACAAAAAAAGGTGTTAAAGACTGGAAGTGTTCACAAATATCCAGATTTAGGAGTATTTTTGAAAAACAAAAGTGGAAAGATCTTCTTCAGAGCAAAGGAAACTGCAAAATACTGTTCTGGAACTTTAAGAATTATAAAGCATAATTTGGAGAAAAAGATGCTGAAAGTGAAGGAAGCAAATATAATTCAAGAAGTAATCAATCAGCAAGTTGAAATTATTCAAGAAATCATTGTCAAATTTGATAAGAGGCTTAATCTGAGAAATGTGCTACTTCAGAAAATCGTTCCTGCTCTGAAAGACCTGGATGATGCTATATTCAAGTTTATTTGACAAAAAGGGGGAGATTGTTAGATCTGAAGTTTTGTCAATAAACCAAGTGTTGAAGATCTGATAAGAAGACTCAGATGTTCTGAGTAGAGGAGTCAGAGATCGGAGAAGAGGAGTCAGAGTTCTGAGAGAAAGAGTCAGAAGCTCTGAGAAGCGTTATCAGAAGAATGTTCAGAAGTTCTGAATTACCTGTTCAGAACTTATGACTACATACTTTTCCTGGTATTTAGTAAACTAATTAGGACACGTGTTATGTTCTTATTAGTCTTTCTTATTTGTACTGTAGCTTTAACATGTCCGTTGCAGTATAAATAGAGTGGTTAGCATTACGTTGCAAACTGATTGATTTTCCCGTATATCTTTGTATTCATTCTTTGTAATCTTTGAGATTCTCTCTCTCTTAGATCTGTAATCCTGTTCATCATTGAATACAGTTGGGCTTGATCATACAACTTCTCAATTACTGCTTTCTATATTGATTGTAAGATTAGATCTTGTACTTTCAAACATGGATTATCTCACTAGACCGTTTGGTCTAACCCTCATTTTCTTTTCAAAAATATGTATTCCAGGTTCAAGAAGGTATTAAGGAAAGGATAAAGCATAGGAGGCGGTTGATAGCTGACGAAGATTAGGATATGTTTATGTTTTTGTATTATATAGTTTTGAGACTTTGGGACCGTATGTGAATTTCTATGTATCTTTGGTTATGAATGTAACGACGTTATGTATAATATGCAATTTATGTTATATGTGTATATTTGGAAATATCGGGTTGTTACAGTATATAAGGAGAAACCCTACTTCGAAATGAAGTGCTCGGCCATCTTCTTCTTTCTCTCTTAGTGTTAGAATATTACTCGTAGTATTCTTATCTCCTTTCTGTCTTAATTCTAGTGCAAGAAACTTAGTGTTCTTAACTTGTTTAGATTAGGTTAATCCTTAATCTTGTTCCGCAACAAGTTGTAATATGTTTGAGATTTATCAATAAATAATTTAGAAAGTAAAAATCGTGTGTTTCTATTCAACCCCCCCCCCCCCCCCCATTCTACAAACTTGTATAACCCTTCGGAACCAATAAGTGGTATCAGAGCAGATTTGTTTAATCTCATAAACAAGATCTTGCTTATACTAATCTTTTCTCTTCCTTGCTATTTCTTATAATGGCAACTAACACAAACAAAAACTACATTGATAATGGTTCTTTTGCTAAACCCCCTAGATTCTCCAGAGATAATTTTAATCTATGGAAAAATAGGATGATACTCTTCTTAGAAGGTGTAGACACAACTATACCTTATTACATCAAAATTGGTCCATACATTCTTGTTAGAATTGATCCTGAAGTTCCAGCCGCTGAGAATAGAGCTGCTATTCCAGAAAGATTGGTTCCAAAGGAAATTCATATGTGGACTGATGAAGATAAGAAGAAAGTGGCTCTTGACACCAAAGCCAGATCCATTCTCTCCATGGCTCTTCCTGACGAAGTCTAACATTCCGTCATGAACCTGAAAACCTCCAAATCCATGTGGGACACAATCTGTGTTCAATATGAAGGTACATCTGAAGTCCAGGACTCACGAAAGATCAACCTGGTAAGACAGTATGAAAGCTTCATTTGTGGTAAGAATGAATCTCTCTCTGAAGTTCACCAACGTTTTAACTACTTAATTATTGATCTAAAGACTGTTGGTAAGGAATATTCTAAGTTTGAAATTCTAACAAAGTTCTTAGAATGTTTACCTAAAAGCTGGGACAGTTACTCAATGTGTCTCAAGCTGTCAAAGGATCTTAAATCTATGACTCTTTCTACCTTATATGGCACTATGCTCAATCATGAATAATCTTGAAAAATATTCTAAAAGCACCCATGTTGCTTTAATCTTAGAGTCACCTTCTACTCAGTGATCAACTATCACTATCACTGAGTTGGAGACTAACTCTGAATGTTCATCAGATCCTGACTCTTCAGATCTTGATGAATCTATGGCTCTCCTCTCTAATAAAATTACGAGATTCGCCAAAAAGAATAAGTTTTAGAAAGAACAAACCTCTTGCTATCTCTGACAAGCCTAGATCATCAACCCCTGTTGATAAGGCTACTGCTACTTGCTATAACTGTGAAAAGATAGGACATTTTGCTAGCGAGTGCAGGTCAAAGAAAGTTTCTAGAATGTTAGGACATTTAAGTTGTCCTAATTAATTAGAAAGTTTTGTAAAGTAATAGATTTGGGCCTAATGGGCTTAGACATGTAAATGGGCTTGGGCTTAAATGATGTAACAAGGGAAGGGATCTATAAATAGGACTTGTAATGTAATTTTGTATGTAACAATTCATAATTCACAATGTAGCTTTCAACAAACTTGTGTTTTCTTGTAACGACCCGCTTTCCCATAACATACAACAAATAACATATATTGCATAACTTTGATACATTCATAATAAAAATACATAATAAATCACGTATGGTCCCTTCGGTCTCGAAACTACAACATACATAAAACGTCCATCAAAAGCTTCCTACTCTTATTCCTTTCCTTCGCCGATCCTTAACCTGGAAAACATATTTTTGAAAGCAAAAATGAGGGTTAGACCAAACGGGTCTAGTGAGTTAATTCCAGTCCTTTCCAAAATCGTTATAAAACCTTTTATGTAAATCCTTTGTATCAAAATAGTTTACATAAACCTTTGGTAATCCTTTCGTGAATATAAACATGCCACACGTATTTAAATACCACATCAAGACTCGTGCATCGTGCTCCACTCATCCTCATTCCATGGCCAAATTAGTTACTCACCGGTTTGCACACCGGAACCCGGCTACTCACCGGTCCGCACATCGGAACCCGACTACTCATCGGTCCTCACACCGGAACCCGACTACTCATCGGTCCGTACACCGGAACCCGACTACTCACCGACATAGTTCGGCGTGCTCTCGTGTAGTGTAATACTTACATAAATATAATCTCATTATATTATATTTCAACATAAACACACAATTACACTATTTATCAGATTCCAAATCATATCTCAATATATGATATTTACATTTATAAACCTTTCATCACATTCCAACCATATATATATATAAATATATATATATATATATATATAAATATATATATATATATATATATATATATATAGGGAAAGGTTCAATAGAGAAGTGCAAATATTTAGAGAAGTAGAGAAGTAAAAAAACACGGGTCCGTTCATATATGAACGTTCATATATAAACAGTCATATATGAACGTTCATATATGAACGTTCATATAACAGTCATATATGAACATTCATATATGAACGTTCATATATAAACAGTCATATATGAACGTTCATAAATGAACGTTCATATAACAGTCATATCTGAACGTTCATATGAACGTTCATATATGAACGTTCATATATGACTGTTTATATATGAACGTTCATATATGAACGGACCCGTGTTTTTTTACTTCTCTACTTCTCTAAATATTTGCACTTCTCTATTGAACCTAAGGCTATATATATATATATATATATATATATATATATATATCTTAACGTAAACATATAATCACACCACGTATCATATTCTCAATCCATACATATCCAACTCATATATATATCACATATATATGTATCCCAGTTGAAAACGTTTTAAAGTAAAACTCACCTTGTTGATAGTTTGAAGCCACACACGAGCAACGATACAAATGAGCAAAACCGACAATTAACGCCACAACCGAACACCACCCAAGCCACACTGACGAGGGGCAACCTAGCCTGTAATATATACATATTGATGAAATCCACATACTTATATGTATACAAGACTCACTACGACAATTGATAACCTTAACAACTCACCGGACACCCCCGAATCGCAACCGAGTTAGGAACCGAAAAACCGACATTAAACCAATACTTGGAGCTGTCATGTGCCCAAACTAACATGTTCAAAGTGTTCAAATGCTATCTTACACTCAAAACGAGTACCCATACCCCATATATTACGCCCAGAAACGACACCGATATGCAAGAAACAAATATAAAAAAAGCTGGAACAGTGCTGTGCGCGCATGCTGGCGCGCCCCCAGACGCGCCGGACACGCGCCGACGTCTGTTGGGCACAAAACAACCCTTGTTCATGCCCTTTAACACCCCAACTCAACCCCCACTTGATTAGGTTCATTCTATGGAAGTTTTAGCATCAAAAATGAGGTTTTTAACATCAAAAACATGAAGGAATCCATGTAGCAACTCTATACACAAATACCCTCAATCTAATTTATCTATTGATTCACCAATTTTAAACCCAAAAACTCAAGATTCCATTAACACCCAAACTTGCTAAAAATCAAATTCTAACATTAAAACGGTGAAGGATTCTTAGAGAAGATAACAAGAATCGTAATCCAATTCTAGAATACTCATTGGTACTTCTAGCTAAACATCACCAAATGAGAGGAACTTTAAACTATCAACAACAAGATTATATGAAATATGGAGTAGAATGCATACCTATAAGATAAACCTTCAAGTACATATTCCTTTCTTCTTCTTCCTCTCTTCTTTCTCTTCCATACGTATCTCTCTCCATCTCTCTCTCTAATTCACCCACAAACACACACCTAATACATATATATCTAAAATATCTAGATATTAAACACAATTACCAAACAAACCCCAAACTTCTACTAAATGGCAAAACACCCCCTTGAACTTCCAAATTAAAATTTAAAGTCTACCCTTAAACTTATAACTCCATAATACAAATCTCATATTTATGTTAAAACCAAAATTAAATAAACCATCAATATACCCGGTTATTACATTTCTCTCTAAATTAGTTTAGTTTTCAATAAATAAATTGTTCTCTCCTTCCCTATCTTGTTGCTATCACTTGAAGTGTTGAAGATCATGGACTAATAATTGGTATCAGAGCTAAACAGAAAATTCAAACAGATCAAAGACCAAATTGAAGATTTTTTACACTGAAGCTGAAGATTTTGGATCCTTCATTGATCACTGTTCATGAAGATTTCTGACCCTTCTTCGATTACTATTCATCCAGATTTCATTTTTTCTGTCATTGTTTATCTTTTGGATTGAAATTTTACATCACTGTACTCGAAATTCATTCCTTAGCATCTTTAATTCTTGGATTTCTATCAAATTCCACATGAATCACATCGATTTTGATCATTTTTACAAAGTTTGTTCGAAAACCCTATTCTACTGTTTTGGATCTTAATTCGATTAAATTGATCGAATTAGGATTTGTGATAAACTAAGAAAGTGTGTGGATTCAAATTTTGAACAAATCTGTGCAAATTTCATAACAATTGATCAAGAATTGAAAAAGTTATGGATGAATCTGTGATTTTCGAGTTCGAAGTGAAGGTTTCGGATTGTTCTTGATGGTTTCGGATCATTCATAGATGGTTTCGGATCCTACTTCAATTACTGTTGGTTTCGAATCATTCATCATTTAAGTTATGGTTTCGGATCCTTCTTTGCTTACTGTTCATGATGATTTCGAACCCTTAAGGATTCGAAACCAAGGATTTCGAACCCTTAAGGAACCGAAACCAAGGATTTCGAACCCTTAAGGATACGAAACCAAGGATTTCGAACCCTTCTTGGTCCGAATCCATTGATTTCGAATCCTTCTTGATCCGAATTCGTGTTGTTAAAAAAAATATCCGAATGTTTTTCTATAGTGTTTTTCATACACTTTAAGAGCTTTTCAAGAAAAAAAATTTATATAATTTTTTTTTCAATAGTGTATTTTATACACTTTCTGTTTGATTTTCTGAAAGATCAACAACTAGCAATTCCAAAGAAAGAAATGGCTTTGAAGCAAAATATTATAACAGAAATACCTCCAACTCCACAAGTTGTTGTTAAGCCAAATAATGAAATTTTGCAACAAGTTCTTATAACAGAAATACCTTCAAAACCACAAACTTTTGTTAATTCTAATAATGAAAGTTTGAAGCAAACTATTGTTAAATCCAGTGGTGAAGGTTTGAAGCAAAAGTTTGTTAAACCTAATACTTCAAATTCTTCATTTCCTGTTTTAAATAAAGCATTGGAGGAAGAAAAATGTTGATCTAAAGAGACAAATTTTAGACATTTTTTCTTCAAATGCTAAACTTACTAAAAGAATTATTGATCTTGAAGTATATATTGCAGATCTTGAAGCAAAGAGAGACAACTCAAGTCTGCACGATCAAATCGGGAAACTTCAAGAGAAAGTAACAATTCTTCAAAAAGAAAATACTGATCTGAAGAGCATTGAAATCAAGAGAGAGAAGGAGAACTCATATTTACGAGATCAAATACAAAGAGTTCAAAAGAATAAAAAAGTGTGGACAATGAAAACGTTGAACTGAAAAGAAAACTTTTTCTTCTTGAAACTAATTTTTCAAAAGAAAAAGAACAACTTGAAATAGTTTTCATACAAAAGTTGTTCGATTTGTCAAAGAAGTCTCAACAAGAAAAGAAAGAGACTGAGCTGAATTGTATAAAACTTTCAAAACAAGTTTCTGACTTTGAAAAAGTTTAATTTTTAGAAAAATACAAGCTCGAAAAAGAAAGAGCTAAATTTGAAACTGAACGAAAATCTTTTGAGATCAAAAGTAATGAGCTTTCCGTGAAAATCTCTAAACTAGAAAAGATTTTGGAAAAAGAACGGAAAGATTTAACGGAAAAGAAAAATCTCTTTGAAAAGGAAAGTAAAACCCTTAAAAAGAAAAATATGGAAATTTTCAAAGAGATTACTGATAAAAGAAAGCTTTTGGAAAAAGATTTTGAATCGGAACGCGAATATTTTGAAGATGCGATTCTTAATCTTACCAAAAGATTATCTGGTTTATCAGCTGATATTATGAAGGATCAATTGATCAAAACTGATCTCCAAAAGAAATTTGATCTAATTTCTAAAGAGAAAAATGTTTTGATAAACAAAGTCAAAGAACTTGAAGACGTCATTTTTAAATTTGATGTCTCAAAGCAGGCCAGTCATGATACTATCTTTCAGACTTCATTTGTTAAATCAAATGATTCTGAATACTCTTTTAAAACTGCTTCAAGTTCAAGTTTTAAAAACATTTCTTCTAAACAATTTAATAGATCAACTGATTTCTCAAAAGATCAGATTCGTTCAACAAATCTCTTCTATAATCCTCTGCTTGATAAATCTGATAACAAAACAAATGTGCCTAAAGTTAATACTTCCAAACCTGAAGAAGTTCCAGTCTTCAAAAAGGTGAAGATGGAATGGAGAGTCAAAGGCACCACGATTCCAAAGAAAGATGTACCAAAATCATCTGCTTCCACATCAAAGGCCAAAAAGAACAATGGGCCGAAAGGTAAATCTTCTGCTAAACCTAATTCTATTCATTCCGCAAATCATTTGATTAGGTTGGCACATAAGAAAATCTGTTTTTCTTATTGTGGGTCAAATGATTTTGTGCATAAGGATTATACTTCTTATTGGTACGGTACTTACAGTATTCCTTTTAAGAAATCTACACCTAACACACTAGGACCCAAGTAAACTAATCTAGAGAGAAAACACAAGTTTGTTGAAAGCTACATTGTGAATTATGAATTGTTACATACAAAATTACATTACAAGTCCTATTTATAGACCCCTTCCCTTGTTACATCATTTAAGCCCAAGCCCATTTACATGTCTAAGCCCATTAGTCCCAAATCTATTACTTTACAAAACTTTCTAATTAATTAGGACAACTTAAATGTCCTAACATTCTTCCCCTAAAGTTTTAGAAAGTAAATCATCTAAAAGTCTTTAACTCCTCTCCCCCTTGATTTTCTTGAAAAACTTTAGCGGTGTATTCTTCAAATGTAGGCTCGCCCCCCCCTTGAAAGTTGCTCTTATTCATCATATTTTCAACCTTGAGAAAACTTAGATCCAATGTACTCCACTAAGTGCACGAACAACATCTCCAAAATGTAGAAACTCGAGCTCGTTCCGATAAGCCCACAAGAATGATAACGAGTGAGTTTTGAATGGAAAAACCAAATGCATTCTTAGTGTAAAACAAGGAATCCGTCATTTTATCACGAGTTGAGTAGGAATTCGGCTTAAGAGCTTGGTACGAATTTTCTCGAAGAAGGAACGGTAAAAACACGCGCTACTCGGTAGGGATTTCGAGGAATCGTACGCAAATCGATGTCGTGGAGATGAATTTGGGACAAACTAAATGTAGGAGTGATGCCACACGGGTTCCATAAGCAAAAGCATGAAATTTGACGACTTTAACGGAATTTGGACCAATATTGTTAGAAAAACTAACTGTCCACTAACTGACAGTTAGTTTACTGTTCATCATCTTCCAAAAACTCATATTCACGAACTGTGACTTTCATCTTTACTTTTCTTTCACAAATCACGACCAAAACTGTTCCATTTTGTTTCTATAGCACTTCAGATCATTGAAGAAATGTAACTAATGAATAATAGTGATCATGCAATCTAGATAACACAACACCGGTGAGTAACAAACTTTGCCGGCGATCTAACCAATTTTTCCGGCGAGGTCATCCAACAACCCTAAAATATATGATTTCTTGCTGGATTTTACGTCGTTTTGTTCCAAATAGATCGAAATGATAAAAAACGAGCATATCAGTAACAAAAATTCGGCGAAAACTTGAATTTCCAGCAACTCCCGTTTTTCCGGCGACAATCCGGCGATCTATCGATTTTCCGGTGAAATACATGCTGTTGACTTGCAAAAATCCTATCTCGCTCAATTTTTGACCAAAAATCATTCTGAAACTTGCAACGTGTTCCAAAACTAGATACAAACGGATCTGAGCAGACTTTATGTTAGGACACTGAAGTTGTCCTTTATAATAGAAAGTTTTGTAAAGCAATAGCTGTGTTAAAGGGCTTATGCTTAATTGTTGTAGCAAGTGATGAAGACTATAAATAGGTCTTTACTTGTAGTTTGTATGAAGTGAATTCATTAATACAAGATGTAGATCTCTAATCACTTTGTGTTCTCTCTAGGTTAGATTTCCTTTTCAATAATGTTCTTCATCATCTTGTTACACAATACTTGGATTGTATGAAGATCATGGACCTAACACTTTATTGAGAAAAACATACTAAAAAAGAACAAGATCGAAGAGCTCCGGCGAGACTTACGGTTTTCCAGCAGCTACTTTCAGATCTGAGATCTAACTTATTTCATGTTGATTTTCGATTCTAAAAGATGTAGAGTGCTCGAAAATTAAAAACTAACAGATCTGTGGAAGAATTCTTGATCAAAACATCAAAGAACTTGAGATCAATTGAATAACATCGTTAAGATCCATACAAAAAAATTGGATTCTAAGAATCGTTGATGAAATTCAGATCTGAACGATTTATTTCACTATAAAACAACATGCAAACAGATTGTTGGTCCCGAAGGCCTATACAAGTTTGTAGAAGGGGGGGGGGGGTTGAATACATACACACAGATTTTACTTTCTAAATTGTTTATTGATAAATCATTAACAATTTACAGCTTGTTGCGGAAACAAGATTAAGGATAAACCTAAATCTAAACAAGTTGGAACACTAAGGTTTCTTGCACTAAGAGAGATAAGAAAATTATTAATAATAACCTATCTTGAGATAAGAGATTGAACTTGTCCAGAGTTAGCAAGTTACTTCAAATGAAGTGGGTTCATCTCTTTAGTAGCCGCATGGATGAACATTGTAGTATCAGAGTGGTTGTACAATTTCAGACAGTCGGAGGTTCTTTTCTGACATTTCGTACGGAGTCGTGCAAGGGTGGTTAAGACAAAAGTACTTTGTACGGAGGACTTCATGATCAGCTTTCGTTGATTCAGAGCATTATCATTATCTATTCAGCAATGATAAAGCTCAGCGATAGCTGAAGTCTTGTACTTGATACTTCACGTTGAGTTCGCAAATCTGAGTCTTCGCTGATCCGCATCAGTTCATTAGGAGACTTGTCGCTGGTTCTTGAGCTTGATCTTCGACTTCAGCGTAGAACCTTTGTTGACGTGAAATTTGTCTTCAGGGATCATAAGTAAACAACTAACTTATTAGCGATCGTCATAATCACTGAATAGACTCAGAACATTAATGGTGAACAGTGCTCACTGAATGTTTAATTTAAAGATGGAGAGTTCCTATCAGTGGTACTGTAAGATCTTAGTACTTATCAGCGATAGTGAAACTCTGATACATATTGTTTACTTACAATTTTCACTAAGCATATAAGAGAGGGTCATTATCAAATCACTGAGGGTTTGGATCAACAATCTCCCCCTATTTGATTATGACATAGCAACAAAGAAAATTGCTATTTAATGAAAACATAAAGATAAAAAGAACTCATAAAATATTTGTCCCTTTTACTGTTTTTGGGATCTTTTCAGTACTGATGGAGTAAAGTACATTCGCTGAAATCTTTCTTTAAAACTTGGAATAAGGTTACAAAGAGAAATGGAAAGATTACAAGTACAAGCGAATTAAATTACAAGTACAAAAGAATAACTGATACAATAAAGAAATAGGCGATCATATCAGTTTGTAAAGGGTTCTTCCTTAATGAGAAGTTCATCAAGGGTCATTGATGTGGTGGGAATCATCCAGTCAGGAACGGTTACACCTTGTTTTCTTTTGATCAGCGCTTCTTCAAAAATCAAGGGTTTCAGATGTCGTGCCTGAGGGTCATTCCTGAAGTCACACCAGTAGATGAGATCTCTCAGCTGTTCGATGGGAGTGATGTGAAGTTCAGAGATGCGTTGAAAATGCTTTCCACCATCGTAGTCATGGAAAAATATCCCGTAGGGTTCGTTTATGACTTTGCCAGGGATGAATGTCTCACCAAGAGGAATACATGTGTCAAGCATGGAAAGACCAGGATCAGGACCAAGGACTTCAGCACGTGAAAATCCAATACCTGTTTCATTTCGTATGACAGGGCCATCAATTGAAGATTTAGATTTCTTCTTCTTCGCTGAGGCCTTTCTTTTATGACTTTCGAGAGGAGGAGGAGGAGGAATATCCACACAAGAGTAGACTAAGTCGATTTGTTTGTTGATCAGCTTTTCAACATGTTCCTTGTACTTCGACTGAGACTTCTGGATGGCTAACCTGATCTCCAACCATTCAGAGAGACCGTACTTCGTTATGGCTTCAGCATAGAATTTTTCGTACTTCTTATCTTCTCTGAATATCTCGACTTCAGCGATTAAAACAAGGGTTGTTCTTCCAAAGATGAATACCTTGTTGACTTTGGCAGGAGAGAGTCTGTAGTTGACCTTTTCTTTGCACCAGGCTAAAGTGGACTGAGACACAGTTCTCTTTTCTTCAGTTATCTTCTTGGCGTCTTCCCAGAGCTGACGTTGAACTTCAATAGGAACTCTTTTCAGCTTGGGGTCTTTCACTGATCGTTTAGAAAGCTGGATGGCGTATTCTCTGTCCTTTTCTTCAGCTTCCTTTCTTTTAGCGATTAATCTTTCAGCTCTGAGGTGATCCTTGTATTCCTTTTGGGAAATTCTGAAATTTGGAGGAACTGAAGGAAGTTGATCATGCCTCAGAATGATTCGCTGATCCTCGAATTTCTTTATTATCTCTTCTCTTTTTTTCTGATCATCTTCACTTAGCTTTTGAGGAGCTAAGGAAGGTCTGTGTCTATGTGAGAGTAGCTGTTCTTCAGGTTCATCAGTCTCAGAGTTTAAATCTAAGACTGGGATTATTTCTTCAGCAGTAGCTGGTATTATTGGTGAAGTCGCAGTTGTGGAACCTTCAGCGATATCCTCAAACAGGGGAGAGGACTAGCTGAAACACAGCGATCTTACAAGTAAGAACTTGGGTAGTAGAACTGATAGTGTATGATAGAGGAGGAATGGAGTGAGAGATGTTTGGTGTATCTGACAAACCGGCTTTTCAAGCAAGATCGTCAGATTGTCATCTTCAGCGACGCTTTTTCTTTTGCCTTTCTCAGCTCCAGAGGCTGAGGGCTTTGTCTTTGTCCGCTCCCCTGAAGGTTCGTTTATTGAGATTCCCATAAGAACTTTGATCCTCGGAGCAGGTTTGACGATAAAGAATTCATCGTCATCTTCGTCATCATCATCATCATTCTTTGTGAAGCTCAAATCAATTCTTCCATGTAAAAACTTCCGGATCTTTAGAATTCACGCGAAGAACACCGAAAAACTCTCGAAAATTTCAAAAATCGTCAAAACTTATCGAAATTCGATTCTAAAAATTGGAGATGATCTGGAATCGAATAACGAGAAAATCTTCAAGAGCATAAGAGATTTGAGCAAACTTACATGTAGATCGAGCAAAAATACTTGAAATGTCGAGATTCGATGATCGTATCGAGAAAAGATTCATCGATTTGGCTCTGATACCAAATGTAAAACCCATAATCTAGCAATGATATGTAGAGAGAAAATCTAGAGTGCACAAGTCATCCATGTATTGATCTTTGGAGAGTAAATGACAAATGCTATGAGTGTTACAAGAGTTCTAGATTCATGTCTAACTAAGAACTAGACATGCCTATTTATACCCATAACATACAAGGTATAAAGGCATTACGAACTAATACAGTACATTGACTTTACAGTAAATCTTGAATACAATAATGCTCTAACATAGAACCTCAACTTTCTCCAAGAAATCCTCTAACCCCAGGGCTAGAGATGACAAGTACCAAAAGCTGAAAGAAAAGTACACAAAGCAGAAAGGTTTTAAGAAGAAAGGCAAATGCCTGATGGCTGATTATGATTGGGCTGCTTCTGACGAATAAGAATCATCTGACTCTGAAGATGATGATGAGGCCAATCTATGTCTCATGGCTAAACTTGAAGATGAGGAAGAAAATTCTGATACTCCCTCTACTTCAACGTCTGCTACTAAGGTATCACCTTCTTTCTTTACCAATATTGATGAAGCTGATAGTCTTCGAAAGATCGATCTCCTGACTATGAGTTTATATGATGCCATGAATGGCAAAACTGTTGTTGAAAATCAAAATATTGATCTCGCTGAACAACTTAAAATCTGTCACCTTCAAATAGAAAACCTTTCTAAAATTGAAGAAGACTTGAAAGATCGAGTTCATATAAATCAGCTAGTCAAAATCGAACAAGAAGAAGCTATCGCTGCATTAAAAGCTGAAAAAGCTACTGTTGATGGATGGTATAAATCCTCAACAACGAACACTGAGATAATTAAGTCTCAGATTCCCCTTAGTGACAAACGTTGTATTGGTTACAGAGATGATGCTAAAGAACCAACCACTGACCATTCTATGATTAAATTTGGAATGTTTGTCTCCTTTATCGCTGACACTTCCTCATCTCAGTGTTCCTCTTCAAAATCTCCTATCACTGAGGAAAAATCTACCTTAGTCTTTAAAGACAAAGGTAAAGGAATCGCTTTTAACCAAAAACCTCAGAAGGGTACCTTTGTACCAAAGCTGAATGCTTCTAAAGCTTCAGTAAGCCATCCCTTTAATTCTAAGAACAAAATCCCTGGATTCATTCAACAATCTACTCTTAGAATCAAAGTGGATATTATTGGTAAGAAATCCGAAGAACTGATTGTTCCTCTTATTTCCAATACCAAAGGTATACTTGGTGCTGGCCCTGCTCATTTAAAACTAACGGCTCAACATGCAAATGGTCCTAACGCTACTTTTAGTTATAGGAAATGTTATCATTGTGGACTTACAAATCATATTGCTAGTAAGTGCCATACAACCACCAAAGCTGAAAAGATAGCTAAGGTGAAGATCAATGTCCCCAAGGCAAAGAAGACCACTGAGGTTAAGAAATTAACCAAAGTGAAGACTGAAAATAAAGCTGAATCTTCAAATGCTGCGAAGATTGCTGAACCTTCCACTTTCTCTACCACCACTGACAAACCAAAGCCCAAAATGAAATGGGTACCTAAGTCAAACTAATCTTCCTTTGTTTGCAGGTTAAGAAGGGTATCTGGTATCTTGATAGCGGATGCTCTAGACACATGACTGGTAAAAAGAACCTGCTCACTGAATATAAGGAAGAGAAAGGTCCCTCTGTGACTTTCGGTGGAAATGGAAAAGGCTATACCCGAGGTTTTGGTGTACTCTCTAATGGTACAACAACCTTTGGAAGAGTTTCATATGTTGAATGACTGAAGCATAATCTTCTAAGCATAAGTCAGCTGTGTGACAAGGATAACAAAGTGATCTTCACTAAGTAATCCTACTTTGTCACTGACAAAAAAGATAAAATAGCTCTCAACGGTTATCGTTTGGAAAATGTTTACGTAATAAACATGGACTCTACAACCACTAAGAACTCCTGTTTCTTATCAAAAGCATCATCTGATGCCAACTGGTTATGGCATTAAAGGCTCTCCCATCTCAACTTCAAGACACTGAATACTATTTCCTCTAAAGAGTTAGTCACTGGTCTGCCTCAACACTCATACGCCAAGGAGTCCTTATGTTCAGCGTGTGAGAAAGGGAAACAAACCAAAGCAAGCTTCAAGTCAAAGCAAGTCTCCTCAGTGTCATCTCCTCTACAACATCTCCATATGGATTTGTTTGGCCCTATTAACAAACAATCCATCGCTGGAAAGAAATATACATTGGTCATAGTTGATGAATTCTCTCGCTATACCTGGGTAATGTTTCTCCGTTCTAAGAGTGACACCCCTGAAGAACTCATCACCTTTGTCTGGAAAATGGAAGTCCTGAACAACATGACCGTTCGCTCAATAAGGAGTGATCATGGAACTGAATTCAAAAACAGTTCTCTTGATTCCTTCTTTGAAAGAAAGGGTATTTCTCACAACTTCTCATCAGTGAGAACACCTCAACAAAATGGAGTCGCTGAAAGAAGAAATAGAACTATCATTGAAGTTGCACGTTCAATGCTCAGCGATTATCACCCGCCTACTCGGTTTTGGGCAGAAGCTGTTAACACTGCTTGTTTTACACAAAACAGGTCGCTGGTCGTCAAAAGATTCAAGAAACAGCCTATGAACTTTTTCACTGGAGAAAGCCTTCTATCAGCTTTCTTCACATCTTTGGATGTCAGTGTTTCATACTGAACAACAGAGATGCCCTTGGAAAGTTTGATCCTATGGCTGATGATGGAATCTTTCTTGGATACTCTTCAGTCTCCAAAGCCTTCAGAGCCTTCAATCGAAGAAGACAAACTGTTGAAGAAACTATCCACGTCACTTTTAACGAATCTCGTTCAGTGAACTCTAGACCTTCTACTGATACTGAAGAACTGAATCAATGGATGTTCTCTCATCTTGGTGATTCAGAAGATATTCCCACTCCTCATACTCATCCCGCTGAAGATGATGGTCCTACTATCATCCCAAGCATGGAAACTAGTAAAGCTGAAACATCATGGGTCTCAGTTGTTCCTCTAAACACTATGCCTGCCTCTGAACCCTCTGTCTCAGACATACCATCTACTTCTCATCAATCAGTGAATGAAATGACATCTGCACCTACTCCACTCTTGGCCGATATACCAGAAGTTGCTGAAGCCTCATCTTCAGCTCCTCCAGAAGTTTAGATTGAGCCATCAACTCACGCTCCGGCTCAGCGATGGACTATCAATCACCCTATTGAACAAATTCTTGGTGATCCAAACGCTGGTGTTCAGACTCGATGAAGTGCATGTAATATTTGTTAATTTGTTAACTTTATTTCTCTGATTGAACCAAAGAAAACAGATGATGCCCTTCAAGATCCGAACTGGGTCAGCGCTATGCAAGAAGAGCTTACTGAATTCGAAAGAAACAAACTTTGGAAGCTTGTTCCTCGTCCGTCCGACATGTCAGTGATAGGCACTAAATGGGTCTATCGAAACAAGTTGGATGAACATGGAACTGTAACTCGCAACAAGGCTTGACTTGTTGCTCAGGGATACAGACAAGAGGAAGGTATAGATTACGTCAAAACCTTTGTCCCAGTGGCAAGACTAGAAACTATTTGTCTATTCTTAGCTTACATTGTACACAGAGACTTCAAAGTGTATCAAATGGATGTCAAGTCAGCGTTCCTTAACGGAAAGCTGAATGAAGAAGTCTTCGTAGAACAACCTCCAGGATTCTCAGATCCTAAACATCCAGGTTATGTTTATAAACTGGACAAGGCACTCTATGGCTTAAAGCAAGCTCCTCGTGCATGGTATGACACTCTCTCATCTTACCTCCTTATCGAAAAATTTGAGCGTGGTAAAATCGACAAAACTCTATTTTTTAGGAAAGTAAAAGGTCATATCATTCTTGTTCAAATATATGTCGATGATATTATATTTGGTTCTACTAACCCTGACCTTTGTACTCGCTTATCCTAAAGGATGAAAGCATAGTATAAAATGAGTATGATGGGTGAGCTGACATATTTCCTTGGTCTTCAGATAAAACAAAATGAAGAACTTTCATTAATCAGGGAATGTATGTTAAAGATATGCCGAAGAAATTTGGTTTAACTCAAAGTTCAGCTATGAAAATCCCTATGGCACCGCCGCTGACACTAAACAAGGATCCTAAAGTAAAATATGTTAATGTCACCACGTACCGTGGGATGATCGGCTCTCTTCTATATCTCATAGCTAGCCGACCTGATATTATGTATGCAACATGCTTGTGTGCACGATATCAAACTGAACCTAAGGAATCTCATCTGATTGCTATAAAGCGAATCTTTTGTTACAATAAGGGTACTCCTAACCTAGGTCTTTGGTATCCCAAATATTCAGGGTTTGATCTAATCGCCTATTCAGATAGTGATTTTGCAGGTTGCAAATTGGATAGGAAAAGCACCACAGGAGGCTGTCAGCTCCTGGGTGGAAAGCTGGTGAGTTGGACAAGTAAAAAGCAAAATTCAGTGTCCACCTCAACTGCTGAAGCTGAGTACGTAGCTGCTGGAAGCTGTTGTTCTCAGGTCTTGTGGATGAGAAATCAACTACTGGATTATGACCTTCAGCTCTCAGAGATTCCAATCTATTGCGACATGAGTAGTAAATTCGAAAAAAAAAATAAGAATGAAGGTAAACGGGGTTATATAGTGAGGTAGAAAACGGATAGAATTCCGTGGTAAAAGTGAATTAAATTTACATTTGGGGTCCGCACTTGAGTTTTACGACTGGGCACAAGTTTCCGAAGATCGTGTGGCACGCACGTCCAATGAAAAGTTGCCACGTCAGAGGTGTCAGAGCACGATTAGACGTCGTGCGCGACCCATTAATGCTTGGCGCGTGGGCGTTTCTACATCCAGATGACTGTCACTTACAGAAATAACCCGCATGCTACAGAATTTCCTTTAAAAATCCATGTGTCGGAATCAACAGAAGCTCTGTAGTGGAATGAGCTATGTGATCTGAAATTTTCTTTTCATCTCCTCTTTGCTTGCACCTTTACCAAAAACGTTTGAAAATACATTGGAGAGGATCGACAGAACTTTAGTACATAAATTGTACTCACAAAGGCTTTGAGGCTCTGTTGAAGCCAGCAGAGGCTCTATGAGTTGAAATTTCTAATAACTAAAGATTTGTGAAACTTTTTGATCATCCAAAGTTTTCACAGTATTAAACAATGTTTTTAGGACATATTTGAAAGTTGGTGTCCTGAAAAACTGTTTTGGAAAAGGTTTTTTGTGAGACATTCTCCTTTTGGTTTACCTATGTTCGGCAAACTACCTGACTTCTGTGGATATGGTTGAGCACAATTTCTCTTTGGCTCCCCCTTGAATTAACAGCTTCTGTGGATTAATTCAAGGTCTTCTATTGCTCTCCCTTGACCTTTGCTCGTATCAAGTAAGATAATTAATGCATAGAACATAGGTCAAACTTACCAGAGGTTCTATGGGGATCGACGGAGGTTTTGAGGAATCCCACAGAAGCTCTGTTAGGTACAGAACTTTTGGTGATAAAGATTTTACATACAAAGTAGTTTAAATATATACCAATATACAAGAGGATCAAGTCTTACTTACAGAGGATTCAACTCATGTTTATCATACCCAACTTAGTTACCAAGAACAGGAATCTTTTCTCATCTAGTGCCTTGGTAAATAAGTCTGCAAGCTAGTATTCAGTGGACACAAAGTGCATTTCGATTGTGCCATGTTCAACATGATGCTTCAGAAAGTGGTACCAGATATCGATATGCTTTGTTTTTTAGTGTTGTACTGGATTGGCAAAGATGGCTATGGCACTTTTTGAATCACAGAGGATGGGTATTTTGTATATGTTGTAACCATAGTCCTTTAGCTGAGTTTTCATCCACAGAACTTGGGAGCAACAGCTAGCAGCAGCAACATATTCAGCTTCTACTGTAGATGTAGACACACAGTTCTGCTTCTTCGAGGTCCAGCTTACTAGTTTACCACCCAGGAATTGACAACTCCCAGAGGTGCTTTTTCGATCAAGCTTGCATCCTCCATAATCTTAATCTGTGTATGCCTTAAGACCAATGCCAGAGTTCTTCGGATACCAGAGCCCAAGATTTGTAGTCCATTTAAGGTATCTGAAGATCCTCTTTACAGCAATAAGGTGGGATTCCTTTGGGTTAGCTTGATGTCTTGCACAGAGGCATGTGGCATACATTATATCAGGTCTACTTGCCGTTAAGTATAAAAGAGACCTAATCATGCCTCTGTAGAGCTTGCACTCTACAGATTTGCCATTTGGATCTGAGTATAACTTATTTCCAGTGGCCATGGGGGTCTTCGTTACAGAGGCATCAGAGAGACTGAATTTGAAAGAATTTCAGAGACATATTTAACTTGATTTATAAAAATTCCCTCTGATGATTGTTTTACTTGGAGTCCTAGGAAGAAGATTAATTCTCCCATCATACTCATTTCAAACTCACTCTGCATGAGTTTTTCAAAATCTTTGCACTATTGTGCATTTGTAGAACCAAAAATAATGTCATCCACATAGATCTGTACAAGCAGAATCTCATTACCTTTTCTTTTATAAAACAAAGTAGTATCAGTTGTACTTCTGTCGAAATCATTATTGAGAATAAAGGTTGAAAGACGTTCGTACCATGCTCTTGGAGCTTGCTTCAGTCCATACAGAGCTTTTGTCGAGATTGTAGACGTAGTTTGGGTACTTGGCACTTTCAAACCCTAGTGGCTGCTGGACATAGACTTCTTGTTGAATTTCACCATTTAGAAAGGCAGATTTTACATCCATTTGAAAGACTTTGAAACCTCTGTGGGCTGCGAAGGCTAAGAAGATTCTTATTGCTTTGAGCCGTGCGACATGGGCAAAAGTTTCATCGTAATCAATGCCTTCTTCTTGGCGATATCCCTTGGCCACCAATCTCGCTTTATTTCTAATGACCACCCTATCCTCATCCTTTTTGTTTCTAAAGACCCATTTAGTCCCTATTGCTTGCTTCCCCCGTGGCAGAGGAACTAGGGTCCATACCTTGTTTCTCTCAAACTTTAGAAGCTCTTCTTGCATAGCATCTACCCAGTTTGGATCATCTAGGGCTTCAGAAATGCGTTTTGGCTCGATCACACTGATAAAATTTGTAAAGAAACAAAAATTTGCAGGGACTGATCTTGTCTTTACTTTCTCAGAAGGATCACCAATGATTTGGCTCCGAGGATGGCTCATCGTCCCCTTTATTGTCTTGGGGAGATGGTCATTTGCATCATCTAGTTGACCCTCTGTGGTTGCACCCTGTGGATTTTGTGCAACATCTGTAGTGGATGGCACTTCTGTGCTTGAACTTGGTTCTTCAGCTTGTAGGATTATTGGAATGACAGTTGGAATTGGTTCCTTTGAGGAGGTAGAGACTGACTCCTCGTTTTCCTCTGGTATTGATTCCTCTGTAGTCGCTGGAGTCGGTATTTTAGGAGCCTCTGTGGTTGTGTCCTTGGTTGTATCATCTTCTTTTCGCTCCCCCTCAGCTCTTGCATCTGTACGATTTACTGAAGAGAAATACCTGACTCAGTTTGGATGGCAGAAGATGTTTCTTCAGAGGCTCTGACGGCTCCGGCAGAGGGATCAATATCATCGTGGAACATCTCTTCAAATAGTAGATTTAGGTCAGCTTCTTTTATAGGTGAGATGCCAGAGGATTCCTTTTTGAGACCGAGTTCTGAACTGACTTTTTCCGAAGTCTTTTGAATGGAATCGTCAAAAGAGACATTTATGCTTTCCACTATGAATCAAGATTTCAGAAGATAGACTATGTAGGCTTTGGAAGTTGCAGAGTATCCTATGAACTTTCCTTCATTTGCTTTCACATCGAACTTTACTCTTGCTTCTCTATCATTCAGGACAAAACACTTGCATCCAAATATATGGAAGAACTTGATGTTTGGTCGCCTTTTGTTGATCAAATGATACGGTGTCTTGATGTGCCTTTTGTTCGAAAACACTATTTTCACTGTTTTGAATCTTAATTCGATTAAATCGATCGAATTAGGATTTGTAATCAAAAAGAAAAGTGTGTGGAATTTGATTTCGAACAAATCGGTGTAAGTTTCATTTCATTTGATCAACAATTGAAGAAGTTATGGTAGAATCAGTGGTTTTTGGGTATTAAGTGAAGGTTTCGGATTGTTCTTGAGGGTTTCGGATTGTTCTTGAGGATTTCGGACCATTCTTGAGGGTTTCGGATCTCAAGAAAGATTCTACCTGATTTCGAATATCATAGATAAAAGTGAAATTTTTTTTTGTACACGTTTTGGTTTCGGATCCTTAAGGATACGAAATCGTTGGTTTCGCATCATGTTAAGTCCGAAATCAAGTGGTTTCGCATCACGTTGCATTCGAAACCATCCGTTTCGCATCAAGACCAATAGGAAACCATTGGTTTCGGATCAAGAAGAATACGAAATCTGTTGGTTTCGGATCTAGTTAATTACGAAATCCGGGGTTTCGGATCCTTCAGCATACGAAATCCGTGGTTTCGCACCCTTCTTGATACGGATACATTGGTTTCGCATCCTTATACATACGAAATCCTTGGTTTCGCACCCTTATAGATCCGAATTCGTGTTGATTAAAATATATATATATATATATATATATATATATATATATATATATATATATATATATATATATATATATATATATATATATTTATTCCAAATTCGTGTTGAGAAAATTTTTTATTCCGAATTCGTGTTGAGAAATTTTTTTATTCCGAAATTTTTTCTATAGTGTATTTTATACACTCTAAGAGCTTTTCAAGAAAAAAAAATTTATAAATTTTTTTCTATAGTGTATTTCATACACTTTCTGCTTGATTTTCTGAAAGATCTATCTAGCAATACCAAAAAGAGAAATGGGTTTGAAGCAAACTTTCACAAAGGAAATTCCTCCAATTTCACAAACTTTTGTTAAATCAAACAATGAAAGTTTGAAGCAAACTCTTACAAAAGAGATGCCTCAAATGTCACAAACTTTTGTTAAATCAAATAATGAAAATTTGAAACAAACTTTTGTCAAAGATAATGCTTCAAATCCTTCAACTCCTGTTTCAAATAAAGAGGAAGAAAATGCTGATTTGAAGAGACAGATTTTAGACATTTCTTCTTCAAATGCTAAAAGAATTACTGATCTTGAAGTTTATATTGCAGATCTTGAAGCAAATAGATACAACTCGAGTCTGCACGATCAAATCAAAAAACTTCAAGAGAAAGTAACAATATTTCAAAAAGAAAATGCTGATCTGAAGATCATTGAAGATAAGAGAGAGAAGGGGAACTCATATCTACGAGATCAAATAAAAAAAGGTCAAGAAAAGCAAACAAAGATGGAAAGAGAAAACGTTGAATTGAAAAGAAGCTTTCAGAACGTGAAACAGAGTCACCTTCTTCAAAGAAAGTTCTTAAAGAAAAGGATGTAATTGAACTGAAATGTATAAAACTTTCAAAACAAGTTTCTGACTTTGAGAAAGTTTTATAAATTTGTTGAAAAAGAGAAGCTCGAAAAAGAAAGAGCTGATTTTGAAACTGAACGAAAATCTTTTAGGATTAAAAGTTCTGAGCTTTCCATGAAAATCTCTGATTTAGAAAATCTTTTGGAATAGGAAAGAAAAGATTTTGCTGAAAAGAAAAATCACTTTGAACAGGAAAATAAAACTCTTAAAAAGAAAAATATGGAAACTTTCAAAGAGATTACTGAAAAAAGAAAGTTTTTAGAAAAAGATTTTGAATCGGAACGCAAACATTTTGAAGATGCGATTCTTAATCTTACCAAAAGATTATCTGGTTTATCAGCTAATATTATGAAGGATCAATTGATCAAATCTGATCTCCAAAAGAAATTTGATCTAATTTTTAAAGAGAAAAATGTTTTGATAAACAAAGTCAAAGAACTTGAAGGCATCATTTTTAAATTTGATGTCTCAAAGCAGGTTTGTCATACTTCTATCTTTCAGACTCCATTTGTTGATTCAAATGATTCTGAATGTTCTTTTAAAACTGCTTCAAGTTCAAGTTTTAAAAACATTCCTTCTAAACAATTTAATAGATCAACTGATTTCTCAAAAGATCAGATTCGTTCAACAAATCTCTTCTATAATCCATTGGTTGATAAATCAGATAATAAACCAAAAGTGCCTAAAGTTAATACTTCCAAACCTGAAGAAGTTCCAGTCTTCAAGAAGGTGAAGATGGAATGGAGAGTCAAAGGCACAACGATTCCAAAAAAAGTTGTGCCAAAATCATCCGCATCCACATCAAAAGCCAAGAAGAACAATGCGCCAAAAGGTAAATCTTCTGCTAAACCTAATCCTATTCATTCCACAAATCATCTGATTAGGTTGGCACATAAGAAAATTTGTTGTTCTTACTGTGGATCAAATGATTTTGTGCATAAAAACTATACTTCTTATTGGTACGGTACTTACAGTATTCCTTTTAAGAAATATACACCTAACACACTAGGACCCAAGTGCCATTGGGTACCAAAATCTGCTTAATCTGTTTTGTTGGTGTTGATCCAAACCCTCTGTGATTTGATAATGACCATCTCTTATATACTTAGTGAAAATTGTAAGTAAATAATATGTATCAGAGTTTCACTATCGCTGATAAGTACTAAGATCTTACAGTACCGCTGATAGGAACTCTCGCTCTTCAGATTAAACATTCAGCGAAACTGTTCACCATTAATGTTCTGAGTCTGTTCAGTCATTATGATGATCGCTGATAAGTTAGTTGTTTACTTATGATCCCTGAAGACAAGTTTCACGTCAACATAGGTTCTACGCTGAAGTCGAAGATCAAGCTCAAGAACCAGCGACAAGTCTCCTAATGAACTGAAGCGGACCAGCGAAGACTCAGATTTGTCCACTCAACGTGAAGTATCAAGTACAAGACTTCAGCTATCGCTGAACTTTATCATTCGATGAATAGAAAATGATAATCGCTGAATCAACGAAAGCTGATCATGAAGTCCTCCGTACAAAGTACTTTTGTCTTAACCCCCCTTGCACGACTCCGTACGAAATGTCAGAAAATAACCTCCGACTGTCTGAAATCGTACAACCACTCTGATACTACACTGTTCATACATGCGGCTACTAAGGTTGTCAACCAAGGTCAATGACATGCAACCAACCAGCTGATGACACGTGTAAAGTGTATACTGACTTGCATTAAATGCATGCAGTATATAAAGAGTTGAACCCACTTCTTTTGAAGTAACTTGCTAACTTTGGACAAGTTCAATCTCTTATCTCAAGATAGGTTATTATTAGTAATTTCCTTATCTCTCTTAGTGCAAGAAACCTTAGTGTTCCAACTTGTTTAGATTTAGGTTTATCCTTAATCTTTTTTCCGCAACAAGCTGTAAATTGTTAATGATTTATCAATAAACAATTTAGAAAAGTAAAATCTGTGTGTTTGTATTCAACCCCCCCCCCCCCCCCTTTATACAAACTTGTATAGGCCTTCGGGACCAACAAGTGGTATCAGAGCAGATTTGTTTAATCTCATAAACAAGATCTAATCTAAGATATTTCTCTTCCTTGCTATTATCTGAAAATGGCCACCAACACAAACACAAATTATATAGACAATGGTTCTCTTGCTAAACCCCCTAGATTTTCCAAAGATAACTTCAACTTATGGAAAAATAGGATGACACTCTTCTTAGAAGGTGTAGACCCTACTATGCCTTACTATCTCGAAAATGGTCCATTCATCCCTGTAAGAATTGATGTTGCTGTTCTAGCCGCTGAGAATAGACCTGCTATTCCAGAAAGGCTGGTACCTAAGGAAATCTTTCAATGGACTGACGAAGATAAGAAGAAGGTGGCTATAGATACAAAAGCCAGATCCATACTATCCATGGATCTTCCTGACGAAGTCTACCATTCCGTCATGAATGTGAAAACATTAAAAGCCATGTGGGACACAATATGTGTTCAGTATGAAGGAACGTCTGAAGTCCAGGACTCAAGAAAGATAAACCTGGTAAGACAATACGAAAGCTTCATTTCTGGTAAGAATGAATCTCTCTCTGAAGTTCACCAACGTTTTAATTGTTTAATTATAGATCTGAAAACTGTTGGTAAGGAATATTCTAACTTTGAAGTACTGACAAAGTTTCTAGAATGTTTACCTGAAAGCTGGGACAATTATGCTATGTGTCTCAAACTATCAAAGGATCTAAAATCAATGACCCTTTCAACCTTATATGGAACGTTGCTGAATCATGAGCAATCGAGCCATCTTAAGAAGAATCTTGTAAAAGATTCCAAAAGCACCCCTGTTGCTTTCATCTCAGAGGAACCTTCTACTCAGCGACCCTCGGTCACTATCACTGAGTTAGAAAGTAACTCTGAAAGGTCATCAGATTCTGATTCTTCAGATGATGATGAATCTTTGGCTCTCCTAACTAAAAAGTTCAGGAGATTTGCCAAAAAGAAAATGTTTAGAAAGAACAAACCTCTTTCCATAACTGACAAGCCTAGATCATCAGCTTTTGTTGATAAGGCTACTGCTACTTGTTTTAACTGCGAAAAGACAGGACATTTCGCTAACGAGTGCAGGTCTAAGAACGTTTCTAGGCCCTCAGCTTTTACAAAGAAACCCTTTGTTCCAAGGAATATAGATGACAAATATTCAAAGCTGAAAGAAAAATATGCTAAGCTGAAAAGCTTTAAGAAGAAGAATAAAGGCCTGATGGCTGACTATGATTGGGCTGCTTCTGATGAAGAAGCATCATCATCTGACTCTGAAGATGATGAAGCAAATCTATGTATCATGGCCAAGATTGAAGAAGAGGAAGAAAGTTCAGACATTCCCTCCACTTCAACCTCTGCTAATCAGGTTAAGAAGGGTATCTGGTATCTCGATAGCGGATGCTCTAGACACATGACTGGAAAGAAAAGCATGCTCGCTGAATACAAGGAAGAGAAGGGTCCCTCTGTAACTTTCGGTGGAAATGGAAAAGGACATACCCGAGGGTATGGTGTACTTTCAAATGGTACAACCTCCTTCAGAAGAGTCACATATGTTGAAGGGCTGAAGCATAATATTCTAAGCATCAGTCAGCTTTGCGACACGGATAACAAAGTAATATTTACTAAGGAATCCTGCTTTGTCGCTGACAAAAAGGAGAAGATAGCTCTCAGCGGTTATCGTTTGGAAAATGTTTATGTAATAAACATGGACTCAACAACCACTGAGAACTCCTGTTTCTTCTCAAAGGCCTCATCTGATGTCAACTGGCTATGGCATAAGAGGCTATCTCATCTAAACTTCAAGTCACTGAACACTCTTTCTTCAAAAGAGTTAGTCACTGGTCTACCTCAGCATTCATACGCCAAAGAGTCTTTATGTTCAGCGTGTGAAAAAGGGAAGCAGACCAAAGCAAGCTTTAAATCAAAGCAAGTTTCTTCAGTGTCATCTCCTCTACAACTACTCCATATGGATTTGTTTGGCCCGGTTAACAAACAATCCATCGCTGGAAAGAAATATACGCTGGTCATAGTTGATGAATTCTCTCGCTTCACATGGGTAATGTTTCTCCGTTCTAAGAGTGACACCCCTGAAGAACTCATCACTTTTGTTCGGAAGATGGAAACCCTGAACAATCTGACCGTTCGCTCAATAAGGAGTGATCATGGGACTGAATTCAAAAACAGTTCTCTTGATTCCTTCCTTGAGAGTAAGGGTATTTCTCACAACTTTTCTTCAGTGAGAACACCGCACCAAAATGGAGTCGCTGAAAGAAGAATTAGAACAATTATTGAAGCTGCACGTTTAATGCTCAACGATTCTCACCTGCCTACTCAGTTTTGGGCAGAAGCTGTCAACACTGCTTGTTTTACGCAAAACAGGTCGTTGATAGTTAAAAGATTCAAAAAGGCAGCCTATGAACTCTTTCATGGGAGAAAGCCTTCAATCAGCTTTCTTCACATCTTTGGATGTCAGTGTTTTATACTGAACAACAGAGATGCTCTTGGAAAGTTTGATCCTAAGGCTGATGATGGAATCTTTCTTGGATACTCGTCAGTTTCCAAAGCCTTCAGAGTCTTCAACCGTAGAAGACAAACTGTAGAAGAAACTATTCACGTCACGTTTGACGAATCCCGTTCATCGAACTCTAAACCGTCCGCTGATACTGAAGAACTGAATCAATGGATGTTTTCTCATCTTGGTGATTCAGAGGATATTCCCACTACTCATGCTCATCCAGTAGAAGATGATAGTCCTCCTATCATTCCAAATATGCATAATAGTGAAGCTGAAACTTCTTGGGTCTCAGCTGTCCCTATAAACACTATACCTAACGCTGAACCAAATGTCTCAGACATTCCATCTACTTCTCAGCAATCAGTGAATATAATGACAACTGCATCCATTCCTCTCTTGGCTGATACTTCCGACGTCACTGAAGCTTCATCTTCAACTCCTCCAGTTCAAGTTGAGTCAGCGTCTCACACTCCGGCTCAGCGATGGACTATAAATCACCCAATTGATCAAATTCTTGGTGATCCAAACGCTGGGATTCAGACTCGATGAAGTGAAGGTAATATTTGTTTATTTGTAAATTTTATTTCACTAACTGAACCAAAGAAAGTAGATGATGCCCTCAAAGATCCAAACTGGGTCAGCGCCATGCAAGAGGTTCTGAATTCGAATGAAACAAAGTTTGGAAACTTGTTCAGAGACCAATTGATAAAACAGTAATAGGCACTAAATGGGTCTATCGAAACAAGTTGGACGAACATGGTACTGTAACCCGCAACAAAGGTCGACTTGTTGCTCAGGGATACAGACAAGAGGAAGGTATAGACTATGACGAAACATTTGCTCCAGTAGCAAGACTTGAATCTATTCGTCTATTCTTAGCATATGTTGTACACAAAAACTTCAAAGTACATCAGATGGATGTTAAGTCAGCGTTTCTAAATGGAAAGCTGAATGAAGAAGTGTATGTGGAACAACCTCCAGGATTCTCAGATTCTAAGCGTCCAGGTTATGTTTATAAACTGGATAAGGCACTTTATGGCTTAAAGCAAGCTCCACGTGCATGGTATGACACTCTTTCCACTTATCTCCATATTGAAAAATATGAGCGAGGTAAAATTGACAAAACTCTATTTTTTAGAAAACTGAAAGGTCATATCATTATAGTTCAAATATATGTTGATGACATTATATTTGGTTCTACTAACCCTGAGCTTTGTACTCGTTTCGCTGATAGAATGAAAGATGAGTACAAAATGAGCATGATGGGTGAACTAACATATTTCCTTGGTCTTCAGATTAAGCAAACTGAAAAAGGAACTTTTATCAATCGGGGAAAGTATGTTAAAGATATGCTGAAGAAATTCGACTTAACTGAAAGTTCAGCTATGAAAACCCATATGGCACCACCGCTGACACTTGATAAGGACACTAAGGGTGTTCCTGTCAATGTCACGCTGTACCGTGGGATGATCGCCTCACTATTGTATCTTACAGCTAGCCGACCCGATATTATGTTTGCAACATGCTTGTGTGCACGATATCAAGCTGAACCTAAGATATCTCATATGAAAGCTGTAAAGCGAATTTTTCGATATCGTAAGGGTACAACGAATCTAGGTCTTTGGTATCCCAAAGATTCAGGATTCGATCTAACCGCCTATTCAGATAGTGATTTTGCAGGTTGCAAAATGGATAGGAAAAGCACCACAGGAGGATGTCAGCTCCTGGGTGGAAAGCTGGTATGTTGGAGAAGTAAAAAGCAAAATTCAGTGTCCACTTCCACAGCTGAAGCTGAATATGTAGCTGCTGGAAGATGTTGTTCTCAAGTCTTGTGGATGAGAAATCAGCTACTAGACTATGATCTTCAGCTCTCCAAAATTCCAATCTATTGCGACAGCACAAGTGCCATCGCTATAGCAAACAATCCAGTACTACATTCAAAGACCAAACATATAGAAATCAGATATCATTTTATCAGAGATCATGTGATGAATGGTGATATAGAACTTCATTTTATCCCAACTGATTATCAGTTAGCTGCTCTATTTACCAAACCTCTTGATGAGACAAGATTCAACTTTCTCAACAGCGAGCTTGGAATGCTGAACTTTGAAGGATAAAATCTTCAGCGGTTCACATTGATCAGCGATAGGATAAAATCAACTTGTATAACCCATTCTATCATCTTCTCTCTGAATAAACTTGATTCACTAATATCAAGGTATGTTTTTCTCTCTCTGACAATCGCATGAAAATGCAAGATTTCAAAATAAAATGCATCGCTGAATATCTCTTCCTTAACAGCGATATTTTGAAATTTCTTAAAACCATCGCTGAATATTTTCATTCAGTGCTTCATGTTTTCAAAAGAGTCCCTGAGTTTTTCAAAACCTCAGAGACAACCAAGAATATGAAAGGACAGTTGTGACGTCATTGCAACGGATAAAACCCCGGCACGTTTTCTCTTCCTGACACACGTTTGCATGTCTCGTTCATACTTCCAATCAAATGCAAACACGTGTCCGTGTCATGATGAAAATCTTTTCCCGCTCAAGATTTTCTCTCTCTAATCTCTCTATATAAACAAATTCTTTGTTTATATTTTTCTTTTACGCGATCAATCTTCCTCCGCAAGAAAGAATTCACTGTTGCATTTGTGATTTCAAAATCTTCAAGAACTGTTCATCATCTTCTTCATCAAACATCAAGGTTAATATGTTCTTATTATTTACCGAATGCAAATAACTTGTTTCTGATATACTCTTTGTTTTAACAAGATCAAACAAAAGAACTTCTTAAAATGAAATCATTTTCTTTCATGATTTTATGAACACAACCATTTCATGGTTGTTCTTCAAGTTTAAATGCGAAAATCTTAAACTTGTTCTTCACACATTCGTTTTTCCAGAATCTATTTCTTCATAGAAAACTGGATAACAAGAATAAATGGGTTTTCTATTTCATTTCTTAAAATCAAGAAAAACCCTAATCTTCATTAAGACATTTGTGTCTGAATGAAATGAATAAAATTTGAACCATCTTAATGGAAATTCTTTCCACATTAAGATCATTCTTATTTGTTAACATCTTTGGTTGAACTGATAATACAGAGAAATGGCTTCATCTAACATTCCTGCTACCGCTGAGAACATCTCCGCTGATTCTGGGGAAGTAGACATCCTCAAGGCTCCTCAAGTCAAGTTTGCCCTTGACAAATTGGATTGGACTAAGGTGAATAACCTCTATGCGCTTTTCGAGTTTCCTCCTCGAAAGCAAGTCACACATCTAGATGATGCTGTGAATTTCCTAAAGAATTGCTGCATCTCCACAGCCCTGACCATAACACCTCCTGCTCATCAGCTCTTGCTCTCACAATTCTGGTACTCAGCCAGACACTCTCAACTACCTTCAGCCAAAGACCCCTCCAAAACAATCGATTGCATCCTCTGCGACATCGAATATGGCACGATGAAGATCACCCCTGCCATTATTCGCAAAGCTCTCGGCCTTCCAATAGCTACCAAGGAAAAACCGTTCGTTCCCCTCCCTGACCCCAAGAAAAACTCAGACAGGGAAGCCATCATTGCATTTTTCGATGCAATGGGCTATGTATGGGAAACCGGCATGGCCATGAAGGCCGAGAAGAAGCTGACGATTATCAAGAAATCGAAAATGCCCAGCGAGATGAATTTCATCTTCGATCATCTTATCAGCTGTATGACTGCAAAGAGCGGCTCCTCTGACCAAGCCGCCAAACCTCAGCAAGCAATGGGGTATGCACTGCTGAAAGGTCTCAACATAGACTGGACATCGATTATCTATGATGACCTAGTTCTAAGGGTGGACACCGTCGCTGACAGACCTCCATGGGTTCCCTACCCCCGATTCATCAGCGCCATCTTCCAATATGGCCTGAAGGATAGCTACCCAACTGAAGGTGACCTGAAACTCTCTCAGGTGGGCCCAAAGATACCCGACTTCAAACCGATGGTGAATGAGGTACGTCTTTCTACACTCTTGTCTCTTCTCAACCCTTCTTCTTCTCATTATGTGGCTCCTTCAGCGACAATACCCATCGCTGATACCCTGGCCACAAAATCCTCTCCTTCTAAGAAAAGGAAACATTCTTCTACCCCACTTGGTTCTAAAAGGATCAAAAAAACAAAGGAGCAACCCCGGCAATCTCATGCTGAAGACTCCTCAGCTCTTTCTGCAGAGCTGAAGGAACGTTCAGTGGTACGCTCTGCCATACCTGAACAAGCCATCCCTTTAATCCCAACTTCAGCGTCTCTAAACGCTGAGGTTACAAACTTGGAACCTACCCAACCTCCTTCAGTCTCTCAAAAGACTGATGAAGTGATTGTCAGCGAATCCAACGCTGAACTCAGAACCCAACCCCCATTCTTATCCTTCGCTCCTCCCTCCACTCATTTGGTCTCTACTCCAGATCTCGCTGGAGCTGCCATCATTTCTACGGAACCTAAAGCTGATTCTCCAGGAATGATGAAGACAGGACCTGCAGAACAATCCATGGGCACTTTTGAAGATGACATGGAACTTTACTCAGAACCCGTGATTTTGATGAATTCACCAATCCTCCTGCAGGTACACACCAACCCATAAACACTGTGACTAAACCCCAAACATCTGAGGTTTCCTATGTTCACAAGTTTTTATATGTTACATGTCCTAATTTGGGAGACATCAACGCCTCCTTGAAAGCTGTGAAGACAACGCTGACAGATCTCACCACCACTCTTACTAATAACTCTACAGCTGTAACAAACGCTGGAGAGAATCTGAACAAGCTGACAACGGTGGTGGAGAAGAAGGCTTCCACAGATGACATGAATCAGGTGGATAAAACTCTCAGCGACTTCTCCAAGGTGCTCGCTGACATCTACACAGACTAGACCTCTCTCAAAAATTCAGTTTCATCCATGTCCAGCGAGGTTACATCGCTGAAAACATCGGTTGGACATCTAGAGGGGGATATGTCTTCTGTGAAGACTGACTTAGGCTCTATAAAGACCGAAGTTAGTTCGATGAAAACGATGATCGAGCAGCTGCTACACAAAGAGAATACTCCTGATCCTGCTCCTGCCCCCGTCCCTGCATCTGACAACTTCACAGCGGCGGATCGCACTGAGCTAAAGAAGATCAATCCTGCTATTTCTGGCCTTGAAGACAGAATAGCAAAGATTGAAGTTTGTATAGGTCTCTCTGGCCAAGAAGACAGAGAACCTACCAACGCTGGTGAATCTACCCATTCCTCCCCCAGTCATCATGAAAAAGAGGGGGAGAAGAGCGCTGAAGACCTCTCCAAAAGCGCTGAAGACCTTTCCCATGATGAATCTATCAGGGGAGAGAAGACGAATACTGAAGAAACCACCGCTGGACCTCAGGGAGATGAAAACCCTGAGGAAACCGAGAAGCTCGCCTCTGTATCTGAGGGGGAGCAACTTGTTAGCTTCAATCTTCCTAATCATCGAAGTATTTAAAAGTAGTGAAAAATAGGCTAAGTGAAGAAAGCCTCTTACAGAGGCTCTGTCGAACTTACCGAGAGATCAAGGTCAAGAAGCTACAGAAGCTAAAGAGGCGCCCTACAGAAGCTCTGTCATACGCGCAAAGAAGACTAAAGACTCGGAATCCGGTGAAGACTGCTCTTATAAGGACCAAACCGCAGAACCTCTGTGGCACTTCACAGAGCCTCTGCGGTCTTCAACAAAGACTTCAAAGATATTTATAATATATTGCTACTGTTACAGGACCTGTTCATCAACTTGCATGGCAACGTACCCTGTCCAACTACAACGTGTCAAA
Organism: Saussurea involucrata; assembly: GCA_033807775.1. Classification (NCBI taxonomy): domain Eukaryota; kingdom Viridiplantae; phylum Streptophyta; class Magnoliopsida; order Asterales; family Asteraceae; genus Saussurea; species Saussurea involucrata. The sequence continues at coordinate 111,129,074 of CM066319.1, read as the reverse complement.
CTCTGGTTGGATTCAATAGGGCTTAGTACATAATAGACGTCTGATGCATTAAATGCAATACAACACGTCCAACTGTTCATGCCGTCCTTTGTGAATAGTAGCATATGCTTTATGGTCCCATTAGAGTAGTATATAAGGAAGACTCATGTTGAGTTCTTCCTAGCTATCTATCCATCGATCGATCAATCGAACAATCGAAACAAGAATTCAAGAGAGAAAAACATCACAAGAACACATAGCTTTAAACACTTTGAGAGTCATATCTGTTTTAAAAGCTTTGCTTACTCACTGTTCTTGAATCTGTTCTTAATATATTTATTCAGTAAAGTTTGAGAAATTATTTCCTGTTCACTGTTTATTTATATTATGTTCTAAATGTATCAATCATATCTGTTAGTTATTCAAATACGCTTCCGCATCAAACATAAATTCGAACTAATAGATCTGACAATCTTGTATAAGCAAAACGGGAACCAACAATTGGTATCAGAGCAAAACTTGATTATCAATATCAAGTGATCCTCGTTTTTACAAGATTAGTGATAGAAATCATTTTTTTTTCTATTCCTCATCTCTAGGTTAAAACTCCATTAAAGTGTACTCTGGGAACTGTTCTAACCCAGAAAACTTTCCAGATCTTCAGACTCACACTCTTTAAATCATAATATCTTTTCAGAACCTTAAAAATGACAAATACAAATAACTTCTTTACTGCTGGTTCACTCACCAAACCTCCTACTCTCCTACGAGATGAGTATCCTCAATGGAAGATAAGAATGGTTCATTTCTTTGAGGGTACTGAAAAAAATCTAGTACAATATCTTTACAACCTTCCTCCTGTTCCCATGATAGCAGTACCACGAGTACCAGCTACTGCTGAATCTCCAGAAATCCCTGAACATCAAAAAACCAAAACCAAAAGAAGAATGGTCAAATGAAGATAAGGAAGAAGATGAAGTTGCACAGAAAACAAAAAGAATCCTGATAATGGCTATCCCCAATGAGCTTTTTCAATCCTTAGATGCATGCGAAACTGCGCACGATCTTTGGAAAGAATTAGAAAGACAGTTGGAAGGGGGTGCTAAAACACAGAAGAACCGAATGGCACAGTACATAAATGAATATCATGCATTCAGAGCCTCTGCAACAGAATCTCTGCAAACAACGTACGATAGGTTCAACTCTCTCATAAACAAATGTAGAAAGTCTGGCATTCACAGAACCTCGGAAGAAATTAACGTCATGTTTCTAAAGAGTCTGAATGATGAGTGGCTTCAACTGTCTATGTCTTTACAAACAAACCAAGATCTAGACTCATGGACACTCTCTGATCTCTATGGAACACTAGCTGCACAAGAGCCTCAAATAGCACAGGCTAAAACAATAGCCATTGCACCATACGCATTGGTTAGTAAATCAACAGAGACAACAGAGAGACCAAGAAATGAGAGAGCAACAGATGAGAAGAAGAATGAGAAGAAGAAGATAGTGATGGTTGATAGAGAAGAAGACGAGCTGATAGAGGAAGAAATAACTCTTGCGTCATTAGCTAAATCATTGGCTCTATTGACAAGAGAGTTCAGAGGTAACCAAAGAAATTTTGGAAATGACAGATATAGCAGAGACAACCAGAGAGATAGAATAGATGATGAAAGAAGAGAAGAATCAAGTGACCTACAGAGGTCAGACTACAGAAGTCACCGACAGAGGTTGAGCGACAGAAACTACAGAGGAAATGACCGACAGAGGTCAGATGACAAGGTAGGCCACACACAAGAATGCTACAAATGTGGTAAGCCTGGTCATTATGCAAACGAATGCCGAACAGAGAAAGGTGGAGACCAACAGAAGTCCGACGATCGAACTGGAAACACCTCCCAAGGTTGCTTCAACTGCGGCAAGCCAGGCCATTTCGCAAAAGATTGCAGAAGTAGACAAAATCGCCCACAGAAGGACTCAGCTTTTTACAAAAAGAAGGCTGAATATTATGCACAAAAATCCCTAATGGCGAACAAAGGGCATTCTGAAGCAAATAAGGAGGACTTCGAGTCAGACTCTACCTCTGATGATGAATTCACCACCAATGCCCTGTTCTGTGGCATGGCAGAAGTCGACTCGGGCACTGACAATGAAGTATCCATTTCAAACTCTACCTCTTGTATTAAATATGTAGAAAGTGATTCAGTTAGACTTAACATTGAACTGATTGAACTCAAAGAGATAAATGAAAGTATTCAGAAAAGACTCACCTTTAATGAGAGAGAAGTAAGGCTTCTCACTCAAGAAAAAGCCAAAATTTTTGAAGAAAAAGAAAGAGTAGAAAAATATTGGAGCAAAAATGTAGATCCTTTAAAAAGGCAAATTTCTGAATTAACCTCTGCTTTAAAAGTCAAAACTAAAGAGCTTTCAGTTTCTAGGAGTGAAACAACTGACATAAGAACTCTCAAAGAATACTTTCAAAAAGAGAGAGAGGTACTTTGGCAAGATCTACTCAGAAGAGAGGTTTTACTTAAAAACTATAAAGATGCACAGAAGGTGTATGAGAAAGTAAACTCACAAATAGGAAGACGAGGTATAGGGTACGATGATATTACACTAGGTGTTGAAGGCAAAAGACTTAAACCTCTATCTTCTCTATTTGTGGTAGGAAAAACAAATAAACCAATTTTTCCAAACTTACTCTCTGTAAGTAAAAGGGTTAAAATCTCTGAAGAACCTCACTTGAGGAAACATACGAAGATGATCAATGTGTAGTTTGAAAACACAAATTCATCATCTTCAACCTCTGTCAATAGAGGAATCAAACCAAAGAAATATCTGAAAACACAAGATCAGATTGGTATCTTTAAGTTTGGTAAACCAGAGACTCAAACACAGGTCGCTTTTGTCTGTATGATAGATGTCAAAAAGAAATTATCTGCAAAAGCTCCTGAGTTTAAACCCATCTTTTCAGAAGAAAATCTTAAAAGATCAATTGAAAAAGAAATTTTGGAAGTTTTGAAATCAAATGTTTTAGAAAATCTCTGTACATCTTCTATAGATCAAATTCTCGCTGAAGAGATCTCATCTAAAACCTCTGCCATCTATGAAAGTTTTTCTACAGAGGAAGAAAACTCGTACGATACATACTCAGAAAATCCAGCCTCTGTCAAAAGAAATGACTCAACCTCTGTATATGAGGACGATTCATCCTCTGACGACTCAGAGACTGATTCTAAATCAGGGATAATTCAATGTGACACAGAGGATGTTAAATTCTCCTCTGAGGTTCTTAACAGAACAATTTCTCCAAAAGAGAAAATCACAGAGATACCTATCTGTCCAGATTTTCTAAAAATGTGTATACAAGTCAAAACCTCTACAGAGCTTGATAATTTGAAAAAGGCCTCTGAAAATCCTAAAAGCTCAAAATTTTCAAAACCTTTAAAGCCTGAAGCTAACAAATATCTTTCCTCTGTGACAGTGAAGACAGACGTTCACCACAGAAGAGACTCACAGAAGGCAGGACCTAAACAAGATTTTTGCAAAAAACATTCTAGTATTCATAGATCTTCTTGTAATAGGAAATCTAATGTTAAGAACGAATGTAATGCCTCTGTGACTTAGTTCAATGAATTCAATGAAAAGTTCAAACAAATCACGTCTCATATTAAATACTGTCATTGTTTTGATCTTATGTTCAGATTGAAAAATCACTTTTCAAGTCAGATTGCTTACTCTCCACTAAAATTCAAACTCCAAAGTCAAAACCTAGAGAGATACAATCTGATCTTTCTACAAAAGATAAAATGTATTTCAAGAATGCTAAGGCAAACTTGAAAAATTCTAACAATATTGGACCCATATGGATATGGGTACCTAAGTCTCTGTGATTGTCTTACAGAAGCGGTATGTGCCAATTTGGTATCTTGATTCTTGTTGTCTCAAGGCACATGACTGGCGACAGAAGTTTACTATCCACATACAAAGAAACATACGATGGTGGATCTTTAACTTTTGGAGACAACAAGAAGGGACACATCAAAGGCTATGGAGTCATACAGAAGAAAACGTCTCTGTATACAAAGTTGCATATGTGAATGGCCTTAAACACAACCTACTCAGTGTAAGTCAACTCTGTGATACAGGATTTGATGTCTTGTTCAAAAGGACTTTCTGCTCTCTGCAAAGTGAAGACACAGGAATGGAACTTCTGCGAGCTGAAAGAAAAGGTGATCTGTACCTAATGAACTTTTGTTCAACAACCAAGGACAAAGTTTGCCTTGTAGCTTGCGAAAGTAAAGAAGCCTGGTTATGGCATAACAGGTTCTGTCACTTGAACTTTCACACCTTGGATAAATTGGTCAAACTTGATCTAGTTAAAGGTTTGCCTAATGTTAAATTTAATAAGGATCACTTGTGTTCTGCCTGTGAGATGGGAAAACTCAGAAGAGCTTCCCACAGAGGCAAAACAGATGTGTCGTGCACTAGGCCTCTGTACATGCTTCATGTCGACCTCTGCGGTCCTATTGCCATACAGAGCCTAGGTGGCAAGAAATATATACTTGTCTTAATTGATGAGTATTCGCGCTTCACATGGGTTGAATTTGTTCGAAAGAAATCGGATGTTCCAATCATCTTGATTAATCTAATGAAAAGAATCCAAGTTTTTTATGAATGCAGAATACAGAAGTTAAGAAGTGACAATGGCACAGAATTTAAAAACTCTGTCATTGAAGCCTATCTTTCTACAGAAGGAATATCACAGAACTTCTTTGTCGCACGCACTCCACATCAGAATGGCGTAGTCGAAAGGAAGAATCGAACGCTCGTGGAGGCCGCAAGAACTATGCTATCAGCATACGGATTACCGATGAACTTTTAGGCAGAAGCAATTTCTACCGCTTGTTACACACAGAATCGGTCAACCATTGTGAAAAGACACATCAAGACTCCTTACGAACTGATCAACAAAAGGCGGCCAAACATCAAGTTTTTCCATGTGTTTGGATGTAAATGCTTTGTTTTAAACGACAGAGATTCAAGAGGAAAGTTTGCAGTAAAAGCTGACGAAGGAAAATTCAATGGATACTCTGCCACTTCCAAAGCCTACAGAGTATACCTTACAAGATCTCACAAAATCGTAGAAAGTATCAATGTTTCTTTTGATGATTCATTCCAGATGACTTCTGAGCAAATCCGTTCAGAACTCGAACTTAAAAGAGAAACCTCTGGCATCTCGCAAACGAAAGAAGACTTGAATCTTCTATTTTTAGAGATGTTCCACGATGACATTGATCCTTCTGTTGGAACCATTAGAGTTTCTGAAGAACCATCCTCTGTTGGACAAAATCCTACAGGTATGACTCTAACTGGTCCAAATAATGCTTCATCTTCTTCTATAAATACTACAGATGCAAATGCCGAAGAAGAAAATGCAGAAGATGAAACATCAAGAAAAATGACCACAGAAGCTGCTGAAAAACAATCTCCACAATCCACAGAAGAACCAATTACAGAGGTAATTGAGGACCAAGACTATACGTCCTCAGAGGAACAAACTCCACCACCACTCATAAAAATCATTCCACAAATGGTAGAATCTTCTGCCAAGGTAAGAAGAACGACAGAGGCTATACAAGTAGAAGATCCACAAGAAGCTTCTGAAGAAAGGTTCGATGACATTGATGACCATCTTCCTCGCAACACTCAGTGGACAAAAAGCCATCCTCCAAGCCAAATAATCGGAGAACCTTCTGACTCGGTAAAAACCAGGTCTGCCACTGCTAATTTTTGTTTCTTTACAACTTTTATTAGTGTGATAGAACCAAAGAAGATTTCTGAAGCACTAGATGACCCAAACTGGGTAGACGCCATGCAAGAAGAACTTCTGCAGTTTGAGCGTAACAGAGTATGGACTTTAGTACCTCTGCCGCGGGGGAAACAGGTCATTGGGACTAAGTGGGTCTACAGAAATAAGAAGGATGAAGATGGAGTGGTCATCAGAAACAAAGCACGATTGGTGGCCAAGGGTTATAGACAAGAAGAAGGCATAGATTACGATGAGACTTTTGCCCCTGTCGCACGGCTCGAAGCAATAAGAATATTCTTAGCCTTCGCAGCCCACAGAGGTTTTAAAGTCTATCAGATGGACGTAAAATCAGCTTTTCTCAACGGTGAAATCCAAGAAGAGGTTTACGTAAATCAGCCACCAGGGTTTGAAAGCTCTAAGTTCCCAAGGCATGTATACTACCTTGAAAAGGCTCTGTACAGATTGAAACAGGTTCCAAGAGCATGGTACGAACGACTTTCTACCTTTCTTCGAGTAAATGGCTACGATACTACCTTATTCTATAAACAGATACTACCTTATTCTAGTAAGAACGACTTTCTACCTTTCTAGTAAATGGTACGAACGACTTTCTACCTTTCTTCTAGTAAAGAGGCACAACAGATACTACCTTATTCTATAAACGTAAAAACAGTGAAATAATGCTTGTACAAATCTATGTGGACGACATAATTTTTGGGTCTTCTAACACAGAAGAGTGCAAAAGTTTTGAAAAACTCATGCAGAGTGAGATTGAAATGAGTATGATGGGAGAACTAACATTCTTCCTCGGACTCCAAGTCAAACAAACATCAGAGGGAATTTTTATAAATCAGGCCAAATATGTCTCTGACATTCTTTTCAAGTATAGCCTCTCTGATACCTCTGCAATGAAAACTCCAATGGCCACTGGAAATAAGTTATCCTTAGATCCAGATGGCATCTCTGTAGAATGCACTCTCTACAGAGGCATGATTGGATCTCTGTTATACTTAACTACAAGCAGACCTGACATTATGCATGCCACATGTCTTTGTGCACGTTATCAAGCTAATCCAAAGAAATCACACTATGATGTTGTGAAAAGAATCTTTAGATATCTAAAGGGGACCAAAAATCTCGGTATCTGGTATCCACAAAACTCTGGTTTTAGTCTTAAAGCTTATACAGATTCAGACTATGGAGGATGCATGCTCGACAGAAAGAGTACCTCTGAGATTTGTCAATTCCTATGTGGTAAACTAGTCAGTTGGACCTCCAAAAAGCAAAATTGTGTCTCAACATCCACTGCAGAAGCTGAATACGTTGCTGCTGCTAGCTGTTGTTCTCAGGTTCTATGGATGAAGACTCAGCTAAAAGACTACGACCACATCCTATTCAAAATACATATCTTCTGTGATTCCAAGAGTGCCATTGCTATCTCTGCCAATCCTGTGCAACACTCAAAAACCAAGCATATCGATATAAGGTACCATTTCTTGAAACATCATGTTGAATACGTTACAATCGAGATGCATTTCGTGCCCACAGAATACCAACTCGCGGACTTATTCACCAAAGCTTTAGACGAGAAAAGATTCAATTTCTTGGTGGGTAAGTTAGGAATGATCAATATGACGTAAAAATCCTCTGTAAATATAGCTTTATCTTCTGTAAATATGTATATATTTCTAATTATTTTTGCTTTAATTAATTTATCTCTGTATGTAAGCTCTCAATCTTAAATAGTTCTTAAAATCACGGAGCTTCTGTAAATCTACTCAGAACCTCTGACAACCCTTACAGAACCTCTGGAAAATATGACCTATGTTCTATGCAAAACTTATCATTCTTTGATCCAAGCATAGGTCAAGGGGGAGCAAAATGAAAATTCCTGATCTACAGAGGTGATTAGATCAAGGGGGAGCAAAAAGGGATCCTGAAATGATCTACAGAGGTAAAACTTTCAAGGGAAAGCCAAAGAAGAATGTCAATGAATCTATATCGACAGAAGTCAGACATCACTGCCGAGAAAAGAAGAACCAAAAGGTATGTCTCTCGCACAAAAGGTTTTTGAAAACAGTTTTCTAGGACACAAATTGTCAAATATGTCCTAAATATACTGTGGATAACATTTCAAAAATCAAAAGATCAAAAAGTTTCATAAAATTTGAGTTATGAGAAATTTAAGGTCATAGAGCTTCTGCTGGGCTCAACAGAAGCTCTGCCAGAAATATGCTCTAAGATCGCAACTTTAACCTCTATCGATCTTTTGGAATGTTATCTCGGAAACCAAACAGACTCACCATGACCTTCTCGAACAAAACTTTTTCCATAACATTTTTTTTCGGACACCAACTTTCAAATATGTCCGAAAAATAACTCTTAAAACAGATCAAAAATTGGATGATCAGAAAAGTTAATAGAATTTTCGTTATGAGATTTTTTCCCTCGCAGAGCTTCTGCTGGCCCTCCCAGAGCTTCTGCAAGTTCCAATAGAGCCACAAAACCTCTGCGAGTAAAAACTCTTAACAAAAAATCCTATTTGATCCTCTCCAATGCCTTTACAAAACGTTTTGGTTAAAAAGGAACCCCACAGAAGTCATGATAACAATGAGATATATGAGAAAGGGATACACATCAAAGATTTTCAAAATCACAGAACTTCTGTAAACTACAGAAGTTCTGTCAATCTGTTACATGGGCATTTCTGTAGTAATAACGGTTACTTTTACTGAGAGTGAATTACATGTGGCTAAGAATAACCCCACGCACCTAGCATTAATGGGCCGCGCACGACGTCCTGTCATCCTCTGACATGGCCTACGTGTCCCATTTTCATTAGGCATACATGGAACGTTTTCTGTGGAAAGTTGAACCCGCCGTTCTAACTTGAGTTCGGATTCCAAATTTTAATCCATTACCATATATTTTACTCTTTCGAATTCTACCGTTTTACCCTCCTATAAAAACCAAGCTTACCCTCTCATAAACCTTTTGCAAACTCTCATTCTTCTCCGGCGAAACCTGCAAATTTCTTATTCTCAATACCAAATGGCTTCATCTTCTCAAGCTATCTCCCCTGCACACTCTCCGGCGACCTCACCAGAACATTCACATGCTCATTCTGAACATTCAGAAAACCCCAACCCTGCCCAAAACATTGAACTAGAAGATTCCGGCGATTCAGCAGACTTTGCTCCAACCACACATCTTCAAAACTTCATAGCAAAGGATCATTTCGAAAAAGTACTACCAATCAAATCCAACAATTGCTATTTGGTCCCCTCACCCACTGCTTTCGGCGAAGCCCATGCCATTCTTCTAAACATAATGGAAAATCATATCCTCTTCCCTTTACTCTCAAGAACCCCAAAGAAAATTCCAGGAAGATATCTGAACCAGTTTTGGCAAAGTTGCCGATTTGATAAAGATGATTCTCTTATCAAAGGATACATTTCAAAACCCGACAAATCTGAGCATCTGGAAATCAAGTTCAATAGAACAATATTCTCACTTGAATTCAACCTACCAACAAGGGGACTTCTTGGATTAAAGAAGTACGCAGAGCAACCAACAGACGACGAGATCTGTCATTTCCTATAAATGCTTGGGTACAACACACCACTGAGGAAGAGAAATGACTTCCGCAGAGGCAGATTACCACCTCTGTGGAACACCTTGTTCTCAATTCTTAACAGATGCCTGGCAGGGAAGATAGGCAGTATTGACCAGAGCTCACATCAGATATTAACCATCATGTATGGGGTTTACTATGATCTCCCACTGGATTACGCGACCATAATGATGCAAGAGATCATTAACACCATCGACAGAAAGAACAACACAAGAAGGGTCAAAGAGAACGATCCTAAGTTTCTACCACCTCTGCAATTCCAAAGAATACTGGGAGTCTTGTTCGAACCTCTGTTGCTAATACAGAAATGGCCAATGGAAGGGCCAATTCCCAAACACTTCCCAATGAGCAAAAATATTCCCATTGATCATGTAGATGGCTACACACACTGCAGACCTTTGTCAAAGAAACTTCTGAGGTATGCCAAGAATAAAACCCTTAAGAAAGAGTACATACGCGATCATAGAACTCCAAAACCGAGTCCTATGACACCCCTGCGTTTAGGTGTCCCCCTAGGAACAATGATTGCAGAACCTCTTTGTTGATCCCATTTTTGAGCAACAATAGAAGAAATATAAAGTCCATATTTAAATATAGAGATAAGATATACATGAAGAACAATCATAAAGAAACTTATCTCATATTCATTGATGATTAAATATGGAGAGGAGAAATGTTGAAGAACACCACACTAAACATGAAACGACTCTCATAAGAAACTAGTCTATGTGTGTTTTCCATATTTCTCACTACTAGAAATAAGACTATGGACACCTCTTATATAGGGCCATTTACACATTAGATATTTAAGATATCTAAAATCTAGACAATATCTAAAATATCTATATAAAATATCTAAGTAAATATCTATAAGAAAATATCTAAAACATTAAAATATCTTTATAAAACATTCATTTAATTAGGAGCTAATTAAAGCTAACAATCTCCCCCTAATGTTTTATAAAGAAAGCATCATCTTATAGTCTCCCCTTTGCTTTCTTTAGAACCTTTGATGTTCCGTTCTTCAAGTCTTCAAAGCATCATGTGCTCCCCCTCAAATGTAGGCTCATCCACCGAGCTTTAAACGTGAATAACAGAGGATGGAGTGACATTTAAAATGTGACAAATGTAGCTTGACACCATGAAGAACCGTTGAGAGAACACCGTTCTTGAAAGCGGAAAGAGCATGAGTGAAATGCAATGTTTTCGGTCCAGCACCTTGCAGCAGACTTTGAGGCTGAGTTTGGAATATCAGCACACATAATTTGAGAAAACTCAAAACATCAAAGCCGTGCATCTGTGAATAATCTTTCCAATGCCACTGGAATCGAGTAATTTGGAGCACCGAGTTAAAAGTTATGCGCATTTTTCTGAAGCAGCGCAAAGTTGACAGCAAGTAAACAAAAATCGGGCTCGGAGGTTCGATCGCAGAGGTTCTGTCCACAGAGGCTCTGTTGGATTTCACAGAGGCTCTGTGATGAACAGTACCACAGAGGTTGTTTGCTGCTCGGCAGAGGTTTGGTCGTTGCTTGGTTGAGGTTGGTCGCCGCTTGGTAGAGGTTTGGCGGCAGAGGTTTCGTCGTGGCTCGACAGAGGTTGTCTCTGCTCGGCAGAGGTTTGGTCGTGGCTGACAGAGGTTTGGTCGCGTGCGGCAGAAGCTTGGTCACGTGCGGCAGAAGCTTGGTCGTGTGCGGCAGAAGATTGGTCGCGTGCGGCATAAGCTTGGTCGTGTGCGGCAGAAGCTTGGCAGAAGTGTTTACACTTACTTTGACACTAATTTAGACCATTTTACTTCTGGAGTTTGCAAAAACTCAAAACACAAACTACTTGAATTTGTTTGTTAGCTGTTCAGATCATCTTGAATCATCTCTTTTCGAGCTCGTACGACAAAGATATGGTTGTTTTACCACAGTCGCGCAGATCTGTCCATCAGCTTTCCATCAGCACACTGTTGTCTACTTCAACGATGCATATGACCCTTATAAATTTCGAATCTCTGAATTCTCAAAACACAAAATCTGTTCATCTGTGTCTTAGGAATCCAGGGCCTTTTGAATCGCATCAATCGGTGTTTTTATGAGTGAGATATGATCAGTTTAATACAGCAGCGCAAATCTGTCATTAAATCTGATTTGATGTAAAAGATAAGACGATCTTCATATAATTTTTAAAACCCTGAGTGCAGATCTCTAATTGATCAAGTCAGAAAACTAATTAGAAGAACTCAAAGTTTTAAAAAACGTTTCAGATCAGACTTTGAACATGTAACAAAACATCAAATCTTTCTCAAACAACTTTCTCAAGACCCAAATGATTTTGTTATCCATATATAAATGTTTATGAGCAGCGGAAGACAAACAAAATCTGGATCAAAGATAGTCCAATCTTGAAAATAAAGGTCAGATCAAACAAAGACCAACTACCTTACTACCAAGATGCAAAAAGAATTGCTATGGACTTAAGCACACACAAGGATGAGATCATAGATCAACCATCTACTTAGTGCTTATCAAATAAAACCAATGAATGAGAAAGAATAAAAAACACACACATGAAGTATATCAGAAACTAAACCATCTAAAACTTCCATTGTTGCATAGATGATCGATTTTGAAGAAAAGTTTCTTCAATCGGCTCTGATACCAATTGTTGATCCCATTCTTGAGCAACAATAGAAGAAATATAAAGTCCATATTTAAATATAGAGATAAGATATACATGAATAACAATCATAAAGAAACTTATCTCATATTCATTGATGATTAAATATGGAGAGGAGAAATGTTGAAGAACACCACACTAAACATGAAATGACTCTCATAAGAAACTAGTCTATGTGTGTTTTTGTGTGCTCTCCATATCTCTCACTACTAGAAATAAGACTATGGACACCTCTTATATAGGGCCATTTACACATTAGATATTTAAGATATCTAAAATCTAGACAATATCTAAAATATCTATATAAAATATCTAAGTAAATATCTATAAGAAAATATCTAAAACATTAAAATATCTTTATAAAACATTCATTTAATTAGGAGCTAATTAAAGCTAACACTCTTTCCACTCAAGAAGAAAAACATAACAAATTAGCAAAACACATGGCTATTCAACTTAGCTTCATAGCCAAACGTGCAGAGCTCATGGGAAAGAAGTCCTCTTCAAAATCTTCTGCTTCTACTCCAAAATCAAAAAGGAGGAAAACTGCAGAAGGCACCTCTACAAGCGCTGCAGAAGATCAACCTTCACCTCCTCATGCCACAGAAATTGGCTCCTCTGCTCCTCCCTCTTCTCCAAAACAGAAGAAGAAAAGAAAATCAAAAACCATAGAGGAAGGGGCACCAAAACCTAAGAGGAGGAAAACCAAAAAGAAGCATGGTAAATCACTTGAGAAATTGGTTACCATAGAAGAGGAAGCAATCGAAGAAGAAAGAACTGTAGAAGAAGAAGATTCAGAAGAAGAAATGACAGAAGAGGGATATCAATCGCCCCATCAATCCCCATATCGATTTGCTCACCAAGGAAACATTAACGATTTCCTACAGAACCCCGACATTGCCAACACTTTAAATACAGCAGGGTGGACGGCACAACCTCTCGACCACCATTCCCCAGAAGAACAATACTTCTCTATTTCCGGCATTGACACACACCTGCAAGAAGATGATCAAACACCCAGAGATCAATCATCTAAGACACCTATTAGTCTACAGAACACCTTCATTCAGCAAGGATTGGACGTTCACAGAAGGAGTCCAAGCCCAACTTTAGAAGAAATAGGACAAACAGAAGCTCAATGGAATAGAGATGAAGTAACAGAGACAAGAATAGAGGTCTCAGAGGTAGATTCAGACGAAGAAGAAGCTGTCTGGATACGAAAAGGTCCCTATCATCCACATGTCATGAAGTTACACGGCTCTCATCAAATGTATGACTTCTTAGGCATAGAGAAAAGAACTTCAACAGAGGATAGGATAGAAACATCTGGAGGAAAAGAAAATGTAAAAGAAAAAGATGCCGAAGATGAAGAAGGCATACATCCCTCACCCCCTCCCAGTGCAACCCACACATCTAACTCCGCAGGTCTAGCTGCAGAAGGAGTTATTGAAATAGAGCAGCACAGCTCGATCCAAACCCAACCCAACCAGCCAGAAGTCACTCTGCCGAAGAGAAAATAAGACAGAAGAGAATACGCTGCACCAGAACAAAGTAACAACATAGTTACCACAGAACAAAGACAACCTCCACAAAACAGAAGAGAAAATCCACCAGCACAACAGAAGGCCGATGCTGCTCAACCCATCAATCAGAATGATGGACGTTGCTTCAGATGTGGCAAACCTGGGCACTTCTCTATTAATTGTAGAGGCAAACTGGTAAAAGACCAGGACTACTACAAGAACAAATACAAGTACAACTACAGAGAAAGAAGCTATGTTGCTGAAATGGAGAACTGGGTTTCTGATTCATCCTCTGATGATGAACCAGAACAAGCCAACTTTTGTGGAGTTGCTGTGGATGATGAAAGTTTAGAAGAAGCTGTTGACCGGATGACTGGAGAACCAGAGATAACGAAGGGAACAACAGAAGAAGAAGATCTAGCTCATGCATTTGCTCTTACTACAACAGAGTCTGACGACAGAGCGCTGGAGACCACCAGACCCAGTGCCACGGTATGTTCATCTGAATCCAAGTCTGACTCAGAATTAGAAATGCATGTTTCTATGCTGAATGAGGAATTTCAACTTCTTAAACAACAACTTTCTGAAGAAAAAGAGCTAAGAAAGCTAGCTCAGAATGATCTGTCCTTTTACAAGAGAGAGAAAACTCTCTTGGAACAAGAAAAGGAAGAAATCTTCAAAGAAAAATCTGAGCTAGAAATCTTGAAAAAGAAAGAGAAGCCAAGGGTAAAGGGAAAATCACAGAAGCAACTGAGGCAGAGACTACAGAAGGAGAAAAGGGGATAACAGAGGAAATCATGATAGATATGACTGAAGTGGCATTTGACTACATGTTCAAGAACAGAGTCATCAAACCGACAGAAGAGTCAACACAAGAACCACCAAAGATCATCTGCCTAGATACCCCTCCTACTTCTCCAACAAAAGAACCAGAGAGGACAGACCCATCCTCTGCTGAAGGACAAACAAGTCAAGCCCAACCTTAAGCTACTCAGAAATCTGCTCACATCGACACTCTTATGGCAGAAACCCATGATGACCCAAACCCAACGGTAACAGAACCGAACCCATAAACCTCTACCTTTCATACCGAAAAACCTGCCTTAGAAACGGTATTTGCATTTCTATATGCTGACAGAGACATCATCCCTGTAAATGCCGTACCCATTAACCCATACCTCAACCCAATCAGAATAAACACCATTTCTGATGCAAGGCTAAAGTTCATCCAAACCAAATCAAATCAGAACAGAGCCATCAATATAAACTTCGGTATCCGCAGAATTCTGGACGTCAAGCACAAGAAGTTTCAACACGACAGGGTCACATACCATGAGTATACTGTGGAATCAACAGAAGGCAGAAATGAAATTTTCAATGACAACGATCTCGTCCTTCTGAACCCATATGACCTGATCTTACTCCACGCGTATTGCTTGAACTTCTCAGAAAGATACACACCGGCCAGAACTGCACTACCAGAAGTCAGATTCGCTATGCAAGAGCACATCAATCTCAGAATACAGATTGATTATCAGCTAGGAATAGAGTTTGAAGTAGAGAAACTAGCGATTGCACCACCAAATGAAAACCTTGAGGGTTATGGCCATCACAGAACTGGAACCGTAGTAGAAGATCCTCCAGTCTTTGTCTGCCGACAGAAGGGCACAAAGAAGGCCATCAGAGCAGCTGAAGCCTACAAGTACTCAAGTGAGTCGCTAGTATACCTCAAGAACATAATCCAAGATCTCCCAAGAAACAAGTGTCCAGAAGAACAGCAGAAACTCTTCATCGACCAGATTGATCTGATGTTGGACTTCCGCAATCTAATCAGAATATTCGACATAATTCTTAGGGGAGACAATTATACTTAAATGTACTGGTCTTTTAAATCTCAATGTAATATTCCAAAATATTAGTGCAAGGCTTCGACAGAGGTAAAAGTTCTCTGTTCTTTTGTTTAATCCCTTGGCAATTGTAAATTTTTATTTTCAATACTTAGGGGGGGATTGTTGGCTCCAAGTATCTGTTATGTAAAAGTACTGAAAATAGTTCAAGTCAGAAGACCAACAGAGATCAGACAGAAGATTCGGAAGAGGTTCAAGTCAGAAGACCAACAGAGCTCTGTCGAAGACTTCCAACAGAAGAACTAGTGTTTAACAGAAGACCAACAGAGCTCTTGCGAAAGAGCTCTGGTGAAGTGAAGACCTCTGTCAGCCTAAGTCTCGTAGGAAATCCCAAGTGTTAGACAAGTGTCCATACTTTCCACGTATGCCCTAAAAATAGGAGACACACTTTCCACGTGTCATTCTAGGGTACGATAGTACAATGCCTTCACTTTTCCAGGGCTATAAATAGAGAGGTAGTGGAACAAACAATAGTAAGCTTTGGGAAGAGTAGTTTTTCCACAATTGTTTAAGCACACACTGCAGCAATCCCGAGCACTACCTCCGTACGATACTGTTGTCCTATGAGATTTCCGAACACACTCGAACATGTTCTTGGTGTGATTCATTATCAATATATGAGCAGCTTTTATATCTGATCCTGTTATCATTTTACTGTTCAATATTTGATTCTCATAGTTCATTTATCGTTTACACAATCACTCATTTTAATGGCTTTATTTAATATGCTTTCGTTGTCTATTTCACTACCATTAATATGATACAACGTGAATCTGGGAACCTACACTCTCATTTGCCACATCAGCACACACTTCATACACGTATGACACACACTCATGCACACATTATGTACAAAAAAAATTGACTTTAAAAGTCAATTCTGTTGACTTTTTCTTTTCTTTCTTCTTCACTTGTTACTTCACTGCAAAAATTATAAACTCACAAAGCAATATAAGATCTTTCAATTTAGGATCAAAACATATCACAAACAACTATTAACAATATCTTCACAACAAAAATGGATCAAAATCTCAGATTTAAACATTTTTATCAAGAACATCAAGAACACATTCAAAAACATGATGAACACAAAAATTTCAAGAATCAAATTTTTGCAATAAAACTTGAAATCTTTGGTTAAATCATGTGTAAAACATGTTTTTGGAAACTAACAACAAATTGCAAAATCAAACTCCAAAATTTTTCACAGCCCACTTTTATTCAAGAACACAAAATATACAAAAATCTTCAAATTGATCAATTCTTGATACGTTTTTGTAAATCTTTTGATGCAAAACTAATTTATATCAATGGAGAAACACTTTGCAATCAAAATCAAAACAAAAAAAGCAAGAAATACATAACCCATTTGTGTTCTTCAAATCTTCAAAAATGGAGATTTTCTTCAAAAATCTTCAAAAAGTCTTCAAATCTTCAAGAATTTGGACGAATTTTGCTCATAATTCGATCTCCCAAAGCTCTCTGATACCAATTGTAAAACCAGTTTCTATTAGGTAATCATCAAATCATCCATTGATCTTGAACATAATAGAGATTACATAAGATTGATGCACTTTATCTCTCTATAATGCTCTCACTTCTCTCTCTAGAATATTACAATTATGATCTCTTTCTAATGACTTCCTTAAGACTTGCTTACAAACTAAGCTTTACAAAACCTATTTATATCTCCTAATTACAAAGCTTTAAACACTAAAGCTAGTTTGACTTTACATGACTTTGACTATTTTGACTAATACTTTGAGTTTACAATGTTTGACATTATACAAGACTTTACAATAAATCTTGAATACAATAATGCTCTAACAAAAGGGGAGATCAGATTTTTAAGATTCTCCATTAACAGAGGAATTATTGGCTGAATTTAGAAGATTAGGGTATAATGATGAATTGAAGACTCTAAGCTTATTCAGAAAGAATAAATTGCCACCAATTTGGGCATGTTTTTTCAATATAATCAACAAATGTCTTTTTGGGAAGAACAGTTCACTAGATCAATGTTCAAAGCAAATTTTGCAGATCTTTCATGGGTTAGTGAAAAATAGGCATTATGATTATACTTCCATTCTATGGGAAGATATGAAGAATACTTTTGAGAGGAATCAGAAGGCAAAAGAAGGAAGAACAAAGGATAGGATACTCACTTATATTCCTTATCAGAGGTATTGGCAGTTGGTAATTTGGCATGCAATGGATCAAGATAGAAACATTCCAAGAATATCAAATGAGGAGCATGGGCCAATCTTCTATATGGGTAAAATCACATACCTCTTTCTAGGTCACATAGGCAATACATTCCAAGGGAGAGTGAGATATTAAAAGCATATTGCACCTCAATGGGACTTGAACAACCTCAAGGCCCTACCCATGAGGAACAATATGAGATGAGAGGTAAGGGGTCTAATCAAAATAAAGTTGGGGAGAATGTTCAGGTGGGAGAACATTCTGAGAGAATAGAGAGGGAAAATTCAGAGAGATTGGTTAGTATGGAAGTTGAAAAACAAAAAGAGAGAAGTGAGGCTGAGAGATTGTTAACAGAATTATAAACAGAAAGAGATAATTTTGATCCAACCAACTTAATCCGGGCAACCAACATTGAAGAAAACACCATGGAGCCCGTGGTGGAACTTGAACAACCCATCCCTAGCCACTCGGAAGCATTTCAACATGCTACTGTTTCAAAACAAACAGGGGAACCATCCCAAACTCATTTGGAGGGAGGTGATAAATCCCATGATTTTATTCAACACTTTGAGTCTGGATTGCACAGTGATATCCATTTTGGGCCTGAAAATCCTTTTCATATAAGCACATCACAGGAATTTCGTATTCATGTAACAACATCCATAGACAATCCTAATACTGGTTGTCAAGGATTGGATGGAAGTCCTGGGGAGGTTGTTAGATCTGAAGTTTTGTCAATAAACCAAGTGTTGAAGATCTGATAAGAAGACTCAGATGTTCTGAGTAGAGAAGTCAGAGGTCTGACTGTGAAAGCTCAGAAGTATTGATCAGTGGAAAGAGAAGTCAGATGTCTGAGTTAAGGAGTCAGAAGATCTGAGAAGCTTTATCAGAAGAATGTTCAGAAGTTCTGAACTATCTGTTCAGAACTTATGACGAGATACTTTACTTAGTATTTTATAAACTAATTAGGACACGTGTTATGTTCTTATTAGTCTTTCTTATTTGTACTGTAGCTTTAAGATGTCCGTTGCAGTATAAATAGTAGTTAGCTCTATGTTGCTAACTGATTGATTTTTCTCATATAACTTTGTATTCATTCTCTGTAATCTTTGAGATTCTCTCTCTTAGATCTGTAATTCTGTTCATCATTGAATACAATTGGGCTTGTTCATACAACTTCTCAATTACTGCTTTCTATATTGATTGTAAGATTAGATCCTGTTCTTTCAATTGGTATCAGAGCTAATCAACAAACAAATTCGTTCAAGATTGTTATCGCGAAGGTCAATTGATCAAATTCTTGAAGATTTCTTGATTCATTCAAAATTCGATTCCGCTGCTAGGGCTAGTTCTTGAATTCTTGGCAATTCTTGAATTTCCTGTTACATTTCGATCAAGAAACTCGAATTTGTCTTTCTGTTGAATTTCCTTACAATCATGTCTTCTAAAGAATATCTAGCCATGGGATCTGAAACCAAACCGCCGGTTCTTATACCAGAAGAGTATCAGCAATGGAAAATTCGTATGATCCAATTCCTAGACAATATTGATGAAAATCTAATGGTCTCTATTCGAGAAGGTCCAATTGAAGTGTACATTGATGTTGCTGCAACCCCTGCTACAGAGACAACTCCAGAAATTCCAGCGACCAGGGTGAAAAAGAGTTATTCTCAATACACAGCTGAACAGAAAAATAGGCATGCTATTGACAAAAGAGCAATTACTTTGATGACTTTGGCTGTCCCAAATGAGGTTCTTAACAGGATTGACAGTGGATCATCAGCTAAAGAAATGTGGGACGAATTGGAAAGGCAAATGTTAGGAACTGTGAGATCTATTCAGGCAAAGTTAAATCAAAGCATAAATGCTTATGAAAGGTTCAAAGCAAAAGAGTCAGAAAGTTTGACACAGACATACAGTAAATTTTGCACTATTCTAAATGACCTGAGAAGAAATGGACTGAAGAAAACAAAGTCAGAAATAAATTACAAATTTCTGAACAATCTAAATTCAGAATGGTCATCATTTGCCATAAGTCTGCAAATGAACAAGGATATGTGTGAAGAAGACTTAAATGATCTGTTCTGTGTTCTTAATCAACATGAAGATTCTGTCAAGTTAGTTGTGGAAGAGAAGAAAAATGTTGCTGATCAGTTAGCGTTCTTATCAAAGTCCAAAGCAATCAAAGCACCCAAAAAGAATGCATATCTATCAGAGATACCTAATCTGGAAGAATCTGACAAGGAAGAAGGATCAGAAGATGATGAAGATATCAAGATAATGGCTGAGAAACTAGCTTTGTTGACAAATACTTTCAATAAAAGGTATGGGAAGGGTAGATTTCAAGGAAATTATAAGAGAGTTGGGAGTTCAGATTATAAGAAGAAAGAAGACAGAGAAGAAAATAAGGTTGAAAAGAGAGTAGAGAGAAGTGAAGAAAACCATGAAGAGAAGGATGAGAGAAAAGAAAAGAATCTGTGTTTCAAATGTGGAAAATCTGGCCACTATTCTAAAGATTGCAGAGTTAAAATTGTGAAAGACTATGAGTACTACACCAAGAAGGCTCAGCTTGCAAAGAAGAGAGATGATAAAATTGCTTTATTGGCTGAACAAGAGAATTGGTTGTACTATACTTCTGATGAAGATGATCATATCAACTTTCCACAGATGCAGAGCTATATGGCAAAAATGAGGAATGAGGATGATTCTGATTTTGAAGATGCTGATTCTGAGTCATCTGCTGAGGTACATTCTTCACTTGAATTAGAATTAATGACACAGATTGGTGAAATGAAAACTGAATTTGCTAATCTAAGAAAACAGATAAAAGGAGAAAGAAATTTGGTTAACAAATTCAGAATTGAAAAAGAAGTAATAAAAGAACAATATGAAGAATCTGAGACTGAGAAACAAAAAGTTAAAGATGAAAATTCTGAATTGATGAAAAAGCTTTCTGAACTAAAAGTTGAGTTTTCAAAAATAAAAGATGAAAAAGGTGATTTACAAATAAAATTTGATATGTTATTTGAAGAAAGAAAGAATTTATACACCAAAATTAAAGAATTAGAAGATCTGAATTTGAAAAGGGGTCAAACTCAGCAAACACTAAATCTTTTGTTAAGCAATGTTAAAGATACAAGATTTTACAATCCCAAGAAGGGATTGGGATTGGAAGAAAATGTCACTTTAAAAAGAGCTCCAATCAACTTGTATGAAAAACTTCAAATTTCTAAGCCAAAAATCCCAGAAATTGTTGAAGTTTTCATAAGACCTGCCAGTTCTATAACAAGTTCTGACAATTTGCAAAGACCAAATTCTAAAAAGTCAGATGAGAAAATTTCTGAGTCTAAAACAGAAAAGTCAGTTGATTCAGAAGAAAAGGTTAAGAAAGAAGTTTCTAAACCAACAGATGAGAAGCCAAGATACAATGATACTAAATTCAAGTATGATTCTTTAAATGTCAGCTACAAAAATAAACAACCAAGTTTTTCATATCATGACATTGAGAGCATATTTGACACAAGTAAAAATTCTGAAACAGTCAATCAGAAGTCTGAAACTTCTAGTCAGGATTCTGAACTTTGTAGTCAGAACTCTGAGCCTAAAGATCAGACATCTGAGTCTGTAAATCAGAACTCTGACTCAAGTAGTCAGAAGTCTGATTCAACTGGATCTTCTGAAACAAAATCAGATGAATTTTTACAACTTGAAAAGAGATTTAATCTTGTGAGTCAAGAACTTGAGGACTTAAGGAAAGCTTATGATGAACTTGAAAATGATTTCTGTGAGGTGGATACTAAACTTGAAGAAGCTTTGAAAGAAAAGAATAATTTCATTCAGAAAATAACAGAGCTTGAAAAACTGAAGACTGAGTATGATCTTTTTAAAATTAATGCTTCAAGAGAAAATGATAAATTCTTTAATGAATCAAGTACATATGAAAAAGGTGAATCATCTAATTCTTCTAACAAAAAGAACTTGAATTTTTCAGAAAAAGAAGAAAGCAAAAGGAAAGATGATCTTGCAAAGTTGAATGATCTGAAAAGGGATCTTGAGAAGCTTAGAATGAAATCTACTTCTGAACTCAAAGCTAGAAATTCTTGTAATAAGGGCAATTGTACTCTGAACAATATCAATAAAAATGAAATGATCTATGTTTCAGATTTATTGTCACTTGCAAAGAAAAATCTTGTTTGTGTTAGATGTAAAAATGATTCATTCCAATATTCTCATAAATGTCAAGTCAAAATAACTTCTGTTTCATACATAAGAAAAGATATTCAGAAAGTTTCTGTTTCTCAAAATACAGAAAAGAAGAAATTTTCTGTTCCTCAGACTCAGAAGAAAGAAAAGATAAAAGAAAAGAAAGTTTAAAATATAGCAAAACCAAAAGTTACAACTCTCAAAAAGAATTTGAACAAGCTTGTAAGCAGAAAATGTTCTGACTTCATAAAAGTTCAAGGAAAGTGGTGTTTGAAAAAAGATTTTGAGTGGAGAGTAAAAGGTACTAATGTTAAATCCAATGACAAAGCTAACAAAGATGGACCCATTCCAAAATAGGTACCTAAACCTAACTGATCCTTTTGCAGGGCTGTCATGTGTGGTTTTTAGATTCAGGAGCTTCAAGACACATGACAGGTCAGAAGTCTTTTCTATCAAACTTCACAGAAAAGGCTGGAGGAGCAGTAAACTTTGGAAATAACAGCAAAGGACAAGTCAAAGGTTATGGAGATTTAACTAAAGGGGATCTGACTATCCAAAAGGTTTTCTATGTGGAAGGATTACAGCATAATCTCTTCAGCATAAGTCAGTTTTTAGACAGTCTTTGTCAAATTAAGTTTCAAATAACATGTTGCATGATTTTAACTGAAAATGATGTTAAAGTCTTCTGGGCCAAAAGACATATGGACTTATTTGTAGTTAACTTTTCAAAATTGAAAACATTAAATACAGTTTGTCTTTTATCAAAATCAACTGCAAATGAATGCTGGCTTTGGCACAGAAGATGTTCTCATCTGAATTTCAAAGATCTTAATAATCTTGTTGCAAAACATCTGGTTAAAGGCTTACCAAAGCTTAAATTTGAAAAAGAATCATTATGCTCAGCTTGTGAAATGGGCAAGATGAAAAAGAGTTCTCACAAATTAAAAATGGACTCATCTTGCAAAGCACCATTAGAAATGATTCATACTGATCTTTGTGGTCCAATTTCAGTTCAATCTATGGGAGGAAAGAAATATATGCTTGTGATTGTTGATGAATTCTCCAGATACACATGGGTTGAGTTCCTAAGAGCTAAGTCAGAAGCTGCTACTACATTGATAAATTTTATCAAAAGGATTCAAGTTCTCTTACAACTTCCAGTTCAGAAAATCAGAAGTGATAATGGAACAAAGTTCAGAAATGAGACTCTTCAGAATTTTTTAGAAAGTTCTGGGATTTCTCACAATTTTTCTGCTGTCAGAACTCCTCAACAAAATGGTGTTGTTGAAAGGAAGAATAGAACTCTAGTTGAAGCTGCGAGAACAATGCTGGCTTATGCAAATCTTCCTACTTTCCTATGGGCTGAAGCAATTGCAACTTCTTGTTTTACACAGAATAGAACTTTAATCAATAAGAGATTAAATAAGACTGCTTATGAACTGATAAATAAAAGAAAACCATTAATCAAATTCTTTCATGTTTTTGGTTGCAGGTGCTATGTTCTTAGAGACAGAGAAAATCTTGCCAAATTTGATAAAAAGGAAGATGAAGGATATTTTGTAGGTTATTCTTTAACTTCCAAAGCATTCAGAATCTACAATAAAAGAACCAAGAGGATGATGGAGAGCATAAATGTAACTTTTGATGAAGCCAGAATGCGGACTTCTGAACAAGACAGTTCAGAACTCATGCTAAACAAGACAAAAATGACTTCTGATACAGATTCTAATCCTATTTGTTCAGAACTCAATTTACTGTTTAAGGATGCTTTTAGTGAACTAATTTCTGATTCTTATGCAGAATATGAAAACACAAAGATGGTCAAAAAGATGAAAAATAAGACTCCAGAAATAGTTCAATCAACTGTAATTTCTGACAAAGGTCCATCAGAGGAATGTCCAAATCTAATAAATACAAGTGGTGAAAATTCTGAACCTTGTAATCAGAATTCTGATTCTTGTATTCAAGACTCTGAACAAGTTACTCAGAATTCTGACTTCTTTAATCAAAACCCAAACTTGGATATGACTCCTATTCATACATCAGAACAAGGGGACAATTCAGAATTACAAGCAATCATTGATGAGAATGATGCAAACAACAATTATTCAGAGATTGATGTACTTCCTAGTGCAAATAAATGGACTAAAAATCATCCTATTCATCAAGTAATAGGTGATCCTTCAGCAGGAGTAAAAACCAGATCAGCTACAGCAAATGAAGCAATGTTTGCTGGTTTCTTGAGTGTAATTGAACCAACGAAAGCTAATGAAGCCTTAGAGGATCCAGACTGGATTTCAGCAATGCAAGAGGAATTGCTTCAATTTGAAAGAAATAAAGTTTGGAGACTCATCCCAAAGCCTGAAGGTAAATCTATTATTGGAACTAAATGGGTGTTCAGAAACAAAAAGGATGAATCAGGTGTTGTCATCAGAAACAAGGCAAGATTGGTTGCTAAGGGATACTGTCAACAAGAGGGAATTGATTATGATGAGACATTTGCACCAGTGGCAAGAATAGAGGCAATCAGAATATTTTTAGCCTATGCTGCACATAAAAACTTCAAAGTGTATCAAATGGATGTCAAATCAGCCTTTCTAAATGGCAAACTTAATGAAGAGGTGTATGTCCATCAACCTGAAGGTTTTGTTGATCCAGAATTCCCTGATCATGTTTATATTTTAGACAAAGCTTTATATGGTCTAAAACAAGCACCACGAGCCTGGTATGACACTCTTACTAAACACTTGTTAGGTTCAGGATTCAAGAAAGGTAAGATTGACACAACTTTGTTTTTAAAGAAACAGGGTGATGATTTGATTCTGATTCAGATTTATGTTGATGACATAATATTTGGTTCTACCAGTCCAGAATTATGTGATAATTTTTCAAAAATCATGTCATCTGAATTTGAAATGAGCATGATGGGTGAGCTGAATTTTTTCCTTGGTCTTCAAGTCAAACAATTACCAAAAGGTATTTTTATAAATCAAGGAAAATATGTCAGAGATATTCTGAAAAAGTTCAAAATGTCTGATTGTGCTTCTATGAGAACACCTATGGCAACTAACATAAAGTTAGATGCTGATCTCAAAGGTGTTTCAGCAGATATCAAACTTTATAGAGGCATGATTGGATCATTACTTTATTTGACTGCAAGTAGACCAGATATCATGTTTTCTACCTGTTTCTGTGCTAGATTTCAATCTAACCCGAAAGAATCACATATGTTGGCTGTCAAAAGGATTTTAAGATATCTCAAAGGAACACCCGATCTAGGTTTATGGTATCCAAAAGAAACTGACTTCAAATTGACTGCTTTCACTGATGCTGATCATGCAGGAAGTAGGTTGGACAGAAAGAGTACATCTGGTGCTTGTCACTTTTTGGGAGATAAAATAGTGAGTTGGGCATCAAAGAAGCAGAATTGTGTATCCACTTCAACTGTTGAAGCAGAGTATGTTGCTGCTGCTGCTTCATGCTCTCAAACATTGTGGATGAGAACACAACTCATGGACTATGGATATCAGCTAAACAAGATTCCCATCTATTGTGACTCAGAAAGTGCAATTGCCATTACTCAGAACCCTGTTCAACATTCAAAGACTAAACATATAGATGTGAGGTATCATTTTATAAAGGATTATGTGGAAAAAGGAACTATAGAGATGCACTTTGTGCATACAAAGTATCAATTGGCTGATTTGTTCACAAAGCCTCTTGATCACAAAAGGTTTTCTTTTCTCATATGTAAAATAGGAATGCTTAATCTGCCTAATTGAAAATATTTTTTTCCTAAAAATGCTAAATTTTTCTAAGTAAAATTGTCTGAGTAGTGTACTCAGAACTCTGAGTCTTAAGAATCAGCATTTCGGAATATTAAGATCAGAACTTCTGAGTCTTAAGATCAGAAATCTGAGTCTTGAGTTCAGAACGTCTGAGTCTTAAGATCATAAATCTGAGTCTTGAGATCAGAACTTCTGAGTCTTGAGTTCAGAACTTCTGAGTCTTGAGTTCAGAACTTCTGAGTCTTGAGTTCAGAACTTCTGAGTCTTGAGTTCCAAACTTCTGAGTCTTGAGTTCAGAACTTCTGAGTCTTGAGATCAGAACCTCTGAATCTTAAGGTCAGAGATTCTGAGTCAATACTTCAGCAATCTAACTTTAAAAAAATTTATTTTTGAGAAATACAAATAACTTCAACTGTATGGATTATGCTTCTTATATTATCATTTTATCTCATCTTTATGTATCATTAATAGTCAAATGCATGCTCAAGTCAAGGGGGAGCATCAAAATTCTTTTGGAAATCATTTTGTGATGCTTAAAAGATTTGTTTTCATTTCTTATCGCTGATCATTCTAAGAACAAGCTTTTAATGATAAATTTTTTGTTATTCAAACTATATCTGAATTAAAAACTTTTCATACTCAGATATAAGATTTTAAATGATCCTTTTTAAATCATCATAATATGAACAAAGTTTTGATGATAAAAGTGCTTCTATCTGTTCAAACCTCTTCTGAATAATCAAAACGTTTTATATTAGTCAGAAGTTGATTTTAAATGACATTTTGGTTACAAGGAAAAATTCTTCTGAGTCATGGAATCAGAACATCTGTGCGTGTTATTCAGATCTTTGACTTGAGTCAAAATTCTATCCACTAACACGTGTCAGCTTCATATTTGTTTGACAATGCCACGCATTTCATTTAAATCCTTTGTGGTATTTCACATGTGTTGACTCCGTTATAACATTGATTTCGCTTTTCCGTTAAACCTTTCAACTTCGCGGATTTTAAATAGGTCTTAAAATCCCTATTTCAAATTTCTTTCAAATTCCAGAGCGAAACGTGAGATACGAATCAAATCCAGAGTTCTTTGAATCTGTTTTCTTCTTAAATCATGTCTGAAATACGAAGAAGTGGTCCAATTTCTCTACATTCTACAAAATCGATAATGGATTCATCCGATTCGGAAAATGATGAAGTACAAAATAGAGTTGCAGAGGAAGGGGCAATAAGAAATGATGAAGAATATGAACAAATGGATGAATCTGAAGGAAATGCGGATGAGGTAAACGTTGATATTGAACATGAACAGAGTGCTGCAGGTTCTATTATGTCAGATAGATCTATTTTAGTGGAAAGAGTTGTTCCTGAGAGTGAATGGTTGAAATTATCTGAAAATAACTGTGTTATATTGTTTGAGGAAAGTCGTTTTAAGCCTGAACACAGAATTATCATGGAGTTATTCAAACACCATCCGTAAAGAAAATGGTTTACAAGAAGTAAAAATGTGCATGTTCAGTACATACAACAATGGTGGAAACATCTTAGGTTAGAAGATAATAAGTTTGTGTCTGAAATTGGAGGAGTGACATTTGTCTTATCTATTTCTGCACTAAGAGAAATGCTGAATCTACCAGAGAAAGATGATGTACAAAGAAGAACAGATTTTGAGGATTCACCTTTAACAGAGGAATTAATAGCAGAGTTTATGAAGTTGGGATACAATGAAGGATTGAGGACTCTCAGTTTGTTCAGAAGAAACAAATTACCACCTATTTGGGCTTGCTTCTTTCATGTGGTAAATAAATGTGTGTCAGGAAAGAATAGTTCTGCAGATCAAGGTTCTAAACAAATTCTTCAGATATTTCAGGGTTTAGTGAAGAATAGGCATTATGACTATACTTTAATACTTTGGGAAGATATGAAGAATACATTTGAGAAGAATCAGAAAGCAATTCAGAAGAAAACAAAGGATGCTCCACTGACATACATTCCTTACATAAGGTACTGGCAAATTGTTATTTGGTATGCCATGCAGGAAAACAGAACAATCTCAAGAAGAACAAATGAAGAGCATGGTCCTACATTTTATTTGGGTAAGATGACCTCAGTAACAAGACTTGAAAACTATCCCAATCATAAACTATTGCCCAAATCACTTAGAATTTGAACAAGCTTGTAAGCAGAAAATGTTCTGACTTCATAAAAGTTCAAGGAAAGTGGTGTTTGAAGAAAGATTTTGAGTGGAGAGTAAAAGGTACTAATGTTAAATCCAATGACAAAGCTAACAAAGATGGACCCATTCCAAAATAGGTACCTAAACCTAACTGATCCTTTTGCAGGGCTGTCATGTGTGGTTTTTAGATTCAGGAGCTTCAAGACACATGACAGGTCAGAAGTCTTTTCTATCAAACTTCACAGAAAAGGCTGGAGGAGCAGTAAACTTTGGAAATAACAGCAAAGGACAAGTCAAAGGTTATGGAGATTTAACTAAAGGGGATCTGACTATCCAAAAGGTTTTCTATGTGGAAGGATTACAGCATAATCTCTTCAGCATAAGTCAGTTTTTAGACAGTCTTTGTCAAATTAAGTTTCAAATAACATGTTGCATGATTTTAACTGAAAATGATGTTAAAGTCTTCTGGGCCAAAAGACATATGGACTTATTTGTAGTTAATTTTTCAAAATTGAAAACATTAAAATACAGTTTGTCTTTTATCAAAATCAACTGCAAATGAATGCTGGCTTTGGCACAGAAGATGTTCTCATCTGAATTTCAAAGATCTTAATAATCTTGTTGCAAAACATCTGGTTAAAGGCTTACCAAAGCTTAAATTTGAAAAAGAATCATTATGCTCAGCTTGTGAAATGGGCAAGATGAAAAAGAGTTCTCACAAATTAAGAATGGACTCATCTTGCAAAGCACCATTAGAAATGATTCATACTGATCTTTGTGGTCCAATTTCAGTTCAATCTATGGGAGGAAAGAAATATATGCTTGTGATTGTTGATGAATTCTCCAGATACACATGGGTTGAGTTCCTAAGAACTAAGTCAGAAGCTGCTACTACATTGATAAATTTTATCAAAAGGATTCAAGTTCTCTTACAACTTCCAGTTCAGAAAATCAGAAGTGATAATGGAACAGAGTTCAGAAATGAGACTCTTCAGAATTTTTTAGAAAGTTCTGGGATTTCTCACAATTTTTTTGCTGTCAGAACTCCTCAACAAAATGGTGTTGTTGAAAGGAAGAATAGAACTCTAGTTGAAGCTGCGAGAACAATGCTGGCTTATGCAAATCTTCCTACTTTCCTATGGGCTGAAGCAATTGCAACTGCTTGTTTTACACAGAATAGAACTTTAATCAATAAGAGATTAAATAAGACTGCTTATGAACTGATAAATAAAAGAAAACCATTAATCAAATTCTTTCATGTTTTTGGTTGCAGGTGCTATGTTCTTAGAGACAGAGAAAATCTTGCCAAATTTGATAAAAAGGCAGATGAAGGATATTTTGTAGGTTATTCTTTAACTTCCAAAGCATTCAGAATCTACAATAAAAGAACCAAGAGGATGATGGAGAGCATAAATGTAACTTTTGATGAAGCCAGAATGCGGACTTCTGAACAAGACAGTTCAGAACTCATGCTAAACAAGACAAAAATGTCTTCTGATACAGATTCTAATCCTATTTGTTCAGAACTCAATTTACTGTTTAAGGATGCTTTTAGTGAACTAATTTCTGATTCTTATGCAGAATATGAAAACCCAAAGATGGTCAAAGAGATGAAAAATAAGACTCCAGAAATAGTTCAATCAACTGTAATTTCTGACAAAGGTCCATCAGAGGAATGTCCAAATCTAATAAATACAAGTGGTGAAAATTCTGAACCTTGTAATCAGAATTCTGATTCTTGTATTCAAGACTCTGAACAAGTTACTCAGAATTCTGACTTCTTTAATCAAAACCCAAACTTGGATATGACTCCTATTCATACATCAGAACAAGGGGACAGTTCAGAATTACAAGCAATCATTGATGACAATGATGCAACAACAATTATTCAGAGATTGATGTACTTCCTAGTGCAAATAAATGGACTAAAAATCATCCTATTCATCATGTAATAGGTGATCCTTCAGCAGGAGTAAAAACCAGATCAGCTACAGCAAATGAAGCAATGTTTGCTGGTTTCTTGAGTGTAATTGAACCAACGAAAGCTAATGAAGCCTTAGAGGATCCAGACTGGATTTCAGCAATGCAAGAGGAATTGCTTCAATTTGAAAGAAATAAAGTTTGGAGACTCATCCCAAAGCCTGAAGGTAAATCTATTATTGGAACTAAATGGGTGTTCAAAAACAAAAAGGATGAATCAGGTGATGTCATCAGAAACAAGGCAAGATTGGTTGCTAAGGGATACTGTCAACAAGAGGGAATTGATTATGATGAGACATTTGCACCAGTGGCAAGAATAGAGGCAATCAGAATATTTTTAGCCTATGCTGCACATAAAAACTTCAAAGTGTATCAAATGGATGTCAAATCAGCCTTTCTAAATGGCAAACTTAATGAAGAGGTGTATGTCCATCAACCTGAAGGTTTTGTTGATCCAGAATTCCCTGATCATGTTTATATTTTAGACAACGCTTTATATGGTCTAAAACAAGCACCACGAGCCTGGTATGACACTCTTACTAAACACTTGTTAGGTTCAGGATTCAAGAAAGGTAAGATTGACACAACTTTGTTTTTAAAGAAACAGGGTGATGATTTGATTCTGATTCAGATTTATGTTGATGACATAATATTTGGTTCTACCAGTCCAGAATTATGTGATAATTTTTCAAAAATCATGTCATCTGAATTTGAAATGAGCATGATGGGTGAGCTGAATTTTTTCCTTGGTCTTCAAGTCAAACAATTACCAAAAGGTATTTTTATAAATCAAGGAAAATATGTCAGAGATATTCTGAAAAAGTTCAAAATGTCTGATTGTGCTTCTATGAGAACACCTATGGCAACTAACATAAAGTTAGATGCTGATCTCAAAGGTGTTTCAGCAGATATCAAACTTTATAGAGGCATGATTGGATCATTACTTTATTTGACTGCAAGTAGACCAGATATCATGTTTTCTACCTGTTTCTATGCTAGATTTCAATCTAACCCGAAAGAATCACATATGTTGGCTGTCAAAAGGATTTTAAGATATCTCAAAGGAACACCCGATCTAGGTTTATGGTATCCAAAAGAAACTGACTTCAAATTGACTGCTTTCACTGATGCTGATCATGCAGGAAGTAGGTTGGACAGAAAGAGTACATCTGGTGCTTGTCACTTTTTGGGAGATAAAATAGTGAGTTGGGCATCAAAGAAGCAGAATTGTGTATCCACTTCAACTGTTGAAGCAGAGTATGTTGCTGCTGCTGCTTCATGCTCTCAAACATTGTGGATGAGAACACAACTTGAAAGTCCAGGATACACTCTTACAATCAAATATGAACAATTAAGATCGTATTAACAGCAACTGGTCATATGATCTATTAACAATCTGTGAATTACAAGATATTACAATGAATTTCTCTCTCAATAGATCTAACAATTTATGCGTAAAGAGTTATCCAAAAGGTTAGCCAAAGATTTTATCAAATATTTTCCAAAAAGATTCAGTTAGCTACAGTTGCTAACTCCTATATATACTGTAGAGAATAGCTAAAGCTACAGTACATATAAGAAACAGACTAATAGAACAATTACACGTGTCCTAATTAGTAACTGAATATAACAGAGAATATCCCAAGATATGAATTCTGAACATACTTCTGAATAAGCGCTTCAGAACATTTTTCATAGTCAGAAGTTCTGAGTCTCCTACTCAGAACTCTGAACCTTCTAGTCAGAATCCAACACTTAGAATCTTTTTGAGATTTCTCACTCAGAACTTCTGAGTCTTCTACTTAGAACTTCTGAGTCTTCTGAGTCTTCTTTAGTCTTCTTACTCAGAACTCAACACTTGTGTTTTTGACAAAACTCTAGACCTAACAATCTCCCCCTTTTTGTCAAACACACTTGTACTATTCATCATCAAATTCTTAGAGCATGAACAATCTTCAGAAGGAGCTCTTCTGAATGCTTTGACAACTTTTGCTCAGAATTCTGAATAATCTGAGTTAACAACTTCTGGTCAGTCTTTAATCAGCAGCAGCAACTATTTCCAAATTGATTTCTGTTATATATTTGCTTTTTCTTTGCTCCCCCTTGAAATGACAATTCTCATCTTCATTTCAGCTTTCATAAGATTTCTTTATAAGAAACAACCGATCAGTTTCCTTTTCCTCTTCTCCTTCTTAAAATAACATTTCTCTCTTTTGTTGTTTCTGTACAATCATTTTCTATTTTCTTCTCCCCTTAAAGTTTTGTAAAGCAGAAACATATCAATCTCCAAAATCTTTAGCTTTTCTCCCCCTAAAGTTTTGGAAAGCAAAATCATCTTCAAAATCTTTAGCTTTTCTCCCCCTTGATTTTCAAAACTTTAGCGATGAAGTCTATGCTTTTTCTCCTCCTTAATGAATAACCTTGCTCCCCCTCAAAATAAGAATTCTGGAGCAAATTGTTTTCTCCCCCTGAAAGTATGCATATATTTCATTAAAATTATTCATTTCAAATATAGTGCTTTAATGAAACATTTATGCAAGGAAAATAAGATTCACTGAACTATACTTGATAACTAATAACATTTGATCATCTGAAAATTTTACAAAAGAAATCCAACTTAATGAAATTTAACAGATTTTTCAATCAAATGAAATCAAATGCATGTGTTTGGATTCAAATACAAGTCATCATTGCATATCAAGTTAAAAATGTTCAGTTTCAATCCCTTTATTAAATCTATTTGGCGTGCTTAGCATGCGAAATATGATTAGCTTCAAGCATATGCAATTCAAAAACATATAAGAATACTTTGCTCTACTCACACTATTTGTCCAAAATCAGGATTTTCACAAATTTACAGGTTTATTGTGACTTTGTATTTTCCCAAAGTTTCAAGAGATGTGTGCTCATTGGCATCTTTTCTTTTGTGCTCATTGACATCTTTTAATTTTGTGCACATTGGCATCTTTTAATCAAAAAGTTTAGTAAGAATAAGATACATCGTTAAACATGACTTTCTATCTGGTTCTATAGCAGGATTTGGGTCAGCATATCCCAGACCAGTTGGTCTTAGGTGCTAGGTGACAAGCACCCCTTGGAACTTAATTTCCCAAACCAGAAAGGCCACATCGATATATCTTAAACCCATCTGTACCAGTAGAACATGGCTTTCTATCTGGTTCTATAGAAGGATTTGGGTCAGCCGATCCTAGACCAGTTGATCTTAGGGACTAGGTGACTAGCACCCCTTAGGACTTAATCTCCCAAACCAGAAAGGCCACAGGTACAAACTTTCAAACTAAATGATTTTATATATATTTATATTTCATCTCAATCACTTGGTACTAAAACGTAGTACTTCCCCCATATTTTTGTTTCCATCCAACATTCTGACATTTAGGCTTTTTGAACATTATATTCTATATAAGTATAGATTTCATAACATTGAGCATTCGGCATAATTTCATTCATGTTTTGCTTACCTTTCGATTTAATTCAGAAGTGAAAGTTGAAACAAATATAGCTCAGATAATACAAAATACTTGTAAAATCACTTTTTGACACACATTTATTCATTGAATGAAAATTAAAAAAAAATCATATCATTGAATTAAATTGTTAAGATTCAAACATTCAAAGCAATAGAAATAAAACATAATACAATGTTACCTTTCACCACTTGTTCCTTGAAACAGAAAAATATGACAGTTAAGGATATCACCTGAGAAGTATGAGTTCTAAACTGATTTGTTTAGAAGTCTTAGTCTCTGAAGTACGGGTCCTGAACTGAATTATTCAGAAGCCATTGTCATTTAAGTACGGGTTTTGAACTGATATGTTCAAAAACCTAAAACGTTGAATCACGGGTTTTGAACATTATCTTGAAACAATCAGATCAAATTTTGAGTCAATACTTCCTCTGAAATCAAGATAATCCTGCAAAATCAAGAGATTTTGGTAATCATCTACGATGATTCCTCATTAGTTATCAAAAAAAAAATTCTGAGTAGTAGAGTCAGAATTCTGATTAGAAGAGTCAGAATTCTGAGTAACTTGCTCAAAATTCTAAGTATCAGAGTCAGAATTCTGATTAGTTGAGTCAGAATTCTGAGTAGTAGAGTCAGAACTTCTGAGTAACAGTCAGAATTCTGATAAAACTATCCAGAGAAAATGCCTTAAAAAAAATGTCTGGATTTTGTGATTTTTGAACATTCTGAACTTCAAATCACCATAACTTGCTCAAAAATCAGAATTTTTCAACCAAAATTTGCAGGGTTGCTTAAAATGTGATTCTGAACACATTCTCTGGAAATGTTTTCTACGAAAAACACTCACATCTATGAGTTCGATAACCTCATAGCAAACAGAACTTTTTCAAAAAAAAACTTCAAGATCAACAAATTGATCTATATGAATCAGAAATCCATAATTACATTCAGATCGAGTTTTGGACTGAATTATCCAAAAGTCAAGATTCTCAATTTAAGCACAGCATCGGTTTTAAGTCATGTGTCAGTATTATCATTCAGCTCTACACATGAATAACCTGCAAAACAGATTAAGTTGACTTTGGTACCCATATGAACTTGGGTCCAGGTTTGTTAGGTGCAGTAGCATATGCAGATATTCTATAAGAACCATACAAGTGCTGAATAAAATTCTTGTTCACAAAATCATTAGTCTCACAATATGAACAACAAAGTTTCTTTTGTGCAACTCTGACTAATTGATTTACAGAATAAATCACATCAGGTTTAACAAAAGATTTTCTTTGAAATGTATTGTTCTTCTTGACATTTGAATTAGGAACTTTTGATTTTGGCACTTCTTTCTTGGAAGTTGTTCCTTTAACTCTCCATTCCATTTTTATCTTTTTAAAAGAACAATTATAAGATTTATCAATAGCAGAATCATAAAACAGATTAGAAGAACGAATCTGATCTTTTGAACTATGATTTGATTTGTTAACAACTTTTGTTTCAAATTCTTTAAACTTTTTAACATACATATCAAACCTTGACTGCAAATCAGATTTGGACTTCCTCTCTATCATGATTTTAGTTGATAAATCAGATAATTTCTTAATAAGCCTCCTTATCTCCAAATGAAAAACTTTCTTTTCCTTCTCAAACTCATCTTTTAAGCATTTTTCTTTAAAACCATTTACCTTCTTCTTTTCAGTATCTTTCCTTCCATCTTCTAACTCTTTCTCCAACTCATTGATTTTTACAGAAAACTCATTTAACATTCTTGTTTTCTTTTTCTCAAAACCAATATTTTCTTTTTGAAAAACATTTTTCTTGTATTCAAACTCTTTTCTTTCTTTTGCAAGAATTTTCTCCAAATCAGAAATTTTCAAAGATAATTCAACAGACTTTGTTTCAAAACCTTTCCTCTCAGTTTGAAAGTCTCTTCTCTCTTTCTCAAATTTCACTCTTTCAAGTATAAGAACTTGTTCAAAATCATAGATCTGTTTAAAGAGTTGACAATTTTTCATTTCACATGATTTGATTCTATTTTCAGACTCTGTCAACATCTTTCTTCTAAAATTGTCTTTCTCTTTCAAATCAACATTCTCTTTTTCTAACAACTTTATGTTTTCTTGAACCTTTTCAAAATCCTTTAGAAAATCAGATTTCTCTTTTTGCAAAATCTTTATAACTTTTGCATATTCGTCTTGTTTTGCTTGAAGATTAGCAATCTTGCTTTCAAAATGAACAATCTCAGTTTTTGGTTCAGAAATTGTTTCTTTTGCTTTTACAGGACTTAATTTTTGCAAATTGTCTGAACTGGTTATAGAAATTGCAGGTCTCACAAAAACTTCAATAATCTCAGGCATGATGAAATGACAAATTCGAATATCAACTATGAATTATGATCAAAAATGAGAATCAACACAAATCTAGAACATGCAAGAATTAATCAAATCTGTCACATGCATTTCATCAAACAGTTAGAGTACATGAATTAATGAAATCTTCTTTTCAACAAAAAATTTGAATACTAATCAACATGCAGCAGATATAATCACCTTGATCAAGAAACCAATCAAGAATTTCGAAAACATACCTGTGATCTCTGTTTAATTTTGAGAATTAATCAGCATAGAGAGAAAATCTTTGGATGACTTGATTGTAAGATATCGATTCAACAGAAAGACAAATTCAAATTTCTTGAATCAATGATAGAAACGAATTCAAGAATTGTTAGGAATTCAAGAATTGTTAGCAGCAGCGGAATCAATTGTCGAATTGATCAAGAAACTTCAAGAACGCGATCAAACACACTCTTGGACGAATTTGTTTGTTGATTGGCTCTGATACCAATTGAAAGTCCAGGATACACTCTTACAATCAAATATGAACAATTAAGATCGTATTAACAGCAACTGGTCATATGATCTATTAACAATCTGTGAATTACAAGATATTACAATGAATTTCTCTCTCAATAGATCTAACAATTTATGCGTAAAGAGTTATCCAAAAGGTTAGCCAAAGATTTTATCAAATATTTTCCAAAAAGATTCAGTTAGCTACAGTTGCTAACTCCTATATATACTGTAGAGAATAGCTAAAGCTACAGTACATATAAGAAACAGACTAATAGAACAATTACACGTGTCCTAATTAGTAACTGAATATAACAGAGAATATCCCAAGATATGAATTCTGAACATACTTCTGAATAAGCGCTTCAGAACATTTTTCATAGTCAGAAGTTCTGAGTCTCCTACTCAGAACTCTGAACCTTCTAGTCAGAATCCAACACTTAGAATCTTTTTGAGATTTCTCACTCAGAACTTCTGAGTCTTCTACTTAGAACTTCTGAGTCTTCTGAGTCTTCTTTAGTCTTCTTACTCAGAACTCAACACTTGTGTTTTTGACAAAACTCTAGACCTAACACAACTCATGGACTATGGATATCAGCTTAACAAGATTCCCATCTATTGTGACTCAGAAAGTGCAATTGCCATTACTCAGAACCCTGTTCAACATTCAAAGACTAAACATATAGATGTGAGGTATCATTTTATAAAGGATTATGTGGAAAAAGGAACTATAGAGATGCACTTTGTGCATACAAAGTATCAATTGGCTGATTTGTTCACAAAGCCTCTTGATCACAAAAGGTTTTCTTTTCTCATATGTAAAATAGGAATGCTTAATCTGCCTAATTGAAAAGGTTTTCTTGTCTGAGTAGTGTACTCAGAACTCTGAGTCTTAAGAATCAGCATTTCGGAATATTAAGATCAGAACTTCTGAGTCTTAAGATCAGAAATCTGAGTCTTGAGTTCAGAACGTCTGAGTCTTAAGATCAGAAATCTGAGTCTTGAGATCAGAACTTCTGAGTCTTGAGTTCAGAACTTCTGAGTCTTGAGTTCAGAACTTCTGAGTCTTGAGTTCAGAACTTCTTAGTCTTGAGTTCCAAACTTCTGAGTCTTGAGTTCAGAACTTCTGAGTCTTGAGATCAGAACCTCTGAATCTTAAGGTCAGAGATTCTGAGTCAATACTTCAGCAATCTAACTTTAAAAAAATTTATTTTTGAGAAATACAAATAACTTCAACTGTATGGATTATGCTTCTTATATTATCATTTTATCTCATCTTTATGTATCATTAATAGTCAAATGCATGCTCAAGTCAAGGGGGAGCATCAAAATTCTTTTGGAAATCATTTTGTGATGCTTAAAAGATTTGTTTTCATTTCTTATCGCTGATCATTCTAAGAACAAGCTTTTAATGATAAATTTTTTGTTATTCAAACTATATCTGAATTAAAAACTTTTCATATTCAGATATAAGATTTTAAATGATCCTTTTTAAATCATCATAATATGAACAAAGTTTTGATGATAAAAAGTGCTTCTATCTGTTCAAACCTCTTATGAATAATCAAAACGTTTTATATTAGTCAGAAGTTGATTTTAAATGACATTTTGGTTACAAGGAAAAATTCTTCTGAGTCATGGAATCAGAACATCTGTGCGTGTTATTCAGATCTTTGACTTGAGTCAAAATTCTATCCACTAACACGTGTCAGCTTCATATTTGTTTGACAATGCCACGCATTTCATTTAAATCCTTTGTGGTATTTCACATGTGTTGACTCCGTTATAACATTGATTTCGCTTTTCCGTTAAACCTTTCAACTTCGCGGATTTTAAATAGGTCTTAAAATCCCTATTTCAAATTTCTTTCAAATTCCAGAGCGAAACGTGAGATACGAATCAAATCTAGAGTTCTTTGAATCTGTTTTCTTCTTAAATCATGTCTGAAATACGAAGAAGTGGTCCAATTTCTCTACATTCTACAAAATCGATAATGGATTCATCCGATTCGGAAAATGATGAAGTACAAAATAGAGTTGCAGAGGAAGGGGCAATAAGAAATGATGAAGAATATGAACAAATGGATGAATCTGAAGGAAATGCGGATGAGGTAAATGTTGATATTGAACATGAACAGAGTGCTGCAGGTTCTATTATGTCAGATAGATCTATTTTAGTGGAAAGAGTTGTTCCTGAGAGTGAATGGTTGAAATTATCTGAAAATAACTGTGTTATATTGTTTGAGGAAAGTCGTTTTAAGCCTGAACACAGAATTATCATGGAGTTATTCAAACACCATCCGTAAAGAAAATGGTTTACAAGAAGTAAAAATGTGCCTGTTCAGTACATACAACAATGGTGGAAACATCTTAGGTTAGAAGATAATAAGTTTGTGTCTGAAATTGGAGGAGTGGCATTTGTCTTATCTATTTCTGCACTAAGAGAAATGCTGAATCTAC
The DNA here is from genome assembly GCA_033807775.1 of Saussurea involucrata. Taxonomy (NCBI): domain Eukaryota; kingdom Viridiplantae; phylum Streptophyta; class Magnoliopsida; order Asterales; family Asteraceae; genus Saussurea; species Saussurea involucrata. Next base: position 111,090,416 of record CM066319.1, on the reverse strand, counting down.
CAGAGAAAGATGATGTACAAAGAAGAACAGATTTTGAGGATTCACCTTTAACAGAGGAATTAATAGCAGAGTTTATGAAGTTGGGATACAATGAAGGATTGAGGACTCTCAGTTTGTTCAGAAGAAACAAATTACCACCTATTTGGGCTTGCTTCTTTCATGTGGTAAATAAATGTGTGTCAGGAAAGAATAGTTCTGCAGATCAAGGTTCTAAACAAATTCTTCAGATATTTCAGGGTTTAGTGAAGAATAGGCATTATGACTATACTTTAATACTTTGGGAAGATATGAAGAATACATTTGAGAAGAATCAGAAAGCAATTCAGAAGAAAACAAAGGATGCTCCACTGACATACATTCCTTACATAAGGTACTGGCAAATTGTTATTTGGTATGCCATGCAGGAAAACAGAACAATCTCAAGAAGAACAAATGAAGAGCATGGTCCTACATTTTATTTGGGTAAGATGACCTCAGTAACAAGACTTGAAAACTATCCCAATCATAAACTATTGCCCAAATCACTTAGGAGCTATATTCCAAGGGAGAGTGAGATTTTAAAAGCTTATTGCACCTCTATGGGAATTGAATCACCTCAAATCCCTACCCAAGAGGACCAACCTGAGAAGAGAGGTGAGGGGTCTAGTCGAATTAGAGAGGGGGAGGATGTTCAGATGGGTGAACATTCTGAGAGACTTGAGGGGGAAAATTCTGAGAGCTTGGTTAGATTTGGTGAGGAAAAACAGAATGAGAATGATGAGGATGAGAGATTGTCAACAGAGGTTCAAACAGAAAGAGATGCCTCTGAACCAGCTAATCTTGACCAGGTAACCACAAATGCTATTGGTTCACATCTCTTGGTGTCCAATATTGAAACAAACACCATGGACCTAGTGGTAGATCTTGAACAACCCATCCATATCCACTCAGAAGCATTTCAACATGCTACTGTTTCACACAAATCCGGGGAACCATCCCAAACTCATTTGGAGGGAGGTGATAAATCCCAGTTTATTTTTCAACACATTGAGTCTGAATATCACAGTCCTATTCATATTGAGCCTGAAATTCCTTTTGACACTTGCACAAATCAGAAATTTCGTATTCCTGAAACAACATTCATAGACATACCTAATGTTGGGTGTCGAGGATTGGATGGAAGTCCTGGTGAGGTGAACATTACAAAAGCCTCATTCAAACGTGCATCTATTGTACCAGATGACTGTGTGTTATCTACAGGCCATGAGCCCTCTGGGCACATGAAAACTGGACCATTTGTTGGTTCAGGTTCACTGTTAGAAACTTCTGAATTTGAAAAGATTCAGAAACAAAACAAGGAAAAAGTAGAAAATTTGGAGAAGAGGGTGGAGGATTTGAATGATGAGATGTCAGAGTTGAAAGTTGTGTTGGAGAAAAAGTTGATTTCTGTTGAAACCAAAGTAGATGATGTAAAGAAATCCTTGGATTCTCACAAAAAGGAGATCGTGGATATAATGTCTGGTTTTCAAAAAGATATGTTAAAACAGATGCAAGGTATGAAGGAATCTATACTGAAAGCACTGAGTGTATCTTTGGCTTCTACTTCAAAGCCTCTTGATCCTGTTCCTATTGCAGAAGCTGAACCTGAAGTTGCTTTTAATCAGAACTTGAAAAGAAAGTTTGATGATAATGATCCTCATGATCATCAAAAGGGGGAGAAAAGACAAAGGTTAAGTTCTGATGATGATATTGGCATAGAAGATTTTGAGATGGCAGATATGCAATTAGCTAGTACAAAAAGTTCAGAAGATCAGATACAGGAAAATTTAAAGGCAATAACTCAGATAGTTCAGATTGATAGCTCAGATACAGAGGAAATGGAGTTGGAAAGTACAGATGGTGGTGAGTCAGATAAAACAGAGGAATTGAACTTAGACATAGAAATGGAAAGAAACTCAGATGAAACTGAAGCTATTGAGGAATCTGCATCGAGATCAGAAAAGACAGTGGAAAGTGAAGTGGTCAACAGGTGTACAGATATTGTGGTGTATAACAAAGAAATTATGACAGATTCTGAATTAAAAGAAAGGAGGTTAAGAGAAGAGTTGATCAGAAGGATGCATAATAGTTTAGTCAGAGCTTTGAATGTTGAAAAAGTTCAGCAAGGAATAAAAATGATAAGACCTATTGATCTAATGGGAGAAGAAGACAGAACTGTGAATTATACTCAGGATTTTGAAGATGATTTTAGATTTAACTTTTGTGATGAGTTAAATACAGAAGAAGAGTATGTGAAAGTGAAAGACTTCTTTATGCCTTCTGAGTATGTATTCAGAAAACCAATTGAGATCCCAAAGATTAAATTGCAAAGACTAGAAGAACCTGTGTGTGACTTCATTCTAGAGCTAAGTGATGTGCCATTAGCCAGACAATTTCATGATGATATTTTTCCTGAGGAAATTTATGATAATCTCTACTACACAGAAGGAGAGTATGAGCCTTTGGAAAGTAACATTGATGGTTTTATGGATGACAGAGCTCAGATGGTCTACTCAGAAGCTTCTAACAGATTCAGAGTTCCTAACTCAAAACTGCATATTCAGAAAAGAATTGACAAAGTTCTGATGTTTCAACAAGATGAATTCAATGGTTTAATGTTTGTTAGAATGGAAGTACTGAAAGAAAGAAATGCAAAGGTTTCCATGTCTACCTTTGATTTTCACAGATTGACTCTTGATGATCAGATCTTTCTAGTCAAGTTCTTTGCTAGCACTGAAGAAGCCTTGATAGAAATTGAGTGCAGAAGACTTCTGGGTATTTATGTCAGAAATATATACTTGTATGACTTCCAATTGGCTATTGAAGAAATAAAAGAAAAGTGTAATCTGAGTTCTCCCACAAAGAAAACAGAAGTTGATTTGCATGTGAAGGGATTTGTGAATGAAGGAATGGAGACAGAAGGGTTCACATATATAGTTCACGAAAGACTTGAATTGTTCAGAATAAAAGAGTTGGTAAAGTACAGTGATGCAACTCTGAATTGGTTGTTGATTAAAATGGAAGAAAGTATGGAAGCTGAAAAAGAGAGTTTGAAGAAGAGATGTATAAACTGTGTGAAGAGGAGGTTGGATCTTAGAAGAAAAATCAGAAGTAGTAGTGAATGGTTGCTATCTGAGGTGAATCCCAAAAAGATTCTACATAATGATTTTGTGTTTCCTGCTGAGTATGAAGTGAATGGAATTTTGTCAGATGTAATAACCGAGAATTTTAGTGAGTTATTTAATTTTATTATTTTTGGTTTTAAAGAAAGTTTGGGGTTAGTATTATGGAGTTAGAAGTTAAAAGGGTAAGTTTTAATTTTAAATTGGAAGTTTAAGGGTGTGTTTTGCCATTTGATGAAAGTATGGGGTTTGTTTGGTAACTATGAAGATATTTATCTTCATCCACCGCCTCTTTTTATTTTTATTGAGATGAGGTGTCTCATTTTAGAGACTTGGCAAAAAGGAAAACAAAGTGTGTGTGTGTGTTATTGGTTCACGACAGAGAGAAAGGAGAGAAAAGAGAGAAGAGAGGGTTGAGAGGATATTTAAGAAGAAGAAGAAGAAGGAAGCTGTGGAGTTTCAGCTGGATTATTAAGGATCAGTTCAAGGAAGTAAAGGTAACAATCATTTATAACCTATCCCTTTTATATTTATAAGTTGATAAATAGGTATGTAGGTGGGTTTTGGTGTTTTGATAAGATATGTGTATTTTGGGTTTGGGATAGTGTTCTATGGTAGTATGAAACATATCTGCAAATCTGGGTAAAAGATGAACTCAGTGAATTGAGAGGTTTATGAATGTTCATAAGAATCGCAAGCCTTGGTTGCGATGGGATTTTTGGCTCGCAGCCTTTAGCTGCGAGGGATGTGTGGCTCGCAGCCTTTAGCTGCGAGGGAGTTAGGGCTCGCAAGCCATGCTTGCGAGGAGAGAGATGTTGCGAGGAGAACTATGGCTCGCAGTTCATAGTAGCAAGAGAAGAGAGAGAGAGTTGCGAGAGAGAGATAGAGAGATTGCGAGGAAGAGAGAGAGAAGGTGGCGAGAGAGAGTGTGTTGCGAGGAAGAGAGAGAGAAGGTGGCGAGAGAGAGTGTTGTGAGGAGAGAGAGAGTTGCGAGAGAGTGTTGGCCGAGATAGCAAAATGGGATTTTTAGACTATTTAGATTCATTTAGTATTCTCGACTGTTAAATGTTCCGTAATTAATTGATTACAGATTCTGTGAACTTTGGGAGAAAGATCGAATTGACAGATAAAAGATCCGGAGGTTTTGGATAAAGCAACGAGGTGAGTTTTACTTTAAAAGTAATTTCAACTGGAATACATACGTATGGTTTGAGAATGTGATAATTAGTGATTATGTGTATATGTATGGTATATGCGAATTACAATATAGTGAGATATTGTATTTACATGTGTATTATAAACGTGTTATAATACGTTGGCCGGGTTTAAGACCGGTGTGATTGGCTATAGAACTTGTATAGCGTTGTTTGGCTGTAGATGTTGTACAGCGTTGTATATTATTAGTTGGCTTGCTACCACTAATATGGCCAGGAGGAAATGAGAAGGAAAGGTGCACGAGGTGTGAGCTTAATTGGATATATGTAATTATGTGGCGTGATTTATATGAATGAAGTTTATATAAATGGTTTTTAAACTAACAGGGGTTTCTCACTTAGACCAACAGGTCTAACCCTCATTTTGTTTTAAAAATATGTATTCCAGGTGGCGAATCAAGTAAGTAGAGTATGAGATGGATGGCTAGTAAGGAAGACTAAGACGAAGCTTTTGACTTATTTAGTAGTTGTAATGGAATGTTAAGTGTTATGGATGCAAATAGCACAAGGATTGTATTTCAAATGTTTTCTTTCTATTTGTAAAAGACTACCGGACCGTACATGTAAAGTGAAGTTTGTTTCTTATATTTAATTGTGTTATATTGTGTAATACGTCATGTATATGGGATAAGGGATGTTACAAATGGTATCAGAGCCTTAGTTTAAGGGATTTAGGTATTTGTATCTGTACCTAGACTTAAACTGCATGTGAAGTAGGATGTCCCTATTATTATAGAACCTTGGGATGTTAAGTATAAAAAGGAAGAAGGAACATCATGTAAGGTACTTTCAAATTACATTTGGCCGGTGTAATTGTGAACTTACAAGTACATGTTTGAACCGGAACACCTTGTTATATGGGGTATGTGCTTATGCGTATATTAACCTTATTGAAATCTACAGAGTGGCAAGTCGGTCTCGACATATGGATAGAGACGAAGACAGGTATATTTATATAAACTCTACACGTGCTGAAGTGCTATTTGAATTCGGTGCAAACCGATTAATTGTGTTTTCAATCTTTTGTTGCTTATTTGCATTAAGAAAAGAATTGGATATTGGTGTGGGTAATATAGATAGGAGGGGAGAGCCTATTAATTTATTTTTGATAATTTTGTCGGAATTTGAGGTAGTAGTAAGTATAGGATGGTGTTGGAACTTGTTTTTGTTAAAACTTTCGATTAAGTAATGATAAGTGATCCTCGGTAATTCGGTATGTACTGAAATAAGTAAGTTGATAAAAGAAGAGATTGTCGGGTGATTGGTTTAAAGTTTTCGTTTGTTAACAAATTTTATTTTGGATGATATCGAAATTAGTATGTTTATTCTTTATGTTATTGCTTGGGATAAAATTTAAGTTAGAGAGCAAAGATAATTGAAACTAGAGAAAGTGAAGAGTGTTTTTGGGAATGATTAGTAAGGAAAAGCCATTAGTGATCAAGGTGATAACTCGTTTTTACATGTGTTTGGGCTTGAAAGATTTATCAAGATGGTAGTAAAGTTTGTTGTATGAGAACGAAAGTGGTTGATAGTTTAATTTGGAATGAATGATATAACGGTTGCAATTGTTAACAATTTTCAATTTGAAGGTGCATGTTAGAATTTTGGAAAGATATTGCGAAAGTGTAGAATGTGGCGTTGTGTATAATTCAGTATTTCAAACACTATGTTGTGCCTCAAAATGTTAAAGTTTATGTTATGAATAAAATTTCGAATTGTGTTAAATGATCCGTAATATATATAAATATATATATATATATATATAAATTTTGTGCTGAAAGAGGCACGATGATAAATTTTGTGCTGAAAGAGGCACGATGATAAATTTTCTGCTGAAAGAGGCGCGATGATATATTTAGTGCTAATCGAGGCACGAGGAGAAATAAAGATGTACTGATTCTGGTAATAAGATGTTTTTATGGTTGTTATATTTTTGGGGATGGGTGAATAGTGTGAACCCAATTTGTTTATTATTGTTTTGAAAGAATTAGTTAATGATATTTGAAAAATGGAAAAGTGTGTGGTTGTTTCGAGCAATGGGTGTGATTTCGGATTAACTCAGTTAAGTTCTTGGTATGAGGTGTGGGAAATTGTTGGTTAAAAACGGTAATCGTTGAAATTGGGTGGGTGCTATTGGTTTAGAGGTGAAAGAAAGCTAGCTCATAGGATCGGCCTAGAGTAAGCACCTCCTAGTGAGCTATCCTTGGGGAAACGTGTTTTATGTTGAGAAGAAAGTGGAAGAAAATAGTCAAATGTAATGATCGGAGTGGAAGATCATGAGATAGGACGTGGTAGCAGTACGAGAGCGATGTTGTGGCAAGTGTGGAAATCAATTGTAACCTAAGGATCGTGGTCGGTGTATTTAATGCAAGAAAGTGTTGTCTGTATTAGATATATTTTGGATTAGAGAAGTGACGGTAGAGTTGGGAATGACCTATGGAGGAAAGTTCGACTGCGGATTAAGGTGATACTCCAAGTTGACTTTGTAATCTTTTGGGGAGAAGAGTGTCGTCATTTTTGGAGTGTTGGATTGTTGGGACATTTTAGAAACTGTGATCGAAGGCGTGGTGTGTACAGTCAGCCGATGTCAAGGAAAAGATTAGAGTACTTGGTGTAATTGATTGCTTTCTAGAACATAAGAGTATGTAGGCTAGATTGCCTGGTGCTTATCACTTGCAGTATGACTATTACTTGCTAGTGGGAATTTATGCTAGTCCTGATAGGTTGTTAAGTGAATGTTTTACAAGTGGTGCTGTGGAAACTAAATAGTCTTAGAATGTTTGATTTAGTTCTATGGCGCAGCTCTTGTTTGAGTCTAACCGTTATGGGATAGAATCCTTATTTCGAATGTCTATCTGATTTCACACTGTATGCGTCTGTGCATTCGCGAGGCGACTCGTCGTGACTAGTAGAGATTCCGTCGTAGCAAGGGTAGTGGGATGAGGTGAACCCGGAGTCTAGATGTGTGAATGATATTGGTATGATTGATCTGGGATATTATACCTTGTTTTTATCGGGGGTTTTCTTCTGGGAGTATGAGTTGTTGTAGTTAGAAGGGTACTAAATTATTGGTATGCGCCTTGGTATTGAAGGGTTACGCCTAGTGAGAGTTCATTCGGCCTTTCCTATGTTGATTCTGCGGAAGGGCTTAGCCGAAGCAAGTAAGGCGTTAGAAAACACCGGATTGGATCAAATGTGGATTGATGTGGGGGAAACGTTAGCGATATTAGGTCGCAAGTTGAGAAACTAGGTTGCTGATAACCTAGACTTAACCTGAGAGATAATGTGAATATTATGATATTAAAGTATAAGAAAATTGATGCTTGAGAATTTTCTTGATATAGAAAAATGGTTCAGTGAGTTGAATGTTTATCTAGTACTTTCCTTGGATTGGAGGATTTAAGTTGTAAAAGGGATTTATATTAAGTGTTATGATTAAACAGGAAGAAAACAATGCTCAACAAAGATTTTATGATCGTGGGATGAACTTTGTGGTGTAATTTGTAGTAGACTTATTATGAGAATGGTTGGAAATTTTTACGGTTAAGTAAGGTGAGATTAATGTTGATAAACCTTCCTTATGGAGTTGTTTAAGTTAAAGAGTTGTTTTAAACTTGAGCTGGACTTTGTATGTTAAGCCGTTAATGAGTTATATGATGAGTGCCATGAAACTTTAACGGAGTTGTGATGAATTCTTTTCGGTTTAGTTTCGTAGTGAAATTATTATGTGGTGATTTGGTAATTATATTAGTTGGGTAATGTGAGACCGGTGTTGATAAATTTCAATTGTGGAGTGGTTTAAGTGAAACAAATGTCTAAAGGTTTATGTTAGTATTTTTTATGCAAAGTGGGAGATGTAAGGATTTGGTGTGATAGCGAGTTTGTTATTTTATTAAGAAATAAATTGGTGTTGATATTCTTGGATGGAAGTCGGTATGAGTTATGGTGGTGAGGTTATTGAGATAATTATGTGTGAGATTGTGTCTTGCTGATATTCGAGAAATTAAGTGGCTATTTAGACTTTATTTTAATTTGAGGAATGATTTGGTGTAAAGTACAATTAAGTATGGTTGTGTGATTATAGTGATTATGCTATGCTATCATGGGAAATGGTAGGATGAAGTTTTCGGGTTTGATAAATTAAGAAATTTTCCGTGTTAGAAAGTGTTTCATGTTGAGTATATTTAATTTCATGAAAGAATATAAGAAATAGGTGTAACTGCTAAGCAACTTTTATACTGAAAGTTTATGAGTACGTTTTTTAGTTAGTATTGTTGAGAGTGTAGAATACGACGATTGTCGTGAGAAACCGATGGAGTTAAAAGTAGTATTAGCATGATAAATGTTCTGAATAAGCATAAAATGTCGTGTTAATTGGATTAGTTTCATAAGAGTATAAGTTATGTTAAACCTTCGTGGGTTTTGTTTGTTGGGTGATTCGGCAGAAAATTTCAATTTTGATTATTTTAAGATATGGATTGACTTTGTGGGATGGATTAATTGAGTATATTGCGGACGACGTAAGTAAATTTCAAATTAAGTGGTTAGCGTTAATGAGTTGGTGGATACCGTTGTTTTAATGAGGTAGTAATTTTCATATGAATTGAATTTATTGATGTTCGAGTGGTAATAAGAATAGCATATTTGTTCGTCAAAGAGTTAGTAATTTTGATTCTAAGAGGAAAAGAAATTGGAGGGGTGATTTTTTTTTTTATAACGGAATATGTGGTTTTGATTTATTTCGTTGTAGAAATAAAAGCTAAGTATCCATATCATTTCGTCTAACCGAATTCCGGGACGGAATTCTTTTAAGGGGGAGATGTTGTAATAACCGAGAATTTTAGTGAGTTATTTAATTTTATTATTTTTGGTTTTAAAGAAAGTTTGGGGTTAGTATTATGGAGTTAGAAATTAAAAGGGTAAGTTTTAATTTTAAATTGGAAGTTTAAGGGTGTGTTTTGCCATTTGATGAAAGTATGGGGTTTGTTTGGTAACTATGAAGATATTTATCTTCATCCACCGCCTCTTTTTATTTTTATTGAGATGAGGTGTCTCATTTTAGAGACTTGGCAAAAAGGAAAACAAAGTGTGTGTGTGTGTGTTATTGGTTCACGACAGAGAGAAAGGAGAGAAAAGAGAGAAGAGAGGGTTGAGAGGAAATTTAAGAAGAAGAAGAAGAAGGAAGCTGTGGAGTTTCAGCTGGATTATTAAGGATCAGTTCAAGGAAGTAAAGGTAACAATCATTTATAACCTATCCCTTTTATATTTATAAGTTGATAAATAGGTATGTAGGTGGGTTTTGGTGTTTTGATAAGATATGTGTATTTTGGGTTTGGGATAGTGTTCTATGGTAGTATGAAACATATCTGCAAATCTGGGTAAAAGATGAACTCAGTGAATTGAGAGGTTTATGAATGTTCATAAGAATCGCAAGCCTTGGTTGCGATGGGATTTTTGGCTCGCAGCCTTTAGCTGCGAGGGATGTGTGGCTCGCAGCCTTTAGCTGCGAGGGAGTTAGGGCTCGCAAGCCATGCTTGCGAGGAGAGAGATGTTGCGAGGAGAACTATGGCTCGCAGTTCATAGTAGCAAGAGAAGAGAGAGAGAGTTGCGAGAGAGAGATAGAGAGATTGCGAGGAAGAGAGAGAGAAGGTGGCGAGAGAGAGTGTGTTGTGAGGAAGAGAGAGAGAGAGAAGGTGGCGAGAGAGAGTGTGTTGCGAGGAAGAGAGAGAGAAGGTGGCGAGAGAGAGTGTTGCGAGGAGAGAGAGAGTTGCGAGAGAGTGTTGGCCGAGATAGCAAAATGGGATTTTTAGACTATTTAGATTCATTTAGTATTCTCGACTGTTAAATGTTCCGTAATTAATTGATTACAGATTCTGTGAACTTTGGGAGAAAGATCGAATTGACAGATAAAAGATCCGGAGGGTTTGGATAAAGCAACGAGGTGAGTTTTACTTTAAAAGTAATTTCAACTGGAATACATACGTATGGTTTGAGAATGTGATAATTAGTGATTATGTGTATATGTATGGTATATGTGAATTACAATATAGTGAGATATTGTATTTACATGTGTATTATAAATGTGTTATAATACGTTGGCCGGGTTTAAGACCGGTGTGATTGGCTATAGAACTTGTATAGCGTTGTTTGGCTGTAGATGTTGTACAACGTTGTATATTATTAGTTGGCTTGCTACCACTAATATGGCCAGGAGGAAATGAGAAGGAAAGGTGCACGAGGTGTGAGCTTAATTGGATATATGTAATTATGTGGCGTGATTTATATGAATGAAGTTTATATAAATGGTTTTTAAACTAACAGGGGTTTCTCACTTAGACCAACAGGTCTAACCCTCATTTTGTTTTAAAAATATGTATTCCAGGTGGCGGATCAAGTAAGTAGAGTATGAGATGGATGGCTAGTAAGGAAGACTAAGACGAAGCTTTTGACTTATTTAGTAGTTGTAATGGAATGTTAAGTGTTATGGATGCAAATAGCACAAGGATTGTATTTCAAATGTTTTCTTTCTATTTGTAAAAGACTACCGGACCGTACATGTAAAGTGAAGTTTGTTTCTTATATTTAATTGTGTTATATTGTGTAATACGTCATGTATATGGGATAAGGGATGTTACATCAGATGAAGTTGAAGAAATGCAGAACACAATATCTCAGAATGTGCAGATAACTAGTTTTGATCAAGCTGAACAGTCTGAACCAAAAGAAGATGAAATATCCATTGATCTAAATGGATACTTTCTTGAATTTGATTTACCTTAGTTCTTCAAACCAAAAGAGGTACAATTCTTGGATGTGTATTATGATAGACCTAAGGAGACTCAGATCTGGTTGGCTGAAAAATTAAGATGTCTTGGCAAAACAAAGCAAGCTGTTTACTCAGATTTTTTAATCACTGGAATCAGAGAATTGAGGGTTAAGAAATTCAGAAAGATGGAGTACTTATCTTTTGAAGTTCTGAGAGAAGATGGCAAGGTTTATTACTTTACTGATGCAGATTTTGAGAAACTATCAGTAGTTGACTTCTACAGATTACACAGTTTTCTATGCTTCAAAGAGTCGAGCAAAGACAGAAATGAAAGGAAGGCCAGAAGTGTGGTAATTGAGGCCATGTTCTACATCTTAAGGTGGCACTGCTATACAGATTTTCAAATAGCTTTGTACCTACAAAAGTCATGTGTTTATCTGGAAAATCCCAACACAGATCATGAACAGAAAAAGAAGTTAAAGACTGGAAGTGTTCACAAATATCCAGATTTGGGAGTATTTTTGAAAAACAAAAGTGGAAAGATTTTCTTCAGAGCAAAGGAAACCGCAAAATACTGTTCTGAAACTTTAAGAATCATAAAGCATAATTTGGAGAAAAAGATGCTGAAAGTGAAGGAAGCAAACATGACTCAAGAAGCAATCAATCAGCAAGTTGATATTATTCAAGAAATCATTGACAAAATCGATAAAAGGCTTAATCTGAGAAATGTGCTACTTCAGAAGATTGTTCCTGCTCTGAAAGAACTGGATGATGCAAAGTTTAAGTTTATTTGACAAAAAGGGGGAGATTGTTAGATCTGAAGTTTTGTCAATAAACCAAGTGTTGAAGATCTGATAAGAAGACTCAGATGTTCTGAGTAGAGAAGTCAGAGGTCTGACTGTGAAAGCTCAGAAGTATTGATCAGTGGAAAGAGAAGTCAGATGTCTGAGTTAAGGAGTCAGAAGATCTGAGAAGCTTTATCAGAAGAATGTTCAGAAGTTCTGAACTATCTGTTCAGAACTTATGACGAGATACTTTACTTAGTATTTTATAAACTAATTAGGACACGTGTTATGTTCTTATTAGTCTTTCTTATTTGTACTGTAGCTTTAAGATGTCCGTTGCAGTATAAATAGTAGTTAGCTCTATGTTGCTAACTGATTGATTTTTCTCATATAACTTTGTATTCATTCTCTGTAATCTTTGAGATTCTCTCTCTTAGATCTGTAATTCTGTTCATCATTGAATACAATTGGGCTTGATCATACAACTTCTCAATTACTGCTTTCTATATTGATTGTAAGATTAGATACTGTTCTTTCAGAGGTGAACATCCTAAAAGCCTCCGTACATAGTGCATCTGTTGTACATGATGTCTTTGTGGCATCTACAGGCCATGGGCTCTCTGAGCACATGAAAACTGGAGCATCTGTTCCTCCAGGTTCACTGTTAGAAAGTTCTGAATTTGAAAAGATTCAGAAACAAAATCAGGAGTTGGGGGAGAAAGTTGAAAAATTGGAGATTACGGTTGATTCTTTGAAAAATGAGGTGAAGGAACTCAAAATCATGTTGGAAGGCAAAGCAACTTCTGTTGAGACAAAAGTGGATAAAATGAAAGAATTCTTGGATGCTAACAAAAAAGAGATCATGTTGTTTTTGGGGTTCTAAAATAAAGGTATAAAACGGATAAATGAAACCTACTACTTATTGCTTCAAGGCGAGTTCTCTCTATCCTTAAAGCAATTTCGCCCCCACGGTTCAATTGAACTTAGTGCTTTACGAGTTGTGGCGAATTGCTTCCCAAGATACGTATGTAGAGAAATTATCAACACCGCACTTAGTGGTGATAATCCGAATTAACTATTGAGTTTCAAGGATTTCTAGGAACTAGAAATTGTGTTTCTATAGCAACACAAATTCTAGTAATTTGGCATATTAGAGATAATTGATTTTGGTGCTCTAAGTGTAGTATATGTAGGCAAAAAATGACATCCCTTTGAACAGTCACGAAATCACTGTTTTGTGACAGTTCTAAGTATTGGTGACGGTTTGAACCGTCGCCATTTCTCCAACAGTCACCAAAGGTGACGTTTTGGACCGTCACTTCTGTTCGTGACATCTTTTGGCGAGGAGGCACCATCTGGATTGTGGCGTCGCAACTGTTCAAGGCATCCCTATGCGAAGGGGTGCCTTTCGGACCCAACCGTTGGGTATGTTCGAACTGTCACGTTTGATCGTGAATAGTGGCATCTGTTGGTACACCGTCACTAATAGGACCGTCGAAAATAAAATTTGCGGCTCAAAGCGGCTCGCGGTGATGCGTGTGTGCGAAGTGCAAAGTGCGCCATCAAAGCGCCACATTGCGCCCATGCCCGCGGTCGCGCGCGCGTAAGGGTGTGTTGTACCCTTTTGGAACCCTCACCATTTCCAATAATAATAAATTATTATATGGACAATAGATCCACTTATCTACCCACTTTTGTTTCACTTTATCTCCTATGTGGGACATGGTGAAACCCACCAAAAACCAATTTTCCTTTTTCTTCCTAAGACTCAACCCAAAATACTTATAATTTTAATATTTTGAAAATATTCCCAACAAACCCCCACCATTTTCAAAATAGACTCAAATTTGAAAAAGACTGACACGACAAGACCTAACCAGATTCCGAAAACCTTGGGGGTGTTATGCATAAGTAAAGGTGGAGTCTTGCACCTTGAACCTTTACATAGTGAAAGTGCTCAAGTCTAACTAGGGTAAGAATGGTTGGACCAAAGTCATTGAACCATCTTCCTTTATATGTTAAACGGAGACACCTCACACATATCCTTCCTCTCATTCATTCAACCACTATAAGCCGACCCGTTAACTGGCCATGGGTCTGTATCTCGATTTCTCAGAATGTTCTAGAGCCAAGCCCTTTAACTCATAGGAAGCGGCCTCACTCCCACATTCAGATAGGTGGACCTTGTCAAGAGTGTTCCCGTAACTTAAACACTCCAACACAAATTGTGTTACAAGTCCATTAAGAATTAGAATCAACCTTTCTTCACATTACGGTTCCAAGTTCTACTAACCCCGGGATGGCAATAAAATATTGTAGAACTCTTAGTCACGTTCAAATGATGTACTTTAACTTGATCTTAAATCTTGATGAAATACCAAGTATCAAGACAAGGTTCCATCATGGGTGACTATTTATAGGTGGGCTTGAGACCCATCCCTTTTGAAGTGCTTTCAATCAATTTCGTTGGTAATCCTTTTGTGAAAGGATCTGCTAAGTTCTTACTTGATCGTAAGAAACTAATAGTGATCACCCCATCATTTATTAATTGATTGACTTGTCTATGTCTATGTCCAATATGCCTAGACTTACCATTATACACTTGATTGTATGCCCTTGATAGTGTAGCAGCACTATCACAGTGTATAGAGATTGGAGGCATTGGCTTTGGCCACAAGGGTATGTTAATTAACAAGTATATTAACCATTCTGCTTCTTTACAACAAGAAGCTAAAGCAACAAATTCCACCGCCATGGTAGAATCTGTTATACAACTTTGTTTCTTTGATCCCCAAGACACCGCACCCCCACCAAGTGTAAAAATACATCCACTTGTAGATGCATAGTCTTCTTGATCATTTATCCAACTTGCATCAGTATATCCTTCCAATACTGAAGGATATCCACTATATTCTAAACCATAGTCCATGGTTTTCTTCAAGTACTTGAGTACTCGATTAATAGCATCCCAATGTGCTTTTCCAGGTTTACTAGTATGTCTACTTAATCTTCCTACGGCATAGGCGATATCAGGTCTAGTACAAGTCATAGCATACATTAGACTGCCAATAACTTTAGCATATTCATTTTGAGCTAATACCCTTCCGGTATTAGTTGTTAATCCATAACCTACTTCGAACGGAGTGCTGACAGGTAAACAATCAAATTTATTAAAACGCTTTAATATCTTTTCAATATAGTGAGACTGAGATAACATAAGTTTATTGTTATTTCTAAGAATCTTTATTCCTAGAATAACATCAGCTTCTCCCAGATCCTTCATATCAAAATTTTCAGATAAGAGTTTCTTTGTCATTTGCACTTGTTCCAAGTCGGTTCCAAAAATCAACATATCATCTACGTATAAGCAGATGATAACCCCTCGACCATTAACAAATCGACTGTATACACACTTGTCTGATTCGTTAATTTTGAAACCATTAGATAGAATGATTTGATCGAATTTTTGATGCCATTGTTTGGGAGCCTGTTTCAGGCCATACAAGGACTTAATAAGTTTACAAACTTTCTTTTCTTGTCCTTGAACTATGAAACCTTCCGGTTGTTCCATATATACTTCCTCCTCTAATTCACCGTTCAAGAATGCGATTTTGACATCCATTTGGTGAATTACCAGTTTATTAATGGAAGCTAAGGCAATCAAAATTCTAATGGTCGACGTCCGTGCTACAGGGGCATATGGGTCAAAATAATCTAGTCCTTCCTTTTGTGTAAAGCCCTTAGCAACTAATCGGGATTTAAACTTTTCAATGCTGCCATCAACTCTTAATTTTCTTTTAAAAATCCATTTATTCTTGATGGCTTTTGAACCAGGGGGTAGGTCCACTAAGACCCAAGTGTTATTACCTATGATGGATTCCATTTCATCATTGATTGCCTCTTTCCAAAAAGATGCATCATGAGATTTCATTGCTTCCGCAAATGTACGTGGTTCTTCATCCAAGTTATAAATGATTGGATATTCTTTCATTGAACCATGTCGATCACCTTCAACTAAGTACATTTCAAAGTCAGGTCCAAAGGTTCTTGCTCTTCGTTGACGTTTACTTCTTCTAGGTTCAATTACTTGATGATTCGGGGAATCATCATCTTCGCTTTCGTTATTAACGGGAATCTTTGTCGACACGATTTCCTTAGAAATCTCATGTGCCTTTGGAATGCTTATGAACCTTCATTCGTCAAAATGAGCATCTCTAGATTCAATGATGGTGTTAATAGAAATTTAATCATTTTGTTCAACCACCATGAACCTATAAGCCTTGCTATTTTGGGCATATCCCAAAAATATACATTCAATACCTTTGTCTCCTAACTTTCTTTTCTTGGATTCGGGAAGTCTGACAATCGCTCGACATCCCCAAATCCGAAGGTAATTTAACTTAGGTGTTCGTTGATTCCATAATTCATAAGGGGTCTTTTGACTTTTCTTGCTTGGTACTCTATTAAGTATGTAACAAGATGTTAATAATGCTTCTCCCCAAAATCCAGAACTTAATCCGGAATATGACATCATGGAATTCACCATTTCCATCAATGTACGGTTCTTTCGTTCCGCGATACCATTTTGTTGTGGTGTATACGGAGCCGTCACTCGGTGAACAATTCCCGTAGATTCAAAATATCTAGGGTTATAATATTCACCACCCCTATCCGTTCATAAACACTTTATCTTTGTCTCACATTTAAGTTCTACTTCATTTTTGTAGATCTTAAATTTTTCAAGGACTTCATCCTTTGAGTGCAAAAGATATACATAGCAATATCTAGAATAATCATCGATAAAAGTGGCAAAATACTTTTTACCACCAAGAGAAGGAGTAGAATGTAAATCACATATGTCACTATGCACTAAGTCTAAGATTTTAGAAGTTCGTTGGATTTGAGGGAAAGGTTGTCTAGTAATTTTCGTATGCATACATGTAAGACACTTTTGATTTTTATCATCTAATTTTGGAATTAAATCATTTTTTGCCATATTTTTCAATAGTTTAAAATGTACGTGACCTAATCGACCATGCCATAAAAGTAAGGAAGAATCAAAGTAATCAGAACTAGTAGTAGTGTTATTAGCATCAATCATATGTACATCGGGAGCAACCACAGTATTTGCGTTGCTTATGTCAATCATATTTACATCATTCACACTAGTATTTACAACTTCATTTATGTTTAGTTTAAACATCCCTCCGGTGAGATAGCCTTTGCCGACGAATTTTCCGCCTTTGGAGAGTATGAACTTGTCGGATTTAAAGACGAGTTTGAAGCCATGTTTGTCGAGGATTGATCCGGAAACTAAGTTCTTTCGGACATCGAGAACATGGAGAACATCATTTAGAGTCAAAGTGTTCTCCGATGTGAATTCCAAAGTAACTTTCCCTTTTCCTTTGACTTGAGCGGTAGAGTGATTTCCCATGTAAAGTACGGAGGTTGATGCTTCGTACGTTTTGAACATGTCTATGTTGTTGCACACATGTCGGGTTGCCCCCGAATCCACCCACCAACATTTGTCTTCCTCAAGTGAGAATATCTCGGAAATCATAGCAACAAAGTTGTTATTCTTGAAGTTTCCATCGTTGGTGTTGTTACCACCATTTCCTCTCCTTCTTTTGAGAAGCCGACAATTACGTTTGTAATGTCCCGGTTTGTTGCAATTGAAACAAACCACGTCTTTCATATTCTTTTTCCTATTACATGTTACCTCGTGTCGTTTCCTTTTCTTTCCACCGCCTTTAGAAGTTTCTCCCTTTTCCTCGACCACATGAACTTTAGAAGCATCATCAGTGGTTTTATTTTCCAATCGATATTGTTCTTCAATGAGAAGATGCTTTCTAAGTTCTTTTAAGGACATATCATCCTTACGTTGTTTAAGATTTTTCTTAACATCTTTCCAAGAGGGAGGGAGTTTATCGATGATTGATGCCACTTGGATTGATTCATCCATATTCATATTGTGTTGTGTGAACATGCTAAGAATGTGTTCAATTTCATACATTTGATCCATAATAGGACGTGAATCTATCATTTTGTATGAATTAAATTTGGAAACGATAAATTTCTTACTTGTTGCATCTTCGTTGAAGTACTTTTGTTCGAGTGCGTTCCAAAGTTCTTTCGTCGTTTCGATGTTTTGATAAACATCGAAGAGAGGATCGTACATAGCGTTGAGGATGTGGCCATGGCATATGAAATCATAGTTCTCAAACTTGGGACGGTCTCGGGCCGCGGCAAGGGTCTCGTCTTCGTGTGGTTTCGGATAAGGTTTGGCGAGGACATAGGAGGCGTTGAGAGTGGCTAATAAGAATTGCATCTTCTTTTGCCATCTCTTGAATCCTCCGCCATCAAATCGCTCTAACTTCACGATGTCGCAAGACATTTGTTGAAGATTCTTCGTCACCATCTTGATTCGTAAATTTCTTTAAGATTGTTGTTTTTGGGGTTCTAAAATAAAGGTATAAAACGGATAAACGAAACCTACTACTTATTTCTTCAAGGCGAGTTCTCTCTATCCTTAAAACAATTTCGCCCCCACAGTTCGATTGAACATAGTGCTTTACGAGTTGTGGAGAATTGCTTCCCAAGATACAATGAAGCAACGTAAGTAGAGAAATTATCAACACCGCACTTAGTGGTGATAATCCAGATGAACTATTGAGTTTCAAGGATTTCTAGGAACTAGAAATTGTGTTTCTATAGCAACACAAATTCTAGTAATCTGGCATGTGGAAGCCTCTAACAGATTCACAAAGCCTGATGAAAGACTACATGTTCAGAGAGCAATTGTGAAAGTTTTGGAGTTTTAGACTGATGAATTTGATGGGTTAAAATATGTGAGCCTAACAGTTCAGAAGGAAGGGAATCTGAAAGTAAGCATGACCAGTTTTGACTTCCATGGACTATTTCTGAATGATCAAGTGTTTCTGGTGAAGTTCTTTGCTAGTACTGAAGAATCTTGGATAGAACTTGAATGCAGAAGGATTTTGGGAATATATGTGGGAAATATGTACTTCTATGATTTCCAGTTGGCAATTGAAGAAAGAAAGGAGAAATGTAACTTGAGCAAACCAATTAGAAACCCTATTCATTAAATTGGAGGTCGTGGATTTTTTGCTGAAGGAGTTGAAAATGAGGGTTTTGCATATATAGTTTGTAAAATAAGAAAGTTTTTCAGGCTAAATGATTTGATAAAGTACAGTGATGCTACTTTACAATACTTGTTGCAAGATATAAGATACCGGATGGTATCCGAGTTACTTTGGTTTTCGGGTGTCGTCCGGATTGTTTATGCCGTCCGGAAAGGTTATGCTGTCCGGATTGTTTTGTGTTGTTCGGATAGTTTAGCTGCTTGGTTATTTTTGAGGGTTTGAGTTATCTAGAGTCCTTAGCCTGCTAGTAAGTCTTATACATGAGTTGGTAAGGAGATATTTGTATGTAAATGGTTTCAGATTCTGAGAATTTTGGGTAAAGGATCGGATAGCTCGGAGAAAGGTTTGGAAGCGTATTTTTTAAGCATTTAAGGTAAGTTTTACTTTAAAACGTTTTTAAACTGGAATACATACATGTGTGGATTGGGAATATGATAGATGGTGTGATTATGTGTGTTTATGTTGAAATATAATATATTGAGATATTGTATTTACCTAAGAATTATACTATACAAGAATACGACTAGCCGGGCTTAGGACCGGTGTGTTGGCTGTAATATTCGTACAGTGCTGTTGGTTGTAAATGTCGTACAGTGAAGTTAATTTATTAGTTGGCTTGTTACCAACTAATTTGGCCATGTGAAGGATGTGAAGGATGAGTGGTACACGATGCACGAGTCTTATTTGGTATTTAGTTATGTGTGATATATGTGTGTTTATATAAAGGATTTTATATAAATTGGGTTTATAACAATTCCGAAATAACAGTGTTAGATCTGAAGTTTTGTCAATAAACCAAGTGTTGAAGATCTGATAAGAAGACTCAGATGTTCTGAGTAGAGGAGTCAGAGATCTGAGAAGAGGAGTCAGAGTTCTGAGAGAAAGAGTCAGAAGCTCTGAGAAGCGTTATCAGAAGAATGTTCAGAAGTTCTGAACTACCTGTTCAGAACTTATGACTACATACTTTTCTTGGTATTTAGTAAACTAATTAGGACACGTGTTATGTTCTTATTAGTCTTTCTTATTTGTACTGTAGCTTTAACATGTCCGTTGCAGTATAAATAGAGTGGTTAGCATTACGTTGCTAACTGATTGATTTTCCCGTATATCTTTGTATTCATTCTTTGTAATCTTTGAGATTCTCTCTCTCTTAGATCTGTAATCCTGTTCATCATTGAATACAATTGGGCTTGATCATACAACTTCTCAATTACTGCTTTCTATATTGATTGTAAGATTAGATCTTGTACTTTCAATTGGTATCAGAGCCAATCAACAAACAAATTCATTCAAGATTGTGATTGCGAAGATCGATTGATCAAAAATCAAAAATCTTTCTGCTGCTAGGGCTAGTTCTTGAATTCTTGGCAATTCTTGAATTACCTGTTACATTTCGATCAAGAAACTCGAATTTGTCTTTCTGTTGAATTTTCTTACAATCATGTCTTCTAAAGAATATATAGCCATGGGATCCGAAACCAAACCGCCTGTTCTTATACCAGAAGAGTATCAGCAATGGAAAACTCGTATGATCCAATTTCTAGACAACATCGATGAAAATCTTATGATCTATATTCGAGAAGGTCCAATTGAAGTGTATATCGATGTTGCCGCAACCCCTGCTACAGAGACAACTCCAGAAATTCCAGCGACCAGGGTGAAGAAGAATTATTCCCAATACACAGTTGAACAGAAGAATAGGCATGCTATCGACAAAAGAGCAATTACTTTGATGACTTTGGCTGTCCCAAATGAGGTTCTTAACAGGATTGACAGTGGATCATCAGCTAAAGAAATGTGGGACGAATTGGAAAGGCAGATGTTAGGAACTGTAAGATCTATTCAGGCAAAGTTAAATCAAAGCATAAATGCTTATGAAAGGTTCAAAGCAAAAGAGTCAGAAAGTTTAACACAGACATACAGTAAATTTTGCACTATTCTAAATGACTTGAGAAGAAATGGACTGAAGAAAACGAAGTCAGAAATAAATTACAAATTTCTGAACAGTCTAAATTCAGAATGGTCATCATTTTCCATAAGTCTGCAAATGAACAAGGATATGTGTGAAGAAGACTTAAATGATCTGTTCTGTGTTCTTAATCAACATGAAGACTCTGTCAAGTTAGTTGTGGAAGAGAAGAAAAATGTTGCTGATCAGTTAGCGTTCTTATCAAAGTCCAAAGCAATCAAAGCACCTAAAAAGACTGCATATCTATCAGAGATACCTAATCTGGAAGAATCTGACAAGGAAGAAGGATCAGAAGATGATGAAGATATCAAGATAATGGCTGAGAAACTAGCTTTGTTGACAAATACTTTCAACAAAAGGTATGGGAAGGGTAGATTTCAAGGAAATTATAAGAGAGTTGGGAGTTCAGATTATAAGAAGAAAGAAGACATAGAAGAAAATAAGTTTGAAAAGAGAGTAGAGAGAAGTGAAGAAAACAAAGAAGAGAAGGATGAGAGAAAAGAAAAGAATCTGTGTTTCAAGTGTGGAAAATCTGGCCACTATGCTAAGGATTGCAGAGTTAAAATTGTGAAAGACTATGAGTACTACACCAAGAAGGCTCAGCTTGCAAAAAAGAGAGATGATAAAATTGCTTTATTGGCTGAACAGGAGAATTGGTTGTACTACACTTCTGATGAAGATGATCATATCAACTTTCCACAGATGCAAAGCTATATGGCAAAAATGAGGAATGAGGATGATTCTGATTTTGAAGATGCTGATTCTGAGTCATCTGCTGAGGTACATTCTTCACTTGAAATAGAGTTAATGACACAGATTGGTGAAATGAAAACTGAATTTGCTAATCTAAGAAAACAGATAAAAGGAGAAAGAAATTTGGTTAACAAATTCAGAATTGAAAAAGAAGTAATAAAAGAACAATATGAAGAATCTGAGGCTGAGAAACAGAATGTTAAAGATGAAAATTCTGAATTGTTGAAAAAGCTTTCTGAACAAAAAGTTGAGTTTTCAAAAATAAAGGATGAAAAAGGTGATTTACAAATAAAATTTGATATGTTATTTGAAGAAAGAAAGAATTTATACACCAAAATCAAAGAATTGGAAGATCTGAATTTGAAAAAGGGTCAGACTCAGCAAACATTAAATCTTTTATTAAGCAATGTTAAAGATACAAGATTTTACAACCCAAAGAAGGGATTGGGATTGGAAGAAAATGTCACTTTAAAAAAGAGCTCCAATCAACTTGTATGAAAAACTTCAAGTTTCTAAGCCAATTTCAGTTCAATCTATGGGAGGAAAGAAATATATGCGTGTGATTGTTGATGAATTCTCCAGATACACATGGGTTGAGTTCCTAAGAGCTAAGTCAGAAGCTGCTACTACATTGATAAATTTTATCAAAAGGATTCAAGTTCTCTTACAACTTCCAGTTCAGAAAATCAGAAGTGATAATGGAACAGAGTTCAGAAATGAGACTCTTCAGAATTTTTTAGAAAGTTCTGGGATTTCACAATTTTTCTGCTGTCAGAACTCCTCAACAAAATGGTGTTGTTGAAAGGAAAAATAGAACTCTAGTTGAAGCTGCGAGAACAATGCTGGCTTATGCAAATCTTCCTACTTTCCTATGGGCTGAAGCAATTGCAACTGCTTGTTTTACACAGAATAGAACTTTAATCAATAAGAGATTAAATAAGACTGCTTATGAACTGATAAATAAAAGAAAACCATTAATCAAATTCTTTCATGTTTTTGGTTGCAGGTGCTATGTTCTTAGAGAGAGAAAATCTTGCCAAATTCGATAAAAAGGCAGATGAAGGATACTTTGTGGGTTATTCTTTAACTTCCAAAGCATTCAGAATCTACAATAGAAGAACCAAGAGGATGATGGAGAGCATAAATGTAACTTTTGATGAAGCCACAATGAGGACTTCTGAACAAGACAGTTCAGAACTCATGCTGAACAAGACAAATATGACTTCTGATACAAATTCTAATTCTATTTGTTCAGAACTCAATTTACTGTTTAAGGATGCTTTTATTGAACTAATTTCTGATTCTTATGCAGAATATGAAAACCCAAAGATGGTCAAAGAGATGAAAAATAAGACTCCAGAAATAGTTCAATCAACTGTAATTTCTGACAAAGGTCCATCAGAGGAATGTCCAAATCTAATAAATACAAGTGGTGAAAATTCTGAACCTTGTAATCAGAATTATGATTCTTGTACTCAGAACTCTGAACAAGTCACTCAGAATTCTGACTTCATTGATCAGAACCCAAACTTGGATGTAACTCCTACTCATACATCAGAACAAGGGGACAGTTCAAAATTACAAGCAATCATTGATGAGAATGATGCAAACAACAATTATTCAGAGATTGATGTACTCCCTAGTGCAAATAAATGGACTAAAAATCATCCTATTCATCAAGTAATAGGTGATCCATCAGCAGGAGTAAAAACCAGATCAGCTACAGCAAATGAAGCAATGTTTGCTGGTTTCTTGAGTGTGATTGAACCAAAGAAAGCTAATGAAGCCCTAGAGGATCCAGACTGGATTTCAACAATGCAAGAGGAATTGCTTCAATTTGAAAGAAATAAAGTTTGGAGACTCATTCCAAAGCCTGAAGGTAAATCTATTATTGGAACTAAATGGGTGTTCAGAAACAAAAAGGATGAATCAGGTGTTGTCATCCGAAACAAGGCAAGATTGGTTGCTAAGGGATACTGTCAACAAGAGGGAATTGATTATGATGAGACATTTGCACCAGTGGCAAGAATAGAGGCAATCAGAATATTTTTGGCCTATGCTGCACATAAAAACTTCAAGGTGTATCAAATGGATGTCAAATCAGCCTTTCTAAATGGCAAACTTAATGAAGAGGTGTATGTTCATCAACCTGAAGGTTTTGTTGATCCAGAATTCCCTGATCATGTTTATATTTTAGACAAAGCTTTATATGGTCTAAAACAAGCACCACGATCCTGGTATGACACTCTTACTAAACACTTGTTAGGTTCAGGGTTCAAGAAAGGTAAGATTGACACAACTTTGTTTTTAAAGAAACAGGGTGATGATTTAATTCTGATTCAGATTTATGTTGATGACATAATATTTGGTTCTACCAGTCCAGAATTATGTAATAATTTTTCAAAAATCATGTCATCTGAATTTGAAATGAGCATGATGGGTGAGCTTAATTTTTTCCTTGGTCTTCAAGTCAAACAATTACCAAAAGGTATTTTTATAAATCAAGGAAAATATGTCAGAGACATTCTGAAAAAGTTCAAAATGTCTGATTGTGCTTCTATGAGAACACCTATGGCAACTAACATAAAGTTAGATGCTGATCTCAAAGGTGTTTCAGCAGATATCAAACTCTATAGAGGCATGATTGGATCATTACTTTATTTGACTGCAAGTAGACCAGATATCATGTTTTCTACCTGTTTCTGTGCTAGATTTCAATCTAACCCAAAAGAATCACATATGTTGGCTGTCAAAAGGATTTTAAGATATCTCAAAGGAACACCTGATCTAGGTTTATGGTATCCAAAAGAAACTGACTTCAAATTGACTGCTTTCACTGATGCTGATCATGCAGGAAGTAGGTTGGACAGAAAGAGTACATCTGGTGCTTGTCACTTTTTGGGAGATAAAATAGTGAGTTGGGCATCAAAGAAGCAGAATTGTGTGTCCACTTCAACTGCTGAAGCGGAGTATGTTGCTGCTGCTGCTTCATGCTCTCAAACATTGTGGATGAGAACACAACTCATGGACTATGGATATCAGCTTAACAAGATTCCCATCTATTGTGACTCAGAAAGTGCAATTGCCATTACTCAGAACCCTGTTCAACATTCAAAGACTAAGCATATAGATGTGAGGTATCATTTTATAAAGGACTATGTGGAAAAAGGAACTATAGAGATGCACTTTGTGCATACAAAGTATCAATTGGCTGACTTGTTCACAAAGCCTCTTGATCACAAAAGATTCTCTTTTCTCATATGTAAAATAGGAATGCTTAATTTGACTAATTGAAAATATTTGTTTTTCTTAAAAATGCTAAATTTTTCTAAGTAAAATTGTCTGAGTAGCGTAATCAGAACTCTGAGTCTTAAGTTCAGAACTTCTGAGTCTTGAGATCAGAACTTCTGAGTCTTAAGGTCTGAGATTCTGAGTCAATACTTCAGCAATCTAACTTTCAAAAATTTATTTTTGAGAAATACAAATACTTCAACTGTGTGGATTATGCTTCTTCTATTATCTTTTTATCTCATCTTTATGTATCATAAATAGTCTAATGAATGCTCAAGTCAAGGGGGAGCAGCAAAAATTTTTTTTGGAAATTATTTTGTGATGCTTAAAAAGGTTTGTTTTCATTTCTTATCTCTGATCATTCTAAGAAGAACAAGCTTTTAATGATAAATATTTTTTTGTTGTTGTTCAAACTATATCTGAATTAAAGTTTTCATATTCAGATATAAGATTTTAAATGATTTATTTTAAAAATCATCATAATATGAACAGAATTTTGATGATAAAAAGTGTTTCTATCTGTTCAAACCTCTTCTGAATAATCAAAATGTTTTATATTTGTCAGAAGTTGATTTTAAATGACATTTTGGTTATGGAATCAGAACTCTGAGTAGAACAATCAGATATCTGATAAAGAAAAGTCAAAACATCTGAGCGTGTTATTCAGATCTTTGACTTGAGTCAAAATTCTATCCACTAACACGTGTCAGCTTCATATTTGTTTGATTATGCCACGCATTTCATTTAAATCCTCTGTGGCATTTCAAATGTGTTGACTCCGTTATAACATTGATTTCGCTTTTCCGTTAAACCTTTCAACTTCGTGGATTTTAAATAGGTCTTAAAATCCCTATTCCAAATCTTTTCAAATTCCAGAGCGAAAAGTGAGATACGAATCAAATCCAGAGTTCTTTGAGTTTGTTTTCTTCTTAAATCATGTCTGGAATACGAAGGAGTGGTCCAATTTCGCTACATTCTACAAAATCGATAATGGATTCATCTAATTCGGATAATGATGAAGTACAGAATAGAGCTGTAGAGGAAGAGGCAATAAGAAATGATAAAGAAGATGAACAAATGGATGAATCAGAAGGAAATGCAGATGAGGTAAACATTAATATTGAACATGAACAGAGTGCTGCAGGGTCGATTATGTCAGATAGACCTATTTTCGTGGAAAGGGCTGTTCCTGAGAGTGAATGGTTGAAATTGTCTGAAAATAACTGTGTTATATTGTTTGAGGAAAGTCGATTTAAACCTGAACACAGAATTATCATGGAGTTATTCAAACATCATCCTTATAGAAAATGGTTTACAAGAAGCAAAAATGTTCCTGTTCAGTACATACAACAATGGTGGAAACATCTGAGGTTAGAAGATAATAAGTTTGTGTCTGAAATTGGAGGAGTGACATTTGCCTTATCTATCTCTGCACTAAGAGAAATGCTGAATCTACCAGAGAAAGATGATGTACAAAGAAGGACAGATTTTGAAGACTCACCCCTAACAGAGGAATTAATAGCAGAATTTATGAAATTGGGATACAATGAAGGATTGAGGACTCTCAGTTTGTTCAGAAGAAACAAATTACCACCTATTTGGGCTTGCTTCTTTCATGTGGTAAATAAATGTTTGTCAGGGAAGAATAGTTCTGCTGATCAAGGTTCTAAACAAATTCTTCAGATCTTTCAGGGCTTAGTGAAGAATAGGCATTATGACTATACTTTAATACTTTGGGAAGACATGAAGAATACATTTGAGAAGAATCAGAAAGCAATTCAGAGGAAAACAAAGGATGCTCCACTGACATACATTCCTTATATAAGGTACTGGCAAATTGTTATTTGGTATGCCATGCAGGAAAACAACACAATCTCAAGAAGAACAAATGAGAAGCATGGTCCCACATTTTATTTGGGTAAGATGACCTCAGTAACAAGACTTGAAAACTATCCCAATCATAAATTGTTGCCAAAATCACTTAGGAATTATATTCCAAGGGAGAGTGAGATTTTAAAAGCTTATTGCACCTCTATGGTAATTGAATTACCTCAAATCCCTACCCAAGAGGACCAACCTGAGAAGAGAGGTGAGGGGTCTAGTCGAATTAGAGAGGGGGAGGATGTTCAGATGGGTGAACATTCTAAGAGACTTGAGGGGGAAAATTCTGAGAGCTTGGTTAGATTTGGTGAGGAAAAACAGAATGAGAGTGGTGAGGATGAGAGATTGTCAACAGAGGTTCAAACAGAAAGAGATGCCTCTGAACCAGCTAATCATGACCAGGTAACCACAAATGCTATTGGTTCACATCTCTTGGTGTCCAATATTGAAACAAACACCATGGACCTAGTGGTGGATCTTGAACAACCCATCCATATCCACTCAGAAGCATTTCAACATGCTACTGTTTCACACAAATCCGGGGAACCATCCCAAACTCATTTGGAGGGAGGTGATAAATCCCAATCTATTTTTCAACACATTGAGTCTGAATATCACAGTCCTATTCATATTGAGCCTGAAATTCCTTCTGACACTTGCACAAATCAGGAATTTCGTATTCCTGAAACAACATTCATAGACATACCTAATGTTGGGTGTCGAGGATTGGATGGAAGTCCTGGTGAGGTGAACATTACAAAAGCGTCATTCAAACGTGCATCTGTTGTACAAAATGACTTTGTGTTATCTACAGGCCATGAGCCCTCTGGGCACATGAAAACTGGACCATCTGTTGGTTCAGGTTCACTGTTAGAAACTTCTGAATTTGAAAAGATTCAGAAACAAAACAAGGAGATGGGGGAAAAAGTAGAAAATTTGGAGAAGAAGGTGGAGGATTTGAATGATGAGATGTCAGATTTGAAAGTTGTGTTGGAGAAAAAGTTGATTTCTGTTGAAACCAAAGTAGATGATGTAAAGAAATCCTTGGATTCTCACAAAAAGGAGATCATGGATATAATGTCTGGTTTTCAAAAAGATATGTTAAAACAAATGCAAGGTATGCAGGAATCTATACTGAAAGCACTGAGTGTATCATTGGCTTCTACTTCAAAGCCTCTTGATCCTGTTCCTATTGCAGAAGCTGAACCTGAAGTTACTTTTAATCAGAACTTGAAAAGAAAGTTTGATGATAATGAGCCTCATGAGCCTCATGATCACGAAAGGCTTGAAATGTTCAGATTAAAAGAGTTGGTGAAGTACAGTGATGCAACTCTGAATTGGTTATTGATTAAAATGGAAGTAAGTGTGGAAACTGAAAGAGAGAGTTTAAAGAAGAGATGTATGAACTCTTTGAAGAGGAGGTTGGATCTTAGAAGAAAAATCAGAAACTGTAGTGAATGGTTGCTATCTGAGGTGAATCCCAAAAAGATTCTACATAATGATTTTGTGTTTCCTGCTGAGTATGAAGTGAATGAAATTTTGTCAGATGAAGTTGAAGAAGTCTAGAACACAACACCTCAGAATGTGCAGATAACTAGTTTTGATCAAGCTGAACAGTCTGAACCCAAAGAAGATGAAATATCCATTGATCTAAATGTATACTTTCTTGAATTTGATTTGCCTGAGTTCTTCAAACCAAAAGAAGTACAATTCTTGGACGTGTATTATGATAGACCTAAGGAGACTCAGATCTGGTTGGCTGAAAAATCAAGATGTCTTGGCAAAACAAAGCAAGCTGTTTACTCAGATTTTCTAATCACTTGAATCAGAGAATTGAAGGTTAAGAAATTCAGAAAGATGGAGTACTTATCCTTTGAAGTTCTGAGAGAAGATGGCAAGGTTTATTACTTTACTGATGCAGATTTTGAGAAACTATCAGTGGTTGACTTCTACAGATTACACAGCTTTCTATGCTTCAAAGAGTCAAGCAAAGACAGAAATGAAAGGAAGGCAAGATGTGTGGTGATTGAGGCCATGTTCTACATCTTAAGGTGGCACTGTTATACAGATTTCCAAATAGCTTTGTACTTACAAAAGCCATGTGTTTATCTGGAAAATCCCAACACAGATCATGAACAGAAAAACGTGTTAAAGACTGGAACTCTCGCCCTTCAGATTAAACATTCAGCGAAACTGTTCACCATTAATGTTCTGAGTCTGTTCAGTCATTATGATGATCGCTGATAAGTTAGTTGTTTACTTATGATCCCTGAAGACAAGTTTCACGTCAACATAGGTTCTACGCTGAAGTCGAAGATCAAGCTCAAGAACCAGCGACAAGTCTCCTAATGAACTGAAGCGGATCAGCGAAGACTCAGATTTGTCCACTCAACGTGAAGTATCAAGTACAAGACTTCAGCTATTGCTGAACTTTATCATTCGATGAATAGAAAATGATAATCGCTGAATCAACGAAAGCTGATCATGAAGTCCTCCGTACAAAGTACTTTTGTCTTAACCCCCCTTGCACGACTCCGTACGAAATGTCAGAAAATAACCTCCGACTGTCTGAAATCGTACAACCACTCTGATACTACACTGTTCATCCATGCGGCTACTAAGGTTGTCAACCAAGGTCAATGACATGCAACCAACCAGCTGATGACACGTGTAAAGTGTATACTGACTTGCATTAAATGCATGCAGTATATAAAGAGTTGAACCCACTTCTTTTGAAGTAACTTGCTAACTTTGGACAAGTTCAATCTCTTATCTCAAGATAGGTTATTATTAGTAATTTCCTTATTTCTCTTAGTGCAAGAAACCTTAGTGTTCCAACTTGTTTAGATTTAGGTTTATCCTTAATCTTTTTTCCGCAACAAGCTGTAAATTGTTAATGATTTATCAATAAACAATTTAGAAAAGTAAAATCTGTGTGTTTGTATTCAACCCCCCCCCCCCCCTTCTACAAACTTGTATAGGCCTTCGGGACCAACAAGTGGTATCAGAGCAGATTTGTTTAATCTCATAAACAAGATCTAATCTAAGATATTTCTCTTCCTTGCTATTATCTGAAAATGGCCACCAACACAAACACAAATTATATAGACAATGGTTCTCTTGCTAAACCCCCTAGATTTTCCAAAGATAACTTCAACTCATGGAAAAATAGGATGACACTCTTCTTAGAAGGTGTAGACCCTACTATGCCTTACTATCTCGAAAATGGTCCATTCATCCCTGTAAGAATTGATGCTGCTGTTCTAGCCGCTGAGAATAGACCTGCTATTCCAGAAAGGCTGGTACCTAAGGAAATCTTTCAATGGACTGACGAAGATAAGAAGAAGGTGGCTATAGATACAAAAGCCAGATCCATACTATCCATGGATCTTCCTGACGAAGTCTACCATTCCGTCATGAATGTGAAAACATCAAAAGCCATGTGGGACACAATATGTGTTCAGTATGAAGGAACGTCTGAAGTCCAGGACTCAAGAAAGATCAACCTGGTAAGACAATACGAAAGCTTCATTTCTGGTAAGAATGAATCTCTCTCTGAAGTTCACCAACGTTTTAATTGTTTAATTATAGATCTGAAAACTGTTGGTAAGGAATATTCTAACTTTGAAGTACTGACAAAGTTTCTAGAATGTTTACTTGAAAGCTAGGACAATTATGCTATGTGTCTCAAGCTATCAAAGGATCTAAAATCAATGACCCTTTCAACCTTATATGGAACGTTGCTGAATCATGAGCAATCGAGCCATCTTAAGAATAATCTTGTAAAAGATTCCAAAAGCACCCATGTTGCTTTAATCTCAGAGGAACCTTCTACTCAGCGACCCTCGGTCACTATCACTGAGTTAGAAAGTAACTCTGAAAGGTCATCAGATTCTGATTCTTCAGATGATGATGAATCTTTGGCTCTCCTAACTAAAAAGTTCAGGAGATTTGCCAAAAAGAAAATGTTTAGAAAGAACAAACCTCTTTCCATAACTGACAAGCCTAGATCATCAGCTTTTGTTGATAAGGCTACTGCTACTTGTTTTAACTGCGAAAAGACAGGACATTTCGCTAACGAGTGCAGGTCTAAGAACGTTTCTAGGCCCTCAGCTTTTACAAAGAAACCCTTTGTTCCAAGGAATATAGATGACAAATATTTAAAGCTGAAAGAAAAATATGCTAAGCTGAAAAGCTTTAAGAAGAAGAATAAAGGCCTGATGGCTGACTATGATTGGGCTGCTTCTGATGAAGAAGCATCATCATCTGACTATGAAGATGATGAAGCAAATCTATGTATCATGGCCAAGATTGAAGAAGAGGAAGAAAGTTCAGACATTCCCTCCACTTCAACCTCTGCTAATCAGGTTAAGAAGGGTATCTGGTATCTCGATAGCGGATGCTCTAGACACATGACTGGAAAGAAAAGCATGCTCGCTGAATACAAGGAAGAGAAGGGTCCCTCTGTAACTTTCGGTGGAAATGGAAAAGGACATACCCGAGGGTATAGTGTACTTTCAAATGGTACAACCTCCTTCAGAAGAGTCACGTATGTTGAAGGGCTGAAGCATAATATTCTAAGCATCAGTCAGCTTTGCGACACGGATAACAAAGTAATCTTTACTAAGGAATCCTGCTTTGTCGCTGACAAAAAGGAGAAGATAGCTCTCGGCGGTTATCGTTTGGAAAATGTTTATGTAATAAACATGGACTCAACAACCACTGAGAACTCCTGTTTCTTCTCAAAGGCCTCATCTGATGTCAACTGGCTATGGCATAAGAGGCTATCTCATCTAAACTTCAAGTCACTGAACACTCTTTCTTCAAAAGAGTTAGTCACTGGTCTACCTCAGCATTCATACGCCAAAGAGTCTTTATGTTCAGCGTGTGAAAAAGGGAAGCAGACCAAAGCAAGCTTTAAATCAAAGCAAGTTTCTTCAGTGTCATCTCCTCTACAACTACTCCATATGGATTTGTTTGGCCCTGTTAACAAACAATCCATCGCTGGAAAGAAATATACGCTGGTCATAGTTGATGAATTCTCTCGCTTCACTTGGGTAATGTTTCTCCGTTCTAAGAGTGACACCCCTGAAGAACTCATCACTTTTGTTCGGAAGATGGAAACCCTGAACAATCTGACCGTTCGCTCAATAAGGAGTGATCATGGGACTGAATTCAAAAACAGTTCTCTTGATTCCTTCCTTGAGAGTAAGGGTATTTCTCACAACTTTTCTTCAGTGAGAACACCGCACCAAAATGGAGTCGCTGAAAGAAGAATTAGAACAATTATTGAAGTTGCACGTTTAATGCTCAACGATTCTCACCTGCCTACTCAGTTTTGGGCAGAAGCTGTCAACACTGCTTGTTTTACGCAAAACAGGTCGTTGATAGTTAAAAGATTCAAAAAGACAGCCCATGAACTCTTTCATGGGAGAAAGCCTTCAATCAGCTTTCTTCACATCTTTGGATGTCAGTGTTTTATACTGAACAACAGAGATGCTCTTGGAAAGTTTGATCCTAAAGCTGATGATGGAATCTTTCTTGGATACCCCTCAGTTTCCAAAGCCTTCAGAGTCTTCAACCGTAGAGGACAAACTGAATCAATGGATGTTTTCTCATCTTGGTGATTCAGAGGATATTCCCACTACTCATGCTCATCCAGTAGAAGATGATAGTCCTCCTATCATTCCAAATATGCATAATAGTGAAGTTGAAACTTCTTGGGTCTCAGCTGTCCCTATAAACACTATACCTAACGCTGAACCAAATGTCTCAGACATTCCATCTACTTCTCAGCAATCAGTGAATATAATGACAACTGCATCCATTCCTCTCTTGGCTGATACTCCCGACGTCACTGAAGCTTCATCTTCAGCTCCTCCAGTTCAAGTTGAGTCAGCGTCTCACACTCCGGCTCAGCGATGGACTATAAATCACCCAATTGATCAAATTCTTGGTGATCCAAACGCTGGGATTCAGACTCGATGAAGTGCAGGTAATATTTGTTTATTTGTAAATTTTATTTCACTAACTGAACCAAAGAAGGTAGATGATGCCCTCAAAGATCCAAACTGGGTCCGCGCCATGCAAGAGGTTCTGAATTCGAATGAAACAAAGTTTGGAAACTTGTTCAGAGACCAATTGATAAAACAGTAATAGGCACTAAATGGGTCTATCGAAACAAATTGGACGAACATGGTACTGTAACCCGCAACAAAGGTCGACTTGTTGCTCAGGGATACAGACAAGAGGAAGGTATAGACTATGACGAAACATTTGCTCCAGTAGCAAGACTTGAATCTATTCGTCTATTCTTAGCATATGCTGTACACAAAAACTTCAAAGTACATCAGATGGATGTTAAGTAAGCGTTTCTAAATGGAAAACTGAATGAAGAAGTGTATGTGGAACAACCTCCAGGATTCTCAGATTCTAAGCGTCCAGGTTATGTTTATAAACTGGATAAGGCACTTTATGGCTTAAAGCAAGCTCCACGTGCATGGTATGACACTCTTTCCACTTATCTCCATATTGAAAAATATGAGCGAGGTAAAATTGACAAAACTCTATTTTTTAGAAAACTGAAAGGTCATATCATTCTAGTTCAAATATATGTTGATGACATTATATTTGGTTCTACTAACCCTGAGCTTTGTACTCGTTTCGCTGATAGAATGAAAGATGAGTACAAAATGAGCATGATGGGTGAAGTAACATATTTCCTTGGTCTTCAGATTAAGCAAACTGAAAAAGGAACTTTTATCAATCGGGGAAAGTATGTTAAAGATATGCTGAAGAAATTCGACTTAACTGAAAGTTCAGCTATGAAAACCCATATGGCACCACCGCTGACACTTGATAAGGACACTAAGGGTGTTCCTGTCAATGTCACGCTGTACCGTGGGATGATCGGCTCACTATTGTATCTTACAGCTAGCCGACCCGATATTATGTTTGCAACATGCTTGTGTGCACGATATCAAGCTGAACCTAAGATATCTCATATGAAAGCTGTAAAGCGAATTTTTCGATATCGTAAGGGTACAACGAATCTAGGTCTTTGGTATCCCAAAGATTCAGGATTCGATCTAACCGCCTATTCAGATAGTGATTTTGCAGGTTGCAAAATGGATAGGAAAAGCACCACAGGAGGATGTCAGCTCCTGGGTGGAAAGCTGGTATGTTGGAGAAGTAAAAAGCAAAATTCAGTGTCCACTTCCACAGCTGAAGCTGAATATGTAGCTGCTGGAAGATGTTGTTCTCAAGTCTTGTGGATGAGAAATCAGCTACTAGACTATGATCTTCAGCTCTCCAAAATTCCAATCTATTGCGACAGCACAAGTGCCATCGCTATAGCAAACAATCCAGTACTACATTCAAAGACCAAACATATAGAAATCAGATATCATTTTATCAGAGATCATGTGATGAATGGTGATATAGAACTTCATTTTATCCCAACTGATTATCAGTTAGCTGATCTATTTACCAAACCTCTTGATGAGACAAGATTCAACTTTCTCAACAGCGAGCTTGGAATGCTGAACTTTGAAGGATAAAATCTTCAGCGGTTCACATTGATCAGCGATAGGATAAAATCAACTTGTATAACCCATTCTATCATCTTCTCTCTGAATAAACTTGATTCACTAATATCAAGGTATGTTTTTCTCTCTCTGACAATTGCATGAAAATGCAAGATTTCAAAACAAAATGCATCGCTGAATATCTCTTCCTTAACAGCGATATTTTGAAATTTCTTAAAACCATCGCTGAATATTTTCATTCAGTGCTTCATGTTTTCAAAAGAGTCCCTGAGTTTTTCAAAACCTCAGAGACAACCAAGAATATGAAAGGACAGTTGTGAGGTCATTGCAACGGATAAAACCCCGGCACGTTTTCTCTTCCTGACACACGTTTGCACGTCTCGTTCATACTTCCAATCAAATGCAAACACGTGTCCGTGTCATGATGAAAATCTTTTCCCGCTCAAGATTTTCTCTCTCTAATCTCTCTATATAAACAAATTCTTTGTTTATATTTTTCTTTTACGCGATCAATCTTCCTCCGCAAGAAAGAATTCACTGTTGCATTTGTGATTTCAAAATCTTCAAGAACTGTTCATCATCTTCTTCATCAAACATCAAGGTTAATATGTTCTTATTATTTACCGAATGCAAATAACTTGTTTCTGATCTACTCTTTGTTTTAACAAGATCAAACAAAAGAACTTCTTAAAATGAAATCATTTTCTTTCATGATTTTATGAACACAACCATTTCATGGTTGTTCTTCGAGTTTAAATGCGAAAATCTTAAACTTGTTCTTCACACATTCGTTTTTCCAGAATCTATTTCTTCATAGAAAACTGGATAACAAGAATAAATGGGTTTTCTATTTCATTTCTTAAAATCAAGAAAAACCCTAATCTTCATTAAGACATTTGTGTCTGAATGAAATGAATAAAATTTGAACCATCTTAATGGAAATTCTTTCCACATTAAGATCATTCTTATTTGTTACCATCTTTGGTTGAACTGATAATACAGAGAAATGGCTTCATCTAACATTCCTGCTACCGCTGAGAACATCTCCGCTGATTCTAGGGAAGTAGACATCCTCAAGGCTCCTCAAGTCAAGTTTGCCCTTGACAAATTGGATTGGACTAAGGTGAATAACCTCTATGCGCTTTTCGAGTATCCTCCTCGAAAGCAAGTCACACATCTAGATGATGCTGTGAATTTCCTAAAGAATTGCTGCATCTCCACAGCCCTGACCATAACACCTCCTGCTCACCAGCTCTTGCTCTCACAATTCTGGTACTCAGCCAGACACTCTCAACTACCTTCAGCCAAAGACCCCTCCAAAACAATCGATTGCATCCTCTGCGACATCGAATATGGCACGATGAAGATCACCCCTGCCATTATTCGCAAAGCTCTCAGCCTTCCAATAGCTACCAAGGAAAAACCGTTTGTTCCCGTCCCTGACCCCAAGAAAAACTCAGACAGGGAAGCCATCATTGCATTTTTCGATGCAATGGGCTATGTATGGGAAACCGGCAGAGCCATGAAGGCCGAGAAGAAGCTGACGATTATCAAGAAATCGAAAATGCCCAGCGAGATGAATTTCATCTTCGCTCATATTATCAGCTGTATGACTGCAAAGAGCGGCTCCTCTGACCAAGCCGCCAAACCTCAGCAAGCAATGGGGTATGCACTGCTGAAAGGTCTCAACATAGACTGGGCATCGATTATCTATGATGACCTAGTTCTAAGGGTGGACACCGTCGCTGACAGACCTCCATGGGTTCCCTACCCCCGATTCATCAGCGCCATCTTCCAATATGGCCTGAAGGATAGCTACCCAACTGAAGGTGACCTGAAACTCTCTCAGGTGGGCCCAAAGATACCCGACTTCAAACCGATGGTGAATGAGGTACGTCTTTCTACACTCTTGTCTCTTCTCAACCCTTCTTCTTCTCATTCTGTGGCTCCTTCAGCGACAATACCCATCGCTGATACCCTGGCCACAAAATCCTCTCCTTCTAAGAAAAGGAAACATTCTTCTACCCCACTTGGTTCTAAAAGGATCAAAAAAACAAAGGAGCAACCCCAACAATCTCATGCTGAAGACTCCTCAGCTCTTTTTGCAGAGCTGAAGGAACGTTCAGTGGTACGCTCTGCCACACCTGAACAAGCCATCCCTTTAATCCCAACTTCAGCGTCTCTAAACGCTGAGGTTACAAACTTGGAACCTACCCAACCTCCTTCAGTCTCTCAAAAGACTGATGAAGTGATTGTCAGCGAATCCAACGCTGAACTCAGAACCCAACCCCCATTCTTATCCTTCGCTCCTCCCTCCACTCATTTGGTCTCTACTCCAGATCTCGCTGGAGCTGCCATCATTTCTACGGAACCTAAAGCTGATTCTCCAGGAATGATGAAGACAGGACCTGCAGAACAATCCATGGGCACTTTTGAAGATGACATGGAACTTTACTCAGGAACCCGTGATTTTGATGAATTCACCAATCCTCCTGCAGGTACACACCAACCCATAAACACTGTGACTAAACCCCAAACATCTGAGGTTTCCTATGTTCACAAGTTTTTATATGTTACATGTCCTAATTTGGGAGACATCAACTCCTCCTTGAAAGCTGTGAAGACAACGCTGACAGATCTCACCACCACTCTTACTAATAACTCTACAGCTGTAACAAACGCTGGAGAGAATCTGAACAAGCTGACAACGGTGGTGGAGAAGAAGGCTTCCACAGATGACATGAAGCAGGTGGATAAAACTCTCAGCGACTTCTCCAAGGTGCTCGCTGACATCTACACAGACTACACCTCTCTCAAAAATTCAGTTTCATCCATGTCCAGCGAGGTTACATCGCTGAAAACATCGGTTGGACATCTAGAGGGGGATATGTCTTCTATGAAGACTGACTTAGGCTCTATAAAGACCGAAGTTAGTTCGATGAAAACGATGATCGAGCAGCTGCTACACAAAGCGAATACTCCTGATCATGCTCCTGCCCCTGTCCCTGCATCTGACAACTTCACAGCGGCGGATCGCACTGAGCTAAAGAAGATCAATCCTGCTATTTCTGGCCTTGAAGACAGAATAGCAAAGATTGAAGTTTGTATAGGTCTCTCTGGCCAAGAAGACAGAGAACCTACCAACGCTGGTGAATCTACCCATTCCTCCCCCAGTCATCATGAAAAAGAGGGGGAGAAGAGCGCTGAAGACCTCTCCAAAAGCGCTGAAGACCTTTCCCATGATGAATCTATCAGGGGAGAGAAGACGAATACTGAAGAAACCACCGCTGGACCTCAGGGAGATGAAAACCCTGAGGAAACCGAGAAGCTCGCCTCTGTATCTGAGGGGGAGCAACTTGTTAGCTTCAATCTTCCTAATCATAGAAGTATTTAAAAGTAGTGAAAAATAGGCTAAGTGAAGAAAGCCTCTTACAGAGGCTCTGTCGAACTTACCGAGAGATCAAGGTCAAGAAGCTACAGAAGCTAAAGAGGCGCCCTACAGAAGCTCTGTCATACGCGCAAAGAAGACCAAAGACTCGGAATCCGGTGAAGACTGCTCTTATAAGGACCAAACCGCAGAACCTATGTGGCACTTCACAGAGCCTCTGCGGTCTTCAACAAAGACTTCAAAGATATTTATAATATATTGCTACTGTTACAGGACCTGTTCATCAACTTGCATGGCAACGTACCCTGTCCAACTACAACGTGTCAAACTCTGGTTGGATTCAATAGGGCTTAGTACATAATAGACGTCTGCTGCATTAAATGCAATACAACACGTCCAACTGTTCATGCCGTCCTTTGTGAATAGTAGCATATGCTTTATGGTCCCCTTAGAGTAGTATATAAGGAAGACTCATGTTGAGTTCTTCCTAGCTATCTATCCATCGATCGATCAATCGAACAATCGAAACAAGAATTCAAGAGAGAAAAACATCACAAGAACACATAGCTTTAAACACTTTGAGAGTCATATCTGTTTTAAAAGCTTTGCTTACTCACTGTTCTTGAATCTGTTCTTAATATATATATTCAGTAAAGTTTGAGAAATTATTTCCTGTTCACTTTTTATTTATATTATGTTCTAAATGTATCAATCATATCTGTTAGTTATTCAAATACGCTTCCGCATCAAACATAAATTCGAACTAATAGATCTGACAATCTTGTATAAGCAAAACGGGAACCAACAATTGGTATCAGAGAAAAGCTTGATTATCAATATCAAGTGATCCTCGTTTTTACAAGATTAGTGATAGAAATCATTTTTTTTCTATTCCTCATCTCTAGGTTAAAACTCCATTAAAGTGTACTCTGGGAACTGTTCTAACCCAGAAAACTTTCCAGATCTTCAGACTCACACTCTTTAAATCATAATATCTTTTCAGAACCTTAAAAATGACAAATACAAATAACTTCTTTACTGCTGGTTCACTCACCAAACCTCCTACTCTCCTACGAGATGAGTATCCTCAATGGAAGATAAGAATGGTTCATTTCTTTGAGGGTACTGAAAAAAATCTAGTACAATATCTTTACAACCTTCCTCCTGTTCCCATGATAGCAGTACCACGAGTACCAGCTACTGCTGAATCTCCAGAAATCCCTGAACATCAAAAACCAAAACCAAAAGAAGAATGGTCAAATGAAGACAAGGAAGAAGATGAAGTTGTACAGAAAACAAAAAGAATCCTGATAATGGCTATCCCAAACGAGCCTTTTCAATCCTTAGATGCATGCGAAACTGCGCACGATCTTTGGAAAGAATTAGAAAGACAGTTGGAAGGGGGTGCTAAAACACAGAAGAACCGAAGGGCACAGTACATAAATGAATATCATGCATTCAGAGCCTCTGCAACAGAATCTCTGCAAACAACGTACGATAGGTTCAACTCTCTCATAAACAAATGTAGAAAGTCTGGCATTCACAGAACCTCGGAAGAAATTAACGTCATGTTTCTAAAGAGTGAATGATGAGTGGCTTCAACTGTCTATGTCTTTACAAACAAACCAAGATCTAGACTCATGGACACTCTCTGATCTCTATGGAACACTAGCTGCACAAGAGCCTCAAATAGCACATGCTAAAACAATAGCCATTGCACCATACGCATTGGTTAGTAAATCAACAGAGACTACAGAGAGACCAAGAAATGAGAGAGCAACAGAGGAGAAGAAGAATGAGAAGAAGAAGATAGTGATGGTTGATAGCGAAGAAGACGAGCTGATAGAGGAAGAAATAACTCTTGCGTCATTAGCTAAATCATTGGCTCTATTGACAAGAGAGTTCAGAGGTAACCAAAGAAATTTTGGAAATGACAGATATAGCAGAGACAACCAGAGAGATAGAATAGATGATGAAAGAAGAGAAGAATCAATTGACCTACAAAGGTCAGACTACAAAAGTGACCGACAGAGGTTGAGCGACAGAAACTACAGAGGAAATGACCGACAGAGGTCAGATGACAAGGTAGGCCACACACAAGAATGCTACAAATGTGGTAAGCCTGGTCATTATGCAAACGAATGCCGAACAGAGAAAGGTGGAGACCAACAGAAGTCCGACGATCGAACTGGAAACACCTCCCAAGGTTGCTTCAACTGCGGCAAGCCAGGACATTTCGCAAAAGATTGCAGAAGTAGACAAAATCGCCCACAGAAGGACTCAGCTTTTTACAAAAAGAAGGCTGAATATTATGCACAAAAATCCCTAATGGCGAATAAAGGGCATTCTGAAGCAAATAAGGAGGACTTCGAGTCAGACTCTACCTCTGATGATGAATTCACCACCAATGCCCTGTTCTGTGGCATGGCAGAAGTCGACTCGGGCACTGACAATGAAGTATCCATTTCAAACTCTACCTCTTGTATTAAATATGTAGAAAGTGATTCAGTTAGACTTAACATTGAACTGATTGAACTCAAAGAGATAAATGAAAGTATTCAGAAAAGACTCACCTTTAATGAGAGAGAAGTAAGGCTTCTCACTCAAGAAAAAGCCAAAATTTTTGAAGAAAAAGAAAGAGTAGAAAAATATTGGAGCAAAAATGTAGATCCTTTAAAAAGGCAAATTTCTGAATTAACCTCTGCTTTAAAATTCAAAACTAAAGAGCTTTCAGTTTCTAGGAGTGAAACAACTGACATAAGAACTCTCAAAGAATACTTTCAAAAAGAGAGAGAGGTACTTTGGCAAGATCTACTCAGAAGAGAGGTTTTACTTAAAAACTATAAAGATGCACAGAAGGTGTATGAGAAAGTAAACTCACAAATAGGAAGACGAGGTATAGGGTACGATGATATTACACTAGGTGTTGAAGGCAAAAGACTTAAACCTCTGTCTTCTCTGTTTGTGGTAGGAAAAACAAATAAACCAATTTTTCCAAACTTACTCTCTGTAAGTAAAAGGGTTAAAATCTCTGAAGAACCTCACTTGAGGAAACATACGAAGATGATCAATGTGTAGTTTGAAAACACAGATTCATCATCTTCAACCTCTGTCAATAGAGGAATCAAACCAAAGAAATATCTGAAAACACAAGATCAGATTGGTATCTTTAAGTTTGGTAAACCAGAGACTCAAACACAGGTCGCTTTTGTCTGTATGATAGATGTCAAAAAGAAATTATCTGCAAAAGCCCCTGAGTTTAAACCCATCTTTTCAGAAGAAAATCTTAAAAGATCAATTGAAAAAGAAATTTTGGAAGTTTTGAAATCAAATGTTTTAGAAAATCTCTGTACATCTTCTATAGATCAAATTCTCGCTGAAGATATCTCATCTAAAACCTCTGCCATCTATGAAAGTTTTTCTACAGAGGAAGAAAACTCGTACGATACATACTCAGAAAATCCAGCCTCTGTCGAAAGAAATGACTCAACCTCTGTATATGAGGACGATTCATCCTCTGACGACTCATAGACTGATTCTAAATCAGGGATAATTCAATGTGACACAAAGGATGTTAAATTCTCCTCTGAGGTTCTTAACAGAACAATTTCTCCAAAAGAGAAAATCACAGAGATACCTATCTGTCCAGATTTTCTAAAAATGTGTATACAAGTCAAAACCTCTACAGAGCTTGATAATTTGAAAAAGGCCTCTGAAAATCCTAAAAGCTCAAAATTTTCAAAACCTTTAAAGCATGAAGCTAACAAATATCTTTCCTCTGTGACAGTGAAGACAGACGTTCACCACAGAAGAGACTCACAGAAGGCAGGACCTAAACAAGATTTTTGCAAAAAACATTCTAGTATTCATAGATCTTCTTGTAATAGGAAATCTAATGTTAAGAACGAATGTAATGCCTCTGTGACTCAGTTCAATGAATTCAAGGAAAAGTTCAAACAAATCACGTCTCATATTAAATATTGTCATTGTTTTGATCTTATGTTCAGATTGAAAAATCACTTTTCAAGTCAGATTGCTTACTCTCCACTAAAATTCAAACTCCAAAGTCAAAACCTAGAGAGATACAATCTGATCTTTCTACAAAAGATAAAATGTATTTCAAGAATGCTAAGGCAAACTTGAAAAATTCTAACAATATTGGACCCATATGGATATGGGTACCTAAGTCTCTGTGATTGTCTTACAGAAGCGGTATGTGCCAATTTGGTATCTTGACTCCGGATGCTCAAGGCACATGACTGGCGACAGAAGTTTACTATCCACATACAAAGAAACATACGATGGTGGATCTGTAACTTTTGGAGACAACAAGAAGGGACACATCAAAGGCTATGGAGTCATACAGAAGGAAAACGTCTTTGTATACAAAGTTGCATATGTGAATGGCCTTAAACACAACCTACTCAGTGTAAGTCAACTCTGTGATACAGGATTTGATGTCTTGTTCAAAAGGACTTTCTGCTCTCTGCAAAGTGAAGACACAGGAATGGAACTTCTACGAGCCGAAAGAAAAGGTGATCTGTACCTAATGAACTTTTGTTCAACAACCAAGGACAAAGTTTGCCTTGTAGCTTGCGAAAGTAAAGAAGCCTGGTTATGGCATAACAGGTTCTGTCACTTTAACTTTCACACCTTGGATAAATTGGTCAAACTTGATCTAGTTAAAGGTTTGCCTAATGTTAAATTTAATAAGGATCACTTGTGTTCTGCCTGTGAGATGGGAAAACTCAGAAGAGCTTCCCACATAGGCAAAACAGATGTGTCGTGCACTAGGCCTCTGTACATGCTTAATTGATGAGTATTCGCGCTAGGCCTCTATACCTCTGCGGTCCTATTGCCATACAGAGCCTAGGTGGCAAGAAATATATACTTGTCTTAATTGATGAGTATTCGCGCTTCACATGGGTTGAATTTGTTCGAAAGAAATCGGATGTTCCAATCATCTTGATTAATCTAATGAAAAGAATCCAAGTTTTTTATGAATGCAGAATACAGAAGTTAAGAAGTGACAATGGCACAGAATTTAAAAACTCTGTCATTGAAGCCTATCTTTCTACAGAAGGAATATCACAGAACTTCTCTGTCGCACGCACTCCACAGCAGAATGGCGTAGTCGAAAGGAAGAATCGAACGATCGTGGAGGCCGCAAGAACTATGCTATCAGCATACGGATTACCGATGAACTTTTAGGCAG
This sequence comes from Saussurea involucrata, assembly GCA_033807775.1. Taxonomy (NCBI): domain Eukaryota; kingdom Viridiplantae; phylum Streptophyta; class Magnoliopsida; order Asterales; family Asteraceae; genus Saussurea; species Saussurea involucrata. Next base: position 111,047,304 of record CM066319.1, on the reverse strand, counting down.
AAGCAATTTCTACCGCTTGTTACACACAGAATCGGTCAACCATTGTGAAAAGACACATCAAGACTCCTTACGAACTGATCAACAAAAGGAAGCCAAACATCAAGTTTTTCCATGTGTTTGGATGTAAATGCTTTGTTTTAAACGACAGAGATTCAAGAGGAAAGTTTGAAGTAAAAGCTGACGAAGGAAAATTCAATGGATACTCTGCCACTTCCAAAGCCTACAGAGTATACCTTACAAGATCTCACAAAATCGTAGAAAGTATCAATGTTTCTTTTGATGATTCATTCCAGATGACTTCTGAGCAAATCCGTTCAGAACTCGAACTTAAAAGAGAAACCTCTGGCATCTCGCAAACGAAAGAAGACTTGAATCTTCTATTTTTAGAGATGTTCCACGATGACATTGATCCTTCTGTTGGAACCATCAGAGTTTCTGAAGAACCATCCTCTGTTGGACAAAATCCTACAGGTATGACTCTAACTGGTCCAAATAATGCTTCATCTTCTTCTATAAATACTACAGATGCAAATGCCGAAGAAGAAAATGCAGAAGATGAAACATCAAGAAAAACGACCACAGAAGCTGCTGAAAAACAAACTCCACAATCCACAGAAGAACCAATTACAGAGGTAATTGAGGACCAAGACTATACGTCCTCAGAGGAACAAACTCCACCACCACTCATAAAAATCATTCCACAAATGGTAGAATCTTCTGCCAAGGTAAGAAGAACGACAGAGGCTATACAAGAAGAAGATCCACAAGAAGCTTCTGAAGAAAGGTTCGATGACATTGATGACCATCTTCCTCGCAACACTCAGTGGACAAAAAGCCATCCTCCAAGCCAAATAATCGGAGAACCTTCTGACTCAGTAACAAAGCACGATTGGTGGCCAAGGGTTATAGACAAGAAGAAGGCATAGATTACGATGAGACTTTTGCTCCTGTCGCACGGCTCGAAGCAATAAGAATATTCTTAGCCTTCGCAGCCCACAGAGGTTTTAAAGTCTATCAGATGGACGTAAAATCAGCTTTTCTCAACGGTGAAATCCAAGAAGAGGTTTACGTAAATCAGCCACCAGGGTTTGAAAGCTCAAAGTTCCCAAGGCATGTATACTACCTTGAAAAGGCTCTGTACGGACTGAAACAGGTTCCAAGAGCATGGTACGAACGACTTTCTACCTTTCTTCTAGTAAATGGCTACGATACTACCTTATTCTATAAACAGATACTACCTTATTCTAGTAAGAACGACTTTCTACCTTTCTAGTAAATGGTACGAACGACTTTCTACCTTTCTTCTAGTAAAGAGGCACAACAGATACTACCTTATTCTATAAACGTAAAAACAGTGAAATAATGCTTGTACAAATCTATGTGGACGACATAATTTTTGGGTCTTCTAACACAGAAGAGTGCAAAAGTTTTGAAAAACTCATGCAGAGTGAGATTGAAATGAGTATGATGGGAGAACTAACATTCTTCCTCGGACTCCAAGTCAAACAAACATCAGAGGGAATTTTTATAAATCAGGCCAAATATGTCTCTGACATTCTTTTCAAGTATAGCCTCTCTGATACCTCTACAATGAAAACTCCAATGGCCATTGGAAATAAGTTATCCTTAGATCCAGATGGCATCTCTGTAGAATGCACTCTCTACAGAGGCATGATTGGATCTCTGTTATACTTAACTGCAAGCAGACCTGACATTATGCATGCCACATGTCTTTGTGCACGTTATCAAGCTAATCCAAAGAAATCACACTATGATGTTGTGAAAAGAATCTTTAGATATCTAAAGGGGACCAAAAATCTCGGTCTCTGGTATCCACAAAACTCTGGTTTTAGTCTTAAAGCTTATACAGATTCAGACTATGGAGGATGCATGCTCGACAGAAAGAGTACCTCTGAGAGTTGTCAATTCCTATGTGGTAAACTAGTCAGTTGGACCTCCAAAAAGCAAAATTGTGTCTCAACATCCACTGCAGAAGCTGAATACGTTGCTACTGCTAGCTGTTGTTCTCAGGTTCTATGGATGAAGACTCAGCTAAAAGACTACGGCCACATCCTATTCAAAATACCTATCTTCTGTGATTCCAAGAGTGCCATTGCTATCTCTGCCAATCCTGTGCAACACTCAAAAACCAAGCATATCGATATAAGGTACCATTTCTTGAAACATCATGTTGAATACGGTACAATCGAGATGCATTTCGTGCCCACAGAATACCAACTCGCGGACTTATTCACCAAAGCTTTAGACGAGAAAAGATTCAATTTCTTGGTGGGTAAGTTAGGAATGATCAATATGATGTAAAAATCCTCTGTAAATATAGCTTTATCTTCTGTAAATATGTATATATTTCTAATTATTTTTGCTTTAATTAATTTATCTCTGTATGTAAGCTCTCAATCTTAAATAGTTCTTAAAATCACAGAGCTTCTGTAAATCTACTCAGAACCCCTGACAACCCTTACAGAACCTCTGGAAAATATGACCTATGTTCTATGCAAAACTTATCATTCTTTGATCCAAGCATAGGTCAAGGGGGAGCAAAAGGAAAATTCCTGATCTACAGAGGTGATTAGATCAAGGGGGAGCAAAAAGGGATCCTGAAATGATCTACAGAGGTAAAACTTTCAAGGGAAAGCCAAAGAAGAATGTCAATGAATCTATATCGACAGAAGTCAGACATCACTGCCGAGAAAAGAAGAACCAAAAGGTATGTCTCTCGCACAAAAGGTTTTTGAAAACAGTTTTCTAGGACACAAATTGTCAAATATGTCCTAAATATAATGTGGATAACATTTCAAAAATCAAAAGATCAAAAAGTTTCATAAAATTTGAGTTATGAGAAATTTAAGGTCATAGAGCTTCTACTGGGCTCAACAGAAGCTCTGCCAGAAATATGCTCTAAGATCGCAACTTTAACCTCTATCGATCTTTTGGAATGTTATCACGGAAACCAAACAGACTCACCATGACCTTCTCGAACAAAACTTTTTCCATAACATTTTTTTTCGGACACCAACTTTCAAATATGTCCGAAAAATAACTCTTAAAACAGATCAAAAATTGGATGATCAGAAAAGTTAATAGAATTTTCGTTATGAGATTTTTTCCCTCACAGAGCTTCTGCAAGTTCCAACAGAGCCACAAAACCTCTGCGAGTAAAAACTCTTAACTAAAAATCCTATTTGATCCTCTCCAATGCCTTTACAAAACGTTTTGGTTAAAAAGGAACCCCACAGAAGTCATGATAACAATGAGATATATGAGAAAGGGATACACATCAAAGATTTTCAAAATCACAGAACTTCTGTAAACTACAGAAGTTATGTGAATCTGTTACATGGGCATTTCTGTAGTAATAACGGTTACTTTTACTGAGAGTGAATTACATGTGGCTAAGAATAACCCCACGCGCCTAGCATTAATGGGCCGCGCACGACGTCCTGTCATCCTCTGACATGGCCTACGTGTCCCATTTTCATTGGGCGTACATGGAACGTTTTCTGTGGAAAGTTGAACCCGCCGTTCTAACTTGAGTTCGGATTCCAAATTTTAATCCATTACCATATATTTTACTCTTTCGAATTCTACCGTTTTACCCTCCTATAAAAACCAAGCTTACCCTCTCATAAACCATTTACAAACTCTCATTCTTCTTCGGCGAAACCTGCAAATTTCTTATTCTCAGTACCAAATGGCTTCATCTTCTCAAGCTATCTCCCCTGCACACTCTCCGGCGACCTCACCAGAACATTCACATGCTCATTCTGAACATTCAGAAAACCCCAACCCTGCCCAAAACATTGAACTAGAAGATTCCGGCGATTCAGCAGACTTTGCTCCAACCACACATCTTCAAAACTTCATAGCAAAGGATCATTTCGAAAAAGTACTACCAATCAAATCCAACAATTGCTATTTGGTCCCCTCACCCACTGCTTTCGGCGAAGCCCATGCCATTCTTCTAAACATAATGGAAAATCATATCCTCTTCCCTTTACTCTCAAGAACCCCAAAGAAAATTCCAGGAAGATATCTGAACCAGTTTTGGCAAAGTTGCCGATTTGATAAAGATGATTCTCTTATCAAAGGATACATTTCAAAACCCGACAAATCTGAGCATCTGGAAATCAAGTTCAATAGAACAATATTCTCACTTGAATTCAACCTACCAACAAGGGGTCTTCTTGGATTAAAGAAGTACGCAGAGCAACCAACAGACGACGAGATCTGTCATTTCCTAGAAATGCTTGGGTACAACACACCACTGAGGAAGAGAAATGACTTCCGCAGTGGCAGATTACCACCTCTGTGGAACACCTTGTTCTCAATTCTTAACAGATGCCTGGCAGGGAAGATAGGCAGTATTGACCAGAGCTCACATCAGATATTAACCATCATGTATGGGGTTTACTATGATCTTCCACTGGATTACGCGACCATAATGATGCAAGAGATCATTAACACCATCGACAGAAAGAACAACACAAGAAGGGTCAAAGAGAACGATCCTAAGTTTCTACCACCTCTGCAATTCCAAAGAATACTGGGAGTCTTGTTCGAACCTCTGTTGCTAATACAGAAATGGCCAATGGAAGGGCCAATTCCCAAACAGTTCCCAATGAGCAAAAATATTCCCACTGATCATGTAGATGGCTACACACACTGCAGACCTTTGTCAAAGAAACTTCTGAGGTATGCCAAGAATAAAACCCTTAAGAAAGAGTACATACGCGATCATAGAACTCCAAAACCGAGTCCTATGACACCCCCGCGTTTAGGTGTCCCCCTAGGAACAATGATTGCAGAACCTCTTTGTTGATCCCATTTTTGAGCAACAATAGAAGAAATATAAAGTCCATATTTAAATATATAGATAAGATATACATGAAGAACAATCATAAAGAAACTTATCTCATATTCATTGATGATTAAATATGGAGAGGAGAAATGTTGAAGAACACCACACTAAACATGAAACGACTCTCATAAGAAACTAGTCTATGTGTGTTTTTGTGTGCTTTCCATATTTCTCACTACTAGAAATAAGACTATGGACACCTCTTATATAGGGCCCATTACACATTAGATATTTAAGATATCTAAAATCTAGACAATATCTAAAATATCTATATAAAATATCTAAGTAAATATCTATAAGAAAATATCTAAAACATTAAAATATCTTTATAAAACATTCATTTAATTAGGAGCTAATTAAAGCTAACAATCTCCCCCTAATGTTTTATAAAGAAAGCAACATCTTATAGTCTCCCCTTTGCTTTCTTAAGAACCTTTGATGTTCCGTTCTTCAAGTCTTCAAAGCATCATGTGCTCCCCCTCAAATGTAGGCTCATCCACCGAGCTTTAAACGTGAATAACAGAGGATGGAGTGACATTTAAAATGTGACAAATGTAGCTTGACACCATGAAGAACCGTTGAGAGAACACCGTTCTTGAAAGCGGAAAGAGCATGAGTGAAATGCAATGCTTTCGGTCCAACACCTTGCAGCAGACTTTGAGGCTGAGTTTGGCATATCAGCACACATAATTTGAGAAAACTCAAATCATCAAAGTCGTGCATCTGTGAATAATCTTTCCAATGCCACTGGAATCGAGTAATTTGGAGCACCGAGTTAAAAGTTATGCGCATTTTTCTGAAGCAGCGCAAAGCTGACAGCAAGTAAACAAAAATCGGGCTCGGAGGTTCGATCGCAGAGGTTCTGTCCACAGAGGCTCTGTTGGATTTCACAGAGGCTCTGTGATGAACAGTACCACAGAGGTTGTTTGCTGCTCGGCAGAGGTTTGGTCGTTGCTTGGTTGAGGTTGGTCGCCGCTTGGTAGAGGTTTGGCGGCAGAGGTTTCGTCGTGGCTCGACAGAGGTTGTCTCTGCTCGGCAGAGGTTTGGTCGTGGCTGACAGAGGTTTGGTCGCGTGCGGCAGAAGCTTGGTCGCGTGCGGCAGAAGCTTGGTCGTGTGCGGCAGAGGATTGGTCGCGTGCGGCATAAGCTTGGTCGTGTGCGGCAGAGGCTTGGCAGAAGTGTTTACACTTACTTTGACACTAATTTAGACCATTTTACCTCTGGAGTTTGCAAAAACTCAAAACACAAACAACTTGAATTTGTTTGTTAGCTGTTCAGATCATCTTGAATCATCTCTTTTCGAGCTCGTACGACAAATATATGGTTGTTTTACCACAGTCGCGCAGATCTGTCCATCAGCTTTCCATCAGCACACTGTTGTCTACTTCAACGATGCATATGACCCTTATAAATTTCGAATCTCTGAATTCCCAAAACACAAAATCTATTCATCTGTGTCTTAGGAATCTAGGTCCTTTTGAATCGCATCAATCGGTGTTTTTATGAGTGAGATATGATCAGTTTAATACAGCAGCGCAAATCTGTCATTAAATCTGATTTGATGTAAAAGATAAGACGATCTTCATATAATTTTTAAAACCCTGAGTGCAGATCTCTAATTGATCAAGTCAGAAAACTAATTAGAAGAACTCAAAGTTTTTAAAAACGTTTCAGATCAGACTTTGAACATGTAACAAAACATCAAATCTTTCTCAAACAACTTTCTCAAGACCCAAATGATTTTGTTATCCATATATAAATGTTTATGAGCAGCGGAAGACAAACAAAATCTGGATCAAAGATAGTCCAATCTTGAAAATAAAGGTCAGATCAAACAAAGACCAACAACCTTACTACCAAGATGCAAAAAGCATTGCTATGGACTTAAGCACACACAAGGATGAGATCATAGATCAACCATCTACTTAGTGCTTATCAAATAAAACCAATGAATGAGAAAGAATAAAAAACACACACATGAAGTATATCAGAAACTAAACCATCTAAAACTTCCATTGTTGCATAGATGATCGATTTTGAAGAAAAGTTTATTCAATCGGCTCTGATACCAATTGTTGATCCCATTCTTGAGCAACAATAGAAGAAATATAAAGTCCATATTTAAATATAGAGATAAGATATACATGAATAACAATCATAAAGAAACTTATCTCATATTCATTGATGATTAAATATGGAGAGGAGAAATGTTGAAGAACACCACACTAAACATGAAACGACTCTCATAAGAAACTAGTCTATGTGTGTTTTTGTGTGCTCTCCATATCTCTCACTACTAGAAATAAGACTATGGACACCTCTTATATAGGGCCATTTACACATTAGATATTTAAGATATCTAAAATCTAGACAATATCTAAAATATCTATATAAAATATCTAAGTAAATATCTATAAGAAAATATCTAAAACATTAAAATATCTTTATAAAACATTCATTTAATTAGGAGCTAATTAAAGCTAACACTCTTTCCACTCAAGATGAAAAACATAACAAATTAGCAAAACACATGGCTATTCAACTTAGCTTCATAGCCAAACGTGCAGAGCTCATGGGAAAGAAGTCCTCTTCAAAATCAAAAAGGAGGAAAACTGCAGAAGGCACCTCTACAAGCGCTGCAGAAGATCAACCTTCACCTCCTCATGCCACAGAAATTGGCTCCTCTGCTCCTCCCTCTTCTCCAAAACAGAAGAAGAAAAGAAAATCAAAAACCACAGAGGAAGGGGCACCAAAACCTAAGAGGAGGAAAACCAAAAAGAAGCATGGTAAATCACTTGAGAAATTGGTTACCATAGAAGAGGAAGCAATCGAAGAAGAAAGAACTGTAGAAGAAGAAGATTCAGAAAAGAAATGACAGAAGAGGGATATCAATCGCCCCATCAATCCCCATATCGATTTGCTCACCAAGGAAACATTAACGATTTCCTACAGAACCCCGACATTGCCAACACTTTAAATACAGCAGGGTGGACGGCACAACCTCTCGACCACCATTCCCCAGAAGAACAATACTTATCTATTTCCGGCATTGACACACATCTGCAAGAAGTTGATCAAACACCCAGAGATCAATCATCTAAGACACCTATTATTCTACAGAACACCTTCATTCAGCAAGGATTGGACGTTCACAGAAGGAGTCCAAGCCCAACTTCAGAAGAAATAGGACAAACAGAAGCTCAATGGAATAGAGATGAAGTAACAGAGACAAGAATAGAGGTCTCAGAGGTAGATTCAGACGAAGAAGAAGCTGTCTGGATACGAAAAGGTCTCTATCATCCACATGTCATGAAGTTGCACGGTTCTCATCAAATGTATGACTTCTTAGGCATAGAGAAAAGAACTTCAACAGAGGATAGGATAGAAACATCTGGAGGAAAAGAAAATGTAAAAGAAAAAGATGCCGAAGATGAAGAAGGCATACATCCCTCACCCCCTCCCAGTGCAACCCACACATCTAACTCCGCAGGTCTAGCTGCAGAAGGAGTTATTGAAATAGAGGAGCACAGCTCGATCCAAACCCAACCCAACCAGCCAGAAGTCACTCTTTCGACTTCTGCGCCCACAAAAACCGGGGAATCCATTCATAGGGAGTCTCCTCAAAGAGACTCACCTATAGTTCGTGATCAAACGCCCCAGATCACACTAGAACACCCTACAGAGGAATTCGTTTCCTCTGCCACGCACGAAATAGGGCCAACCCTTCTTTCAGAGAGAAGTAGTGAGCACAACGACGAAGAAACTCTAGACAAGTCTCCGAGTCAACAGAAGGATAATCTAGTACACACCTCTGGAGTGGATCTAGACAATGTCGTTCACAGAACTTCTGTAGAGTTTGAAGCACTATATGCTTCTGCTCGAAGATCAGATGGAAATCCTTCCACCCCCAACGTACAAACAAGGGTGAACGAAGGTGTCCCAGGAGCAGGGACTCACTCTGGAGACGAATGTGTTCCTCCAGAGGTTACACCAGGGACACAAGTATCAAGGGATGAGTTCCAAACCCTTGTCACCTCTGTGAACCAAACCATGAAAGAGTTGCAAAGCTCTTTCACATCTTTTGCAGAGAAAACATCAACGGCCTTGCTGAATCTGAACACCAAAATGGACAATCTGTCCACAGAGGTGAAAACAGCCATCATAGAGATGAAATCATCTGCGCAAACAACTGCAACAACTACAGCCACTTCTGCTGCTAAAGATTTTGGAATTACCGCAACTTCTGCATTCAAGGAATCAGTAAAACATTTCCTTGAACAAATGAACAAGCAATCCAACAAATCACAGAGCATCACACCCGCAGATCTATAGAAGGATCTGCAAAATGTTCAAGCAGAAGCAATGCGCAACACAATACTGATGCAGCCTAAAGACTACATGACCAGAGCACAGCTAACAGAGCTCGGCCAAAATGTCATAAACCAGGTCACTGAAGTCATTGTCTTCTTCACTACTGCAAATGCCAACTACGTCAAAGAGTTCAGAAAAAGCGTCGGTAGAATGCGCTTCAACACAGAAGCAGAGCTTGCAACTCTTTTCGGCCTCTGTGATGATGTATGTGCGAAGTTGATGGCCGCAGGAGCACAACTACCAAAGAAACCCAAAGCTTCCTGCAGAGCAGAGGGTACTTCTGATAAAAGTCAGGATGATTCTGATGATGACCATCCTGGTCCATCAGATAATCCTGAGGGGGGAATATAAGGGAGAACGCTACGACCAGAGGAATACAAGCTCCACCAATCGCAGCAGAACCAATCAGTCAAGCCCCTCCAGAACAAACCCAAGATCATCAACAAAATCAACAGACCACAGAGACAACACCCATCTCTGTGGAATCAACTCCTGAAGAAACCAATATTCCAGAAGCTGATCAGCATACCACAGAGGCAACAACCACCCCTGTGGTAATCAACTTGGAAAAGAGTCCTTCAACAAAATCAACAGAAAAACCCCAAACCATACCAAGAAGAAAGTCGATTGCCATCAAACCAAACAGAGCAACGACATCTGCGACCTCTGCTTTTTCTATTCTGAGAAAGATGCATAATACAATGTCTGATCGAATGTCGCAGAGAGAAGAAGAAAGGCACAGGTTCACATTAGCTTTCAAAATGGCAAGAAGATTCAATGTCCAATCATCACCAACAGAAATAGAGCTCACAGAAGAAGTCACCAAAGAACCTCCAACAGAGGTTACAGAGCAACTCAAGCCAACAGAACCATCGCCACAAAAGTCCTCTAAAACACAAGTGTCAAAACCTACAGAGGCAACCATCAAGCCAACAGAAGCACCAACCTCCAAACCTACAGAAGAAACAGGTTCTGCACCTCCAAAAGCCAAAGACAAGGGCAAAGCAATACTGACAGAAGAGCCCAAGAAAAAGAAATCATTGCCCAAGCCTACAGAGAAATTGATGAAGAGCGCCTTTGATGTCTTTCAAACTCCAAAGCCTGAAGAAGAGGATTGGGCATATGGATTAAAGCCTCTGACAGACATTCCTCTAACTGGTAGAGCTGCAGAAATTGTTCAAAAGATGGAGAGTCTCAGAAGACAAGTACCACAACCTGGTCCAACACATGAAGAGATGGAAGAAGTGGTATACAAATACCTTTATAAACAAACCTTTCAGACCAATCATCCAACAGATCATGTGACAGATTCAAGGATCAGAGAAGAATTTGAGAACATCTTCACAAGGACAAAGCCAAGAACCAAAGCAGATGTCTTCTCAATCCACAAGATCAAAAAGGTAATCTTCTGCAAATTCTCCTTTACAAGAACCTATCCAAGGGTCAGGTACAATCTTTACAAAGTCAGAAGAGAAGACAATTCAGAAACCACCTTCGCTGATGCTGACCTGAGAAATATCAATCCTTATGATCTACTTGACCTTCTGCAATGGACAAAGGACAACTACAACACATAGGTAAACACCAGAGCCTATCAAGTATTAAGAAAAGCAATGATGGAAAAGATTCTGATCTTCAGTATGATAGATTTTCAACTGGGAAAGGATCTTGGTCTCAAACATCTAAATTTACGACCACTAGAAGATCGCTGCCCACCCAACGCCGTGCCCAACTCTATCATTACAGAACCAAGATTCGGGTTAGTATTTCAAAACCCACAAGGCCAAATCAAACTATTTGTGTGCATGGACTGTCAGAAGTACGCAACTAGTACTCTGAACAAGTTCAGAGCAAGCCTTGTAAAATACAGAGGTACAGAGAAAATGGATAGAGATGCTGCAGATACTTTCATCCGAGAGATTGATGCCACAATCCGCCTAAGAGAACTCTGCATTAGTTTCTACAAAGAGATCAGAAGAATCGGAAGAGACAACAGAAGCTACAACGATTTCAAAGATGCCAAAATCTGATTTTCAAACCTCAAATCTCTGCAAACCAAGTCAAAAGTTTATCTTTCATTGTACTCAAATGTAAAATGCCTCTTGCATATTTCTGAATGAAAGAACTTTCGAGGTATTGTTTAACCTCTGTCTTATCTAACTTAGCTTAACTAAACTCAAGTTAAATTATTTATTTTTCACTACTTAGGGGGAGATTGTTAGCTTCAATCTTCCTAATCATAGAAGTATTTAGAAGTAGTGAAAAATAGGCTAAGTGAAGAAAGCCTCTTACAGAGGCTCTGCCGAACTTACCGAGAGATCAAGGTCAAGAAGCTACAGAAGCGCCCTACAGAAGCTCTGTCATACGCGCAAAGAAGACCAAAGACTCGGAATCCGGTGAAGACTGCTCTTCTAAGGACCAAACCGCAGAACCTCTGTGGCACTTCACAGAGCCTCTGCGGTCTTCAACAAAGACTTCAAAGATATTTATAATACCTTGCTACTGTTACAGAACCTGTTCATCAACTTGCATGGCAACGTACCCTGTCCAACTGCAACGTATCAAACTCTGGTTGGATTCAATAGGGCTTAGTACATAATAGACGTCTGCTGCATTAAATGCAATACAGCACGTCCAACTGTTCATGCCGTCCTTTGTGAATAGTAGCATATGCTTTATCGTCCCCTTGAGTTCTCCCTATCTATCTATCCATCGATCGATCAATCGAACAATCGAAACAAGAATTCAAGAGAGAAAAACATCACAAGAACACATAGTTTTAAACACTTTGAGAGTCATATCTGTTTTAAAAGCTTTGCTTACTCACTGTTCTTGAATCTGTCCTTAATATATATATTCAGTAAACTTTGAGAAATTATTTCCTGTTCACTGTTTATTTATATTATGTTCTAAATCTATCAATCATATCTGTTAGTTATTCAAATACGCTTCCGCATTAAACATAAATTCGAACTAATAGATCTGACAATCTTGTATAAGCAAAACGGGAACCAACACAACTCGAAGAAGAAGCTGAGAAAACTGAATCCGAAGCAGAAGATGATGAAGTCGTCGACATCCCTGATGATGAACCATCTTCTTCTCCAAAGAATGATGATGATGATGACGAAGATGACGATGACTTCTTTATCGTCAAACCTGCTCTAAGGATCAAAGCTCTTAAGGGAATCTCGATAAATGAACCTTCAGGGGAGCGGACAAAGGCAAAGCCCTCAGACTCTGGAGCTGAGAAAGGCAAAGGCAAAAGCGTCGCTGAAGAAGACAATCTGATGATCTTGCTTGAAAAGCCGGTTTGTCAGGTATACTAAACGTCTCTCACTTCATCCCTCCACTTTCATACACTATCAGTTCTACTACCCAAGCCTATACACTTGAACCAATTCTCTCTATCTGATTCTACCCAAGTTCTTACTCGTAAGATCGCTGTGTTTCAGCTAGTCCTCTCCCCTGTTTGAGGATATCGCTGAAGGCTCAACAACTGCAACTTCACCAATAATACCAGTTGCCGCAGAAGAAATAATCCCAGTCTTAGATTTAATCTCTGAGACTGATGAACCAGAAGAACAACTACTCTCGCACAGAGGCAGACCTTCCTTAGCTCCTCAAAAGCTAAGTGAAGAGGACCAGAAAAGAAGAGAGGAGATAATAAAGTGATTTGAGGATCAGCGAATCATTCTGAGGCGTGATCAACTTCCTTCAGTTCCTCCAAAGTTCAGGATTTCCAAAAAGGAATACAAGGAACACCTCAGAGCTGAACTCCTAATCGCTGAAAGAAAGGAAGCTGAAGAAAAAGACAGAGAATACGCCATCCAGCTTTCTAAACGATCAATAAAAGACCCCAAGCTGAAAAGAGTTCCCATTGATGTTCAACGTCAGCTCTGGGAAAACGCCAAGAAGATAACCGAAGAAAAGAGAACTGTGTCTCAGTCAACTTTAGCCTGGTGCAAAGAAAAGGTCAACTACAGACTCTCTCCTGCCAAAATCAACAAGGTATTCATCTCTGGAAGAACAACCCTTGTTTCAATCGCTGAAGTCAAGATATTCAGAGAAGATAAGAAGTACGAAAAATTCTATGCTGAAGCCATAATGAAGTACGGTCTCTCTGAATGGTTGGAGATCAGGTTAGCCATCCAGAAGTCCAAGTCGAAGAACAAGGAACATGTTGAAAAGCTGATCAACAAACAAATTGACTTAGTCTACTCCTGTGTGGATATTCCTCCTTCACCTCTCGAAAGTCAGAAAAGAAAGGCCTCAGCAAAGAAGAAGAAGAAATCTATATCTTCAATTGATGGCCCTGTCATACGAAATGAAACAGGTATTGGTTTTTCACATGCTGAAGTCCTTGGTCCTGATCCTGATCTTTCCATGCTTGACACATCTCTTCCTCCTGGTGAGACTTTCATCCCTGGCAAAGTCATAAGTGAACCCTACGGGATATTTTTCCATGACTACGATGGTGGACAGCACTTTCAACGCATCTCTGAACTTCACATCACTCCCATCGAACAGCTGAGAGATCTCATCTACTGGTGTGACTTCAGGAATGACCCTCAGGCACGACATCTGAAACCCTTGATTTTTGAAGAAGCGCTGATCAAAAGAAAACAAGGTGTAACCGTTCCTGACTGGATGATTCCCACCACATCAATGACCCTTGATGAACTTCTCATTAAGGAAGAACCCTTTACAAGATGATATGATCGCCTTTTTCTCTATTGTATCAGTTATTCTTCTGTACTTGTAATTTATTTCGCTCGTACTTGTAATCTTTCCATTTCTCTTTGTAACCTGATTCAAAGTTTTAAAGAAAGATTTCAGCGAATGTACTTTACTCCATCAGTACTGAAAAGATCCTAGAAAACAGTAAAAGGGACAAATATTTTATGAGTTCTTTTTATCCTTATGTTTTCATTAAATATCAATTTTCTTTGTTGCTATGTCATAATCAAATAGGGGGAGATTGTTGATCCAAACCCTCAGTGATTTGATAATGACCATCTCTTATATACTTAGAGAAAATTGTAAGTAAACAATATGTATCAGAGTTTCACTATCGCTGATAAGTACTAAGATCTTACAGTACCGGTGATTGGAACTCTCGCTCTTTAGATTAAACATTCAGCGAAACTGTTCACCATTAATGTTCTGAGTCTGTTCAATCATTATGATGATCGCTGATAAGTTAGTTGTTTACTTATGATCCCTGAAGACAAGTTTCACGTCAACATAGGTTCTATGCTGAAGTCGAAGATCAAGCTCAAGAACCAGCGACAAGTCTCCTAATGAACTGATGTGGATCAGCGAAGACTCAGATTTGTCCACTCAACGTGAAGTATCAAGTACAAGACTTCAGCTATCGCTGAACTTTATCATTCGCTGAATAGAAAATGATAATCGCTGAATCAACAAAAGCTGATCATGAAGTCCTCCGTACAAAGTACTTTTGTCTTAACACCCCTTGCACGACTCCGTACGAAATGTCAGAAAAGAACCTCCGACTGTCTGAAATCGTACAACCACTCTGATACTACACTGTTCATCCAGGCGGCTACTAAGGTTGTCAACCAAGGTCAATGACATGCAACCAACCAGCTGATGACACGTGTAAAGTGTATACTGACTTGCATTAAATGCATGCATTATATAAAGAGATGAACCCACTTCTTTTGAAGTAACTTGCTAACTCTGGACAAGTTCAATCTCTTATCTCAAGATAGGTTATTATTAGTAATTTCCTTATATCTCTTAGTGCAAGAAACCTTAGTGTTCCAACTTGTTTAGATTTAGGTTTATCCTTAATCTTGTTTCCGCAACAAGCTATAAATTGTTAATGATTTATCAATAAACAATTTAGAAAAGTAAAATCTGTGTGTTTGTATTCAACCCCCCCCCCCCCCTTCTACAAACTTGTATAGGCCTTCGGGACCAACAGTTGGTTCATCATGTGTGGTGCTGATTTGGAAACATATATCTCACACATGACTGAAAACAGAAGAGAAACTGTGAAATTTATTGAAGAATACATGTACCATTAAGGGGGAGTAAAGAGATAATGGCTTCTGAACAATTCAGTTCAGGACCCGTACTTCAAAGACTAAGACTTCTAAACAAATCAGTTTAGAACTCATACTTCTCAGGTGATATCCTTAACTGTCACATCTTTCTATTTCAAGGAACAAGTGGTGAAAGGTAACATTGCATTATGTTTTATTTCTACTGCTTTGAACGTTTGAGTCTTAACAATTTTAATTCAATTAGATGAATTTTCTTTAATTTTCATTAAATGAATGAAATGTGTGTTGAGGGTGATTTTACAAGTGTTTTTGTATTATTTGAGTTATATTTGTTTCATCTTTCACTTCTGAAATAAATCGAAAGGTCAGCAAAACATGAATGAAATTATGCTGAATGCTCAAAATTATGGAAATCTGGACTTATATAGAATATAATGCTCAAAAAGCCTATATGTCCGAATGATGAATGGAAACGAAAATATGGGGGAAGCACTATGTTTTAGAACCAAGTAATTGAGATAAAAAAAATTAGTTTGAAAGTTTGTACCTGTGGCCTTTCTGGTTTGGGAGAGTAAGTCCTAAGGGGTGCTCGTCACCTAGTCTCTAAGGCCAACTGGTCTGGGATCGACTGACCCAAAACCTGCTATAGAACCAGATAGAAAGCCATGTTTTACTGGTACAAATGTGTTTAAGATGTATCGATGTGGCCTTTCTGGTTTGGGAGAGTAAGTTCCAAGGGGTGCTCGACAGCTAGCACCTAAGGCCAACTGGTCTGGGATCGGCTGACCCAAATCCTGCTATAGAACCAGTTAGAAAGCCATGTTTAACGGTGTATCTTATTCTTACTAAACTTTTTAATTGAAAGATGCCAATGAGCACAAATCTCTTGAAACTTGGGAAAAATACAAAGTCGCGTTAAACCCGTAAATTTGTGAAAATCCTGATTTTGGACAAAGAGTGTGAGTAGAGCAATGTATTCTTATATGTTTTAGAATTTCATATGCTTGTTGCTGATCATATTTCGCATGCTAGCACACCTAATAGATTTAATAAAGGGGTTGAAACTGAACATTTGTAACTTGATACGCAATGATGACTTGTATTTGAATCCAAACACATGCATTTGATTTCATTTGATTGAAAAATCTGTTAAATTTCATTAAGTTGAATTTCTTTTGTAAAGTTTTCAAATGATCAAATGTTAGTAGTAATAAAATGTAGTTCAATGAATTTTATTTTCCTTATATAAATGTTTTCATTAAAGCACTGTATTTGAAATGTATAACTTTTAATGAAATATATGCATACTTTCAGGGGGAGAAAACAAATTGATCCAGAATTCTTATTTTGATGGGGAGCAAGGTTATTCATTAAGAAGGAGATTGTTAGTGATATTCAGAGACGTGACTGAAATTGAAAAAGGTTTTCGATGATCATGATGCTCACTATCATCGAAAAAGGGGGAGAAATGTTTAATTCAATTTCACGTCGAAGATAATTCAAAATCAAAGAGATGAAGATACTAAGTTCAAGAAATCATTCAAAATACAAGAAGTCCAAAATTCACATGCTGGATTCGGATTGTTCAAAATTGCATTGGTTTCGGATCATGTGAAGTCTGAAATGTTGCTGAATTTGGTTATCTTAGTTCTGAGCGTTTCGGAATGTGCTTACACCTAAAAGTTTAACAATTATGATGGTTTCGCATTCAACTTGATACGAATTCCTATGGTTTCGTATTCAACTTCATCCGAATCGACATCATTTCGCATCCAACTTGATACGAATGCATATGGTTTTGCACCCTTCTTGTTCTAAATTCTATGATTTCGCATCCTTCTTGGTCCGAGATCTGATGGTTTCGCATCCAACATGATACATATTTCGTGGTTTCGTATTCTTCATGATACGAATTCCCGTGGTTTCGTATTCTTTACGATCCAGATTCCATGGTTGCACATTCTTCTTGTTCCGAATTCTATTGGTTTCGGATCTGCCTACATCCGAATTGATGGTTTCAGATCATTTTAATATGAGAAAGTTAATATGAGAACTAAGGTTCTTGCATCAAGAAGGTTACGAGAAGTTACTGTTGGTCAAAGACTGAAAAAGCTGCAAAGATCTGTTTTTCATATACAATACTTGAAGATGATTTGATAGAGTGTCTGTTTTAGAAGATTGACTTTACAAAGAGCTGAAGACTGTTGCCATATTTTTTAAATCTTGAATCCAAAGGGGGAGATTGTTAGAGCATTATTGTATTCAAGATTTACTGTAAAGTCAATGTACTGTAATGACTCTATGCTGTATTGCTTTACCTTTATACCTTGTATGTCATGGGTATAAATAGGCATGTCTAGTTCAATAGTTATGTAACAATCTAGAACACTTTCATGCCAATGTCATTTGTACTCATATGATGAATATATGGATGACATATTTGCTCTCTAGATTCTCTCTACTAGATATTGATTTACATCGCTAGATCTGGGTCAGAGTTTTTGAATTTTGTGCCATTGTCACTTCTCAACTTTTGAATCCTGCACTCATATAGAACTTGGATTCTTTTCATTAGGTTTATCAGAATGTTTGGAACATCTGATTTCTTTCTGAAAAATTCCACCCATGTAAATCTAGAGTATTCATCAATCAACACAAGTATATACTTCTTACCACCTAGGCTCTGTTAGCGAATGGACCGCAGAGGTCAACATGAAGCATATACAGAGGCCTAGGGCAAGACACATCAGTCTTGCCTTTATGAGAAGCTCTTTTGAGCTTACCTGTTTCTCAAGTAGAGCACAAATGATCTTTATTGAATTTGACATTTGGCAGACCTTTGACTAAATCAAGTTTGACAAGTTTATCTAGAGTATGAAAGTTTAAGTAGCAGAACCTGTTGTGCCATAACCAGGCTCCTTCGTTTTTACAAGCAACAAAGCAGAGCTTGTCTTCTTTGCTCTTGACAATGAAGTTCATAAGATATAGGTCTCCTCTTTGTTCAGCCCGCAGAAGTTTGACTCCAGTATCTTCTCCTTGTAGAGAGCAGAAAGTTCTTTTGAACATAACGTCAAAACCAGTATCACAGAGTTGGCTAACACTTAAGAGATTGTGCTTTAGGCTATCCACATATGCAACTTTGCATACTGATATGTTATTCTTTTTGATGACTCTGTATCCTTTAATATATCCCTTCTTGTTGTCGCCAAAGGTTACAGATCCTCCATCAAGTTTGTCTTTGTAAGAGGATAGTAGACCTTTGTCGCCAGTCATGTGCCGCGAGCACCCGGAGTCAAGATACCAGATCGGCACATACTGCTTCTGCAAGTCAGTCAGAGATTTTTAGGTACCCATATCCAAATGGGTCCCTTTTTGTCAGAGGTCTTCAAGGTTGCCTTAGAATCCTTGGGTTTGGTTTTAACTTCTGTTGAAGAACCATTTTGTTTCTTCTTCCCCTTGAATTTAGCATTCTTTTTGGGTAAAGAGAGGAAACAGTGTGGACTTGAGAAGTGTTGCTTTAATTGATTCACAAGATCGAAACAATGACAATAATTAATATGCGAAGAAATTTGCTTGAACTTTTCATTGAAAGCATTGAAACAGGGTACAAAGGCTTTATTACAGTCTATTCTAGCATCTGACTTCCTATTACAAGAAGACCTACGTAGACTAGATTGTTTGTTTGGAAAATCTATGTAGAGAGTAGCCTTCTGTGGTACCCTTCTTCTGTGGTGAACTTCTTCAGATTTCACTGTCACAGAAGCAAAAGATTTGTTATTTTTAACCCATTTACCCTTTTGTTGCCAAGTTAGTTTTTCTTTAAAAGGCCTTAAGGGTTGTGTAGCTTTTGAACTTGTTAGATTTTTAGAAGACATTTCCCTTTGTTGTTTGAATTTCTCACGCTCAAGAGAGGTTTTGGCTTGTATACACATGTCCAAAATGTCTGGACGGATAGAAACACTTGTGATTTTCTCCTTGGGAGGAATAGTTCTGTTAAGAACTCCAGAGGGTAGCTTAAAATCCTCTGAGTCACAAGGTACTATCTCTGACGCATTTGAGC
The DNA here is from genome assembly GCA_033807775.1 of Saussurea involucrata. Lineage (NCBI taxonomy): Eukaryota > Viridiplantae > Streptophyta > Magnoliopsida > Asterales > Asteraceae > Saussurea > Saussurea involucrata. The sequence continues at coordinate 111,027,959 of CM066319.1, read as the reverse complement.
CAGACTCAGATTCGTCAGAGGATGAGTCGTCCTCATATACAGAGGTCGAGTCACTTAGATCTCTGTCGACAAAGGCTGGACTTTCAGAGCATGTGCCATACTCACTTTCTTCCTTTTCTTTGGGAATATCTTCCAAATTAGCAGAAGTACTCATCAAGATTTCCTTAGAGAGATTTTGATCTACAGAGGATGTACCGAGGTTTCCATAGAAGTTGTTTATACCGATCTCCACCAACTCTTTTTCTAAAATATGTGGCAGCTTTTCTTAGGTAGCAGGCATGAATTCAGGTGCCTCTTGTTGATCCAAACCCTCAGTGATTTGATAATGACCCTCTCTTATATATACTTAGTGAAAATTGTAAGTAAACAATGTGTATCAGAGTTTCACTATCGCTGATAAGTACTAAGATCTTACGGTACCGCTGATAGGAACTCTCGCTCTTTTAAATTAAACATTCAGCGAACACTGTTCACCATTAATGTGCTGAGTCTGTTCAGTCATTATGATGATCGCTGATAAGTTAGTTGTTTAATTATGATCCCTGAAGACAAGTTTCATGTCAACATAGGTTCTACGCTGAAGTCGAAGATCAAGCTCAAGAACCATCGACAAGTCTCCTAATGAACTGATGCGGATCAGCGAAGACTCAGATTTGTCCACTCAACGTGAAGTATCAAGTACAAGACTTCAGCTATCGCTAAACTTTATCATTCGCTGAATAGAAAATGATAATCGCTGAATCAACGAAAGCTGATCATGAAGTCCTCCATACAAAGTACTTTTGTCTAAACCACCCTTGCACGACTCCGTACGAAATGTCAGAAAAGAACCTCCGAATATCTGAAATCGTACAACCACTCTGATACTACACTATTCATCCATACGGCTACTAAGGTTGTCAACTAAGGTCAATGACATGCAACCAACCAGCTGATGACACGTGTAAAGTATATACTGACTTGCATTAAATGCATGCAGTATATAAAGAGATGAACTCACTTCATTTGAAGTAACTTGCTAACTCTGGACAAGTTCATATCTCTTATCTCAAGATAGGTTATTATTAGTAATTTCCTTATCTCTCTTAGTGCAAGAAACCTTAGTGTTCCAACTTGTTTAGATTTAGGTTTATCCTTAATCTTTTCTCCGCAACAAGCTGTAAATTGTTAATGATTTATCAATAAACAATTTAGAAAAGTAAAATCTGTGTGTTTGTATTCAACCCCCCCCCCCCCTTTTACAAACTTGTATAGGCCTTCAGGACCAACAAGTGGTATCAGAGCGGATTTGTTTAATCTCATAAACAAGATCTAATCTAAGATATTTCTCTTCCTTGCTATTATCTGAAAATGGCCACCAACTCAAACACACATTATATAGACAATGGTTCTCTTGCAAAACCCCCGAGATTTTCCAGAGATAACTTCAACTTATGGAAAAATAGGATGATACTTTTCTTAGAAGGTGTAGACCCTACTATACCTTATTATCTTGAGAACGGCCCACACATCCCTGTAACAATTGATCCTTTAGTTCCAGCTACTGCAAATAGACCTGCTATTCCAGAAAGGCTGATTCCTAAAGAAATCCATCAGTGGACCGACGAAGATAAGAAGAAATTGGCTATAGATACAAAAGCCAGATCCATACTATCCATGGCCCTTCCCGACGAAGTCTACCATTCCGTCATGAACCTGAAATCATCAAAAGCCATGTGGGACACAATATGTGTTCAGTATGAAGGAACGTCTGAAGTCCTGGACTCAAGAAAGATCAACCTGGTAAGACAATACGAAAGCTTCATTTCTGGTAAGAATGAAACTCTCTCTGAAGTTCACCAACGTTTTAATTGCTTAATTATAGATCTGAAAATTGTTGGTAAGTAATATTATAACTTTGAAGTGCTGACAAAGTTTCTGGAAAGTTTACCTGAAAGTTGGGACAATTATTCCATGTGTCTCAAGCTGTCAAAGGATCTTAGATCAATGACCCTTGCTACCTTATATGGTACATTGCTGAATCATGAGCAATCTAGCCATCTTAAGAAGAATCTTGTAAAAGATTCCAAAAGCACCCTTGTTGCTTTAATCTTAGAGGAACCATCTACTCAGCGACCCTCGGTCACTATCACTGAGTTAGAGAGTAACTGTGAAAGTTCATCAGATTCTGATTTTTTAGATGATGAATCCTTGGCTCTCCTAACCAAAAAGTTCAAGAGATTCGCCAAGAAGAAAATGTTTAGAAAGAACAAACCTCTTTCCATAACTGACAAGCCTAAATCATCAGCTTTTGTTGATAAGGCTACTGCTACTTGTTTCAACTGCGAAAAGACAGGACGTTTTGCTAACGAGTGCAGGTCTAAGAAAGTTTCTAGGCCCTCAGCTTTTACAAAGAAATCCTTTCTTTCAAGGAATAAAGATGATAAATACTCAAAGCTGAAGGAGAAGTATGCAAAGCTGATAAGCTTTAAGAAGAAAGGAAAAGGCCTGATGGCTGACTATGATTGGGCTGCTTCTGATGAAGAAGCATCATCATCTGACTCTGAAGATGATGAAGCAAATCAATGTCTCATGGCCAAGATTGAAGAAGAGGAAGAAAGTTCAGACATTCCCTCCACTTCAACATCTGCCATTCAGGTATCACCTTCTTTCTTTTCCAATATTGCAAATATTGATGAAGCTGATAGTCTCCGTAAGATCGATCTCTTGACTAGAAGTTTATACGAAGCCATGAACGGCAAAACTGTGGTTGAAAACCAAAATCTTGATATCGCTGAAAAGCTTAAAAACTGCCACCTTCAAATAGAAAAGCTTTCTAAAATTGAAGAAGATTTTAAAGATCAAGTATATTTAAATCAGCTAGTCAAAATCGAACGAGCAGAAGCTATCGCTGCATTAGAGGTTGAAAAAGCTACTGTTGAAGGATGGTGTAATTCTTCAACAAAGATCACTGAGATAATTAAGGCTCAGATTCCTCTGAGTGATAAACGTGGTCTGGGTTATAAATATGACACTCCAAAACCAACCACTGAACGTTCAATGCTTAAATTTGGAACGTTCGTATCCTCAGTCGCTGACACTTCATCATCTCAGTGCTCCTCGTCCATTACACCAATACCTGAGGAAACTCCTACCTCCTCAAAAGGTAAGGAGAAAATGGTTTATTCAAACCCTACCTCTGTCTCTAAAGACAAAGGTAATGGAATTATTATTTATCAAAATCCTCAGAAGGGTACCTTAGTACCAAAGCTGAATGCTTCTAAAGCCTAAGTGACCAACCCCTCTGGATCTAGAAAGCTGATCTCTGGATCTATTCAGCGATCTACTCCTAGACTCAGAGTGGATGTCCTTGGTAAGAAATCTGAAGAACTGAATGTTCGTCCCATTTCTAAAGCCAATAGTTTACTTGGTGCTGGCACTTCTAATTCGAAATTAAAAGCTCAGCATACAAGTGGTCCTAGAACTACTTTTAGTTATAGGAAATGTTATCACTGTGGACTTACCGATCATATTGCTAGTAAGTGCCCCACAGCCACCAAAGCTGAAAAGATAGCTAAGGTGAAGATTGCCCACAAGGCAAAGAAGACCAACCCCGATGCAAATCAGGTCAAGGTGAATTCTACCACTGAGATTAAGAAATTAACCAAAGTGAAGAAAGACAAAGCTGAATCTTCAAATGCTACAAAGACTGCTGAACCTTCCATTCCAACTACCTCCACTGACAAACGTGTATACATGGTTAAGTGGATACCTAAGAAAAACTAATCTTCCTTTGTATTGCAGGTTAAGAAGGGTATCTGGTATCTCGATAGCGGATGCTCTAGACACATGACTGGAAAGAAAAACCTGCTCGCTGAATACAAGAAAGAGAAGGGTCCCTCTGTGACTTTCGGTGGAAATGGAAAAGGACACACCCGAGGGTATGGTGTACTTTCAAATGGTACAACCTCCTTCAGAAGAGTTGCATATGTTGAAGGGCTGAAGCATAATCTTCTGAGCATCAGTCAGCTTTGCGACATGGATAACAAAGTGATTTTCACTAAGGAATCCTGCTTTGTCACTGACAAAAAGGAGAAAATAGCTCTCAGCGGTTATCGTTTGGAAAATGTTTATGTAATAAACATGGACTCAACAACCACTGAGAACTCCTGTTTCTTCTCAAAGGCATCTTCTGATGTTAACTGGCTATGGCACAAGAGGCTCTCGCATCTAAATTTCAAGACACTGAATACTCTTTCCTCCAAAGAGTTAGTCACTTGTCTACCTCAGCATTCATACGCCAAAGAGTCCTTATGTTCAGCGTATGAAAAAGGGAAGCAGACCAAGGCAAGCTTTAAATCAAAGCAAGTCTCCTCAGTGTCATCTCCTCTACAGCTACTCCATATGGATTTGTTTGGCCCTGTTAACAAACAATCTATCGCTGGAAAGAAATATACGCTGGTCATAGTTGATGAATTCTCTCGTTACACATGGGTAATGTTTCTCCGTTCTAAGAGTGACACCCCTGAAGAACTCATCACCTTTGTTCGGAAGATGGAAACTCTGAACAATATGACTGTTCGCTCAATAAGGAGTGATCATGGAACTGAATTCAAAAACAGTTCTCTTGATTCCTTCCTTGAGAGTAAGGGTATTTCTCACAACGTTTCGTCAGTGAGAACACCGCAACAAAATGGAGTCGTTGAAAGAAGAAATAGAACAATTATTGAAGCTGCACGTTCAATGCTCAGCGATTCTCACCTGCCTACTCAGTTTTGGGCAGAAGCTGTCAACACTGCTTGTTTTACGCAAAACAGGTCGCTGATAGTTAAAAGATTCAAAAAGACAGCCTATGAACTCTTTCATGGGAGAAAGCCTTCAATCAGCTTTCTTCACATCTTTGGATGTCAGTGTTTCATACTGAACAACAGAGATGCCGTTGGAAAGTTTGATCCTAAGGCTGATGATGGAATCTTTCTTGGATACTCCTCAGTCTCCAAAGCCTTCAGAGTCTTCAACCGTAGAAGACAAACTGTAGAAGAAACTATTCACGTCACGTTTGACGAATCCCGTTCAGCGAACTCTAAACCGTCCGCTGATACTGAAGAACTGAATCAATGGATGTTTTCTCATCTTGGTGATTCAGAAGAACTTCCCACTCCTCATGCTCACACCATAGAAAATGATGGTCCTACTATCATTCTAGATATGCAGAATAGTGAAGCTGAAACATCTTGGGTCTCAGCTGTTCCTATAAACACTATACCTGCAGTTGATCCAAATGTCTCAGAAATTCCATCTATTTCTCAGCAATCAGTGAATGAAGTGACAAATGCAAACATTCCTCTCTTAGCTGATAATCCAGAAGTAGCTGAAGCCTCATCTTCAGTTTCTCCAGTTCAGACTGAGTCAGCGACGTATGCTCCGGCTCAATGATGGACTGTAAATCACCCAATCGATCAAATTCTTGGTGATCCAAACGCTGGTATTCAGACTCGTAGAAGTGCAGGTAATATTTGTTTATTTGTTAACTTTATTTCTCTAACTGAACCAAAGAAAATAGATGATGCCCTCAGAGATCCAAACTGGGTCAGTGCTATGCAAGAAGAGCTGACTGAATTCGAAATAAACAAAGTTTGGAAACTCGTTCGTAGACCAACTGACAAAACGGTGATATGCACTAAATGGGTCTATCGAAACAAGTTGGACGAACATGGTACTGTAACTCGCAACAAAGCTCGTCTTGTTGCTCAGGGATACAGACAAGAGGAAGGCATATATTATGACAAAACTTTTGCTCCAGTAGCAAGACTTGAATCTATTCGTCTTTTCTTAGCATATGTTGTACACAAAAACTTCACTATACATCAGATGGATGTTAAGTCAGCTTTTCTGAATGGAAAGCTGAATGAAGAAGTCTATGTGGAACAACCTCCAGGATTCTCAGATCCTAGGCGTCCAGGTTATGTTTATAAACTGGATAAGGTACTTTATGGCTTAAAGCAAGCTCCTCGTGCATGGTATGATACTCTCTCTACTTATCTCCATATTGAACATTTTGAGAGAGGTAAGATTGACAAAACTCTATTTTTTAGAAAAAGGAAAGGTCATATAATTTTAGTTCAAATATATGTTGACGACATTATATTTGGTTCTACTAACCCTGAGCTTTGTACTCGTTTCGCTGATAGAATGAAAGATGAGTATAAAATGAGTATGATGGGTGAACTAACATATTTCCTTGGTCTTCAGATTAAGCAAACTAAAAAAGGAACTTTTATTAATCAGGGAAAATATGTTAAAGATATGCTGAAGAAATTTGACTTAACTGAAAGTTCAGCTATGAAAACCCCTATGGCACCACCGCTGACACTTGATAAGGACACAAAGGGTGTTACTGTCAATGTCATACTGTACCGTGGGATGATCGGCTCACTATTGTATCTTATAGCTAGCCGACCAGATATTATGTTTGCAACATGCTTGTGTGCACAATATCAAGCTAAACCTAAGATATCTCATATGAAACCTGTAAAGCGAATATTTCGATATCTTAAGGGTACAGCGAATCTAGGCCTTTGGTATCCCAAAGACTCAGGATTCGATCTAACCGCCTATTCAGACAGTGATTTTGCAGGTTGCAAAATGGATAGGAAAAGCACCACAGGAGGATGTCAGCTCCTGGGTGGAAAGCTGGTAGGTTGGACAAGTAAGAAGCAAAACTCAGTGTCCACTTCCACAGCTGAAGCTGAATATGTAGCCGCTGGAAGCTGTTGTTCTCAAGTATTGTGGATGAGAAATCATCTACTAGACTATGATCTTCAGCTCTCCAAAATTCCAATCTATTGCGACAGCACTAGTGCCATCGCTATAGCCAACAACCCAGTGCTACACTCAAAGACAAAACACATCGAAATCAGATATCATTTTATCAGAGATCATGTGATGAATGGTGATATAGAACTTCATTTTATTCCAACTGATTATCAGTTAGCTGATCTATTTACCAAACCTCTTGATGAGACAAGATTCAACTTTCTCATCAGCGAGCTTCGAATGCTGAACTTTGAAGGATAAAACCTTCAGCGGTTCACATTGATCAGCGATAGAATAAAATCAACTTATATAATCCATTTCATCATCTTCTCTCTGAATAAACTTGATTCGCTGATATCAAGGTATGTTTTCTCTCTCTGACATATCGCATGTAAATGCAAGATTTCAAAATAAATTGTATCGCTGAATATCTCTTTCTTAACAGCGACTTTTTAAAATTTCTTAAAACCTTCACTGATATTTCTATTCAGTGCTTCATGTTTTCAAAGAGTCCCTGAGTTTTTTCAAAACCTCAGAGACAACCAAGAATAGGAAAGGACAGTTGTGACGTCATTGCAACGGATAACACCAGGCACGATTTCTTTCTGACACACGTTTGCACGTTTCGTTCAAACTTCCAATCAAATGCAAACACGTGTCCGTGTCATGATGAAAACCTTTTCCCGCTCAAGGTTTTCTCTCTCTAAAAATCTCTATATAAACAACTATTGGTTTATATTTTGTCTTTTACGCGATCAAATCTTCCTCCGCAAGAAAAGAATTATTGTTGCATTTGTGCTCTCAAATCTTCAAAGAACTGTTCATCATCTTCTTCATCAAACATCAAGGTTAATATGTTCTTATTTTTTTACCAAATGCTTAACTTCTTAAAAATAAAATCATTTCTTTCATGGTTTTATGAACACAACCATTTCATGGTTGTTCTTCAAGTTTTAAATCTTAATCTTAAACTTGTTCTTCTTTCGTATCCAGATTTTTTTAAAACTGGAATACAAGACTTTATGGGTTTTACATTTCGTTTCAAAATCATGAAAAACCCTAATCTTCATTAAGACATTTTTGTCTGAATGAAATGGACAAAATTCGAACCATCTTAATGGAAATTCTTTCCATATTAAGACAATTCTTATTTGTTAACATCTTTGGTTGAACTAATAATACAGAGAAATGGCAACTTCAAGGATAAATGTTACCGCTGAGTCCATTTCCGCTGACTCTGAGGAAGTGGATATCATCAAAGCCCCTCAGGTAAAGTTCAAGCTGGATCAACTAGATTGGACCAAGGTCAACAACCTCTCTGCGCTTCTCGAGTTTCCTCCTCGAAAGCAGGTCACACATCTGGATGATGCTGTGGATTTCCTGAAAAACTGCTGCATTTCAACAGCCCTGGCCATCACACCTCCCGCAAGTCAGCTGCTACTATCCCAGTTCTGGTACTCTGCCAGACACTCTCAGCTACCATCCGCCAAATATCCCTCCAAAACCATCGATTGCATACTCAGCGATACTGAGTATGGCACAATTAAGATAACCCCCGCAATCATTCGAAAAGCTCTAAACTTTCCCAATGCTACCAAACAAAAACCGTTTGTTCCATTCCCTGACCATAAAAGGCACGCTGGCAAAGAAGCTCTTATTGCATTTTTTGATGCAATGGGCTATGTCTGGGAAACTGGAAGGGACAAGAAGCCCGAGAAGAAGCTGACGCTGATAAAGAAGTCCAAAATGCCCAACGAGATGAATTTCATCTTCGCACACCTGATCAGCTGCATGACAGCGAAGACCGGCTCCTCTGATCAAGCCGCTCAACCTCAGCAGGCTATGGGATACGCACTGCTGAAAGGTCTACATATTGACTGGGCATCTATCATTTATGATGACCTAATACAAAGAGTAGATTCTGCTGCTGACAGACCTGCATGGGTTCCCTACCCCCGTTTCATCAGCGCCATCTTCCACTATGGCGTGAAGGACAACTATCCTCAAGAGGGTGACCTGAAACTTTCTCAGGTTGGCCCTAAGGTGCTCGATTTCAAACCTGTCGACAATGAGGTACGTCTCTCTACCCTTCTCTCTCTTCTTAACCCCAATTCTTCGACTTCTGTGGCTCCTTCAGCGACAATACCCATCGCTGATTCCCCGGCCACACAATCCTCTCCTTCTAAGAAAAGGAAACACTCTCACACCCAACTTGATTCCAAAAGGATCAAGAAAACCAAGGAGCAACCCCAGCAATTCCATGCTGAAGACTCCTCAGCTCATTCTGAAGAGCTGAAGGAAAGTTTCGTGGTACGCTCTGCCACACCCGTGCAAGCCATCCCTCCAATCCAGACTTCAGCGTCTCCAAACGCTGAGGTTAGAAACTTGGAACCTACCCAACCTCCCTCAGTCTCTCAAAAGACTGATGAAGTGATTCTCAGCGATTCCAACGCTGAACTCAGAACCCGAACCCCATTCTTATCCTTCGCTTCTCCCTCCACTCCCTTGGACACTCCTCCAAAGAACACTGGAGATGCCATCATTCCAGAAGCCACCGCTGACGCTTCTCAACGAATGATGAAGACAGGACCTGCAGAGATCACCATACCTCACCGCACTTTTGAGGAAGATATGGAACAGTTTTCAGGAATCCGCAACTTTGACGATTTCGTCAATCCTCCTGCAGGTACAAATCAACCCATATACACTGTAACTAAACCTGAAACTTCTGAGCTTTCCTTTGTTCACAAGTACTTATGTGTTACAGGTCCTAATTTGGGAGACATCAACGAGTCTCTGAAGTCCGTGGAAACAAAGTTGACCGGTCTCACCACCACACTCTCCAACAACTCTACAGCTGTAACAAACGCTGGAGAGAATTTGACAAAGCTGACTACGGTGGTGGAGAAGAAATCTTCCACAGATGACTTGAAGCAAGTTGATAAGACTCTCAGCGACTTTGCTAAGGTGCTCGCTGATATCTACACAGACTACACCTCACTCAAACAATCAGTTTCCTCCATGTCCGGCGAAGTAACAACGCTGAAGACATCGGTTGGAGCACTAGAGGGTGATATGTCTGCTGTGAAGACAAATGTTCAAACTCTGACGACTGACTTAGGCTATGTAAAGACCGACGTTGGTTCGATGAAAACAATGCTTGAAGAGCTGCTCAACAAGGCGAGAACTCCTGCTCCTGAACCGACCCCTGTCCCTGCATTGGAAACTTTCACAGCGACGGATCGCAAAGAGCTGGAAAAGATCAATCCTGCTATAACTGGCCTAGAAGTCAGATTAGCAAAGATTGAAAGCTGTGTGGGTATCTCTGGCCAAGAAGATAGAGAGCCTCCCACAGCTGAAGAGTCTGCCCATTCCTCCCCCAGTCATCATGATAAAGAGGGGGAGAAGAACGTTGAACATCCCGCGGAAAAGAGCGCTGGAGACCTTTCCCATGATAAATCTATCAGGGGGAGAGAAGAATGAAGATCTTACCGCTGGACCTCAGGGAGATGAAAACCCTGAGGGAACCGAGAAGCTCACCTCTGTATCTGAGGGGGAGCAACTCGAAGAAGACGCTGAAGAATCCGAAGCAGAAGATGATGAAGTCGTCGACATCCCTGATGATGAACCATCTTCTTCTCCAAAGAAGGATGATGATGATGATGACGAAGATGACGATGATTTCTTTATCGTCAAACCTGCCCCAAGGATCAAAGCTCTTAAGGGAATTTCAATAAATGAGCCAACAGGGGAGCGGACAAAGACAGAGCCCTCAGCCTCTGGCGCTGAGAAAGGCAAAGGCAAAAGCGTCGCTGAAAATGACAATCTGACGATCTTGCTTGAAAAGCCGATTTGTCAGGTACACTAAACATCTCTCACTCCATCCCTCCTCTATAAGTTCTACTACCCTAGCCTACACCTGAACATATTTATCTTTCTCTTTCTACCCAAGTTCTTCTACCCATGTTCTTATTTGTAAGATCGATGTGTTTCAGGTAGTCCTCTCCCCTGTTTGAGGATGTCGCTGAAGGTTCTACTACTGCGACTTCACAAATAAAGCCAGCTGCTGCTGATGAAATAATCCCAGTCTTAAATCTGATCTCTGAGACTGATGAACCAGAAGAACAACCTCTCTTGCACAGAAACAGACCTTCCTCAGCTCCTCAAAAGCTGAGTGAAGAGGATCAAAAGAGAAAAGAGGAATTAATAAAACGATTCGAGGATCAGCGAATCATTCTAAGGCGTGATCAACTGCCTTCAGTTCCTCCTAAGTTCAGAATTTCAAAAGTTGAATACAAGGAACACCTCAGAGCTGAACGCCTCATCGCTGAAGGAAAGGAAGATGAAGAGAAAGACAGAGAATACGCCATCAAGCTTACTCAAGAATCTGTCAAAGACCCCAACCTGAAACGTGTTCCCATTCAAATCCAACGAAAGCTTTGGGAAGAAGCCCAGAAGATCGTGGAAAAGAAAACTGAAGTTTCTCAGACCACCCTGATCTGGTGTAAAGAGAAAATCCACTTCAGATATCGTCCAGCGAAGATCAACAAGGTATTCATCTATGGAAGAACATCTATCGGAGTACCTATTGTTGACATCAAACTTTTCAGAGAAGATGGCCAATCTGAAGCCTTTCGCGCTGATAGTGTAAAAAGGTATGGTCTCTCTGAATGGCTGGAGATGAGGTTAGCTATCCATTCGTCACAATCTAAGTACAAGGATCATTTCGAAAAGCCGATAAACAGACAGATCGACTTGATATCTTCTTGTGTAGACATTCCTCCTCTTCCTGATCTTAAGCTGAAAAGAAAAAGGGCCTCTCCAAAGAAGAAACGTCAAGATTCAAACTCAGGTCCTGTCATACGAAATGAAACTGGAATTGGTTTCTCTCGCGTCGAAGTGCTTGGTCCTGACCCTGATCTATCTGCCCTTGACATTTCTTTGCCACCATGTGAACTTTTCATCCCTGGTAAAGTCATCAGTAATCCTTATGGAATATTCTTTCTCGACTACGACGGACGTAAATGTTTTCAACGGATCGCTGAGCTTCCAATCACTCCAATCGAACAGCTCAGAGATCTCATCTACTGGTGTGACTTCAAAAAAGACATTCAGGCACGACACCTAAAACCCTTGATCTTTGAAGAAGCGATGAACAAAAGAAAACAAGGCGTAATGATTCCTGACTGGATGATCCCCACTGAAAAGACGACCCTTGATGAACTTCTCATTAAGGAAGAACCTTTTGAAAACTAATATAATCTCCTTTTTCTCTATTCTATCAGTTATCCTTCTGTACTTGTAAATTATTTCGCTTGTACTTATAATCTTTCTATTCTTCATTGTAACCTGATTCAATATCTTAAAGAAAGATTTCAGCGAAAGTACTTTACTCCATCAGTACTGAAAAGATCCCAGAAAACAGTAAAAGGGACAAATATTTTATGAGTTCTTTTTATCCTTGTGTTTTCATTAAATAGCAATTTTCTTTGTTGCTATGTCATAATCAAATAGGGGGAGATTGTTGATCCAAACCCTCAGTGATTTGATAATGACCCTCTCTTATATATACTTAGTGAAAATTGTAAGTAAACAATATGTATCAGAGTTTCACTATCGCTGATAAGTACTAAGATCTTACAGTACCGCTGATAGGAACTCTCGCTCTTTTAAATTAAACATTCAGCGAACACTGTTCACCATTAATATGCTGAGTCTGTTTAGTCATTATGATGATCGCTGATAAGTTAGTTGTTTACTTATGATCCCTGAAGACAAGTTTCACGTCAACATAGGTTCTATGCTGAAGTCGAAGATCAAGCTCAAGAACCAGCGACAAGTCTCCTAATGAACTGATGCGGATCAGCAAAGACTCAGATTTGTCCACTCAACGTGAAGTATCAAGTACAAGACTTCAGCTATCGCTGAACTTTATCATTCGCTGAATAGAAAATGATAATCGCTGAATCAACGCAAGCTGATCATGAAGTCCTCCGTACAAAGTACTTTTGTCTTAACCACCCTTGCACGACTCCGTACGAAATGTCAGAAAAGAACCTCCGAATATCTAAAATCGTACAACCACTCTGATACTACACTATTCATCCATACGGCTACTAAGGTTGTCAACTAAGGTCAATGACATGCAACCAACCAGCTGATGACACGTGTAAAGTATATACTGACTTGCATTAAATGCATGCAGTGTATAAAGAAATGAACTCACTTCATTTGAAGTAACTTGCTAACTCTGGACAAGTTCATATCTCTTATCTCAAGATATGTTATTATTAGTAATTTCCTTATCTCTCTTAGTGCAAGAAACCTTAGTGTTCCAACTTGTTTAGATTTAGGTTTATCCTTAATCTTGTCTCCGCAACAAGCTATAAATTGTTAATGATTTATCAATAAACAATTTAGAAAAGTAAAATCTGTGTGTTTGTATTCAACCCCCCCCCCCTTCTACAAACTTGTATAGGCCTTCGGGACCAACACCTCTGCCGATAATTTCTTTTCAGAGTCTATCAAGCAGACAAAAGCAACCTGTGTTTGAGTCTCGGGGTCACCAAACTTGAAGATTCCTATCTGATCTTGTGTTTTCAGATACTTCTTAGCTTTAGATTCTCTTTTGACAGAGGTTGAAGGTGATAAATCTGTGTTTTGATACCGCACATTTATCATCTTCAGAGGTTTCCTCTCGTGAGATTCCCCAGAGACTTTTCGCCTTTTACTAACAGAGAGTAGGTTTGGAAATCCATGTTTTCTTGTACTTCCAATTTGAAATAGAGAGGACAGAGACTTGTCTCTTTTGGTTCCAGTGTATGGATCTATATCACAGAAGCCAATTCCCCGTCTTCTTATTTGTGTATTAATTTTCTCGTACACCTTCTGTGCATCTTGATATTTCTTAATTAAAAGATCTCTTCTGAGTAGATCTTGACAGAGGACTTCTCTTTCCTTTTGAAAATAATGTTTAAGAGCTAGGATATTCATTCTGTCGCTCTCAACATCCATAAGTTCTTTAGATTTAGCTTTTAAGGCAGAGTTGAGTTCATAAATCTTTTCTTTCAAAGGTTTTAGGTGTTTGTTCCAATTTGTTTCAATTTCTTCCTTTTCTTGAAAACATTTAGCCTTTTCTTGAGTGAGAAGTCGAGCTTCTCTCTCAAAGAAGGTGAGCTTCTTCTGAGCACTTTCGCAAGTCTTTTTAAGTTCTGTGTATTCAACGGTCAGTTTAAGCAAATCAGATTCTGCTTGATTAGAGTAAGAGTCAGAAGTGGATACCTCACTATCAGAGTCGGAGGAGCTGACCTCTGCCATGCCACAAAACAGGGCGTTCTTCTTTTCTCCTTCGTCAGAAGATTCCTCTAACTGCCAGTTCTCTTACTCCACCATGAGCGACTTCTGAGCATAATACTCTGCCTTATTTTTGTAGAAAGTAGAATCCCTCTGAGGGCGGTTTGGCTTGCTCCTACAGTCAACAGCATAGTGGCCTGGCTTGCCACAACTAAAACATCCCTGGTTCTGAGGGGCATTTCCTCCTCTGTCGTTTGACCTCTGTTTGTCACCACCACTATCACTCTTGTCATTCGAACCTCTTCTCCCTTGATTCCTCGAATCACCACGATCATATCTTCCGTTTTGTTCATAACCAGACTTCTTCTGGTATCCTCTGCTGAACTCCCGTGTCAAAAGGGCTAAAGACTTAGCTATTGAGGCCATAGTTTCCTCCTCTTCTTCCACCACCTCTTCCTCTTCACTGTCAACGACCAGTCCCTTTTTCTTCTTCTCCTTCTTTTCCTCCACATCTTTCTTTTTCTTTGGCTTCTCTTTAGCTTCTGTAGCCTTACCAACAAGTGTATGGGGTGCACTGACTTGAGCTTTTGCTTGTGCAATCTGAGGTTCTTAGGCTGCCAACGTTCCATAAAGATCTGACAGAGTCCAGGAGTCTAAGTCCTGATTAGTTTGCAGAGACATCGACAACTGGAGCCATTCTTCGTTTAGGCTCTTTAGGAACATGGCATTGTTCTCCTCAGAGGTTCTGTGAATCCCGAACTTCTTGCATTTGTTGATCAGAGAGTTGAACCGATCGTATGTTGACTGCAGAGATTCTGTCGGTAGAGCTTTGAATGTGTAGTATTCATTGATGCATTGGGCTATGCGGTTCTTCAGAGTCTTGGCCCCTCCTTCCAATTGTGTCTCCAGTTCCTTCCATATATCGTATGCAGATTCACACGCATCTAGGGATTGGAAGAGGTCATTGGGGATGGCCATTATCAGAAGTCTTTTGGTCTTTTGAGCAACTTCATATTTTGCCCAATCGGGCTCGGACCACTTATCCTTTGTCTTTGGTTTCTCGTGCTCATGAATCTCTGGAGTGTCATCTGTGGCAGGTACTCGAGGTACTGTGATCATTGGCACGAAAGGAGGATTGTTGATATATTAGACGAGTTCTTTGTCAGTACCCTCAAAGAAGTGAATCATTCGTATCTTCCACTGAGGGTACTCATCTCTGAGTAGAGTGGTGGCTTGGTTAGAGAACCAGTGGTGAAGAAGTTGTTCATGTTTGACATTTTGAAAGAAGTTTGAAGAATACCAAAAAACAGAGTACGAACTACAAACTTTCAGATGATGATGTGGATGCTTTGAAAAGTGTTTATAAGATTAAAAACTTGAGCAATGCACTAAAATGGATAGTTTTAACCGAGAAAACAAATTCTGTAGGTTTACCAAAGTCGAACTGGTCGAGAATGGCAGAAAAAATAGAGTATGTTTGAAATAAACTAAGAACAGGTTAAAATCAAGCCATGTTTTTACCAAAAATCATTGTAAGTGAGGATCTCTTGATATAGAAAATCAAGAACCGCTCTGATACCAATTGTTGGTTCCTATTTTGCTTAACAATGATATAAATACCTATTAGTTCAAACAGATTAGGGTGCGGAAGCGTTTCAGCGAACTAAAAGATATTGTTGGTAGAGAGACACACAATAACAAATACACAAAGTATAGATTACACAGATAATTAACTCAATGATTCACTGTATTTGATATAATAAGAACACCGAAGATGTTACAAGAATTCTGCTCTAATGGTGTGTGTGTCGTGCAAAGCTTAATTAGAAGAGCTAAACATGAGCCTTCTATTTATACTACTTCTACAGGGGACAAGGTAGGGACAAGAAGTACTGAGGTACAAAGACACTATCGTGGAACAGTGACAGGTACGACGTTGTTGTAGTGCGCCGCACTCTACAAAGGCTGCAAGCCATCAGAGGTTGACACGTGGAGGCAGCATGGCAAGCCTTGTACGAATGATCTTCAAGATCTTCGTACCACAATAAATGTGAGAAGCACGATCGTCTTTGTCTTGATCTTCAAGTATTCTTCTAAGTCTTCAGTCTTCTTACCATAGAGGTTCTGTCAAGTATGACAGAGGCTCTGTGGCCTTGTCTTCTGCGAAGCGTCTTCTGATGATTCTTCACTTCGGTCTTCTTGGTGAATCGGCAGAAGATATGTCGGTGTCAACACTTAGCCTATTTTCCAATACTTCTATAAACAGTAGAATTGGAGCTAACATCAATCATACTTAGGAATCCTGATGGATCTTCTATCACTTGATGAATAGGATGGTCTTTTGTCCATTTGTGTGAACTTGGAAGCACATCAATATCTGAAAGATTGTTGTTTGTATCATTCTCATCCATAACAGCTTGTAATTCTGAACTACCTCGTTGTTTTGAGAATTGTTGAGGTGTAGCATCTAAGTCCTTATTCGGAGTTGTAGAGTCTGTATTTTGAATAACTTGTCCAGAGTTTTGAGTACCTTGTTCAGAATTCTGAGTACCTTGTTCAGCATTTTGAGTACCCTGTCCTTAATTCTGAGTACCCTGTCCAGAATTCTGAGTACCAGACTCAGATAATTCACCACCTGTATTTATCAAAATTGGACATTCCTCAGATGGACCAGCATCAGAAATTACAGTTGTTGCTTGGACCTCTGAGCCTTTTCTTTTCATCTCTTGAATCAATTTAGGATTTTCATAATCTGCATAAGATTCAGAAGTTAGTTCCAGAAATGCATCCTTGAACAATAAACTGAGTTCTGAACAATTAGGATTAGAATTTGATTCAGAAGTCATTGTTTTTCTCCTATTCTTATTGAGTTCTGAACTGTCTTGTTCAAAAGTCTTTGATCTTGACTCATCAAATGTGACATTGATGCTTTCCATAATCCTCTTGGTTATTCTGTTTTAGATTCTGAATGCTTTGGAAGTTAGTGAATAACCAACAAAGTATCCTTCATCTGCTTTCTTGTCAAATTTACCAAGATTTTCTCTATCTTTGAGAACATAACATCTGCAGCCAAAATATGAAAAAATTTAATCAGTGCCTTTCTTTTATTAATCAGTTCATATGCAGTTTTATTTAATATTTTATTGATCAAAGTCCTGTTCTGAGTAAAACAAGCTGTGGCAATTGCTTCAGCCCATAAGAAGGATGGAAAACTGGAATAAGCGAACATGGTTCTTGCAGCTTCAACTAAAGTTATGTTCTTTCCTTCAACAACACCATTTTGTCGAGGAGTTTTGACAGCAGAAAAATTGTGAGAAATTCCAGTGCTTTGCAAAAAGTTCTGAAGAGTCTCATTTCTGAATTTTGTTCCATTGCCACTCCTTATCTTATGAACTGGAAGTTGTAATAATACTTGAATTCTTTTGATGAAGATAATCAATGTTTCAGCAGCCTCAAATTTTGCTCTTAAGAATTCAACCCATGTATATCTAGAATACTCATCAACAATGACAAGCATATACTTCTTTCCACCCATTGACTGAACTGCTATTGGACCACATAAGTCTGAGTGTATCATCTCTAAAGGTGACATGCATGAGGAGTCCATTTTCAACTTATGAGAACTTTTCTTCATTTTGCCCATCTCACATGTTGAACACAATAATTCCTTTTCAAACTTAATCTTTGGTAGTCCTTTAACCAAATGTTTGCCAACTAAATTGGTTAACTCCTTAAAATTCAAGTGAGAACATATTATGTGCCATAACCAACATTCATTTGCAGTTACATTTGATAGTAGACATACTGAAGTTAATGCTTCAATTTTTGAAAAATTGACTACAAATAAGTCCATGTGCCTTTTAGCCCAGAACACCTTTATCCCATTCTCACTCAGAACTAAGCATCCTGTTATACTGAACTTGATCTCACAAAGACTATCCAAGAACTGACTTATACTGAACAAATTATGTTGCAATCCTTCCACATAGAACACTTTCTAAATGGTTAAATCTCCATTTGTTAAATCACCATAGCCTCTAACTTGCCCTTTACTATTATTGCCAAAATTAACTACTCCTCCAGCCTTTTCTATGAAATTTGTCAGAGAAGACTTGTGACCTGTCATGTGTCTTGATGCTCCTGAGTCTAAAAACAATCCATGACAGCCCTGCAAAAACTGTTAGTTAGATTTAGGTACCCATATCAGAATGGGTCCTTTTTTGTTACCTTCAATAACAGATTTAACAAAAGTGCCTTTAACTTTCCATTCATAATTTTCTTTTAAGCACCATTTTCCTTTTATCTTTATGAAATCAGGACATCTTCTGTTCACAAAATTGTTTCTTTTCATTTTGAAAACTTTAAGTTGAGACTTAGAAACATTTTCAGTTTTCTATTCTTTTGATTGGGATTGAGAAATATTTACAGTCTTCTTTTCCGAATTCTGTTTTGCTTTAGACTTGAAAGATGTTTTAGAATTTTGAGTTTTCTGAGAAAGTTGAAATGATTGATGTAGGATCCCAGATACAACAAGTAACAATAATAATAGCAATAATCTTTGTATTAACTGATAAAGAAAAGTTTACAACATAGGATTGATGAACATTATCTTACTATTGAAGTTCTCTCTCTCTCTCTCAACGTCTGACTCTTTCAAATGGAGGCTAGGAGATTTTGAGGCTTAACCTAAAATTCTAACAAATTACACATTAAATACTTAGGTTTTAAGGCCTAAGCCCATTAGCCACTAAATCCCACAAATACAATTTGGGCTTTTATAATTTAAGCAAGTAATCTTGAATACAACATAAAAATAAAGTCAACAATCTCCCCATTTGTATCCAAGATTAAAAATAGCCCGATCTTCCACAAAGTCAGTTGCTTCAATTCCTTCTTTAACTCCCACTTGATCGTTGCATACTCCCCCTTGACTGTTGCTTTACCTTTTTGATCTCGGATGTCTCCCAAATATTAAACTCAAACAATCAGAGAACGATTTGATGTGCGGAAGCTTGTATAACCAGTTTGAGTAATAACCGATGGTAGATAAACAACTAAGAGATGAAGAGTAGCGAACACATTCGGCTCATGAGAATCTGCATTAAAGAATAAGTAACCAGGGGTAATTATCTAACACAAAAGCACATAGCAACTGTTATCACAACAATTAAAATAATTGTGTGGCCTATGTTCAGAGTTGACAAATATGAAGCTCTGATAGGACTTCCAGTTATCATAGAAGTAAAATTATAAAAATTAAACTTCTCAAACTGTTCTGGCAATATCACATAGATATGCATGGGGAATCATAAAGATTCGTGATATTGTGTGGAATAAAATATATATGATATGTTTGGCTCAAAAGCATTGATGTAATCTGGACAGCAGATTATCAATCAATAGACACAGTGCATTGAATATGAAGTTCGGAGACCGGAGATGCTGTCTTTCTTTTTCAATATCTGAAACCTTCAAGTAAGGAATAGATAAATTATGTGCTAATTCTCCGTGTATATGTGAAACAAATATCCTTTAAGGGATATTGAGTAGCTTGATGGGGTGACACGAGTTATTGACATTGGGTCCATGTCTGTTTCAATATTCATCTCCAAAAAAATGAGAATGAATAGATTATGTAGTTACCCGGATGACTAACTCAGTTTGGTAAGGACCAATTAATTCTTTTAAGTCCTGTCACATTCTTACCAATCACTCTTTCACTCCGAATACTTCTTTTTCTTTTAAGATCTCACTGACATCTATGAAAGGATGTGTTTCTTGGGTAGGTTCTTCCGGTTCTAGATGTACCACATATTTGAACCTTTAGGTGTAAGCACATTCCGAAATGCTCAGAACTAAGATAACCAAATTCAGCAATATTTCGGACTTCACATGATCCGAAACCATCACTCTGAACAATTCGAATCCATCTAACCCATAAAAAAATTATATGAATGATTCGAAATCCACAGTAGCATCCGAAATCAACAGTAGTCAATGAGTGATCTGAAACCAACAGTAATTGATGCGTGATCCGAAACCAACGATGAATGATACGAAACCATCAAGAATGATCCGAAACCATGATGAGTGATGTGAAACCAAGCAACAGCATCCGAAAATCACTAAAATCATCATAACTTATTCAATTCCTGACAAATTTCAGTGATTCTTGCACAGAAAGATTCGAAAAATGAAGATGCACAGATTTCATGTTGATCAGAAGTTGTAATTCCATCGATTTGATAGAGTTTTGATCCAAAATAATATGTTTGACTTTTTCTTGAACAAACAGCAAAAGGATCCGAAATTTGAGCAAAAATGGGCTAAAATCACTTGAATTGATGAGATCCGATGATCGTATCGATGAAGAATTCGTCGATTTGGCTCTGATACCACATGTTAGTCCATGATCTTCAACAATTCAAGACATGGTAACAAGAAGATGTAGAAACATTATTAGAAAAGTAAATCTAATCTAGAGAGAACACAAGATGTTTAGAAGGCTACATTTTGTATTATGAATTCACTCTTTACAATATTACAAGTAATGACCTATTTATAGTCTACATCTCTTGTTACAACACTTAAGCATAAGCCCATTAACAAAGCTATTGCTTTACAAAACTTTATAATATTAAGGACAACTACAGTGTCCTAACAGACGTTCATTGAAATCAAATGAGAATCCAAACGAGTGTATTTCCACCGAAAAATTCAACGAATATATGAGACGTGGAAATAACTGTTTAAACAAAAATGTAACACGTGGCAATTTTGGAATTTATATATGGGAAAAACAAACACGAGTATGTTTTTCAGAATAAACTACCACGGTTCTTTGTTATGCACAAAACCATTTAAAATCAACTTCTAAAGCATGAAATACATTTGAGCACATAGAAGTAGTTTGAACATTTGAAAGATTTGAATCATTCTAAAGTTGTTCTTCTTTTAAATGATGAAGGTTTAAAATTCAGAGATTTTACCTTTGCATTTAGCATGATTAGATTGGCATCCTCCCCCTCAAATTGAGCATTAAATCTCATTTAAGCTCAATTTGAAATCAGATATCCTGTAAAATCAAAAGGTGTTGGTAATCATCTTTGATGATTCCTCATTTGTTAGGAATATCCAAAAGCACTAATAATTCAAATTTTAAAAAAAAATGTAGGGGGTCAGAGTTTAGAAATACCAGTAAAAAATCTAAACTTAACATATCTGAGGTACTGGCAGAGGGTGCGACAGAGGTTGATCGCAGTGCCGACAGAGGCTGATCTCGTGTCGACAGAGGTTGATCAAGTGCTGACAGAGGTCTCTTTATGATCTGCATGAACTTTGATCTTCAAGACTGCTTCTGATCTTTTGAGTCTCTGAAAACTCCACAGAGCTCTGATGATGATTTTAGTGAAACACAACTTTCTGTCCAGCAGATGTATACTGCCTTTAGCAGATATTCTGCCCAAGAATAACACTGATTCAGACCAATCTTAAAACATGAACATTGTTCACCTTTGTCTTAGGAATCCAACGCATCTGGACTCATCAAATTTGCATCTTCGAGGAGGGAGTTCTGTTGAAAATACGACAGGTGCGCAAAGCTGACAGCAAGTACTAAGAAGTTGGGCTACGGGCTCTAATGTTCAGTCACAGAGGTTCAGTCCACAAAGGCTCTGTCAGACTTCACAGAGGCTCTGTGGTGAACAGTACCATAGAGGGTGGTCGCAAAAGGCTGAGCCAAAGCTTGTGTTGTCGCCAGAAGTTGGTTTGAGTGGTCGTCAGAGAATGACCACGGCTTGACAAACGCTTGGCAAAGGCTCGACAGAGGTTGGTCGCGTCTCGGTAGAGGTTGGTCGCAGCTCGGCAGAGATTGGTCATGGCTCGGCAGAGGTTGGTTGCGTCTCGGCAGAGGTTGGTCGCGGCTCGGCAGAGGTTTGGTCGCGGCTTAATTCTCCAGCAAACAGTAGCTTAACAGCAGTGTTACACCAACTTTGACGCTGATTTAGACCATTATAGCTATGGAGTTTGCAAAAACTCAAAACACAAACAAACTTAATTTGTTTGTTATCTGTTCAGATCATCTTGAATCACCTCGTTTTGAGCTCGTACGAAAAATATATGGTTGATTTACCACAGTCGTGCCGATTTGTCCAACAGCTTTGTGTCAGCACACTGTTGTCTATTTCGATGATGATTATGACCCTTCTAAATTTTGAATCTCTTAAATCTTAAAACACGAAAGTTGTTCATCAATGTGTTTTCAATCCAGGGCGTTTGGAATCGCATCAATTGGGGTCTTGATCAGTGAGATATGATCATTTTACTACAACATCGCAAATCTGTCAGCATGCTGTCATAGTACTTGATTGTTGTGCACATAAATCAATAGCCTTTGAAGGATGAGTCTTAAACTGAGTGTTTAAGAGTCCATTGTCCACTGAAGTGTGAGTCCTTAATAGATGTATTAAGGAGTCCAGGTATCTGCAAGACAGATTAAAGACATTTTGGTACCCATTTCCAAATAGGTCCTATGTTGTTAGGATTTGGAGCTGTCTTAAGGTCCTATGGTTTGCCAAGTTTAGCTGGTTTGCCAGGCTCCTTCCTGTGACTTTTCTCACTTTGGGTGTTTGGAATTTTCTTTTGAAATGACCCATTTTGAACACAGTTTAATCTAGAAAAATGGTTCTTTAATTTAAACATAAGATCAAAGCATTTACAGTTATGAGAATGAAGAGATGAATGCTTAGCAGAAACAAATGGCTTTGGGGCATTTTTGACAGGAGTGGAGCTTTTGACTTTCTGTAGAAACCAGGATTCAATCTTACAATCAAATATGAATGATCAAACAGTAAATGATAGAGAATTGGATCCAAGAGTATTGTATTCAATCAAGAACAAATTACAAATCTAGAGAGATAATCTCTCAAAGATTACAAAAGTGAATACAAAGATATGCGGAAAAGTTAGTTAGCAAAACAGTGCTAACAACTATATATACTGTAAGGAGATGCTAAAGCTACAGTACATATACATGAAAGTCTAATAAAAATATTACACGTGTCCTATTTAACTAACAGAATACAAAGGAAAATATGTTGTCATAAGTTCTGAACATGTTGTTCAGAACATCTGAACAATCTTCTGACTAAGCATATCAGAACTTCCTTTAAAGCACTTGGACTTTTTCAACTTCATCTTCAGAAGTTCTAAGTCTCCTACTCAGAACTCTGATCCTTCTGTTGAGACTTTCATACTTGTAATCTTTTCGAGGCTTCTCAGCCAGATATTCTGAGTCTTCTTACTCAGAACTCTGAGTCTTCTATCCAGAGCCAATACTTGTAAATTTTGACAAAACTTCAGATCTAACAATCTCCCCCTTTTTGTCAAACAGTCATGTACTTATCAACATTGAACTCTTTCAATGCAGGTACAATCTTTAAAAGAATTACATTTCTCAGATTAAGTCTTCTTTCAATCTTTACTATGATCTCTTGTATTTCTTCAACTTGAGATCCTCTTGTTAACTTTTTCTCCAAGCTATGTTTGATGAATCTCAGAGTTCTAGAACAATATTTTGCCACTTCATCTGGTCTGAAGAAACTCTTCTCTTTTCTGTCATTTCTCAAGAAAACTCCCAACTCTGGATATCTTACAACATTTCCACTCTTCAGAAGATTCAACTGTTCATGACCATTGTTTGGCTTTGAAAGATATACACATTGGCTTTGTATATACAGAGCAATCTGAAAATTTGTATATTCATACCATCTCAGAATATAAAACATAGCATCTCTTACTACAGCCAATGCTCCTCTCTCCTTCTTATGTTTACTACAGTCTTTATTTGACAAAAGACTATACAGCCTGTAGAAATCTGTCACTGAGATCTTGTCAAAATCTGCCCAAGTAAAGTTGTAGACTTTTCCATCTTCTCTCGATACTTCAAATGAATAATACTCATGTTTTCTGAACTTCTTAACACTCAATTTTCTTATTCCAGTGATTAAGAAATCTGAGTACACTGCTTCTTTTGGTTTTGCTAAGCATCTTGCCATCTCTGCACGAAGCCATTTATGTACATTTGTTCTATCATGATACACACTTAGAAAGTTTACTTCTTTTGGTTGAAAGAAGTTAGGAAAAGCATACTCCATAAAGTAACCATTAACATAAACATGTATTTCTTCTTCATTAGCCTTAGACTTTTGTGGCTGATCTGCATCTTTCATTTTAACATCTTGTGAAGACACATCTGGAATATCTTCTTCAATCTCTTCTGAATAAACTCCATTTACCTCATACTAAGCAGGGAATACAAAGTCTTTATGTAACAGTTTCTTTGGGTTTTCTTCTGAGAGCATCCATTCACCGCAGTCTTTGATTCTTGTTCTGAGATCCAACCTCTCTTTGATATGCATTTTGCATTTTTGTTTCAGAACTGCTTTCTCACCCTCAGCATTTACAGCCATTTCTAGTAACAAGTACTGTAAAGTAGCATTACTGTACTTCACCAGATCATTTAATCTGAAAAACATTCTTACTCCAGAGACTATGTACACAAAACCTTCATTTTCAACTCCTTCGGTAATGAATCCACGACCTCCAATTTCATGAATAGGCTTTTTGATTGGTTTGCTCAAGTTACATTTCTCTTTCCCTGCTTCAATTGCTAACTGAAAATCATAGAAGTACATATTTCTGACATAAATCCCCATAATTCTTCTACATTCAAGTTCTATCCTAGATTCTTCAATACTAGCAAAGAACATTACCAGAAACAATTGATCTTTCAAAAACAATCTGTGAAAGTCAAAACTTGTCATGCTAACCTTCAGATTTCCTTCCTTCTGAACTATCAAACTTACATACTTTAGCCCATCAAACTCATCAGTCTGAAACTCTAGTACTTTCACAATTGCTTTCTGAACATGTAGTCTTTCATCAGGTTTTCTGAATCTGTTAGAAGCTTCCATATAAATCATCTGAATTCTTTCATCCAAGAACCCATCAATAAAGTTCACAATTATTACTGAGTCATCTTCTTCGCAGTAGATATTCACATATGTTTCTTCTGGAAAGATATCTTTAATGAAATGTTTAGTCAGAGGAGTATCGCTCTGACTGATAATGAAATCACATAAAGGTTCTTTTAATACTGGTAATTCAATCCTAGGAATCACAATGGGTCTTCTGTACACATACTCCAAAGGCATGAAGTAGTTTTCAACTCTTTCATATTCTCCACTAAGAACATTTAACTCATCCAGAAAATGATGTTCAAAATTCTCTTGAAAACTACTTGTGTATCCAACTAAGTGATCCTCTTCTCCCAACAAGTCAATAGGTCTCACTGTCTTCATAATTCATTGAATTTTCTGAACATTAAGAGCTCTGACCAACTAACTATGCATCCTCCTTATCAAGACCTCATTCAACCTTCTTTCTTCCTTCTCAGAATTAAGAAGCTCAATTCTGGCATAAGGTACACTTTCTGTACAAGTGTTCAATTCAGATCTTTCAATCAAACTTTCCTCAGAAATATCTGCCATACTGATCTCACAACCTTCTTCAGAATAATCTGTTACTACTTCTTCTGCCATCACATTATGATCTGATTTTATAACTTCATCTGACCCAAAGATACTTGATACATCTGCTTCAACTGTCTTATCAGCTATATCCATAACCTCAGTTTCATTTGAATTCACTTCAATTTCTGTATCCAAATCCAATTCCTATGTCACATTATCAGTTCCTATTTCTACTTCAGTGTCTGAACTTATTTCATGAATGCTTATTTCCTTTTGAACCTCTGCTGATTTCTCAACAATTGTTGATTCTTCAAAAACAACCTTTTCTGAGTTATGAACATCTGCATCTGCTAACTCCATATCTGCAAACTCAAAATCTGTCACTCCAATATCTGTTGACTTTTCAACATTTTCAAACTCACCAGTGCTTTGTTTTTCTAACTCAGTACTTATCTTTTGTCTTTTCTCCCCCTTTTGATGATCATGAGGATCATTATCATCAAACGTTCTTTTGGACTGAGTTGATTCTGATTCGGGTTCTGCAACCGACAAAGGCATGATGGCTAAGGGTTGTGAAACATTGGCCAGATTAGAACTGATTACTTTCACAAGAGAAGTCTGTAAATCCTTCATATTCTTCAGAAGATCCTTTTGAAATTCTGTCATATTATCCTTGATCTCCTTTTTGTGAGATTCCAAGGACTCTTTCATTCCATCCACTTTTTGTTCAACAGACTTTGCTTTGCCTTCCAACAGATTTTTGAGATCCTTTACCTCATTTTTCAAAGATTCAACAGTATTCTTCAATTTCCCAACTTTCTCCCCCAACACTTGATTTTGTTTCTGAATCTTTTCAAATTCAGAAGGTTCTAACAGTGAACCTGTGAAAGTTCAGGATCTTATCTTACAATCAATGTAGAAAGCAGTAATTGAGAATTTGTATGATCAAGCCCAATTGTATTCAATGATGAACAGAATTACAGATCTAAGAGAGAGAGAATCTCAAAGATTACAAAGAATGAATACAAAGTTATATGGGAAAAAATCAATCAGTTAGCAACGTAGAGCTAACTACTATTTATACTGCAACGGACATCTTAAAGCTACAGTACAAACAAGAAAGACTAATAAGAACATAACACGTGTCCTAATTAGTTTATAAAATACTAAGTAAAGTATCTCGTCATAAGTTCTGAACAGGTAGTTCAGAACTTCTGAACATTCTTCTGATAACGCTTCTCAGATCTTCTGACTCCTTAACTCAGACATCTGACTTCTCTTCCCAGACTTCTGATTTCTCTTGTCAATACTTCTGAGCTTTCACAGTCAGACCTCTGACTTCTCTACTCAGAACATCTGAGTCTTCTTATCAGATCTTCAACACTTGGTTTATTGACAAAACATCATATCTAACAACCTGGATCAACAAATGACCCAGTTTTCAAGTGTTCAGAGAACTCTTGGCCTGTTGGTGCCACAGAGACACCATGTACCACAAAGGCACTGTGTAATGAAGCTTTTGAGATGTTCACTTCACCAGGACTTCCATCCAATCCTTGACAACCAATAATAGGAATGTCTATGGATGTTGATACAGGAATACAAAATTCCTGTGATGTGCTAGTGTGAAAAGTAATTTCAGGCTCAAGTAGGATATTACTGTACAATCCAGACTCAAAGTGTTGAAAAATAGGTTGGGATTTATCACCTCCCTCCAAATGAGTTTGGGATGGTTCCCCTGTTTGTTTTGAAACAGCAGCATGTTGAAATGCTTCTGAGTGGCTAGGGATGGGTGTAACAACCCGGTTTCCCAAACATGCTTCAAATAACATATATTGCATAACATCGTTACATTTATAAAAGAAAATACATAATAATTCACGTACGGTCTCTTCAGTCTCGAAACTATAAAATACATCAAAACTTCCTAATCTACATCTGTCATCAAAAGCATCATTTCCTTTGCCCCTATAAATTCCTCAACCTGGAATACATATTTTTGAAAACAAAATGAGGGTTAGACCAGCGGTCTAGTGAGATAATCCCTGTCATTTTAAAATCGTTATAAACCCAATTTATATAAAACCATGTATCAAAATAGTTTATATAAAAACTTTAGTAATCCTTTCGTAAAACACAAATATACCACACGTATATAAATACCAATCAAGACTCGTGTATCGTGCACCACTCCTCATCCTCATTCCCATGGCCATATTAGTTGGTTGCGAGCCAACTAATCAATTATCTCCGCTGTACAACAATTACAGCAAACACCGCTGTACAACAATTACAGCAAACATCCGTCGGCATAGTTCGGCCAAAGTGCTCTCGTGTAGTGCAATGCATATATAAATACAATATATATATGTACCAATATATCATATTGTCATTTATAAACCTTTCACCACATTCCAACCACATATATATATATCTCAATATATACACATAATCACACCATAAATCATTTTCTAAATCCACACATATCCATCTCATATATATATATAAACATATATATGTATCCCAGTTTGAAAACGTTTTAAAGTAAAAACTCACCTCGATCGCTTATCCAAAAACACTTCCAAGCCTTTCTTGAGAAATCCAATCTTTCACCCAAAGTTTACCAAATCTGGAACAATTAAAATACAAATATTTCTTAAAGACTAAAAATCTTAAATAATCCAAAATCCTCGACTGAAGTCGCAACTAACTAAAATGATATCCCCAAGTCGCAACCAACTACTGCGACATGGCCCCCAAGTCGCAGCCAACTGTTGAGACTTGACACTATTCAATGTCTCAACCAACTGTTGAGACTTGGCACTATTCAATGTCTCAACCAACTGTTGAGACTTGGCACTATTCAATGTCTCAACCAACTGTTGAGACTTGGCACTATTCAAAGTCTCAACTAACTGAAAACGTAAAAACCCATAAATTTATAGATTTAAACCATGAATGTTTCTGATATTTTGCAGATATACTTAAGACTATAAATAACATCTATAATTCATCAAAACCCATTTATAAAACCATATAAACTTTTCTTATTTTTAACTATCCATAACAACAATTTAAAATAGAATCATACCATTGATTTCTTAAGATGATTCCTAAAACCCAACTGCAAGTATACAACTTCCTTCTTCTTCTCCTTAGAATTGCTCTCTTAATTCTCCCTCTCTCTTTTGCCGTATATAAAAACCCACACACATACACAAATAAGATATTTAACTCACTTTCCTTCTTTTCTCTTATCATGACTCACCACATGCATGACACCTCACCCTCTCTTTCTCTTTTACGTAATCAACACACACACACACACACATTCAATATATCTAGATATTAATCATTTTTACCAAACAAACCCTCAACTCCTCTTAATTGGCAAAACACATCCTTAAACTACCAAATAAAAATTAAAGTCTACCCCTTTATCTTATAACTCCATAAATCTAACCCCAAACTCACTTTAAAAATTAAAATTATAAAATTATATAAACCACCAATATACCCGGTTATTACAATGGGTTGTTCAAGTTCCACCACGGGCTACATGGTATTTTCTTCAATGTTGGTCACCAAGGGTTGTGAACCAACAGTAGATGTGGCTGCCCGGATTAAGTTGGCTGGATCAGAATTATCTCTTTCTGTTTCAAATTCTGTTAACATTCTCTCATTCTCACCACTCTCTTTCTGTTTTTGACTTTCATTTCTAAACAAGCTCTCTGAATTTTCCCTCTCTATTCTCTCAGAATGTTCTCCCCCTTGAACATTCTCCCCCTCTCTATTTTGAATAGACCCCTCACCTCTCAACTCAGGTTGTTCCTCATGGGTAGGGGCTTGAAGTTGTTCAAGTCCCATTGAGGTGCAATAAGATTTTAATATCTCACTCTCCCTTGGAATGTATTACCTAAGTGACCTTGGAAGAGGTATGTGATTTGGAAAATTGTCAATTTTAATAGCAGAAGTCATCTTACCTATATAGAAGATTGGCTCATGTTCCTCATTTGATCTTCTTGGAATATTTCTGTCTTAATCCATTGCATGCCATATTACCAACTGCCAATATCTCTGATAAGGTATGTATGTGAGTATCTTATCCTTTGTTTTTCCTTTTATTGCCTTCTGATTCCTCTCAAAAGTATTCTTCATATCTTCCCATAAAATAGAAGCATAGTCATAATGCCTATTCTTTACTAACCCATTAAAGATTTGCAAAATCTGCTTTGATCCCTGATCTAGAGAACTGTTTTTCCCAGATAAACATTTGTTGATTGTATTGAAGAAAAATGCCCAAATTGGTGGAAATTTGTTCCTTTTAAATTTACTCAAATTCCTCAATTCTTCATTGTAACCGAATCTCCTAACTTCAGCAATCAACTACTCTGTCAAAGGAGAATCTTCAAAATCTGATCTCCTTTCCAAGTCATCTAAGCATGGTCATCATAAATTGGATATTTAAAGTTACAGTAACTCCCCCTATTTCAGATACAAAATTGTTACCTTGCAACTCCAAATGCTTCCACCATTGTTGAATGTACTGTACTGGCACTCTCTTCTTCATTGTAAAACATTTCTTGAAATGATGGTATTTCAGCAATTCTATTATTATCCTATGTTCTTCTTTGAAAATGGTTTCATCAAGCACTAACACACAATTATTTTCCAATAAACTCAAATATTCACTCTCAGGAACAATCCTCTCACCAGAATTAGATCTTCCAGACATGACTGACCTAGCCGCACTCTGTTCGTGTTGAATATTCTCATTTCCCTCATCTGCGTCTCCCTTTGATTCATCCATGTGTTCATCCCCTGCTTCTCCTTCAACATTTCCTAATATAATATTTTCTCCTATTGCCCCGTCTTCTACGGCTCTATTTTTAGGCCTCTGTACTTCATCATCTGAATCAGATTCCATCAATGATTTTGATGAATGTAATGAGATAGCTCTACTTCTCCTTGAACCTGACATGATCGTAATGCGGAATTTTGAAAGAAAACTAGATCAAAGAACTCAGGAATTGTGCGTTTCTCACTTTTCGCACTTGGAATTCAAATAAAATTTGAAAGAGGGATTTCAAGGTGTATTTAAAATCCGCGAAGCTGAAAGGTTTTAACGGAGAAAAGTTACTTTTTGTAAGAGTTATAACGAATTCAAACACTGGGAAATGCCACGGAAGATATTAAAAAGAAACGTGCCAAGTTCAAAGAATAAGAAGCTGACACGTGTTATTGGATAGAAATTAATACAAGTTAAAAGTTCTGAATAACACGCTCAGAGTTCTGAGAATGCATACTCAGAAGTTCTGAGTACACAGTTCAAAAGAAATTCCCTTAGAACCAAAATTCATTTAAAATCAACTTCTGATTATATAAAAACATTTAATCATCCAGAAGTTGTTTGAACAGATAGAAAACTATTTTATCATCAAAATTCTGTCCTTTTGATGATTTGAAATTTCTGAAAGCATTTAAAATCAAACATCTGATCTTGAAAAATATTTTAAGGGTTCAAAAGTAGTTTGAACATGTGAAAAAGGTTTATCATTGAAAGCTTGTTCCCCTTAGAATGATTAGTGATGAGATAAGAATATACAAACCTTATAAGCACATCATAACGATATCTGAATGATTTCAATGCTCCCCCTTGACTTTAGCATATACTCAAACTCATATTTTAAAGAATATGAAAAAAAAACCAGAAAGATCTTAACAACATATTGAAATATTTGTAATTTTCATAAATGTGTTCTGAAAGGTAGTCAGAAGTTCTGATTAACCTATTCAGAAGTAAAGACTTTAAAGTTAGATTTCTGAAGTATTGACTCAGAAGTTCTGAACTCAAGACTCCGAAGTTCTGAACTCAAGAGTCATAATTCTGATTAAGAGAGTCAGAGTTCTGAGAGTACTACTCAGAAAATCTGACTTACAAAAATTTTTATTTCTGAAAAATAACAAATATGTTCAATTAGTCAAATTAAGCATTCCTATTTTACATATGAGAAAAGTGAACCTTTTGTGATCAAGAGGCTTTGTGAACAAGTCAGCCAATTGATACTTTGTATGCACAAAGTGCATTTCAATTGTTCCCTTTTCTACATAGTCCTTAATAAAATGATATCTTACATCAATATGTCTGGTCTTTGAGTGTTGGACAGGATTCTGAGTTATTGCAATGGCACTTCTGAATCACAATATATGTGAATTTTGTTGAGTTGATATCCATAATCCATGAGTTGTGTTCTCATCCACAAGGTTTGAGAACAACAAGCAGCATCAGCTACATACTCTGCTTCAGCAGTAGATGTGGACACACAATTTTGCTTCTTTGAAGCCCAACTCACTATGTTGTCTCCTAGAAAATGACAAGCACCAGAAGTACTTTTCCTGTCCAATTTACTTCCTTCATGATCAGCATCAGTGAAAGCAGTTAGTTTGAAATCAGTTTCTTTAGGATACCAAAGGCCCAAATCAGGTGAACCTTTAAGATATCTTAAGATCCTTTTAACAGCTAGCATATGAGATTCTTTTGGATTAGATTGAAATCTAGCATAGAAGCATGTAGCAAACATGATATCTGGTCTAATTGCAGTAAGATTAAGTAGAGAACCAATCATGCCTCTATAAACCTTGATATCTGCTGAAACTCCAGAAAGATCAACATCTAACTTGACATTTGTTGCAATTTGTGTTCTCATAGAAGCACAATCAGACATTTTAAACTTCTTTAAAGTATCTTTTACATATTTTCCTTGATTTAAGAAAATTCCATTTGACAATTGTTTTACTTGAAGACCAAGGAAAAAGTTCAATTCTCCCATCATGCTCATTTCAAATTCTGATTCCATGACTTTTAAGAATTCAGTACATAATTCTGAACTTGTAGAACCAAATATGATATCATCTACATATATCTTAATTAAGATCAAATCATCACCCTTTTTGTTTAGAAACAGAGTAGTGTCAATTTTACCTTTCTTGAAGCCAGATTTTAATAAGTGTTGAGTTAGAGTGTCATACCAGGCTCTTGGTGCTTGTTTCAGACCATACAATGTTTTATCTAAAACATAAACATGATTTGGAAATTCATAGTTAACAAAACCTTCTGGTTGATGGACATAAACCTCTTCATTAAGTATACCATTCAGAAAAGCTGATTTCACATCCATTTGGTACACTTTGAAGTTCTTATGTGCAGCATATGCCAAGAATGTTCTGATTGCTTCTATTCTTGCCACAGGTATAAATGTCTCGTCCTAATCTATTCCCTCTTGTTGAAAATATCCCTTTGCAACCAATCTAGCCTTATTTCTGACTACAACACCTGACTCGTCTTTCTTGTTTCTGAATACCCATTTTCTTCCAATAATAGATTTTCCTTCAGGTTTTGGAACAAGTTTCCGGACTTTGTTTCTTTCAAACTGTAGCAATTCATCTTGCATTGCTAAAATCCAATCTAGATCCTCTAGGGCTTCATTGGCTTTCTTAGGTTCAATCACACTCCCACTGATGGATCTCCTATCACTTGATGAATATGATGGTCTTTAGTCCATTTATTTGAACTAGGAAGTACATCAATCTCTGAAAAGTTGTTGTTTGTATCATTCTCATCAATAATAGCTTGTCATTCTGAACTGTCCCCTTGTTCTGGTACATGTTGAGGTGAAACATCCAAGTTTGGATTCTGAGTAGTAGAGTCAGAATTCTGAGTAACTTGTTCAGAGTTCTGAGTACTCTGACCAGAAGTATGTGTACCTTGACCAGAAGTCTGATTAACTTGTCCAGAATTCTGAGTTCTAGGCTCGGAAGTTTCATTACTTGTGTTGATTAAAGTTGGACATTCCTCAGATGGACCAGTATTAGAAATTATTGTTGTTTGAACCACTTCTGATGTTCCCTTTTTCATTTCTTTAACCATTTTAGGATTTTCAAAATCTGCATAAGATTCAGAAGATAGTTCCATAAATTCATCCTTAAACAATATATTGAGTTCTGAACAGTTAGGATTAGAAGCTGTTTCAGAAGTCATTTTTGTCTTATCCTGTTTGAGTTCTAAACTGTTTTGTTCAGAAGTCTTCATTCTTGACTCATCAAATGTTACATTTATGCTTTCCATTATCCTCTTGGTTCTTCTGTTGTAGAGTCTGAATGCTTTGGAAGTTAGTAAATAACCAACAAAGTATCCTTCATCTGCCTTTTTATCAAATTTACCAAGATTCTCCCTGTCTATGAGAACATAGCATTTGCAACAAAAAACATGAAAGAATTTAATCAGTGGTTTTCTTTTGTTTATCAATTCATAAGCAGTTTTATTCAATCTTTTATTAATTAAAGTTCTGTTCTGTGTAATACAAGCAGTGGCTATTGCGTTAGCCCATAGGAAGGTTGGAAGATTTGAATAAGCCAACATGGTTCTTGCAGCTTCAACTAGAGTTCTGTTCTTCCTTTCAACAACACCATTTTGTTGAGGAGTTTTGACAGCTGAAAAGTTATGAGAAATCCCCAGGCTTTACAAAAAGTTCTGAAGAGTCTCATTTCTGAACTCTGTCCCATTGTCACTTCTGATTTTCTGGACTGGAAGTTGTAAGAATACTTGAATTCTTTTGATGAAATTAATCAGTGTTGTAGCAGCCTCTAACTTTGCTCTTAAGAATTCAACCCATGTGTATCTGGAATATTCATCCACAATAACAAGCATATATTTCTTTTCTCCCATTGATTGAACTGAAATAGGACCACACAGATCTGTATGTAGCATCTCTAATGGTGACTGGCATGAAGAATCCATTTTGATTTTGCGAGAACTCTTCTTCATCTTGCCCATTTCACATGCTGAACATAATGATTCTTTCTCAAATTTGATCTTTTGTAATCCTTTAAACAACTTTTTGCTAACAAGATTGTTCAATTCCTTAAAATTTAGATGAGAACACCTTCTGTGCCATAGCCAAACTTCATTTGCAGTAGCATTTGAGAGTAGACATACTGGAGTTAATGACACAATTTTAGAAAAATTGACCACAAATAAATCCATATGTCTCTTGTCCCATAATACCTTAATGTCCTTCTCAATTAGAATTAAGCAACCTTTTATACTGAACTTGATTTGATAGAAGCTATCCAAAAACTGACTTATGCTGAACAAATTATGTTGTAAACCTTCCACATAGAAAAATTTATGAATGGTCAGATCTCCCTTTGTTAAATCTCCATACCCTTTTACTTGTCCTTTACTGTTATTTCCAAAGTTAACTACTCCTCCAGCCTTTTCTGTGAAATTAGTCAGAGAAGACTTATGTCCTGTCATGTGTCTTGAAGCTCCAGAATCCAAAAACCACACATGACAGCCCTGCAAAAACAAGCAGTTAGATTTAGGTACCCATTTTGGAATGGGTCCATCTTTGTTAGCTTTGGTATCTGATTTAACAAAAGTTCCTTTGACTTTCCATTCAAAATCTTCTTTTAAGCACCACTTTCCTTGTACTTTTATGAAGTCAGAACATTTTCTGTTCACAAAATTGTTTCTTTTCTTTTTGAAAACTTTTGGTTGAGACTGAGAAACATTTCCAGTCTTCTTTTCTTTAGTTTGAAACATATTTTCTTTCTTCTTTTCTTTTGAATTATATTGATAAATGTTTTTAATCTTCTTTCCTTTTATCTGAGTTTGAGGAATCAAAACAGTTTTCTTTTCTGAATTCTGATATGCTTTGTTTATATAAGAAACATATGTTATTAAAATTGGACTTTTCTGAGTTGATTGAAATGAATGACTACTACATTGAACACATATGAGATTCTTTCTTGCAAAAGACAGTAGATCTGAAACATAAGTCTTTTCACTTTTATTGCAAGTTTTTAGATTACAATTGCATTTCATACAAGAACTATTAACTTTAGATTCAGAAGTAGTATTCAATCCAATCTCCACAGGAACTCTTATCAGATCATCTTTCCTTTTGCTTTCTTCCTTTTCTGAAACATTCAATTTCACAGAATTAGCAGATGATTTGGATGATTCACCATTTTCAAATGTACTTGATTCATCAAAGAATTTCTTATCTTCTTTTAAGGCATTAATCTTGAAAAGATCATATTCAGCCTTTAAGTTCTCATGCTCTGTTATTTTCTAGACATAAGTGTTGTTTTCTTTTAAAACTTGGTCCAGTTTAAAATCTACATCACAATAATCATTTTCAAGATCATCAAAAGTTTTTCTTAAGTCCTCAAGTTCTTGAGTAACAAGTTTAAATCTCTTTTCAAGTTCTGAAAAACTTCCTGAAGCGAATTGAGAATTTTTAGTTGACTCAGAATTCTGACCTTCAGACTCAGAGTTCTGACTAATAGAGTCAGAATTTTGACTAGAAGACTCAGACTTCTGACTGACTGTTTCAGAAACCTTACTTGTATCAAATATACTTTCAATGTCAGGATATAAAAATTTTGGTTGTTTATTTTTATAACTGACATTTAAAGAATCATATTTGAATTTAGTATCATTATATTTTGGTTTCTCTTCTGTTGGTTTTGAAATTTCTTTCTTAACCTTGTCTTCTGAATCTCCTGACTTCTCAAATTTTGGTTCAGAAATTGTTTCAATTGCTTTTACAGGACTTGATTTTTGTAAACTATCTGAACTTGTTATAGAACTAGCAGGTCTCACAAAAACTTAAACAATCTCTGGGATTTTTGGTTTAGGAACCTGTAATTTATCAAAATCATTAAGATTTGTTGGAGCTCTTTTCAAAACAACATTTTCTTCCAAACCTAAACCCATTTTTGGATTATAGAATCTTGTGTCTTTAACATTGCTAGTGAGAAGATTCAAGGTTTGTTGAGTTTGACCTCTTTTCAGATTAAGGTCTTCCAACTCTTTGATTTTTGTGTACAAATTCTTTCTTTCCTCAAGTAACATATCATATTTAATTTGTAAATCAACCTTTTCATCTTTTATTTCTGAGAATTGAGTTTTTAATTCAGAAATCTTCTTTAAAGGATCAGAATTCTCATTTTTTACTTTTTGTTTCTCAACTTCAGATTCTTCAAACTGTTCTTTAATTATCTCTTTTTCTGTTCTGAACTTGTTAACCAAAATTCTTTCACCTTTTATTTGTTTTCTGAGTTTAACAAGTTCAGAATTCATATTGCCAATTTGAGTCATTAAATCAATTTCAAGTGCAGAATGTACCTCAGTAGAAGATTCAGAACCAGCATCTTCATAGTCAGAATCATCCTCATTCCTCATTTTGGCCATATAACTTTGCATTTGAGAAAAGTGAATGCAATCCTCTTCATCTGAAGTATAATACAACCAGTTCTCCTGTTCTGCCAACATTGCAATCTCATTATCTCTTTTCTTAGCCAGCTGAGCCTTCTTTGTGTAGTATTCATAATCTTTTACCACTTTCACTCTGCAGTCTCTGGTAAAGTGACCAGGTTTTCCACACTTAAAACATAAATCCTTCTATTTTCTCTCTTCCTTCTCTTCTTTCTTCTCAAACTTACTTTCTCTCTATCTTCTTTCTTCTTATAGTTCTCTTCTGAACTCCCCTGTTCCATTCTGTACTTACCCTGAAACTTATTCTTTCCATATCTTTTATTGAAAGTGTTAGTCAACAAGGCCAGTTTCTCAACAATTATCTTGATATCCTCATCTTCTTCAGATCCTTATTCTTTCTCAGATTCCTCCTCTAACTTTGGAATTTCACACAAAAACACAGATTTCTTTGCAGTTTTAGTGACTTTTGTTCTTCTTTCAGAAAGTAAAGCCAATTGATCAGACACACTTTTCTTTTCTTCAACTACTAGTTTAACAGAGTCCTCATGTTGATTCAGAACACAGAATAGATCATTCAGATCTTCTTCACACATATCCTTATTCATTTGGAGAATAATTGCAAAAGATGACCATTCTGAATTAAGACAGTTTAAAAACTTGTAGTTGATCTTATACTTCGTTTTCTTTAACCCATTTCTTCTGAGATCGTTTAAAATTGTGCTGAACTTGCTGTACGTCTGAGTGAGACTTTCAGATTCCTTCGCTTTGAATCTTTCATAAGCATTGATACTTTGGTTTAGTTTGGCCTGGATTGATTTAACAGTACCAAGCATTGGCTTCTCTAGTTCATCCCACATTTCTTTAGCTGAAGTTCTACTATCAATTCTATTGAAAACTTCATTTGGAACAGCCAAAGTCATTAGAGTAACAACTCTTTTATCAATTGCATGTCTCTGTTTCTGTGCTTCTGTGTATTGAGAAAAAAAATTCTTCACCCTTGTAGCAGGAATCTCTGGTGTTGTATCTGTTGCAGGTGTAGCGACAACATCTACATAGACTTCAATTGGACCTTCACGAATAGAGATCATAAGGTTTTCATCGATATTATCCAAGAACTGAATCATACGAATCTTCCATTGCTAGTATTCCTCGGGAATAAGAACACGAGGTTTTGTTTCAGACCCCATAGAGAGAAATTCTTTCGAAGACATGTTTGTAAGATGATTCAACAGAAATACAAATCGAATTTCTTTGAACAATAGTAGAACAAATTCAAAAATTACTAAGAATTCAAGAATTACAAGTAGCAGCGGAATCAATTGACGAATTGATCAAGAAATTTTCAAGAATGCGATCAAGAAACCCTCAAGAACACGATCTTGAACGAATTTGTTTGTTGATTGGCTCTGATAACAATTGTAGAAACCAGGATTCAATCTTACAATCAAATATGAATGATCAAACAGTAAATGATAGAGAATTGGATCCAAAAGTATTGTATTCAATCAAGAACATATTACAAATCTAGAGAGATAATCTCTCAAAGATTACAAAAGTGAATACAAATATATGCGGAAAAGTTAGTTAGCAAAACAGTGCTAACAACTATATATACTGTAAGGAGATACTAAAGCTACAATACATATACATGAAAGTCTAATAGAAATATTACACGTGTCCTATTTAACTAACAGAATACAAAGGAAAATATCCTGTCATAAGTTCTGAACATGTTGTTCCAAACTTCTGAACAATCTTCTGACTAAGTATATTAGAACTTCCTTTAAAGCC
Source organism: Saussurea involucrata (assembly GCA_033807775.1). NCBI lineage: Eukaryota > Viridiplantae > Streptophyta > Magnoliopsida > Asterales > Asteraceae > Saussurea > Saussurea involucrata. The sequence goes on along the minus strand of CM066319.1, from coordinate 110,989,265 downwards.
CTTGGACTTTTTCAACTTCATCTTCAGAAGTTCTGAGTCTCCTACTCAGAACTCTGATCCTTTTGTTCAGACTTTCATACTTGTAATCTTTTCGAGACTTCTCAGCCAGAGCTTCTGAGTCTTCTTACTCAGAACTCGGAGTCTTCTATCCAGAACCAATACTTGTAACTTTTGACAAAACTTCAGATCTAACACTTTCCAAACCATTTTCACTCTTTTGAAAACAAGATTATTTGTATTATCAGCACAAGAGTTTGCTAAGTCAAAGTCCTTAAGCCTTTTAGCTAAAACATCCTTTTCTTTTAAATTCACATCAAACAGCTTTTGAAGATTAGATTTATACCACTTCTCCACCATGACCTTTGTTGACAAAAGAGAAAGTCTTTTTGTCAATTTAGACATTTCAGCTTTAAAAAACTTTATTTCTCCCCCAAAATCATCTTTCAAACACTTTGTTTGAAATCCTACAACCTTCAACTTTTCAGACTCTTATCTTTAAAAATCATGCTCTTTCCTCTCCTTTTCAAGAGTCTTTTCTAAATCAGATAATTTGTTAGAAATCTTAACAAACATTGTTTCAAAAGATTTTCTTTCATTTTCAAAGTTCTCTTTCTCACAAATTACAAGTTTTTCAAAATTAGAAATTAGATTAGAAAAATTTAAACATTTAAGTTCAAGTCTTTTCTTCTCTTCTTCAAAAATCTTTTCAGACTCACATAATTTTCTCTTAAGACCGAGATTTTCACAGGTTAAGAGTTTACCTGATTCTTCAAGCTTAGCAATCTTTTCTGAATCAATCAGACTGCTTTTGTTCATTTCCTCCAACTGTTTCTCAAGATTAGGAATTATCTTGCGAAAATTAGTATTGAGTTTAGAACAATAATGAGAATCAGCATCAGCACTAAATGTTAGTCTTGACATATTGTTACTTGAAAAAAAAATCGTATCGTTAACAGATATTTCGTGAGAAGTAGAATTTGTGCACTTGAGTCAATTTTTTAAATCATATCGGATTGAGCTAAAATTTGGTAGCTAGGTGCACGAGGATATTATGGACAACTTTAATTTTCGAGTTTTGTCCAAAAACAATAGAAAATGGGTTTTCGAAGCAAAACAGTGTGCAGAAAAATAAAAGTTTAAAACTCCGAAAATTAAGTAAATGCACAAACTGAACTACAAACCTAGTGATTTTGCGGAATAAAACACTCAGGTGTTATCTACTAACACTCCTTGATCGATTCTAAACTAGTAGAAGAACTCTAATGGCCAAAACCAACCAAAAAGATGAAGAACTTGAAGAACTCTCAACTTTGCACAAAAACACAATAATATCTCAAAAATTGATAAAAATCAATGGATTGAAGCACAAATTCGAACTTTTATTGGTTCCTGTTTTGTTTAACAATGATGATTCTATCTAATAGTTCAAACAATATATAATGCGGAAGCATGTTTAACGAACTAAAAGATATAACAAGGTAGAAGAACACACAATATCAAACACGTGAAGTGTAAATAACACAGGTAAATAACTCAATGATTCACTGTATTTGATATAAACAAGAACACCAAGAACACCGATGATATAACAAGAATTCTGTTCTAATGGTGTGTGTGTTGTGCAAAGCATAATAGAAGAACTCAACATGAGTCTTCTATTTATACTACTTCTAAAGGGGACAAGTTCTTGACAACAAGGACTGAAGGTACTAAAACACTATTCTGGTACTGTTGTTAGTACAACGTTAATTAAATGCGCCGACTTCTGCTATGGCTGAGACCCATCAGAGTTTGACACGTGGAGTTGTCAGGTCACGCCTTTGTATGAATGATCTTTAGAATCTCCGTACAACATAAATCGTGAGAAGCACGATTGTCCTTGTATAGATCTTTAGTCTTTATACCACAGAGGCTCTGTCAAGTATGACAGAGGCTCGGTGGCCTTGTCCGCTGAGAAGAGTCTTCTGTCGATTCTTCACTTCGGTCTTCTCGGTGACTCGGCAAGGCCTCTGTCGAAGACTTCTATACTTAGCCTATTTTTCAATACTTTTATAAACATAAAGATTGGAGCTAACAATCTCCCCCTAAGTATTGAAAAATAAAAAATTAAAAAGTGCAACGTTTTCTAGGCTAAGTACATGACAAGAGGTGAAACAATGTACCTCAAACAGATTTTACTTTTCTTTCATACAAAAATATGCCAGAGGCACTTACACTTGTTTACAATATGAAAGGAAAGGTTTGCAGAGGTTGGTAGAGGATTTCAGACGTTGGCATCTTTGAAGTCGTTGAAACTTCTGTTGTCGAATCCTAATTCTCTAAGCTCGTGATAGAATCTGATGCAGAGGGTTCTGAAGTTGATTGTTGAGTTGATGACCTCTATCAGTCTATCTGCAAGAGCTTGATTCACGAGCTCCGTTCCTCTGTGCTCCATGAGGATAACTCTAAGCTCTGTCATAGTACTTGTTGCATACTTTTGACAGTCCATCTCTACGAACAGTCTTGACTTCCCAGCAGGATCTTGATAGACTAACCCAACTCTTGGAGATGTAATGATCGAGTTTGGTATGGCAGAGGATGGGCAGTCATCTTCTTGTGGTTTTAGACTTAGGTTTCTTCATGAGTTGTTTCCACAGAGGTGGTTGTTGCCTCTGTGGTCTGTTGGTTTCTTTCTTGGGTTTGAGTTGGGGGAACTTGGTTTAGGGGTTCTACGGATACCGGTGGAGCTGGTAGATCTGATGAATCTAATGAATCGTCAGAATCATCATCAGAGTCATCCTAACCCTTATCTTTCGTACCCTCTGCTCTACATGAAGCTTCTGGCTTCTTGGGCGGTACGGCACCTGCAGCTATCAACTTTGCGCACAAGTCATCTTATAGGCTAAAGAGAGTTGCAAGCTCTGCCTCTATGTTGAAGCGCATCTGCCAACGCTTGTCTGAAAGTCTTTAACGTAGTTGTCATTGGAGATTGTAAGGGCTTTGATGAAGTATGTCATCTGATCGAGAATCCCCTGGCCGATCTCTGTAAGCTGTGCTCTTGTCATATTGTCGGAGGGATTTATGGCTTGAGTTGCTTGGGTTGTATGCTTTTGGACTTGCTCTAAGGCATTCTTTAGGTCTTCTGGTGTAAGGCCCTTAGATGTTGAGGATTGCTCTTTCTTCAGCTTTTCAAGCAGATCTTTGACAGAACTTTGGAAAGCAGAGGTTGTAGCTTTCTCGAACTCAGCAGCAACAGAGGTGGCAGAGGTTGTAGCAGTTGACTTCATATGGGCTAAGGCATTTTGCACCTCTGTGGACAGATTGTCCATTTTGATGTTCAGATCAGTAATGGCCCTGGAAGTTGTATCTGCAAAAGAATCAAAAGAGCTTTTCAACTCTTTCAATGTGGTGTCCATAGAGGTGACAAGGGTTGGAACTCATCCCTTGATACATGTGGACTTAGTGTAACCTCTGGGGGAACACATTCATCCCCAGAGTGAGTCCCTGTTCATTGGACACCTTGTTTCGTCCCTGTTTTGACGTTGAGGATGGAAGGATTTCCCTCTAATCCTCGAGCAGAGGCTTTATTAGCTTTAGACTCTATAGAGGTTCTGTTAAGGACATTGTCCTGATCCACTCCAGAGGTGGGTATATGAGTATCCTTAAGTTGACTCGGGGACTTGTCTTGAATCCATTCGTCTGCGTGCACTCTAGGCCCCTCTGAAGGGTCGGTTGGACTTACGTGTGTGCGTGTGGCAGAGGAAACAAATTCCTCTACAAGAGTGTCAGATGTGATCCTGGGCGAGGAATCACGAACTAAGGGTAAGTCATTTTGAGAGGACTCCCCTGGAATGGTTTCCCCGGCTATTAGTGGCACAGAGGTGGGAGGAATTTCCCCTGCCCGGTCAGTTTGGGGTGGGTTCGAGCTGTGTTGCTCTTGTTCAATATTACATTCTGCCACTAGACTGGCAGTAATAGAAGTGTGTGTTGCACTGGGAGTTGGTTGGGGTTGAATGCCTCTTCTATTCCAGGCATCTGTTCTGGATTCTTGCTCTGTTAAGCATCCTAACTGTAAGTCCACGATACACTCTTACAATCAAATATGAACAATTAAGATCGTATTCACAGCAACTGGTCATATGATTTATTAACAATCTGTGAGTTACAAGATACTACAATGAATTTCTCTCTCAATAGATCTAACAAATTTATGCGTAAAGAGTTATCCAAAAGGTTCTCCAAAGATTATATCAAAGATTTTCTCAAAGATTCCGTTAGCTACAGTTGCTAACTCCTATATATACTGTAGAGAATAGCTAAAGCTACAGTACATATAAGAAACAGACTAATAGAACAATTACACGTGTTCTAATTAGTAACTGAATATAACAGAGAATATCCCAAGATATGAATTCTGAACATACTTCTGAATAAACGCTTCAGAACATTTGTCTTCATAGTCAGAAGTTCCGAGTCTCCTACTCAGAACTCTGAATCTTCTAGTCAGAATCCAACACTTAGAATCTTTTTTTGAGATTTCTCACTCAGAACTTCTGAGTCTTCTACTCAGAACTTCTGAGTCTTCTGAGTCTTCTTTAGTCTTCTTACTCAGAACTCAACACTTGTGTTTTTGACAAAACTCTAGACCTAACAATCTCCCCCTTTCTGTCAAACACACTTGTACTTTTCATCATTAAATTCTTAGAGCAGGAACAATCTTCAGAAGGAGCTCTTCTGAATGCTTTGACAACTTTTGCTCAGAATTCTGAATAATCTGAGTTAACAACTTCTGGTCAGTCTTTAATCAGCAGCAGCAACTATTTCCAAATTGATTTCTGTTATATATTTGCTTTTTCTTTACTCCCCCTTGAAATGACAATTCTCATCTTCATTTCAGCTTTCATAAGATTTCTTTATAAGAAACAACCGATCAGTTTTCTTTTCCTCTTCTCCTTCTTAAAATAACATTTCTCTCTTTTGTTATTTCTGTACAAATACCATATCAATCTTCAAAATCTTTAGCTTTTCTCCCCCTAAAGTTTTGGAAAGCAAAATTATCTTCAAAATCTTTAGCTTTTCTCCCCCTTGATTTTCAAAACTTTAGCGATGAAGTCTATGCTCTTTCTCCTCCTTAATGAATAACCTTGCTCCCCCTCAAAATAAGAATTATGGAGCAATTTGTTTTCTCCCCCTGAAAGTATGCATATATTTCACTAAAATTATTCATTTCAAATATGTTTATACAAGGAAAATAAGATTCACTGAATTACACTTGATAACTACTAACATTTGATCATTTGAAAATTTTACAAAAGAAATCCAACTTAATGAAATTTAACAGATTTTTCAATCAAATAAAATCAAATGCATGTGTTTGGATTCAAATACAAGTCATCATTGCATATCAAGTTAAAAATGTTCAATTTCAATCTCTTTATTAAATCTATTTGGTGTGCTTAGCATGCGAAATATGATTAGCTTCAAGCATATGCAATTCTAAAAACATATACGAATACTTTGCTCTACTCACACTATTTGTCCAAAATCAGAATTTTCACAAATTTACAGGTTTATTGCGACTTTGAATTTTCCCAAAGTTTCAAGAGATGTGTGCTCATTGGCATCTTTTAATTTTGTGCTCATTGACATCTTTTAATTTTGTGCTCATTGACATCTTTTAATTTTGTGCACATTGGCATCTTTTAATCAAAAAGTTTAGTAAGAATAAGATACATCGTTAAACATGACTTTCTATCTGGTTCTATAGCAGGATTTGGGTCAGCATATCCCAGACCAGTTGGTCTTAGGTGCTAGGTGACAAGCACCCCTTGGAACTTAATTTCCCAAACCAGAAAGGCCACATCGATATATCTTAAACCCATTTGTACCAGTAGAACATGGGTTTCTATCTGATTCTATTGCAGGATTTGGGTCAGCCGATCCTAGACCAATTGATCTTAGGGACTAGGTGTCGAGCACCCCTTAGGACTTACTCTCCCAAACCAGAAAGGCCACAGGTACAAACTTTCAAACTAAATGATTTTATATATATTTATATTTCATCTCAATCACTTGGTTCTAAAACGTAGTACTTCCCCCATATTTTCGTTTACATCCATCATTCTGACATTTAGGCTTTTTGAGCATTATATTCTATATAAGTATAGATTTCATAACATTGAGCGTTCGGCATAATTTCATTCATGTTTTGCTTACCTTTCGATTTAATTCAGAAGTGAAAGTTGAAACAAATATAGCTCAGATAATACAAAATACTTGTAAAATCACTCTTTGACACACATTTATTCATTGAATGAGAATTAAAAAAAATTCATATCATTGAATTAAATTTGTTAAGATTCAAACATTCAAAGCAATAGAAATAAACGTAATACAATGTTACCTTTCACCACTTGTTCCTTAAAACATAAAAATATGACAGTTAAGGATATCACCTGAGAAATATGAGTTCTAAACTGTTTTGTTTAGAAGTCTTAGTCTCTGAAGTACGGGTCCTGAACTGAATTATTCAGAAGCCATAGTCATTTAAGTACGGGTTTTGAACTGATATGTTCAAAAACCTAAAGCGTTGAAGCACGGGTTTTGAACTTTATCTTGAAACAATCAGATCAAATTTTGAGTCAATGCTTCCTCTGAAATCAAGATAATCCTGCAAACCAATAGATTTTGGTAATCATCTACGATGATTCCTCATTAGTTATCAAAAATTCAAATTCTGAGTAGTAGAGTCAGAATTCTGATTAGAAGAGTCAGAATTCTGAGTAACTTGTTCAAAATTCTAAGTATCAGAGTCAGAATTCTGAATAGTTGAGTCAGAATTCTAAGTAGTAGAGTCAGAAGTCTGAGTAACTTGTTCAAAATTCTAAGTATCAGAGTCAGAATTCTGATTAGTTGAGTCAGAATTCTGAGTAGTAGAGTCAGAACTTCTGAGTAACAGAGTCAGAATTCTGATAAAACTATCCAGAGAAAATTCCTTAGAAAAATGTTTGGATTTTGTGATTTTTGAACATTCTGAACATCAAATCACCATAACTTGCTCAAAAATCAGAATATTTCAACCAAAATTTGCAGGGTTGCTCAAAATGTGATTCTGAACACATTCTCTGGGAATGTTTTCTACCAAAACACCCACAACTATGAGTTCGATTATCCCACAGTAAACTGAACTTTTTGAAAAAAATCTTCAAAATCAACAAATTGATTTGTATGAAACAGAAATTCATAATCACATTCAAACCGAGTTTTGGACAGAATTATCCAAAAGTCAAAATTTTCAATTTAAGCACATCGTCTGTTTTCAGTCATGTGTCAGTATGATCATTCAGCTTTACACATGAATAACCTGCAAAACAGATTAAGTTGTCTTTGGTACCCATATGAACTTGGGTCCAGGTTTGTTAGGTGCAGTGGCATATGCAGATATTCTATAAGAACCACACCAGTGCTGAATAAAATTCTTGTTCACAAAATCATTAGTCCCACAATATGAACAACAAAGTTTCTTTTGTGCAATTCTGACTAATTGATTTACAGAATAAATCACATCAGGTTTAACAAAAGATTTTCTTTGAAATGTATTGTTCTTCTTGACATTTGAATTAGGAACCTTTGATTTTGGCACTTCTTTCTTGGAAGTTGTTCCTTTAACTCTCCATTCCATTTTTATCTTTTTAAAAGAACAATTATAAGATTTATCAATAGCAGAATCATAAAACAGATTAGAAGAACGGGTCAGATCTTTTGAACTATGATTTGATTTGTCAACAACTTTCGTTTCAAATTCCCAAAACTTTTTAACATACAAATAAAACCTTGACTACAAATCAGATTTGGACTTCCTCTCTATCATGATTTTAGTTGATAAATCAGATAATTTCTTAATAAGCCTCCTTATCTCCAAATGAAAAACTTTCTTTTCCTTCTCAAACTCATCTTTTAAGCATTTTTCTTTAAAGCCATTTACCTTCTTCTTTTCAGTCTCTTTCCTTCCATCTTCTAACTCTTTCTCCAACTCATTTATTTTTACAGAAAACTCATTTAACATTCCTGTTTTCTTTTTCTCAAAACCATTCTTTTCTTTTTGAAAAACATTTTTCTTGCATTCAAACTCTTTCTTTCTTTTGCAAAAATTTTCTCCAAATCAGAAATTTTCAAAGATAATTCAACAGACTTTGTTCAAAACCTTTCCTCTCAGTTTGAAAGTCTCTTCTCTCTTTCTCAAATTTCACTCTTTCAAGTATAAGAACTTGTTCAAAATCATAGATCTATTTCAAGAGTTGACCATTTTTCATTTCACATGATTTGATTCTATTTTCAGACTCTGTCAACATCTTTCTTCTAAAATTGCCTTTCTCTTTCAAATCAACATTCTCTTTTTCTAACAACTTTATGTTTTCTTAAACCTTTTCAAAATCCTTTAGAAAATCAGATTTCTCTTTTTGGAAAATCTTTATAACTTTTGCATATTCGTCTTGTTTTGCTTGAAGATTAGCAATCTTGCTTTCAAAATGAACAATCTCAGTTTTTGGTTCAGAAATTGTTTCTTTTGCTTTTACAGGACTTAATTTTTGTAAATTGTCTGAACTGGTTATAGAAATTGCAGGTCTCACAAAAACTTCAATAATCTCAGGCATGATGAAATGACAAATTCAAATATCAACTATGAATTATGATAAAAAATGAGAATCAACACAGATCTAGAATATGCAAGAACTAATTAAATATGTCACATGCATTTTATCAAACAGTTAGAGTACATGAATTAATGAAATCTTCTTATCAACAAAAATTTGAATACTAATCAACATGCAACAAATATAATCACCTTGATCAAGAAACCAATCAAGAATTTCGAAAACATACTTGTGATCTCTGTTTAATTTTGAGAATTAATCAGCATAGAGAGAAAATCTTTGGATGACTTGATTGTAAGATATCGATTCAACAGAAAGACAAATTCAAATTTCTTGAATCAATGATAGAAACGAATTCAAGAATTGTTAGAAATTCAAGAATTGTTAGCAGCAGCGGAATCAATTGTCGAATTGATCAAGAAACTTCAAGAACGCGATCAAACACACTCTTGGACGAATTTGTTTGTTGATTGGCTCTGATACAAATTGTAAGTCCACGATACACTCTTACAATCAAATATGAACAATTAAGATCGTATTCACAGCAACTGGTCATATGATTTATTAACAATCTGTAGTTACAAGATATTACAATGAATTTCTCTCTCAATAGATCTAACAAATTTATGCGTAAAGAGTTATCCAAAAGGTTCTCCAAAGATTATATCAAATATTTTCTCAAAGATTCCGTTAGCTACAGTTGCTAACTCCTATATATACTATAGAGAATAGCTAAAGCTACAGTACATATAAGAAACAGACTAATAGAACAATTACACGTGTTCTAATTAGTAACTGAATATAACAGTGAATATCCCAAGATATGAATTCTGAACATACTTCTGAATAAGCGCTTCAGAACATTTGTCTTCATAGTCAGAAGTTCTGAGTCTCCTACTCAGAACTCTGAATCTTCTAGTCAGAATCCAACACTTAGAATCTTTTTTTGAGATTTCTCACTCAGAACTTCCGAGTCTTCTACTCAGAACTTCTGAGTCTTCTTTAGTCTTCTTACTCAGAACTCAACACTTGTGTTTTTGACAAAACTCTAGACCTAACACTAACACTACTTCACTATCTACTGTCTCATATTCTCTCTCTGCCCTATGGCCTTCAGCTTCTACCCTAACTTCTGGGCTTTTCCCTATGTCATCATAGCAGGGATGAGTCCCAATCAATTGCTGTACATGGGATGATAAGGACCATCTTTTATTTGGTCATCTTCCTCTTCAGCAGTTTCCACCATATCCTCTGTTGATCCTCCTAACATGGTCTCTATCTGATTATCTTCTGCGGCTACCTCTTTCTCTGGACTCTTCCTTAGTACATCATATCCGGGTTAGGTGAAGGGGTTCTATAGTACTTCTGGAGTCGCAGACTGAATTTTGTGGGGGTTTTGGTCATCCTCATCCAAGTCAGAGGAGATTCTGAAGTTTGGTGCTTCTGTTGATTGATTGGAGAGGGCTTATGCGTTCCATACAGAAGGGTCTAAAGAGTCTGCAATTCCGGGTTGTTGGAGGAAGACAGAAAAGTCACCCTGATCTTCTGCATAGTTGATAGGTGAAAGGGATTGCAGAGGTTGCTCATGGGTTTCTTTGACCATTTCTGCTTCCTCTGCGATGGTTTGCAGAGGAGTGTAAGGTTTCTTTGGTTTGGGGACACCCTATTCAAAAGACTTATGTTTTCTCTTCTTTTTCTTTTCTTTCAGAGGAAAGGGGGTGCAGAGGATCCAACTTCTGTTGCGTGAGGAGGAGACTATTGGGTTTGAACAGCACTGGTAGAGGTTCCCTCTGTCGTTTTCCTTTTATTGTGACCTTTCTTCTTCTTCTTGGCAGAGGATTTGTGTAACGACCCGCAATCCCAAACATAGTTCATATAGGATAATTTCATAACGTCGTTATTTAACTAAGATACATCACATTACAACTTCGGTCCTTTAGTCATAAACAAAATACATAATTTCATTACAAACTTTTCTTTTACTAAATACATTACAACTAATAACAAGACATGACTGTAAAACATGCCATAATCTTCAAAAACACACTTCTTCCAAAAGCTATCCATCGATTACCATTCCTACTTGTCCTTACTCGATCCACGACCTGGAATACATATTTTAAAACAAAATGAGGGTTAGACCTAGCGGTCTAAGTGAGAAAACCCCTGTCCTTTCACAATCATTTTAAAATCCATTTATATGAAATCTTTTATATAAACACATATATATCATACGTAATTAAATACCAATCAAGACTCGTGCACTGTGTTCAATTCATCCCCATTCTCATTCTCATTTCCCCTGGCCATATCAGTTGGTTGCGAGCCAACAACACCGCTGTACGATAATTACAGCACCTCTGTACAACAACTACAGAAAACACCGCCGACCATAATTTCGGCTAACATATATTCGTGTAGTGTAATGCACATATAAATACAATATCTCAATATATCATATTGTCATTTATGAACACCTAATCACATTATCTATCACCCTTTTCAATCTACACGTATATGTATTCCAGTTTAAAAACATTTTGAAGAAAAACTCACCTGTTAGCTTCACAAAATGCTTCCAAGCCTTTTCCACAGATTCGGTGCTTTACTCAGGATTCACAAAATCTGTAACAATCAGATACAATATCTCTTTACCATATAGAACACATTAGACTCTTTAGCAACTGAGAATCCTAATTAACTTATCAAACTATTATCCTCAATTGTTCCCCTATGGCGACTTAACACGGGGGTTACGCTACCCGGTTAGCGGATGGGGTCAAGGGGCTACGCCCTTTCGGAACAACCTAACTCAAACTACAATTGGAAACTATATCCGGGCATTCAAAAGTATCTGAAACCTCAAATTTGGTCAAACAGCTAAAGTATCCGGATACAACAAGTTATCCGGACAACACTACTTTTTCGGACAACATGACTTTTCCGGACAACCTATACAATCCGGACATCATCCGGACACCAAAGTAATCCGGATACTATCCGGTATCCAATTCTATCCGGAAAACATAGGAAAAAGGAACTTACCCGGATAAAAAGTCTCGTCCGGACACCTTTAGAATATCATCCGGACATCACTAACAAAACCACCCTGACACATTCATTGTGTCCGGAAACCTCTATCGGTTTGCATAAATTTAACCCAGAAATCTACTGAATCAATACCAAATGTGTTTTTTACTATTCTACTCCGATAGAAACCTTCCAAATGCAATTACAAACATAAAATACAAAGAAACATACCGTAATTCTCTTCCAAGTACACCAAATGATGCCTTTATCTAGCTTTACTTCTTTTCCTCTTTTCCTCTTTTGCTCTTAAAACACCCACACACTTTAAACTGAGTTTTCTGCTTTGTGATAATATCAGGAGGTTTAAGAGATATTATCAACCAATTTTACCATTCTAGTCCCTAAACTAATTTCTAATGACCAATCACCTTTAACTTATAAATTAACCCAAACTTACCCTAAACATCTATTATAGAGTTAAATAATTTAGCAAAAAGAGGGTTTAACTAACGAACTCACCCGGGGTATTACATCATCTCCCCCTTAAAAGAATTTCGTCCCGGAATTTAATTAAGTGAACAGATGAGGGTACTTGGTTCTGATTTCTGACTCCGACTCCCACGTAGCATCCTGACCTCTATGATGTCGCCATTGAACTTTCACTTGTCTGATTACTTTGTTATGCAACTCTTTAACCTTGTGATCAACTATTGCTTCAGGTTCATCCACATAGTTCAACTTTTCATCCACTTGTATATCTGGTAGAGAGACGGCCTGATCTGGAGTAACCAAACACTTTCGAAAGTTTGAAACGTGAAACACGTTATGGATCCTACTTAACTCTGATGGGAGATCCAACCAGTAGGCTACTTCACCAATCCTTTCTGTGATCGCAAACGGTCCAATGTACCTCGGGCTCAGTTTACCTTGCTTTCCAAATCGAATGACTCCTTTCCAAGGTGAGACTTTCAACATTACATAATCTCCAACTTGAAACTCTAACGGTTTCCGACGTCGGTCAGCATAGCTTTTCTGTCTGTCTTGAGCCATTTTCAATCTGTCCCAAATCTGGGTAATCTTATATACTGTTAAATGTACTATGTCTGGCCCCGCTAATTGTTTCTCCCCCACTTCGTTCCAACATAAGGGTGTTCGACATTTTCTACCATACAGAACTTCAAACGGTGCCGCTTGTATGCTGGAATGATAACTATTGTTGTAAGCAAATTCGATCAGCGGTAGATGTTTATCCCATGATCCCCAAAAGTCAATAATACAAGCCCGGAGCATATCTTCTAAAGTCTGGATTGTTGTTTCACTCTGACCGTCCGTTTAAGGATGATATGTTGTGCTTAACTTTATATGTGTTCCCATTTCTTTTTGAAAGCTTCTGCAGAATCTAGAAGTAAAACGACTATCTCGATCAGAAATAATCGAGATTGGTACTCCATGTCGCGTTACTATTTCATCAATGTACAATTTGACTAAGAGTTCCATCGAATCAGTTTCTTTTATCGGTAAGAAGTGAGCAGACTTCGTTAATCTATCGACAATCACCCAAATAGTATCAAATCCTTTCGGAGTTCTAGGTAGCTTGGTAATGAAATCAGTAGTGATCTGATACCATTTCCACATTGGTATCTCCAGACGTTGTAACTGACCAAACGGCCTTTGATGTTCAATCTTCACTTTCTTACAAGTATCACACTTTTCCACATATTGAGCAATGCTTCTTTTATCCCCGGCCACCAGTAAAATTGTTTCAGATGAGCTTCTTGCAGTACCCGATCACGTAACCCACCCATACGAGGCACCCAAATTCTGCTTCCCAAACATAATAATCCACGGTCATCTTTTTCTAGCAATGCTGATACCCCACTAATCGTTCTGACTTCAGATGTTCTTCTTGAAACGCTTCTATTTGACACTTTTGTAAATCTTCAAAAATGTTCGGTAGCAGTTCAGCCCGTAGTGAAATAGCTCTTATTGTTCCACTCCTTTCCTGACGACTCAGTGCATCTGCTACCACGTTCGCCTTTCCCGGATGATAAAGGATTTCACAGTCGTAATCATTCACCAATTGTTAGATCTGAAGTTTTGTCAATAAACCAAGTGTTGAAGATCTGATAAGAAGACTCAGATGTTCTGAGTAGAGAAGTCAGATGTCTGAGTTAAGGAGTCAGAAGATCTGAGAAGCGTTATCAGAAGAATGTTCAGAAGTTCTGAACTACCTGTTCAGAACTTATGACGAGATACTTTACGTAGTATTTTATAAACTAATTAGGACACGTGTTATGTTCTTATTAGTCTTTCTTATTTGTACTGTAGCTTTAAGATGTCCGTTGCAGTATAAATAGTAGTTAGCTCTACGTTGCTAACTGATTGATTTTCCAAAATATCTTTGTATTCATTCTTTGTAATCTTTGAGATTCTCTCTCTCTTAGATTTGTAATCCTGTTCATCATTGAATACAATTGGGCTTGATCATACAACTTCTCAATTACTGCTTTCTATATTGATTGTAAGATTAGATCCTGTTCTTTCAATTGGTATCAGAGCCAATCAACAAACAAATTCGTTCAAGAGTGTTATCGCGAAGATCGATTGATCAATTTCTTGAAGATTTCTTGATCATTCAAAATTCGATTCCGCTGCTAGGGCTAGTTCTTGAATTCTTGACAATTCTTGAATTACCTGCTACATTTCGATCAAGAAACTCGAATTTGTCTTTTTGTTGAATTTTCTTACAATCATGTCTTCTAAAGAATATATAGCCATGGGATCTGAAACCAAACCGCCTGTTCTTATACCAGAAGAGTATCAGCAATGGAAAATCCGAATGATCCAATTCCTAGACAACATTGATGAAAATCTTATGATCTCTATTCGAGAAGGTCCAATTGAAGTATACATCGATGTTGCTGCAACTCCTACTACAGAGACAACTCCAGAAATTCCAGCGACCAGGGTGAAAAAGAGTTATTCCCAATACACAGCTGAACAGAAGAATAGGCATGCTATTGACAAAAGAGCAATTACTTTGATGACTTTGGCTGTCCCAAATGAGGTTCTTAACAGGATTGACAGTGGATCATCAGCTAAAGAAATGTGGGACGAATTGGAAAGGCAGGTGCTAGGAACTCTGAGATCTATTCAGGCAAAGGTAAATCAAAGCATAAATGCTTATGAAAGGTTCAAAGCAAAAGAGTCAGAAAGTTTGACACAGACATACAGTAAATTTTGCACTATTCTAAATGACTTGAGAAGAAATGGACTGAAGAAAACGAAGTCAGAAATAAATTACAAATTTCTGAACAGTCTAAATTCAGAATGGTCATCATTTGCCATAAGTCTGCAAATGAACAAGGATATGTGTGAAGAAGACTTAAATGATCTGTTCTGTGTTCTTAATCAACATGAAGATTCTGTCAAGTTAGTTGTGGAAGAGAAGAAAAATGTTGCTGATCAGTTAGCATTCTTACCAAAGTCCAAAGGAATCAAAGCACCCAAAAAGACTGCATATCTATCAGAAATACCTAATCTGGAAGAATCTGACAAGGAAGAAGGATCAGAAGATGATGAAGATATCAAGATAATGGCTGAGAAACTAGCTTTGTTGACAAATACTTTCAACAAAAGGTATGGGAAGGGTAGATTTCAAGGAAATTATAAGAGAGTTGGGAGTTCAGATTATAAGAAGAAAGAAGACAGAGAAGAAAATAAGTTTGAAAAGAGAGTAGAGAGAAGTGAAGAAAACAAAGAAGAGAAGGATGAGAGAAAAGAAAAGAATCTGTGTTTCAAATGTGGAAAATCTGGCCACTATGCTAAGGATTGCAAAGTTAAAATTGTGAAAGACTATGAGTACTACACCAAGAAGGCTCAACTTGCAAAGAAGAGAGATGATAAAATTGCTTTGTTGGCTGAACAGGAGAATTGGTTGTACTATGCTTCTGATGAAGATGATCATATCAATTTTCCACAGATGCAGAGCTATATGGCAAAAATGAGGAATGAGGATGATTCTGATTTTGAAGATGCTTATTCTGAGTCATCTGCTGAGGTACATTCTTCACTTGAATTAGAGTTAATGACACAGATTGGTGAAATGAAAACTGAATTTGCTAATCTAAGAAAACAGATAAAAGGAGAAAGAAATTTGGTTAACAAATTCAGAATTGAAAAAGAAGTAATAAAAGAACAATATGAAGAATCTGAGGCTGAGAAACAGAAAGTTAAAGATGAAAATTCTGAATTGATGAAAAGGCTTTCTGAACTAAAAGTTGAGTTTTCAAAAATAAAGGATGAAAAAGGTGATTTACAAATAAAATTTGATATGTTATTTGAAGAAAGAAAGAATTTATACACCGAGATTAAAGAATTAGAAGATCTGAATTTGAAAAGGGGTCAGACTCAGCAAACACTAAATCTTTTATTAAGCAATGTTAAAGATACAAGATTTTACAACCCAAAGAAGGGATTGGGATTGGAAGAAAATGTCACTTTAAAAAGAGCTCCAATCAACTTGTATGAAAAACTTCAAGTTTCTAAGCCAAAAATCCCAGAAATTGTTGAAGTTTTCATAAGACCTGCTAGTTCTATAACAAGTTCTGACAATTTGCAAAGACCAAACTCAAAAAAATCAGATGAGAAAATTTCTGAGTCTAAAACAGAAAAGTCAGTTGGTTCAGAAGAAAAGGTTAAGGAAGAAGTTTCTAAACAAACAGATGAGAAGCCAAGATACAATGATACTAAATTCAAGTATGATTCTTTAAATGTCAGCTACAAAAATAAACAACCAAGTTTTTCATATCATGACATTGAGAGCATATTTGACACAAGTAAAAATTCTGAAACAGTCAATCAGAAGTCTGAAACTTCTAGTCAGGATTCTGAACTTTGTAGTCAGAATTCTGAGTCTAAAGATCAGACATCTGAGTCTGTAAATCAGAACTCTGACTTAGATAGTCAGAAGTCTGATTCAACTGGATTTTCTGAAACAAAATCAGATGAATTTTTGCAACTTGAAAAGAGATTTAATCTTGTGAGTCAAGAACTTGAGGACTTTAGGAAAGCTTATGATGAACTTGAAAATGATTTCTGTGAGGTAGATATTAAACTTGAAGAAGCTTTGAAAGAAAAGAATATTTTTATTCAGAAAATAACAGAGCTTGAAAAACTGAAGACTGAGTATGATCTTTTTAAAATTAATGCTTCAAGAGAAAATGATAAATTCTTTAATGAATCAAGTACATATGAAAAAGGTGAATCATCTAATTCTTCTAACAAAAAGAACTTGAATTTTTCAGAAAAAGAAGAAAGCAAAAGGAAAGATGATCTTGCAAAGTTGAATGATCTGAAAATGGATCTTGAGAAGCTTAGAATGAAATCTACTTCTGAACTCAAAGCTAGAAATTCTTGTAATAAGGGCAATTGTACTCTGAACAATATCAATAAAAATGAAATGATCTATGTTTCAGATTTATTGTCACTTGCAAAGAAAAATCTTGTTTGTGTTAGATGTAAAAATGATTCATTTCAATATTCTCATAAATGTCAAGTCAAAATAACTTCTGTTTCATACATCAGAAAAGATATTCAGAAAATTTCTGTTCCTCAAAATACAGAAAAGAAGAAAATTTCTGTTCCTCAGACTCAGAAGAAAGAAAAGATAAAAGAAAAGAAAGTTGAAAATATAGCAAAACCAAAAGTTACAAATCTCAAAAAGAATTTGAACAAGCTTGTAAGCAGAAAATGTTCTGACTTCATAAAAGTTCAAGGAAAGTGGTGTTTGAAGAAAGATTTTGAGTGGAGAGTAAAAGGTACTAATGTTAAATCCAATGACAAAGCTAACAAAGATGGACCCATTCCAAAATGGGTACCTAAACCTAACTGATCCTTTTGCAGGGCTGTCATGTGTGGTTTTTAGATTCAGGAGCTTCAAGACACATGACAGGTCAGAAGTCTTTTCTATCAAACTTCACAGAAAAGGCTGGAGGAGCAGTAAACTTTGGAAATAACAGCAAAGGACAAGTCAAAGGTTATGGGGATTTAACTAAAGGGGATCTGACTATCCAAAAAGTTTTCTATGTTGAAGGATTACAGCATAATCTTTTCAGCATAAGTCAGTTTTTAGACAGTCTTTGTCAAATTAAGTTTCAAATAACAGGTTGCATGATTTTAACTGAAAATGATGTTAAAGTCTTCTGGGCCAAAAGACATATGGACTTATTTGTAGTTAATTTTTCAAAATTGAAAACATTAAATACAGTTTGTCTTTTATCAAAATCAACTGCAAATGAATGCTGGCTTTGGCACAGAAGATGTTCCCATCTGAATTTCAAAGATCTTAATAATCTCGTTGCAAAACATCTGGTTAAAGGATTACCAAAGCTTAAATTTGAAAATGAATCATTATGCTCAGCCTGTGAAATGGGCAAGATGAAAAAGAGTCCTCACAAATTAAAAATGGACTCATCTTGCAAAGCACCATTAGAAATGATTCATACTGATCTTTGTGGTCCAATTTCAGTTCAATCTATGGGAGGAAAGAAATATATGCTTGTGATTGTTGATGAATTCTCCAGATACACATGGGTTGAGTTCCTAAGAGCTAAGTCAGAAGCTGCTACTACATTGATAAATTTTATCAAAAGGATTCAAGTTCTCTTACAACTTCCAGTTCAGAAAATCAGAAGTGATAATGGAACAGAGTTCAGAAATGAGACCCTTCATAATTTTTTAGAAAGTTCTGGGATTTCTCACAATTTTTCTGCTTTCAGAACTCCTCAAGAAAATGGTGTTGTTGAAAGGAAGAATAGAACTCTAGTTGAAGCTGCGAAAACAATGCCGGCTTATGCAAATCTTCCTACTTTCCTATGGGCTGAAGCAATTGCAACTGCTTGTTTTACACAGAATAGAACTTTAATCAATAAGAGATTAAATAAGACTGCTTATGAACTGATAAATAAAAGAAAACCATTAATCAAATTCTTTCATGTTTTTGGTTGCAGGTGCTATGTTCTTAGAGACAGAGAAAATCTTGCCAAATTTGATAAAAAGGCAGATGAAGGATACTTTGTGGGTTATTCTTTAACTTCCAAAGCATTCAGAATCTACAATAGAAGAACCAAGAGGATGATGGAGAGCATAAATGTAACTTTTGATGAAGCCAGAATGCGGACTTCTGAACAAGACAGTTCAGAACTCATGCTGAACAAGACAAAAATGACTTCTGATACAAATTCTAATCCTATTTGTTCAGAACTCAGTTTACTGTTTAAGGATGCTTTTAGTGAACTAATTTCTGATTCTTATGCAGAATATGAAAACCCAAATATGGTCAAAGAGATGAAAAATAAGACTCCAGAAATAGTTCAATCAACTGTAATTTCTGACAAAGGTCCATCAGAGGAATGTCCAAATCTAATAAATACAAGTGGTGAAAATTCTGAACCTTGTAATCAGAATTCTGATTCTTGTACTCAGAACTCTGAACAAGTCACTCAGAATTCTGACTTCATTAATCAGAACCCAAACTTGGATATGACTCCTATTCATACATCAGAACAAGGGGACAGTTCAGAATTACAAGCAATCATTTATGAGAATGATGCAAACAACAATTATTCAGAGACTGATGTACTCCCTAGTGAAAATAAATGGACTAAAAATCATCCTATTCATCAAGTAATAGGTGATCCTTCAGCAGGAGTAAAAACCAGATCAGCTACAGCAAATGAAGCAATGTTTGCTGGTTTCTTGAGTGTGATTGAACCAAAGAGAGCTAATGAAGCCTTAGAGGATCCATATTGGATTTCAGCAATGCAAGAGGAATTGCTTCAATTTGAAAGAAATAAAGTTTGGAGACTCATTCCAAAGCCTGAAGGTAAATCTATTATTGGAACTAAATGGGTGTTCAGAAACAAAAAGGATGAATCAGGTGTTGTCATCAGAAACAAGGCAAGATTGGGTGCTAAGGGATACTGTCAACAAGAGGGAATGGATTATGATGAGACATTTGCACCAGTGGCAAGAATAGAGGCAATCAGAATATTTTTGGCCTATGCTGCACATAAAAACTTCAAGGTGTATCAAATGGATGTCAAATCAGCCTTTCTAAATGGCAAACTTAATGAAGAGGTGTATGTCCATCAACCTGAAGGTTTTGTTGATCCAGAATTCCCTGATCATGTTTATATTTTAGACAAAGCTTTATATGGTCTAAAACAAGCACCACGAGCCTGGTATGACACTCTTACTAAACACTTGTTAGGTTCAGGATTCAAGAAAGGTAAGATTGACACAACTTTGTTTTTAAAGAAACAGGGTGATGATTTGATTCTGATTCAGATTTATGTTGATGACATAATATTTGGTTCTACTAGTCCAGAATTATGTGATAATTTTTCAAAAATCATGTCATCTGAATTTGAAATGAGCATGATGGGTGAGCTGAACTTTTTCCTTGGTCTTCAAGTCAAACAATTACCAAAAGGTATTTTTATAAATCAAGGAAAATATGTCAGAGATATTCTGAAAAAGTTCAAAATGTCTGATTGTGCTTCTATGAGAACACCTATGGCAACTAACATAAAGTTAGATGCTGATCTCAAAGGTGTTCCAGCAGATATCAAAATCTATAGAGGCATGGTTGGGTCATTACTTTATTTGACTGCAAGTAGACCAGATATCATGTTTTCTACCTGTTTCTGTGCTAGATTTCAATCTAACCCGAAAGAATCACATATGTTGGCTGTCAAAAGGATTTTAAGATATCTCAAAGGAACACCTGATCTAGGTTTATGGTATCCAAAAGAAACTGACTTCAAATTGACTGCTTTCACTGATGATGATCATGCAGGAAGTAGGTTGGACAGAAAGAGTACATCTGGTGCTTGTCATTTTTTGGGAGATAAAATAGTGAGTTGGGCATCAAAGAAGCAGAATTGTGTGTCCACTTCAACTGCTGAAGTAGAGTATGTTGCTGCTGCTGCTTCATGCTCTCAAACATTGTGGATGAGAACACAACTCATGGACTATGGATATCAGCTTAACAAGATTCCCATCTATTGTGACTCAGAAAGTGCAATTGCCATTACTCAGAACCCTGTTCAACATTCGAAGACTAAACATATAGATGTGAGGTATCATTTTATAAAGGACTATGTGGAAAAAGGAACTATAGAGATGCACTTTGTGCATACAAAGTATCAATTGGCTGACTTGTTCACAAAGCCTCTTGATCACAAAAGGTTTTCTTTTCTCATATGTAAAATAGGAATGCTTAATCTGTCTAATTGAAAATATTTTTTTCTTAAAAATGCTAAATTTTTCTAAGTAAAATTGTCTGAGTAGTGTACTCAGAACTCTGAGTCTTGAGGTCAGAACTTCTGAGTCTTAAGATCAGAACTTCTGATTCTTGAGTTCAGAACTTCTGAGTCTTGAGGTCAGAACTTCTGAGTCTTGAGATCAGAACCTATGAATCTTACGGTCAGAGATTCTAAGTCAATACATCAGCAATCTAGCTTTCAAAAACTTAGTTTTGAGAAATTAAAATACTTCAACTGTGTGGATTATGCTTCTTCTATTATCTTTTCATCTCATCTTTATGTATCATTAATAGTCAAATGCATGCTCAAGTCAAGGGGGAGCATCAAAATTCCTTTGGAAATCATTTTGTGATGCTTAAAAGATTTGCTTTCATTTTCTATCTCTAATTATTCTAAGAAGAACAAGCTTTTCATGATAAATTTTGTTGTTATTCAAACTATATCTGAATTAATTTTTTTTCATATTCAGATATAAGATTTTAAATGATTTTTTAATTCATCATAATATGAACAGAATTTTGATGATAAAAAGTGTTTCTATCTGTTCAAACCTCTTCTGAATAATCAAAACGTTTTATATTTGTCAGAAGTTGATTTTAAATGACATTTTGGTTACAAGGTAAAATTCTTCTGAGAACAATCAGATATCTGATAAAGAAAAGTCAAAACATCTGAGCGTGTTATTCAGATCTTTGACTTGAGTCAAAATTCTATCCACTAACACGTGTCAGCTTCATATTTGTTTGATTATGCCACACATTTCATTTAAATCCTCTGTGGCATTTCAAATGTGTTGACTCCGTTATAACATTGATTTCGCTTTTCCGTTAAACCTTTCAACTTCGCGGATTTTAAATAGGTCTTAAAATCCCTATTTCAAATCTTTTCAAATTCCAGAGCGAAAAGTGAGATACGAATCAAATCCAGAGTTCTTTGAATTTGTTTTCTTCTTAAATCATGTCTAGAATACGAAGGAGTGGTCAAATTTCGCTACACTCTACAAAATCGATAATGGGTTCATCTGATTCGGATAATGATGAAGTACAGAATAGAGCTGTAGAGGAAGAAGCAATAAGAAATGATGGAGAAGATGAACAAATGGATGAATCTGAAGGAAATGCAGATGAGGTAAACGTTAATATTGAATATGAACAAAGTGCTGCAGGTTCTATTATGTCAGATAGACCTATTTTAGTGGAAAGAATTGTTCCTGAGAGTGAATGGCTGAAATTATCTGAAAATAACTGTGTTATATTATTTGAGGAAAGCCGTTTTAAGCCTGAACACAGAATTATCATGGAGTTATTCAAACACAATCCGTACAGAAAATGGTTTACACGAAGTAAAAATGTGCCTGTTCAGTACATACAACAATGGTGGAAACATCTTAGGTTAGAAGATAATAAGTTTGTGTCTGAAATTGGAGGAGTGACATTTTCCTTATCTATCTCGGCACTAAGAGAAATGCTGAATTTACCAGAGAAAGATGATGTACAAAGAAGGACAGATTTTGAGGACTCACCCTTAACAGAGGAATTAATAGCAGAGTTTATGAAGTTGGGATACAATGAAGGATTGAGGACTCTCAGTTTGTTCAGAAGAAACAAATTACCACCTATTTGGGCTTGCTTCTTTCATGTGGTAAATAAATGTGTGTCAGGGAAGAATAGTTCTGCTGATCAAGGTTCTAAACAAATTCTTCAGATCTTTCAGGGTTTAGTGAATAATAGGCATTATGACTATACTTTAATACTTTGGGAAGACATGAAGAATACATTTGAGAAGAATCAGAAAGCAATTCAAAAGAAAACAAAGGATGCTCCACTGACATACATTCCTTACATAAGGTACTGGCAAATTGTTATTTGGTATGCCATGCAGGAAAACAGAACAATCTCAAGAAGAACAAATGAAGAGCATGGTCCTACATTTTATTTGGGTAAGATGACCTCAGTAACAAGACTTGAAAACTATCCCAATCATAAGCTATTGCCAAAATCACTTAGGAACTATATTACAAGGGAGAGTGAGATTTTAAAAGCTTATTGCACCTCTATGGGAATTGAATTACCTCAAATCCCTACCCAAGAGGACCAACCTGAGAAGAGAGGTGAGGGGTCTAGTCGAAATAGAGAGGGGGAGGATGTTCAGATGGGTGAACATTCTGAGAGACTTGAGAGGGAAAATTCTGAGAGCTTGGTTAGATTTGGTGAGGAAAAACAGAATGAGAGTGATGAGGATGAGAGATTGTCAACAGAGGTTCAAACAGAAAGAGATGTCTCTGAACCAGCTAATCTTGACCAGGTAACCACAAATGCTATTGGTTCACATCTCTTGGTGTCCAATATTGAAACAAACACCATGGACCTAGTGGTGGATCTTGAACAACCTATCCATATCCACTCAGAAGCATTTCAACATGCTACTGTTTCACATAAATCCGGGGAACCATCCCAAACTCATTTGGAGGGAGGTGATAAATCCCAATCTATTTTTCAACACATTGAGTCTGAATATCACAGTCCTATTCATATTGAGCCTGAAATTCCTTCTGACACTTGCACAAATCAGGAATTTCGTATTCCTGAAACAACATTCATAGACATACCTAATGTTGGGTGTCGAGGATTGGATGGAAGTCCTGGTGAGGTGAACATTACAAAAGCCTCATTCAAACGTGCATCTGTTGTACAAGATGACTGTGTGTTATCTACAGGCCATGAGCCCTCTGGGCACATGAAAACTGGACCATCTGTTGGTTCAGGTTCACTGTTAGAAACTTCTGAATTTGAAAAGATTAAGAAACAAAACAAGGAGATGGGGGAAAAAGTAGAAAATTTGGAGAAGAAGGTGGAGGATTTGAATGATGAGATGTCAGATTTGAAAGTTGTGTTGGAGAAAAAGTTGATTTCTGTTGAAACCAAAGTAGATGATGTAAAGAAATCCTTGGATTCTCACAAAAAGGAGATCATGGATATAATGTCTGGTTTTCAAAAAGATATGTTAAAACAAATGCAAGGGATGCAGGAATCTATACTGAAAGCACTGAGTGTATCATTTCCTTCTACTTCAACGCCTCTTGATCTTGTTCCTACTGCAGAAACTGAACCTGAAGGTACTTCTAATCAGAACATGAAGAGAAAGTTTGATGATAATGAACCTCATGATCATCAAAAGGGGGAGAAAAGACAAAGGTTAAGTTCTGATGATGATATTGGCATAGAAGATTTTGAGATGGCAGATATGCAATTAGCCAGTACAAAAAGTTCAGAAGCCAGACACAGGAAAATTTAAAGGCAATAACTCAGATAGTTCAGATTGATAGCTCAGATACAGAGGAAATGGAGTTGGAAAGTACAGATGGTGGTGATTCAGATAAAACAGAGGAATTGAACTTAGACATAGAAATGGAAGGAAACTCAGATGAAACTGAAGCTATTGAGGAATCTGTATTGAGATCAGAAAAGACAGTGGAAAGTGAAGTGGTCAACATGTGTACAGATATTGTGGTGTATAACAAAGAAAATATGACGGATTCTGAATTAGAAGAAAGAAGGTTAAGTGAAGAGTTGATCAGAAGGATGCATAATAATTTAGTCAGAGCTTTGAATGTTCAAAAAGTTCAGCAAGGAATAAAAATGGTAAGACCTATTGATCTAATGGGAGAAGAAGACAGAACTGTGAATTATACTCAAGATTTTGAAGATGATTTTAGATTTAACTTTTGTGATGAGTTAAATACAGAAGAAGAGTATGTGAAAGTGAAAGACTTCTTTATGCCTTCTGAGTATGTATTCAGAAAACCAATTGAGATTACAAAGATTAACTTGCAAAGACTAGAAGAACCTGTATGTGATTTCATTCTAGAGTTAAGTGATGTGCCATTAGCCAGACAATTTCATGATGATATTTTTCCTGAGGAAATATATGATAATCTCTACTACACAGAAGGAGAGTATGAGCCTTTGGAAAGTAACATTGATGGTTTTATGGATGACAGAGCTTAGATGGTCTACTCTGAAGCTTCTAACAGGTTCAGAGTTCCTGACTCAAAACTGCATATTCAGAAAAGAATTGAGAAAGTTCTGATGTTTCAACAAGATGAATTCAATGGTTTAATGTTTGTTAGAATGGAAGTACTGAAAGAAAGAAATACAAAGGTTTCCATGTCTACTTTTGATTTTCACAGATTGACTCTTGATGATCAGATCTTTCTAGTCAAGTTCTTTGCCAGCACTGAAGAAGCCTTGATAGAAATTGAATGCAGAAGACTTCTGGGTATCTATGTCAGAAATATATACTTGTATGACTTCCAATTAGCTATTGAAGAAAGAAAAGAAAAGTGTAATCTGAGTTCTCCCACAAAGAAAACAGAAGTTGATTTGCATTTGAAGGGATTTGTGAATGAAGGAATGGAGACAGAAGGGTTCACATATACAGTTCACGAAAGGCTTAAATTGTTCAGATTAAAAGAGTTGGTGAAGTACAGTGATGCAACTCTGAATTGGTTATTGATTAAAATGGAAATAAGTGTGGAAACTGAAAGAGAGAGTTTAAAGAAAAGATGTATGAACTCTGTGAAAAGGAAGTTGGATCTTAGAAGAAAAATCAGAAACAGTAGTGAATGGTTGCTATCTGAGGTGAATCCCAAAAAGATTCTACATAATGATTTTGTGTTTCCTGCTGAGTATGAAGTGAATGAAGTTCTGTCAGATGAAGTAGAAGAAGTGCAGAACACAACATCTCAGAATATGCAGATAACTAGTTTTGATCAAGCTGAACAGTCTGAACCCAAAGAAGATGAAATATCCATTGATCTAAATGGATACTTTCTTGAATTTGATTTACCTGAGTTCTTCAAACCAAAAGAAGTACAATTCTTGGATGTGTATTATGATAGACCTAAGGAGACTCAGATCTGGTTGGCTGAAAAATCAAGATGTCTTGGCAAAACAAAGCAAGCCGTTTACTCAGATTTTTTAATTACTGGAATCAGAGAATTGAGGGTTAAGAAATTCAGAAAGATGGAGTACTTATCTTTTGAAGTTCTGAGAGAAGATGGCAAGGTTTATTACTTTACTGATGCAGATTTTGAGAAACTATCAGTGGTTGACTTCTACAGATTACACAATTTTCTATGCTTCAAAGAGTCGAGCAAAGACAGAAATGAAAGGAAGGCAAGAAGTGTGGTAATTGAGGCCATGTTCTACATCTTAAGGTGGCACTGTTATACAGATTTTCAAATGGCTTTGTACTTACAAAAGTCAGGTGTTTATCTGGCAAATCCCAACACAGATCATGAACAGAAAAAGGTGTTAAAGACTGGAAGTGTTCACAAATATCCAGATTTGGGAGTATTTTTGAAAAACAAAAGTGGAAAGATCTTCTTCAGAGCAAAGGAAACTGCAAAATACTGTTCTGGAACTTTAAGAATCATAAAGCATAATTTGGAGAAAAAGATGTTGAAAGTGAAGGAAGCAAACATGACTCAAGAAGTAATCAATCAGCAAGTTGAAATTATTCAAGAAATCATTGACAAAATTGATAAGAGGCTTAATCTGAGAAATGTGCTACTTCAGAAAATTGTTCCTGCTCTGAAAGAACTGGATGATGCAAAGTTTAAGTTTATTTGACAAAAAGGGGGAGATTGTTAGATCTGAAGTTTTGTCAATAAACCAAGTGTTGAAGATCTGATAAGAAGACTCAGATGTTCTGAGTAGAGAAGTCAGATGTCTGAGTTAAGGAGTCAGAAGATCTGAGAAGCGTTATCAGAAGAATGTTCAGAAGTTCTGAACTACCTGTTCAGAACTTATGACGAGATACTTTACTTAGTATTTAATAAACTAATTAGGACACGTGTTATGTTCTTATTAGTCTTTCTTATTTGTACTGTAGCTTTAAGATGTCCGTTGCAGTATAAATAGTAGTTAGCTCTACGTTGCTAACTGATTGATTTTCCAAAATATCTTTGTATTCATTCTTTGTAATCTTTGAGATTCTCTATCTCTTAGATTTGTAATCCTGTTCATCATTGAATACAATTGGGCTTGATCATACAACTTCTCAATTACTGCTTTCTATATTGATTGTAAGATTAGATCCTGTTCTTTCACCAATTCCAGCCATCTTCTTTGCCTCATATTCAATTCCTTCTGATCGAAAAGATGTTGGAGACTCTTATGATCGGTAAATATTTGGCACTTAGAACCGTAAAGGTAATGTCTCCAAATTTTCAACACGAAGACAACTGCTGCAAGCTCCATATCATGTGTAGGATACTGTCTTTCATGGTCCTTCAGTTGACGAGAAGCATAAGCAATCACCTTTCCACGTTGCATAAGTACACATCCTAATCCTAGTTTTGAAGCATCGCTGTAGACAACAAAATCATCAGAACCTTCTGGCAATGCTAATATTGGCGCGCTACAGAGTTTCTCTTTCAATATTCTGAATGCTTCATCATGTTCTGCTCTCCATTCAAACTTTAGATTCTTCCGAGTCAGCTTAGTCAATGGTGTCGCGATTTGAGAGAAGTCTTTTTATAAATTTACGATAGTAGCCAGCTAGACCCAGAAAACTACGTACTTCGGTTGGCGTCTTTGGCGGTTCCCATCTTTCAATCGCTTCCACTTTCATCGGATCTACTTGAATGCCTTTCTCTGAAACGACATGCCCCAGAAACTGAAATTCCCGCAACTAGAATTCACATTTAGAGAACTTAGCGTACAACTTTTCTTTCTTTAGCAACTCCAGAATCAAACGAAGATGTTGTGCGTGATCCTCTTTGGATCGGGAATAGATAAGGATATCATCAATAAATACAATAACGAATTTATCAAGATACGGCTTACATACCCGATTCATTAAATCCATAAAGGCAGCTGGAGCGTTCGTCAGTCCAAACGGCATTACTAAGAATTCGTAGTGACCGTACCTTGTACGAAAAGCAGTCTTTAGAACGTCTTCTTCTTTAACCTTCAACTGATGGTAGCCAGATCTGAGATCAATCTTGGAGAAATAACAAGCTCCAACTAATTTATCAAAAAGATCATCAATTCTTGGAAGTGGATAGTTGTTCTTGATCGTGCGCTTATTCAGCTCCCGGTAGTCAATACACATTCTCATTGAACCGTCCTTCTTTTTCACAAACAAAACTGGCGCTCCCCACGGCGAAGAACTAGGTCTGATGAATCCTTTGTCGGATATGTCTTGTAGTTGTGTCATCATCTCTTTCATCTCTGGAGGTGCCAGACGATACGGTGCACGGGCAATAGGAGCGGCTCCAGGAATCAGATCTATACCAAACTCTACTTGTCTAATGGGCGGAAGACTATTCAAGTCTTCAGGGAATACTTCAGGAAATTCACAAACAATAGGGATATCTTCCAACTTAATCTTTTCAGGCCTACTATCTATCACATAGGCTAAGTAACTCGAATAACCCTTGCTGACACATTTACGGGATTTTACCATAGATATTAGGCTAGACTGATGATTCTTACGATCACCATAAATCACTACTGACCTCTTATCAGGTAAAACGACATTGATTATTTTCTTATCACAAGCTATGTTAGCCTGATTCTCAGCTAACCAATCCATCCCTACTACCACATCAAACTCGATCAAGGCTATAAGATATAGTTGTATCGGTACTCCACACCCCTCTATATTTATCACACAGCAATAAAAAATTTCTTTAACTGACACTTGGTTATCATTTGCAGTGTCTACCAGTAAGGCATGTTCTAACATTTTAGGCTCTAAATGCATGTGAGTAGCAAATGAAGGAGACACAAAAGATCGGTTTGCACCGGAGTCAAACAACACTTTAGCACGTGTAGAGTTTATGAAAAATGTACCTGTAACCACTGGTCTAACAACTGCTGGTCTCCCTGATGTACCACCCTGCTGTATTCTTCCCCGCGGACAATCCGACTGAATGTGATCCGGAGAATTACACAAGAAACAAAGCCGCATTACTGGACAGTTTTTAGCAATATGCCCTGTCCTCCCACATTTATAACAATTCCGAGGGTCAACTTGACAATTTCCTTGATGGACACGGTTGCACTTCGGACAAGATCATTCTGTTGGTCGGAACGGCGGGCGGTTATCATATCTCTGAAATCTGGACTTCTTCGGGTCATACTGAGGTCCTTCCCATTTTCTCTTTCCCATACTTTTATCACCAGCATCCCTCCTATTATCCCGCTCCACATTTTCCGCAACATTTACTGCTGCTGAGAAGGTATCAGGTCTTGCTGCAGTCACTAACTTTCTAATTTCTGAATTCAATCCGAATATGAACCTTTCCATCTTCATTTTCTCCGTGGCAACATAATACTCTACAAAACGTGACTTCTCTAGGAAACGGGCGGTATAGTCTCTGACTGATAAATTCCCTTGTTGTAGGCTCAGGAATTCCTCCTCCAATTGTCTAACTGCTGCTTGAGGACAAAACTGTTCTTTAAATGCCACTGAGAATTCGCCCCAAGTAAAGGTTGAGTATACATCAGATCCCTTAGAGTCAATAAGGGCCTCCCACCAATATAAAGCATCTGCCTTCAACATTGCAGTTCCGTATAACACCCTATCATCTTCCGCACATTTGCTGGTTTTAAATACAGCTTCAATTTCCTTCAGCCAACGCATCGCCTTCACTGGATCTCTATCCCCTCCATAAGTTGGTGGTTTACAGCTTAAAAACATTTTATAGTCACACCTTCTTGGTACTGAAGTGACAGTAGGTGTGATAGGCATCTCGTCTTCAATGTTAGGATCTGGTCTTTCCGTTTCCGTATTATGAGTCTGGTTAAACATATCCTGGATATTTGCCTGCAATCTTCCCATTTCAGCCACTAAGTCGTCTCTCGTAACAAACTCTGTGGCTCGCCCCTGTACTCTGCCCCCAGTCCTGCCTCTGCCTCTTTCTCCCCCTCTTCCTCTTCCTCCGGCTGTGGGATTGGTTCTATTCGGGTTTCCTCCTCCTTCCCGATTTGTTTGTCTCGTACCACTCGCCATTATGTTGATTCAGACAAGGTTAATATACACATAAGCACATACCCCATATAACAAGGTATTCCAGTCCAAACATGTACCTGTAAGATCACAATTACACTGGACAGGTGTAATCTGAAATTACCTTACATGATGTTCCTTCTACCTTTTTATATTTAACATCCCAAGGTTCTACAATAACAGGGACATCCTACTTCACATGCAGTTTAAGTCTAGGTACAGGTACTAATACCTAAATCCCTTAAACTACGGCTCTGATACCATCTATAACGACCCGCAATCCCAAACATAGTTCATATAGCATAATTTCATAACGTCGTTATTTAACTAAGATACATCACATTATAAGTTCGGTCCTTTAGTCATAAAACAAAATACATAATTTCATTACAAACTTTTCTTTTGCTAAATATATTACAACTAATAACAAGACATGACTGTAAAACATGCCATAATCTTCAAAAACACACTTCTTCCAAAAGCTATCCATCGATTACCATTTCTACTTGTCCTTACTCGATCCACGACCTGGAATACATATTTTAAAACAAAATGAGGGTTAGACCTAGCGGTCTAAGTGAGAAAACCCCTGTCCTTTCACAATCATTATAAAATCCATTTATATGAAATCTTTTATATAAACACATATATATCATACGTAATTAAATACCAATCAAGACTCGTGCACTGTGTTCAATTCATCCTCATTCTCATTCTCATTTCCCCTGGCCATATTAGTTGGTTACGAGCCAACAACACCGATGTACGACAATTACAGCACCGCTGTACAACAAGTACAGCAAACACCGCCGACCATAATTTCGGCTAACATATATTCATGTAGTGTAATGCACATATAAATACAATATATATCTCAATATATCATATTGTCATTTATGAACACCTAATCACATTATCTATCACCCTTTTCAATCTACACGTATATGTATTCCAGTTTAAAAACATTTTGAAGAAAAACTCACCTGTTAGCTTCACAAAATGCTTCCAATCCTTTTCCACAGATTCAGTCCTTTACTCAGGATTCACAAAATCTGTAACAATCAGATACAATATCTATTTACCATATAGAACACATGAGACTCTTTAGCAACTGAGAATCCTAATTAACTTATCAAACTCTTATCCTCAATTGTTCCCCTATGGCGACTTAACACGGGGGTTCTGCTACCCGGTTAGCGGATGGGGTCAAGGGGAAACGCCCTTTCGGAACAACCTAACTCAAACTACAATTGGAAACTATATCCGGGCATTCAAAAGTATCCGAAACCTAAAATTTGGTCAAACAGCTAAAGTATCCGGATACTACAAGTTATCCGGACAACACTACTTTTCCGGACAACCTATACAATTCGGACGTCATCCGGACACCAAAGTAATCCGGATAATATCCGGTATCCAATTCTATCCGGAAAACATAGGAAAAAGGAACTTATCCAGGTAAAAAGTCTCGTCCGGACACCTTTAGAACATCATCCGGACATGACTAACAAAACCACCCGGACACATTCATTGTGTCCGGAAACCTCTGTCGGTTTGCATATATTTAACCCATAAATCTACTGAATCAATACCAGATGTGTTTTTGACTATTCTACTCTGATCGAAACCTTCCAAATGCAATTACAAACATAAAATACAATGAAACATACCTTAATTCTCTTCCAAGTACACCAAATGATGCCTTAACCTAGCTTTACTTCTTTTCCTCTTTTCCTCTTTTGCTCTTAAAACACCCACACACTTTAAACTGAGTTTTCTGCTTTTTGATAATATCTGGAGGGTTAAGAGATATTATCAACCAATTTTACCATTCTAGTCCCTAAACTAATTTCTAATGACCAATCACCTTTAACTTATAAATTAACCCAAACTTACCCTAAACATCTATTATAGAGTTAAATAATTTAGCAAAAAGAGGGTTTAACTAACGAACTCACACGGGGTATTACAATTTGCTCTTGGAAGAAGAGGAGAGAATGATGTTTCGTTGAGCATGAAAGTTTGCTTGTACCAGTTCATGCTTAGCAAAAGCCCTTGCCCATTCATCGTCAGTCATCCTATCTGCAACCTTAGTTCTTAAGGGAACTCCTAGATGCGGGGGTGTCACAGGACTCGGTGCTGGAGTCCTATGATCGCGTATGTAGTCTAACTTAAGGGTCTCGTCGGTAGCATATGGCAGAAGTTTGGCTGGCAGAGGTCTACAGAAAGGGTAATCATCTTCGTGCTCTGTTGGGGTGTTTTTGGTCACGGGATACATTCTGGCCGTTGGTCCCTCCATTAGCCATTTCTATAGTTGGAGCAGAGGCTCTAGAAGGACACCCACAATTCGCTGGTATTGTAGAGGAGGTAGAGCATCGGTCTTGCGTCCTTTGGCCTTCTGGGAGGAGATTTTGCGGTCAATGGTGATAACCATTTCCTGCATCATGAGGGTGGTGTAGTCCAGAGGTAGATTGTAGTATACCCCGTACATAATGGCCATGACTTGGTGAGAAGTTTGGTCTGGACTACCCACTTTCCCAGTTAGACACCTGTTGAGAATGGAGAAGAGGGTATTCCATAGAGGGGGACGTCGATTTCTGTTAGAGCATTATTGTATTCAAGATTTACTCTAAAGTCAATGTACTGTAACAGTCTATACTCTAAAGTCAATGTACTGTAACATGTCTAGTTCATTAGCTAGAAACATTCCATATCTTAGAGTAACACTTCAAGCATATTGTCATTTGTACTCTCAAGTTCAATATATGAATGACATATTCACTCCATATTCTCTCTGTATATCTTTGATTACTTCATAGCTAGATTTGGGATTTTACAATTCGTATCAGAGCTAAACAGAGAATTTAATCAGATTTAGCAAGGATTTTTGAAGATTTTGCTGTTTTTGGGAAGAACTCGCAGCCAAAGGTCTACACTGTTCATCTGGATTTCTACAATTTCTTCAAATCTTGATCAATTTGATCTAAATTTGAGTCCATTGTACTCGGTTTTTGATCCTGAACATCATCAATTCAGGATTCAAAACCAAATTTTGGCCAGATTGCTCAAAATTTGAAGAATTGTTGCTGTATTTTCACAAACTTCGAAATCTGGTATTCTTGATCGAATCTGCACTTTCTTGGATGAATTTGTTGGAACCCATATACACTTAATCAAGATTAACAATCTGTTAGTGGAGTTTAGAGTTTGATGCGGAAGCGTATTAAACTAACAGATATGTTTGATAGATATTAGAACGCACATATATAAAGAAAACAGTAAGGAATAAAAAGGATTTCTTGAACAGTTACTGTTATTCAATATATAATAAGAACAACGAAGAACAGATTAAGAACTGTTGGTGTGTGTGAGAATATAACACTCAGATATTTGACAATAAAGCTTGAGAGTATTAGTGATTCCTTGTGTTTTCGTCGTTAGGAAGATCTCAACATGAGACTTCCTTTTATACTACTCTTAGAAGACTATGAAGTTGGTCACTGTTCCTTTTACGGCATGAATAGTAAACTGAATGGTGTGAACAGTGGACTGGATGGTGTGAGCAGTTGTTTGAGCCATGCGCATTTAATGGAGCAGATGTACTATTGGTAAATGCATTAAATGGCGCAGACGTCTATTTTGTACCATGCCCTATTGAGTCCACTCAGAGCTTGACACGTGTTTTGACAGTACTTTTCCATGCAAGTTGATGAACGTATCCAGTAATATTTTCCAAGTCTTCATAGCAGACCACAGAGGCTCTGTAAGGCATTACAGAGGTTCTATGGTCTGACCTTCTGTGGAGCAGTCCACTTGTTTCCGAGTTGATCTTCTTCTTGCGCACTACAGAGGTTCTGTGATTACCTCTGTAGCTTCTGTGGCTTTCTGGACTTGATCTTCTGGAAGAAGTGGCAGAGCCTCTGTGAGAGGCTTTTCTATACTTAGCCTATTTTTCACTACTTCTAAGTATTTCTATGATTAGGAAGATTGAAGCTAACAATCTCCCCCTAAGTAGTGAAAAATAAAAATTTGACTTTGTGTTTAGTTAGGCTAAGTTAGATAAGACAAAGGTTAAACAATACCTCGAAATTTCTTTCATTTAGAAATATGCCAGAGGCATTTTACATTTGAGTACAATGAAAGATAAACTTTTGTTTGCAGAGATTGGAGGTCTGAGAATCAGATTTTGGCATCTTTGAAATCGTTGTAGCTTCTGTTGTCTCTGCCGACTTTTATGATCTCTTTGTAGAATCTGATGCAGAGTTCTCTTAGGCGGATTGTTGAGTCTATTTCTCTGATGAAAGTATCTGCATCATCTCTATCCATTTTCTCTGTACCTCTGTATTTTACAAGGCTTGCTCTGAATTTGCTCAGAGTACTGGTTGCGTACTTCTGACAATCCATGAGTACAAAAGGTTTAACCTGGTGTTGTGGGTTTTGAAATACTAACCCAAATCTTGGTTCTCTGATGATTGAGTTGGGCACAGCGTCTGGTGGGCAGCGATCTTCTGGTGGTCGTAGATCTAGATGTTTGAGACCAAGATCTTTTCCCAGCTGAAAATCTATCATGTTGTATAGCAGAAGCTTTTCCCTCATCGCTTTTCTCAATACTTGATAGGCTCTGGTGTTTGCCTCTGTGTTGTAGTTGTCCTTTGTCCATTGCAGAAGGTCAGGTAGATCGTATGGATTGATGTTTCTTAAGTCAGCATCAGCGAAGGTAGACTCTGAATTGTTCTCTCTTCTGACTTTGTAAAGATTGTACCTGACCCTTGGATAGGTTCTTGTGAAGGATAATCTGCAGAAGATCACTTTTTTGATTTTGTGAATTGAGAAGACATCTGCTTTGGCTCTTGGCTTTGTTCTTGTGAAGATGTTCTCAAATTCTTCTCTGATCCTTGGATCTGTCACATGATCTATTGGATAGTTTGTCTGAAAGGATTGTTTGTAGAGGTATTTGTATACCACTTCTTCCATTTCTTCATGTGTTGGACCAGGTCGTGGAATTTGTCTTCTGAGACTCTCCATATGTTGAACAACTTCTGCAGCTCTACCAGTTAAAGGAGTTTCTGACAGAGGCTTCAATCCATGTGCCCAGTCAACTTCTTCGGGTTTTGGGGTTTGAAAGGCGTCAAACGCACTTTTCATCAGTTTCTCTGTTGGCTTTGACAATGTTTTCTTCTTCTTAGGTTCCTCTGTCAGTATCCCTTTGCCTTTATCTTTTGTTGTCGTGGCATAACCTGTTGCTTCTGTGGGATTTGAGGTTTGTACTTCTGTAGGTTTGATGGAGGTTGCCTATGTGGATTTTGACGATTGTGATTTAGAGGACTTTTGTGGCGATGGTTCTGTTGGCTTGACTTGCTCTGTAACCTCTGTTGGAGGTTGTTTGGTGACTTCTTCTGTGAGCTCAGTTTCTGTTGATGAAGTGTTTTCATTGAATCTTCTTGCCATTCTGAAGGCTAAGGTGAACCTGTGCCTTTCTTCTTCTCTCTTCACCATACGATCACTTATTGTTGTGTGCATCCTTTTCAGAATGTCAGAAGCAGAGGTCGTTGCTCTTTTTGGTTTGGTGGCAATCGACTTTCTTCTGGGTATGGTTTGGGGTGTTTCCACAGAGGTGGGTGTTTTCTCTGTGGTTGGTTCATCTGTTTCTTCTAAAATGATTACCTCAGGGGCGGTTGTTGCCTCTGAGGTTTGCTTATCTGCTTCTGTAGCGTTGGGTTCTTCAGAGGTTGAATCCACAGAGATGGGTGTATTCTCTGTGGTTTGTTGAGTTTGTTGTTGTCGGGTCTGTTCTGGAGGTGCTTGACTCAGAGGTTCTGCGGCTATTGGTGGACCTGTAAGTTCTCTGCTTGCAGTTTTTTCTGTAGTTTTCTCCCCCTCAGGATGATCTGATGGACCAGGATGGTCATCATCATCAGAGTCATCCTGACCCTTGTCTGATGTACCCTCTGCTCTGCAGGAAGCATCAGGTTTCTTTGGCATTGTGGCTCCAGCAGCGATCAGTTTCGCGCAGACATCATCACAGAGGCCAAGAAGAGTTGCTAGCTCTGCCTCTGTTTTGAATCTCATCCTTCCTACACTTTCTCTGAAATCTTTGACGAAGTTAGCATTGGCAGTGGTGAAGGAAAGGATGAATTCTGTCACTTGATTAATCACGTTCTGCCCAAGTTCTGTCAGCTGTGCTCTTGTCATGTAGTCTTTGGGTTGCATCAGCATGGTATTTCGCATGGCTTCTTCTTGAACTTTTTGTAGGGCCTTCTGTAGATCTGCAGGAGTGATGCCCGTTGACACTGAAGTCTGTTTGTTCAATTGATCAAGGAACTTGTTGATGGAGTTCTCAATCGAAGAAGGAGTAGTTGTTGCGGCAGAAGTGGTGGATGCGGTAGCAGCAGACTTCATCTGTGAGATGGCAGTTTTCACCTCTGTGGACAGGTTGTCCATTTTGGTGTTCAGGTTTAGCAGTGCCAGTGATGTTGTCTCTGCAAAAGATTTGAAAGAGCTTTGCAACTCTTTCAAGGTTTGGTTCACAGAGGTCTCAAGGGTTTGTAACTCATCCCTTGTGACTTGTGTTCCGGTGGTAACCTCTGGAGGAACACATTCGTCTCCAGAGTGAATCCCTGTTCCTGGGATACCTTCTTTCATTCCTGTTTGTATGTTGAGAATGGAAGGATTTCCTTCTGATCCTTGAGAAGAAACATGAGTTTCAATCCCTACAGAAGTTCTGAGAAGAACATTGTCCAAATCCACTCCAGAGGTGGGTATTGGAATATCCTTCTGTTGACTAGGAGACTTGTCTAGAGTCTCTTTGTCTTTGTGCTCTCTACTTCTCTCTGAAAGAAGTGTGGGTCTTAATAAGTGCGTGTCAGAGGAAACAAATTCCTCTGTAGGGTGTTCTTGTGTGATCTGGGGCGATTGATCACGAACATTAGGTGAGTCTCTTTGAGGAGACTCCCTAGGAATGGATTCCCCGGTTTCTGTGGGCACAGAGGTTGAAAGAGTAACCTCTGGCTGGATGGGTTGGGTTGGGATCGAGCTGTGCTGCTCTTTTTCAATAACTCCTTCTGCAGCTAGACCTGCGGAGTTAGAAATGTGGGTTGCACTGGGAGGGGGTGATTGATGTGTGCCTTCTTCAACTTCGGCATCTTTTCTTGTTTCTTCTTCTGGTTCTGTGGAAGTTCCTTGCTCTGTGCGCAATGAGTCATACATGTGATGAGATCCGTATAATCTCATGACATGAGGATGATAGAGACCTTTTCGTATCCAGATAGCCTCTTCTTCATCTGAATCTACCTCTGAGATTTCTATCCCTGTTTCTGTGGTTTCTTCTACAACTCTTTCATTTCCGGAACCTCTTCTCTTTCCTCTGAACTCTTTTGTCAATAGAGCTAAAGATTTAGCTAGTGACGCAAGAGTTGTTTCCTTTTCTGCTTGCTATTCTTATTCACTGTCAATTATCACCATCTTCTTCTTCTCCTTCTTCTTCTCCTCTGTGGCTTTATCATTTCTTGGTCTCTGTGCATCCTCTTTAGTTTTACTAACCAATGCATATGGTGCAATGGTTAGTGTTTTAGCCTGTGCTATCTGAGGTTCTTGTGCGGCTAATGTTCCGTAAAGATCAGAGAGAGTCCAGGTGTCTAGATCCTGATTTGTCTGTAGGGACATAGACAGCTGGAGCCATTCTTCATTTAGACTTTTTAAAAACATGACATTGTTTTCTTCAGAAGTTCTGTCAATGCCTGATTTTCTGCACTGGTTGATTAGAGAGTTGAATCTGTCGTATGTTGTTTGCAGAGATTCTGTTGCAGAGGCTTTGAATGCATGATATTCATTGATGTACTGTGCTCTTCGGTTTTTTTGTGTTTTAGCACCTCCTTCCAACTGTCTTTCCAGTTCTTTCCACAGATCATGTGCTGTTTCACATGAATCCAAGGATTGAAAGAGTTCGTTGGGTATTGCCATAATTAATGTCCTCTTGGTTTTCTAAGCAACTTCATCTTCTGCTTTATCTTCGGTTGACCACTCCCCTTTTGGCTTTGGTTTTTGATGTTCGGGGATTTCGGCAGATTCAGCAGTAGCAGGTATACGAGGTACTACTGTCATGGGAATAGGAGGAGGATTGTACATATATTGTACTTGATTTTTTTCAGTGCCCTCGAAAAAATGGACCATTCTTATTTTCCACTGAGGATACTCATCTCGAAGGAGAGTAGGAGGTTTAGTGAGAGAACCAGTAGTAAAGAAATTATTTGTATTTGTCATTTGAAGATTTTAGAAAGAAAGTATGACTAAAGAGTTACTTCGACGAGCTTGAAGATTTTCTGGGTTTAAGCAGTTTCCAGACACAATTTTAAATCTCAATAATATCTATCAAGAGTCTTGATAAGTGGATCACTTGATATTGAAAATCAAGGAAGGCTCTGATACCAATTGTTGGAACCCATATACACTTAATCAAGATTAACAATCTGTTAGTGGAGTTTAGAGTTTGATGCGGAAGCGTATTAAACTAACAGATATGTTTGATAGATATTAGAACGCACATATATAAAGAAAACAGTAAGGAATAAAAAGGATTTCTTGAACAGTTACTGTTATTCAATATATAATAAGAACAACGAAGAACAGATTAAGAACTGTTGGTGTGTGTTAGAATATAACACTCAGATATTTGACAATAAAGCTTGAGAGTATTAGTGATTCCTTGTGTTTTCGTCGTTAGGAAGATCTCAACATGAGACTTCCTTTTATACTACTCTTAGAAGACTATGAAGTTGGTCACTGTTCCTTTTACGGCATGAATAGTAAATTGGATGGTGTGAACATTGGACTGGATGGTGTGAGCAGTTGTTTGAGCCATGCGCATTTAATGGAGCAGATGTACTATTGGTAAATGCATTAAATGGCGCAGACGTCTATTTTGTACCATGCCCTATTGAGTCCACTCAGAGCTTGACACGTGTTTTGACAGTACTTTTCCGTGCAAGTTGATGATCGTATCCAGTAATATCTTCCAAGTCTTCATAGCAGACCACAGAGGCTCTGTAAGGCATTACAGAGGTTCTATGGTCTGACCTTCTGTGGAGCAGTCCACTTGTTTCCGAGTTGATCTTCTTCTTGCGCACTACAGAGGTTCTGTGATTACCTCTGTAGCTTCTGTGGCTTTCTGGACTTGATCTTCTGGAAGAAGTGGCAGAGCCTCTGTGAGAGGCTTTTCTATACTTAGCCTATTTTTCACTACTTCTAAGTATTTCTATGATTAGGAAGATTGAAGCTAACAGAATTAGTGAAAGTAATCAACTAGAAAGTTGTTCAAAAATAATTTTTGAGCAATTCTGCAAATTTTCATTTAGTTTAGACAAGATTTGAAGACTAGATCTGAGAAAGTTTGTTTTTTCTGAGAAAAACCTCAAGAACTCGCAAGCTTTCTGAAGAACTCGCAAGCATCATCCTGAAGAACTCGCAAGTTATAGAATTCGCATTGTTCTATGTTTTTCTTGGTAGAATTCGCATTCAATGGGTTGCGAATTGTTGTTTGTTTTTTCAAATCGTATCGTATTTCTTGCGAGAAGTGGTGGGATTCGTATTCAGCTTGTCAGAATTCGCATCAGTGTATTTGAGGAAAGATGGAAATTTAAACAAGTTAAGAATCCGTATTATTTGTCTTGCGAAAAGCTCAGAATTCGCATCCTTTGATTGCGAAAAGTTCAGAATTCGCATACAGTGAGTTGCGAGAAGTGCATAGTTCGTAAATAGAAGGTTGCGGAAAGTTACTGTTCATCAAGCTTGTTGCGAATTCCAGGAATTCGTATCTAGTTCATTGCGAGAAGTTGTTGTTCCTTTCTGAGTGTTGCGAGTATTGGAAGTGCAGTTGATTGCGAGAAGTTTAAAAATCCAAGATTTTTTTTCAAAGTATTTTTTTAACACTTTCTGATTGATTTTCTGAAAGATCCATCTAGAATTCTTTTCAAAATGTTTATCAAGATGAATTATATAGAGAAGTTAAATGAGAGAAAATGGACTCTTTCTGAAGCTAAAGATGAGATCAAGCATCTTGAATGTTTATCCAATAAATACATGAGATATTTTGATGAAGAAGAAAGAAAAAATACAAATCTCAAGTCTGAGAAAGCTTCTTTAGAAGACAAAGTCTCTTCTCTTGAGTCCGAACTGAAAAATTTGAATGGCAAGATTGTAGCCCTTGAAGATTCACAAGAGAAGAACAAGACACTTGACATCTCAACTCATCAAGAAAATATAAAAGAGATTCAAGGGAGTATAAAAGCATTGGAGGAAGAAAATGCTGATCTGAAGAGACATATTTTAGTCATTTCCTCTTCAAATGAAAAATCTATTTTGAAAGAACAAAATGTTGAACTTACAAAAAGAATTACTGATCTTGAAGTTTATATTGCATGTCTTGAAACAAAGAAAGACGACTCAAGTCTGCACGATCAAATCGAGAAACTTCAAGAGAAAGTAACAACTCTTCAAAGAGAAAACACTGATATGAAGAGTAGGGAAGATAAAAGAGAGAAGTGGATCCTACATTTACGAATTCAATTAAAAGGAGTTCAAGATAAAAAAAAAGTTTGGACAGTGAAAACGCTGAGCTAAAGAGAAAACTGTCTAATTTTGCTCTTGAAGAAAAGAAAGAAATTGAGCTTAAATATGTAAAACTTTTGAAGAAAGTCTCCGACTTTGAAAAAGTTTTATTTTTAGAAAAAGAAAAACTCGGAAAAGAAAGAGCTGAATTTGGAATTGAAAGAAAATCTTTTGAGATCAAAAGTAATGAGTTTTCCGTGAAAATCTCTAAATTAGATAATGTTTTGGAAAAGGAAAGAAAAGATTTCCCGGAAAAGAAAAATCTCTTTGAAAAGGAAAATAAAATCCTTGAAAAGAAAAATATGGAAACTTTCAAAGAGATTACTGATAAACGAAAGTTTTTGGAAAAAGATTTTGAATCGGAACACAAATATTTTGAAGATGCGATTCTTAATCTTACCAAAAGATTATCTGATTTATCAGCTGATATTATGAAAGATCAATTGATTAAATCTGATCTCCAAAAGAAATTTGATCTAATTTTTAAAGAGAAAAATGTTTTGATAAACAAAGTTAAAGAACTTGAAGACATCATTTTTAAAATTGATGTTTCAAAGCAGGTCAGTCTTGACACTATCTTTCAGACTCCATTTGTTGATTCAAATGATTCGGAATGCTCTTTTAAAACTACTTCAAGTTCGATTTTTAAAAACATTTCTTCTAAACAATGTAATAGATCAAATGATTTCTTTAAATGTCAGATTTGTTCTACAAATCTCTTCTATAATCCTCTGTTTGATAAATCAGATAACAAACCAACTGTGCCTAAAGTTAATACTTCCAATTCTAAAGAAGTTCCAGTCTTCAAGAAGGTGAAGATGGAATGGAGAGTCAAAGGCACAATGATTCCAACAAAAGGTGTGCCAAAATCATCTGCCTCCACATCAAATGCCAAGAAGAACAATGCGCCAAAAGGTAAATCTTTTGCTAAACCTAATCCTATTCATTCCGCAAATCATCTGATTAGGTTGGCACGTAAGAAAATCTGTTGTTCTTACTGTGGATCAAATGATTTTGTGCACAAAGATTATACTTCTAATTGGTACGGTACTTACAGTATTCCTTCTAAGAAATCTACACCTAACACACTAGGACCCAAGTCCCGTTGGGTACCAAAATCTGCTTAATCTGTTTTGTAGGTTCTTCATGTGTTGTGCTGAATGTTACATATATACCACACACATGACTGAAAACAGAAGAGAAGCGGTGCAATTTTTTATGAGTATTATGTACCATTAAGGGGAGCAAAAGAAAATGGCTTCTAAACATCTCAGTTTAGAACCCGTTCTTCAACGACTATGACTTCTGAATTTACTTCAATCCTGGTAATTCAGAACTCATTTTCATGATTAAGGATAATTTAATCCAAGTCTTGTTCTTTGTGCAGATTTTACATAAAGATCTTTTGCACAAGTTAAGGGGGAGCTTAACTGATTTTAAATCAATATATCATGATTTGAGGGGGAGCTCAAATGTTTCTGGTTGTACGTATCTTCTGATCTTAGTTTCCGATTGTTTGAAAGAAGAACAACCTTCAAGCATGAAAAACATTTTTTCCTTAAATGTTCAAACCACTTCTCTATTCTCAAACAGATTTTATGAATTTAGAAGTGTGATTTTAAATGTTTTTCATGGAGATCTCGGTTTATCGTAACATCATTTCTGACCGTGTGTTTCTAATGATTAATACTTGTGTATTATCTTTTCAAGTATTCATACACATCGGTTCAGCTTCATATTTAATTTGTTATTACCATGTCTCAAAATGAAACAATTTTTTCGATGGTAATACTCCAGTTTGTATTTCAATGTTGCTGAGCATCATACATTTTTTTTCAGCGTATTACTTAAACGTTTCATTCAAAGATTGTTTATATTTGTTCATATAAACAAATTTCAATTATTTGATACCCTATCCATATATGATCATCATTCATAATATTTGATCTGATTGATACATTGTCAGATTCTCAAACAAGTACTTCGAATTCATTTCATTCATTCTTTATCCTTGTTTTGAGAATTCTTCATCGTTCAAATGCTCAAATACTGAGGAGCATACATTCTGATGACAATGTCAAAATGCTCATATTCATATTTGTTCAAGTTAAACTGTTGAACATCACATCATTTTAGGACAATTTCATGGAATCAGTGTGTGAGCATAAAGAACTTCTATAGATTCACGTTAACCAGTGTTTCCTACCCAAGAAGTTATCCTTGAGTGATTGAGGGGTGAGGGGTCTACATCAAAGAGTGGGGGAGATATCTCATCCGGTTGAGTATCTCATTGTGCTGAGGTAAAATGAAAATGAGAGTTTGGGTAGAAGTGAGCGGGTTAAAAACAGAAAGAGGGTGTGAGAACAGAGTTAAATGAATAAGAGAACTCTGCACTATCCATTTTCTGAGCCGGGAAGCCATATTACTGATTGGTTCACATTCTTTGGTGACCATAATTGAAACAGGCAGTTAGCCCATGCCAACTCTTGCATTTAACGCCACCAGCTACTCATTTCTTTCTTAACAAAGGAATGTTTCATTTTTCTTGGGGACGCAGCATATAATGTATCTGATCTTCACTCGGAAGGTCTAGATATTGAAAAAGAAGGAAGTTTGCCCCACCTTCACTCTTCATTCATGCACATTGAGTCCGTGGAAAATTGTTGCTGTCTCAACAATTTACACGCTTTGAGCCTATACTTTTTCAAGCACATGTTGCTTTAATTCTTTCTACACAAGCACGTTCACACAAGGAATATGTTTTCTTGTCCTAAC
This sequence comes from Saussurea involucrata, assembly GCA_033807775.1. Classification (NCBI taxonomy): domain Eukaryota; kingdom Viridiplantae; phylum Streptophyta; class Magnoliopsida; order Asterales; family Asteraceae; genus Saussurea; species Saussurea involucrata. The sequence continues at coordinate 110,945,875 of CM066319.1, read as the reverse complement.
ATTCATAGAAATTCCATAGTGTTTTTCGATGATTGAATGGAAGCCCTGGGGGAGTGAACATCAAAAAGCTCCTTTCCAAAGTGCATTCGTTGTACTAAGTGGCTCCGTGCTACTTGCAGGAATTTTAAATGATTCATCCGTTGTTTCAGGGTTACCACTCTCTGTTTATCTGAATTTGAAAAGATTCGGATAAATATCTTTCGGAATTGACGGTTTATCAGATAAAAAGGAGGAGAATGTGACTTGTGGTGAACAAAGTGCGTGCTGGAATTGATAAAGGTTTTGATGATCATGATGCTCACAATCATCAAAAAGGGGGAGAAATAGTATACTGAAGAACAGGGGGAGAAATAATATCCTGAAGAAAAGAGAGTTTGGTCAATGACAGAGTCCAGGGGAGAAATGATGAGCTAAAGTCAAGAAGATGTTCTGAGATTGATTGAGAAAGTTTGTTGTTCACAAACAATGTAATTCAAAGTCAGAGTAATGAAGATACAGAAACTCAGTTAAAGGTTCAGGCAAAGTTTTCGCATCAAAGTCCAAAATGAACTCTATTCTTCAAAGAATTCGCATCAAGAAGGATACGAAAAGCTTAGTTTTTGCATCAAGAAGGATACGAGAAGTATATAGTTCGCATGATGAAGGATACGAGAAGTCCAGAGTTCGTATGCTGAAGGGTACGAAAAGTTCATTGTTCGTATCAAGAAGAATACGAAAAGTTCATTGTTCGTAGCAAGAAGGATAGGAGAAGTTTCTTTACAACTCTGTGTGTTGCGAGAAGCATAGAACTCGTATCAAGAAGGTTGCGAAAAGCACAGAACTCGCATCTACAAGGATGCGAGAAGTTACTGTTTGTCAAAGACTGATAATGCTGCAAAGATCTGTTTTTCATGTACAAGACTTGAAGATGATTTGATAGAATGTTTGTTTAAGAATTTTGACTTTACAAAGGGAAAATTAAAGATTATTCTGAGTTTGAAGATTGCCAAAGCTTCAAAGTTCTAAGCGGTCAAAGTTAAAGTTTTGAAGATCAAGTGCTGAAGACTGCTGTCATATTTTTAAATCTTGAATCCAAGGGGGGAGATTGTTATTACATTATTTTATTCAAGATTTACTGTAAAGTCAATGTACTGTAATAGTCTATACTGTATTGTAAATGCCTTTATACCTTGTATGTATGGGGTATAAATAGGCATGTCTAGTTCATTAGCTAGAAACATTCCATATCTTAGAGTAACACTTCAAGCATATTGTCATTTGTACTCTCAAGTTCAATATATGAATGACATATTCACTCCATATTCTCTCTGTATATCTTTGATTACTTCATAGCTAGATTTGGGATTTAACAATTTCTTCTGAAATCATTCTTTTTCCTTAGGGTTGTGTTTTACCCCAACGTTTCAACAAAACGACAGAGCTCGGTGTCTGTGGGTTCCTTTGCGTACTTCTTTCTGCCTAGTAGACCTCTGGTGGGTAGGCTGAACTCCAATGAGAACATGGTTCTGTTGAATTTGAGTTCGAGGTGTTCGGATTTGTCGGGTTTTGAGATGTACCCCTTCATTTGTCTATCTTCTGGATCATACCTGCTGCTTTGTCATAATTGATTGAGGTATCTGGCAGGGATTTTGTTGACAGTTTTGGTTAATAGGGGTTTGAGGTATTGTTTTTCCAGAATGTGAAGAAGAATGGCATGTTCTTCCCCAAATGCGGTTTTTGAGAGAACCAGGTAATAGTTATTGGGTTTTAAGGGAAGAACACTTCCAAAGTGTTCATGAGCGATGAAGTTTAGAAGGTGGGTTATCGGAGCAAAATCTGTTGTGTCGTCGGAGTTATCCTGTTCTAAGTTTCCGGCTATTTCTGGGTTCGGAGAATGCTCAGAATAGGATGGGGAGTTCACCGGAGCGTTGGAGGTGGGTGCCATTGTGATAATCTTGAAGAAAGAGAGTAGAATATTGAAGTTGCAGGTTTTGCAAGGTTCGCCGGAGGTAATGAGGAGAGTAAATTCGTAAAAGGTATAAGAAATGAGATGAACGGGGTTATATAGTGGGTAGAAAAACGAATAGAATTCCACAGCAAAAGTGAATTCAATAAACATTTGGGGTCCGCACTCGAGTTTTACGGCTGGGGAGACGTTTCAGAGGGATCGTGTGGCACGCACGTCCAATGAAAATCTGCCACGTTGGATGTGTCAGAGCACGATTAGACGTCGTGCGCGGCTCATTAATGCTTGGCGCATGAGCAATCCTTATGTATGGGGTCTGTCACTCGCAGTAAATAACCCGTACTCTTACAGAATTTCCTTAAAAAGCTAAGTGTCAGAAACGACAGAAGCTCTGAAGTGAATTGAGCTCTGTGGTCTGAAACCTGCCTTTTATATCCTCTGTTGCTTGCACCTTTACCAAAAACGTTTGAAAAATCATTGGAGAGGATCGATAAACCTTTAGTACAAAATTTTCATTCACAGACGTTTTGAGGCTTTGTCAAAGCCAGCAGAGGGTCTGTGAGTGAAAATTTCTCATAACTAAAGTTTTATAAAACATTTCGATCATCCAAAGTTTTAGTTGTTTCAAACATTGTTTTTAGGACATATTTAGAAATTAGAGTCCTAGAAAACTGTTTTGGAGAAGATTTTGTGCGAGATACTCACTTTTAGAGTGTCTAGGTTGGGCGACAGAGACTCTTTGGTGGAGTGAGCTCTTCGACCAAAAGATTTTCTTTCAATATCTCTGTGTGTCCATTTGTTCGAGCGAATCCTTAAAGAGGACATTGAAGTTGATCGATACAGAAGCTCTGTTGAGCTCAGGAGGGACTCTATGACCTTAAATTTCTCATAACAGAAGGCTCGAAAATCTTTTTGACCATTTCTTGTTTGGAATGTCTTAAACAGTGTTTCGAGGACGTATTTGGAAATTGATGCCCTAGAAATTGTTTTTCAGAAAGGATTTGTACGAGATACTTACCTTTTGGCTCTCCCTTGTTCGGAAAAAACCTTCACTTCTGTGAATTTGATTGATGACATCTCTTTTGTGGCTCCCCCTTGAATGATCAACCTCTGTAGATCAGTTCAAGTTCTCCTTCTGCCCCCCCTTGACCTATGCTTGGATCAAATGAGATAAGTATTGCACAGAACATAGGTCAATCTTAGCAGAGGTTCTATGGAGATTGTCAGAGGCTCTGAGCAATCCCACAGAAGCTCTATAGAACTTTTGATGATTAAGAATTTACATACAGAAGAGTATAAATATATATATATATATACAAGAAGATCAAAACTTACTTACAGAAGATTCAACTCATGTTAATCATTCCCAACTTACCCACCAAGAAAAGGAATCTTTTCTCATCAAGTGCCTTGGTAAAGAAGCCTGCAAGCTGGTATTCAGTGGACACAAAGTGCATTTCGATTGTGCCATGTTCAACACGATGCTTCAGAAAGTGGTAACGGATATCGATATGCTTTGTTTTTTAGTGCTGAACTGGATTGGCAGAGATAGCTATGGCACTTTTTGAATCACAAAAGATGGGTATCTTGTGTATGTTGTGGCCATAGTCCTTTAGCTGAGTTTTCATCAACAGAACTCGGGAGCAACAGCTAGCAGCAACAACATATTCAACTTCTGCTGTAGATGTGGACACACAGTTCTGCTTCTTCGAATTCCAGCTGACTAGTTTACCTCACAGGAATTGACAACTCCCAGAGGTACTTTTTCGATCAAGCTTGCATCCTCCATAGTCTGAATCTGTGTATGCCTTAAGACCAAAGCCAGAGTTCTTCGGATACCAGAGCCCAAGATTTTTGGTCCCTTTAAGGTATCTGAAGATCCTCTCTACAGCAATATAGTGGAATTCCTTTGGGTTAGCTTGATATCTTGCACAGAGGCATGTAGCTTTCATTGTATCATGCCTACTTGCGGTTAAGTATAACAGAGACCCAATCATACATCTATAGAACTTGCACTATACAGATGTGCCATTTGGATCTGAGAATAATTTATTTCCAGTGGCCATTGGGGTCTTCATTACAGAGGCATCAGAGAGACTGAATTTTGAAAGTATGTCAGAGACATATTTAGCTTGATTTATAAAAATTCCCTTTGATGATTGTTTTACTTGGAGTCCGAGGAAGAAGTTTAATTCTCCCATCATACTCATTTCAAACTCACTCTGCATGAGTTTTTCAAAATCTTTGCACTGTTGTGCATTTGTAGACCCAAAAATAATGTCATCCACATAATTATGTACAAGCAGAATCTCATCACTTTTTTGTTTTTAAAACAAAGTAGTATCGGTTGTACCTCTGTTGAATTCATTATTGAGAAGAAAGGTTGAAAGTCTTTCGTACCATACTCTTGGAGCTTGTTTCAGTCCATACAGAACTTTGTCGAGGTAGTACACGTATTTTGGGTACTTGGAACTTTCAAACCCTTGTGGGTGCTGGACGTATACTTCTTCTTGGATTTCACCATTCAGAAAAGCAGATTTTACATCCATTTGAAAAACTTTAAAACCTCTGTGGGCTGCGAAGGCTAAGAAGATTCTTATTGCTTCGAGCCGTGCGACAGGGGCAAAGGTTTCATAGTAATCAATGCCTTCTTCTTGGCGATATCCCTTGGCCACTAATCTCGCTTTGTTTCTAATGACCACCCCGTCCTCGTCCTTCTTGTTTCTAAAGACCCACTTTGTCCCTATTGCTTGTTTTCCTCGTGGCAGAGGTACTAGGGTCCATACCTTGTTTCTCTCAAACTGTAGAAGCTCTTCTTGCATAGCATCTACCCAGTTTGGATCATCTAGGGCTTCAGAGATTCTTTTTGGCTCGATCACACTGATAAAATTTGTAAAGAAACAAAAATTAGCAGTGGCTGATCTTGTCTTGACCTTTTCAGAAGGGTCGCCGATTATAAGGCTTGGAGGATGGCTTTTCGTCCACTGTGTTGTTCTTGGAAGATGGTCATTTGAGTAATCATGATGAACCTCTGTAGTTGCACACTGCGGTTCTGGTGCAACCTCTGTTGAAGATGGTACTTATGTGCTTGTGCTTGGTTTTCAGCTTGTGGGCGGATTGGAATGAGAGTTGGAATTTGTAGCTCTGAGGAAGTAGAGACTGAGTCGTCGTTTTTCTCTGGTATTGATTCCTCTGTAGTCCCTGGAGTTGGTATTTCAGGGGCCTCTGTAGTTGAGTCCTTGGTCGTATTATCTTCTGTTCGCTCCCCCTTAGCGCGTGCATCTGTATGATTCACAGAAGAGGGTGAAGTATTTAATGGACCAGTTAGAGATATACCTGACTCAGTCTGGTTGTTAGAAGATGTTTCTTCAGAGGCTCTGACGGCTCCAACAGAGGGATCAATATCATCATGGAACATCTCTTCAAATAGAAGATTTAAGTCTTCTGCTCTTGTCTTTGTGATGCCAGACGATTCCTTCTTTAGACCGAGTTCTGAATTTATTTGTTCAGAAGTCTTTTGAAAGGAATCGTCAAAAGACACATTGATGCTTTCTACAATGGTTCATGACCGCAGAAGATAAACTCTGTAGGCCTTAGAGGTGGCATAGTATCCAATGAACTTGCCTTCATCTGCTTTCACCTCAAACTTTCCTCTTGCTTCTCTATCATTTAAGTCAAAGCACTTGCATCCAAATACATGAAAGAACTTGATGTTTGGTCGCCTTTTGTTGATCAAATGATACGGTGTCTTGATGTGCCTTTTTACAATGGTTGATCGATTTTGGGTGTAGCAAGTGGTTGATACTGCTTCTGCCCAAAATGACATTGGTAATCCAGATGCTGTCAGCATAGTTCTTGCAGCCTCCACAAGCGTGCGGTTCTTTCGTTCAACCACGCCATTCTGTTGTGGGGTGCGTGCAGCACAGAAGTTCTGTGATATGCCTTCTTCTGTAAGATAGGCTTCAATGACAGAGTTTTTGAATTCCGTGCCATTGTCGCTTCTTAGTTTCTGAATCCTGTACTCATACAGAACTTGGATTCTTTTCATTAAATTTATCAGAATGTTTGGAACATCTGATTTCTTTCTGACAAATTCAACCCATGTAAATCTTGAATATTCATCTATCAAAACAAGTATATATTTCTTGCCACATACGCTCTGTGTAGCGATTGGACCGCAGAGGTCAACATGAAGCATGTACAGAGGCCTAGGGCAAGACACATCAGTCTTGCCTTTATGGGAAGCTCTTTTGAGTTTTCCCATTTCGCAAGCAGAACACAGATGATCTTTATAAATTTAACATTTGGCAGACCTTTGACTAGATCAAGTTTAACAAGCTTATCTAGAGTATGATAGTTTAGGTGGCAGAACCTGTTATGCGATAACCAGGCTTCTTCGCTTTTACTGGCAACAAGGCAGAGCTTGTCTTCCTTGTTCTTGGCACAAAAGTTCATAAGGTAAAGATTGCCTCTTCGTTCGGCTCGCAGAAGTTCGACTCCTGTGTCCTCACCTTGTAGAGAGCAGATGGTTCTTTTGAACATTACGTCGAAACCCGTATCGCAGAGTTGTCTAACACTGAGAAGATTGTGCTTAAGGCCATACACATATGCAACTTTGCATACGGTTATGTTTTCCTTCTTGATGACTCCGTAGCCTTTTATATACTCCTTCTTGTTGTCACCAAAGGTCACAGATCCTCCATCGAGTTTATCTTTGTAGGAAAATAGTATACCTCTGTCGCCTGTCATGTGCCGTGAGCATCCGGAGTCAAGATACTAGATTGGCACATACTGCTTCTGCAAGACAATCAGAGAGTTTTAGGTACCCATATCCAAATGGGTCCATCTTTGTTAGGGGTCTTCAAGTTTGCCTTAGCATTATTGTGTTTGGTTGTAGCTTATGTTGAAGAGCCATTTTGTTTCTTCTTACCCTTGAATTTAGCATTCTTTTTGGGTATAGAGAGGAAACAGTATGGACTTGAGAAGTGTTGATTTAATCGATACATGATATCAAAACAATGACAATAATGAATGTGCGAAGAGATTTACTTGAACTTTTCATTGAAAACATTAAATGGGGGCACAGAGGCATTACATTCTATCATAACATTTGACTTCCTATTACAAGAAGACCTATGTAGGCTAGATTGTTGTTTGCAAAATCCTCTGTTGAGAGTAGCCTTCTGTGGACCCCTTCTGTGGTGAACTTCTGCAGGTTTCGCTGTCACATAAGAAAAAGATTTGTTATTTTCAGCCCATTTACCCTTCTGTTGCCATGTTAGTTTTTCTTTAATAGGTCGTAAGGGTTTTGAAAGCTTTGAACTTGTTGAATTTTGAGAGGACGTTTTCTTTTGTTGTTTGATTTTCTCAAGCTCAAGAGAGGTTTTGGCTTGTATACACATATCCAAAAAATCTGGACAGATAGAAACTCTTGTGATTTTCTCCTTAGGAGGAATAGTTCTGTTAAGAACTATAGAGGGTAGTTTAAAATCCTCTGAGTCACAAGGTACTATCTCTGACTTAGAGGCAGTCTCAGATTCGTCAGAGGATGAATCGTCCTCATATACAGAGGATGAATCGTCCTCAGAGAGATTTTGGCTATTATTGAAGGTACTGGGGCATTCATAAAAGTTGTTTTCACCGATTTCCAATAATTCCTTTTCAGAAACACGAGTCAGTTTTTCTTCTATTGAAGTAGGCAAGAACTCAGGTGCCTCTGCCGATAGTTTCTTCTCATAATCTATAGTGCAGACAAAGGCAACCTGGGATTGAGTCTCGGGTTTACCAAACTTAAAGATTCCTAACTAATCTTGTGTTTTCAGATATTTCTTAGGGTTGGAGGCTCTTTTGACAGAGGCTGATGATGGTAGATCTGTGTTTTCAAACCACACGTTTACCATCTTCAGTGGTTTCCATCTGTGAGGTTCACCAGAGACTTTTCGCCTTTTGCTAACATAGAGTAAATTTGGAAAACCGGGTTTTCTTGTACTTCCAATATGAAATAGTGAAAACAGAGATTTGTCTCTTTTGGTTCCAGTGTATGGATCAATATCACAGAAGCCAATTCCTCGTCTCCCTATTTGTGTGTTTATTTTCTCGTATACCTTCTGTGTATCTTGATATTTCTTAATTAAAAGGTCTCTTCTGAGTAAATCTTGACAGAGGACTTCTCTTTCCTTTTGAAAATAAGTTTTAAGAGCTAGAACATTCATTATGTCGCTCTCAACATCCATAACTTCTTTAGATTTTGCTTTTAAGCCAGAGTTAAGTTCAAAAATCTTTTCTTTCAAAGGATTTAGGTGTTGGTTCCAGTTTGTTTCAGTTTCTTCCTTTTCTTGAAAGATTTTAGCCTTTCCTTGAGTGAGAAGTCTAGCTTCTCTCTCATAAAAGGTAAGCTTCTTCTGAACACTTTCGCAGGTCTTTTTAATTTCTATGTATTCAATGTTTAGTTTAAGCAAATCAGCTTCTGCTTGATTGGAGTAAGAGTCATAAGTGGATACCCCACTATCGGAGTCGGAGCTGACCTCTGCCATGCCACAGAACAGGGCGTTCTTCTTTTCTCCTTCGTCAGAGGATGTATCTGACTGCCAGTTTTCATGATTCACCATAAGTGATTTCTGAGCATAATATTCTGCTTTCTTTTTGTATAAAGCAGAATCCCTCTGAGGGCGGTTTGATTTGCTCCTGCATTCATTGGCGTATTGGCCTGGCTTACCACAATTGTAACATCCTTGGCTCCGTTGAGCGTTGCCAGCTTTGTCGTCTGACCTCTGTCGGTCACCACCTCTGTCATTCCTGTCATTCGACCTCTGTTGGTCGACACCTCTGACGTTCTTTTCATTTTTCCCTTCTCTTCCGTATCGTTCATTACCAGACTTCTTCTGATATCCTCTGCTGAATTCCCTTGTCAAAAGAGCTATCGATTTAGCTATAGAGGCCATAGTTGCCTCCTCTTCTTCTACCACCTCCTCCTCTTCACTATCAACGATCAAGATCTTTTTCTTCTTTTCCTTCTTTTCTTCCACAACTTTTTCTTTTTTCGGCTTCTCTTTAGCTTCTGTACCCTTACCAATAAGTGCAAGAGGTGCACTGATTTGAGCTTTTGCTTGTGCAATCTGAGGCTCTTCGGATGCCAACGTTCCATAGAGATCTGACAAAGTCCATGAGTCTAAGTCCTGATTTGTTTTCAGAGATATAGAAAACTGGTGGCATTCTTCATTGAGACTCTTTAGGAACATGACATTGTTCTCCTCAGAAGTTATGTGGATTCCGAACTTCTTGCACTTGTTGATTAGAGAGTTGAACCGATCATATATTGACTGTAGAGATTCTGTCGGCAGAGCTTTGAATGCGTAGTACTCGTTGATGCATTGGGCTCTGCGGTTCTTCTGAGTTTTGGCCCCACCTTCCAGTTGTTTTTCCAGTTCCTTCCACAGATCGTATGCAGATTCAAACGCATCTAGGGATTGGAAGAGGTCATTTGGGATGGCCATAATCAGAAGTCTCTTAGTCTTCTGAGCAACTTCATATTTTGCCCAATCAGGGTCTGACCAGTTGTCCTTGGTCTTTGGTTTCTCGTGCTCAGGGATTTCTGGAGTGTCGTCTGTGACAGGTACACGGGGTACTGTGATCATTGGTACGAAAGGAGGGTTGTTGATATAGTAGACGAGTTCTTTGTCAGTACCCTCGAACAAGTGAACCATTCGTATCTTCCACTGAGGGTACTCATCTCTGAGTAGTGTGGGTGGCTTGGTTAAAGAACCAGCGGTGAAGAAGTTGTTTGTGCTTGTCATTTTGAAAGGGGTTGAGAAATCAAGAAAATAGGGTATGAACAGTAAACTTTCAGAGAATGAAGTGGAAGCTTCGAACAGTGTTTATAAGCTTAAAAACCTTAAACAATGCACTAAAATGGAGATTTAACCGACGTAACAGATTGTAAGTTTACCAAAGTCGAACAGGTCGAGAATGGCAGAAAAACATATGCTGTTTTGAAATAAGTGAAGAATAGGTTAAATTTCTCCAGGTTTCTACAAAAAATCATTGCAAGAGAGGATCACTTGATATAGAAAATCAAGGATGGCTCTGATACCAATTGTTGGTTCCTGTTTTGCTTAACAATGATGATTCTATCTAATAGTTCAAACAAGATATAATGCGGAAGAGTTTTTAACGAACTAAAAGATATAATAAGGTAGAAGAACACACAATATCAAATACGTGAAGTGTAAATAACACAGATAAATAACTCAATGATTCACTGTATTTGATATAAATAAGAACACCGAGAACACCGATGATATAACAAGAATTCTGTTCTAATGGTGTGTGTGTTGTGCAAAGCTTAATAGAAGAACTCAACATGAGTCTTCTATTTATACTACTTCTAAAGGGGACAAGTTCTGGAGAACAAGGAATGAAGGTACTAAAACACTATTCTGGTATTGTTGTTAGTACAACGTTAATTAAATGCGCTGACTTCTGCTAAGGCTGAGACCCATCAGAGTTTGACACGTGGAGTTGTAAGGTCAAGCCTTTGTACGAATGATCTTCAGAATCTTTGTACAGCAGAAATCGTGAGAAGCACGATTGTCCTTGTATAGATCTTTAGTCTTTATACCACAGAGGCTCTGTCAGGTATGACAGAGGCTCTGTGGACTTGTCCGCTGAGAAGAGTCTTCTATCGATTCTTCACTTCGGTCTTCTCGGTGACTCGGCAGAGCCTCTGTCGAAGACTTCTATACTTAGCCTATTATTTAATACTTTTATAAACATAAAGATTGGAGCTAACAATTGACTATCACAATGAACACATTTCAGATGTCTTCTTGCATGAAACAACAAATCTGAATGAAAAGAATTTTCATTTTTATTGATAGTATTCAGATTACATTTGCGTCTATTACAAGAACTACTAGCTTTGAGTTCAGAAGTAGTATTCAAGAAAATCTTCTCAATCAAGTCATCTTTCCTTTTGCACTCTTCCTTTTCTGAAACATTTAACTTTATAGAATTAGTAGATGATTTTGATGATTCACCATGCTCAAATGTACTTGATTCCTTAAAGAATTCCTTATTCTCTTCTAAGGCTTCAATCTTAAAAAGATCATACTCAGCTTTTAACTTCTCAAGCTCTTCTATTTTCAAGACATAATTTTTATTTTCTTTTAAAGTTTCTTCAAGTTTAAAGTCAACATCACAAAAGTCATTTTCAAGTTCATCAAAACTTTTTCTCAGTTCTTCAAGTTCTTGATTAATTTGTTTAAATCAATTTTCAAGTTCTGAAAAACTTTCTGACTTTGACTCAGAACTTTCAGTTGACTCAGAATTCTGACTAACAGACTCAAAATTCTGACTAGTTGATTCAGAATTATGACTAACTGTTTCAGAATTCTCTTTGTTTTCAGAAACCTTACATGCTTCATTAAAGAATACATTCTCAATGTCAGTATAGGAAAAACTTGGTTGTTTTTCTTTGTATCTAACATTCAGAGAATCATACTTGAATTTAGCAGTATTATATCTTGGTTTTTCTTCAGTAGGTTTTGAAATTTCTTTCTTGATCTCTTTTTCTGAACTTTCTGACTTTTCAGCTTTTGGTTCAGAAGTTTTTAATTTTTCAGTATTTGGCTTCTGTAAATTATCAGAACTTGTTATTGAGTTTGCAGGTCTCACAAAAACATCAACCAAGTCTGGGATTTCTGGTTTGGGACCTTTTAATTCCTTAAAATCATAAAGATTTATTGGAGCCTTTTTCAAAATACCATTTTCTTCCAAACCTAATCCCATTTTTGGATTGTAAAACCTTGTGTCTTTAACATTGCTTGTGAGAAAACTTAAAGTCTGCTGAGTTTGACCTCTTTTCAGATTAAGATCCTCTAACTCTTTAATTTTTGTATATAAATTCTTTCTTTCATCAAGCAACATATCCACTTTAATTTGTAAATCACCCTTTTCACCTTTTACTTCTGAAAGTTCATCTTGTAATTCAGATATCTTTTTCAAAAGTTCTGAATTCTCTTTTCTGACTTCTTGTTTCTCAACCTCAGTTTCTTCAAATCTCACTTTAAACATTTCTTTTTCTAATCAAAATTTATTAACCAGAGTCCTTTCACCTTTAATTTGTTTTCTGAGATTAATAAATTCATATTTCATGTTTCCAATTTGAATCATTAAATCAATTTCAAGACTATAGTGTACCTTAGCAGAAGACTCATAACCTCATTCTTCATAGTCTGAATCATCTTCATCACCCATTTTGGTCATGTAACTTTGCATTTGTGAGAAGTGAATGCAGTCCTCTTCATCAGATGAATAGTACAACCAATTTTCTTGTTCTGCCAGAAGTGCAATCCCACTATCTTTGGTTTTGGCCAACTGAGCTTTCTTTGCATGGTACTCATAGTCTTTGACAACCTTCACTCTTCACTCTCTTGCAAAGTGACCAGGTTTCCCACACTTTAAACATAGATCCTTCTCTTTCTTCTCTTGCTTCTCTTCTTTCTTCTCATACCTATTTTCTTCTCTATCTTCCTTCTTCTTATATCTCTCTTCTGAGCTCCCCTGTCCATCTCTTCTGAACTTACCCTCAACATACTTCCTCTTACCATATCTTTTATTGAAGGTGTTAGTCAACAAGGCCAATTTTTCTGCTATCAACTTGATATCAGCATTCTCATCATATCCGTCCTCTTTTTCAGATTCCTCTTCTAACTTTGGAATTTCAGAAATAAACACAGACTTCTTTGTTGTCTTGTTGACCTTGGATTTTCTTTCAGAAAGCAAAGCTAATTGATCTGACACACTTTTTTTTCTTCAACAACTTGTTTAACATAATCTTCATGTTGATTTAAAACACAGTACAAATCATTCAGAACTTCTACACACATATCTTTGTTTATCTGAAGACTTATAGCAAAAGATGACCATTCTGTATTGAGACAATTCAGAAATTTGTAGTTAATTTCTGATTTGGTTTTCTTCAGCCCATTCATTCCAAGATCATTCAATATTGTACAGAACTTGTTGTATGTTTGAGTTAAACTCTCACATTCCTTGGCATTGAATCTCTCATATGCATTGATGCACTGATTCAGTTTTGCCTGAATTGATTTTGTTGTACCAAGCATCTACGTCTCCAGTTCATCCCACATTTCTTTAGCAGATTGGTACGTGCGAAATGTGTGTTTTAATCGCAGTGGGTTGCAAACTGTCCACAGTGGGAAGTGCAAGTGTACACTGTCCACTATGATCGTCACAGCAAGTAATAGTTGGTAAAATACCAGAATCGAATCCACAGAGACTGGACAATCAAGACAATACGGTTCTCATGAGCTCCTTTTACAAGTTTCAACTAGAGAGGAAAATAATACTTTGGTTTGGTTTGGTAAAATAGCTACTTGAAACGATTTACTAAATGCTAAAAAGGAGGAATGTAGGTTGGATTTTCCCTAAAATTTATCTCAAATACTCGGTCCTTAGAGTGATCCTCGTATTCGTGGTGGACATTTTCGCTAGAAAAGCCCGGTTACAAAATACTCACACCGTTAGATAAAAATCCCATACTCTTAGTACTTGTTGTTTTGTCAATGGTAATCTCTAAATGGACCTTTTCAGGCCTCGATGGAATGTGTAGAGACAAATACTCTAAGTGTTTTTAATACACAAATTAGCTTGCCTACTACTCCAGTGGGCAGAGATTAGCTCACTGTGCCGACCTCACTTTCGTAAGTGTCAAAAGAATTCTTTCGAATCCCCTAGCATCATTCAAGCTCGTGTCACTGCGCTCTACTTATTTCTAAGTTAAGAACTAGTCTTTAGATCCTTGCAAGTGATCAGCTTGTTCGCATCCTTGGGTAAATATCGAGAATGAAAGACCAAAACAACAAATATTCTAAGTATAAAGATTACTCAAGCATTTTTGATAAAATCCAGGTACTTCTCCTTCCTACATCCCAAAGGATGTTTAGCCTAACATTTCCGAAGTAAAGAAAACAAAAGATGAAGAATTGCACATAATAAAACTGAAAGTGATTTGCATTAACTGCTCACAGTGGGGAACGAGAAGTCGTCCCTGCACTGTGTATTTCGAACTACAACAGAAAATAAATTACTGAAATTAAATGCTAAGTTACTGCAGTAAATGAAAGCTTACAACTTAAGGAAATGCTAGATAAATTGCAAGATAGATGGTTCTAATAAATGAGACCCAACACTCCTTTTTATACTAAGAAGAAGGTGTTGGTCTTTACACAAAAAGGGTTTTCCAAGGTGCAAGGACTGCAGGGAGATGCAGAAATCAGCTCAAAGGATAATACTTCAATCCTCCATGTATAGCCCTTTTTACCCAATGGTCCATTAGAAGTCAACTTTTGCAAGTACAAAGGTACAATCATGATGTGAAGCCTTGAGGAACACTTGTAACAGCCAAATCTCAGCTTCTCTGTCATTGAACCTTCCTCCTCCAGAAAATTAGATCCCAACTAAAAGTTTCTTTTTGATTTCTTTTTGATCAGCTCGAAGAGTGGGGAACCGGAGTGGGCACTGTATACGTCACTGCGGATGAAAAATCGAGAAAACACCCAAAACTTCCCCAAATAATTTATTAAAGACCATGGTTCACTCCTTTTGCTCGTTTTCGTAAATCCTACCAAGAATGGGGGGTTTTAGAAGTGAAATGGCTAAAATTGACAAAATAAAGTGGAAAATAAATGGAAATAATAACTCTAAAAATAGAGTTATCACAACCTCAAACTTAAATCATTACTTGTCCCCAAGTAATAAAAAGAAAGAAATAAAATGAAACACAATGCATAAAAGGTCTTTGAGGGACTTACATATTTCTTGACTTGAATGGGCGTTGATCTCCTTCCTTCGATACTTCCTTCGGTTCCAAACTTGAAAATTTCACTTTTGTGTTTGACGAAACCTTTCCCTTGTTTACCTTTTGATCAATAGGGCTTTCTTGGGTTTGAAGGGTTTATGGCTTTGAATCTTTTCCCAAGGGTTTTGGCAAAAATTTCCAAACATGGACCGAAGATCTCGCTTTGAGATTTTTATTTCAAGAAGTGGGTGTTTAGTATTTTGCTATGATAAGTACGTACACTTTCAGGCTTTATTTGGGAATAAGGAGTATGGCTATTTTTTGTGAGGGTGGGTATTCTGATGGTCCAGAATAGGCACACCATCTTTTTCTGGGAGTGAGCACTTTGATGGTCCAGAAAAGGCACACCATCAATTTTGTTAGTGACACTCCGTTTTTCTTTTGTATTTTTGTATTTTCTCTTTTTTTTTTTTTTTTTTTTTTTTTTTTTTTTGGTGTGGGGGGTACGGCTTACCCACCTCAAACTTGGACTTCACAGTGTCCCCACTGTGAGGAAACTGGAAGTCACTCTGGAACTCCCTACCTCAAACTTAAGATCTCACAGTGTCCCCACTGTGACATAGAAATAACGAACAAAGGTGGTGGTTTGGGGTACAAAAAGGGTCGTGTTTAGATGCGAAAAATGGCCTAAATCATTTCACGGGACAAGTTGAGATTTGTACTTACAAAAGTGACCTTTTAAGTCGGAAGCCGAAAGTTGTACCTTGAAATGGAAACGAGGTCAAACAAGCATTCAAACAATCAATACGTTAGTACCCAAAAGTACCTACCTACCGGTAGGATTTTCATGCATCGATATTTAAAAAGTTAAAACAGCAAATAGTGTCAATGCCTAGCCATAGGCACAAAAAGATCAACCAAACAAAATAAAATTGTTTTTGGTGAGCAAAAGAGCGAAACCATTGTTTTAAAACAAACCATTCACGGGGTTTGGGTGGCTTGCGGTGACAGATCCGCATCATCATCATCGAACTCATCCTCACTATCATTAACCGGGCAGATATCTTTCGGAAATTCTGGTAGCTGAGCAGCTAGCATTGGGTTGGCCTCTTGCATCATCAGGCCCGTCACCTCATCCCGTTCTCTTGTATACATCCAAAATTTCTGCGTGGCCCGGTTCTGATATCGCTGCTCACTTTCTAGCAACTCGATCCTGTATGTGAGCTTCTTCAAAGCTGCCAAAATCTCTCCCATTTGGTTGCTGGACGAACCTGCCTCAGTCTGACGCCTCGATGTATCCGCAGTCCGCACATCATGCTCCTCAGCGATGATCACAGTGGGCCGGACAGTCCCCACTGTGGGAATCTCTTCTTCATGTTCATGTGGAGGAGTGTTGATATGCCTTCCCATCTTGCGAATGGTCTGCACACTAATGTTGCTTGTTGAGTCGAACCACTGATCCTCCACAGCGGAGGGTACACCTGCGTCTATCATTAGTAACGTGATAAGGCAAGGGAGGGGCAACACAACCTTCTTTCGGGTCTTAGCTTGATCGATGGCAGCGTGCATGACTATCCCAACATTTATCTTCATTCCTGTGAGCAGACAGTACAAGAGGGTACATTTGTGCAAGGACAAGGTGGTATCGTGTGATGTCGGAGATAAAGAGGCC
Organism: Saussurea involucrata; assembly: GCA_033807775.1. NCBI lineage: Eukaryota > Viridiplantae > Streptophyta > Magnoliopsida > Asterales > Asteraceae > Saussurea > Saussurea involucrata. The sequence continues at coordinate 110,929,438 of CM066319.1, read as the reverse complement.
CGAAGAAATTGAAACCAAACAGCGGCCTCGGTGACGAGGGAGCTAGCGTTTAGACAACGTCTTCGACCATCCTTGTTCCATGGCTTTCCTTCGACAGCTATTTCTTTCAAAATACGGTCCTCATCCTCGGGGGTCATTTTCTTCAAAAACTTTGTAAACTCACACTCATTTGGGCCACGCCTTCCTAACACTCGGTTGATTGCTCCTGGATTATAACATACTTTCCTTCCTCTAACTACCACAATGGGGTCCTTTGATTGAGAGGCTTCGGCATAAAATTCTCGGACCAACGAGGCATTAGCGCGTCGATTGGCCTCGGCCAAAATCGACCAGTCTTGCGCGATGATCCTATCTTTTACAAATGAGTTTGCTTCAACAAACTCGGGGTCAAAACCCCTTTCCAACCTTAGCTTCTGGGTTGCGATGCACTCGTAGTGGGCAGCCACCTCTGAAGAGGTGAACTGCCTAGGCACACCACTGGGTGCATGAGCAGTGCCCACTGTTGAGTGATGTGGGTGTAGGGTTTGAACTTGGTCATCCCCAATGTCATCTTCAACAGAAGAAGCACTTAAAGCAGGTTCGAATGTAGTACCTTTTTTTGATGATCTTTTTGCTGATTTCCTCGGTGTCGTGGTCACCGTAGACCTGGTGACCACTCTCCTCTTCTTTAATGCTCGTAGAACAGGACTCTCCCCACTGTGGGCAGTCTTCCCCACTCTGCTCTGCTCAATACTATCCCCAAGCTTTCTGTATTCCTCTTCATAATCAGAATTTACTTTCCTCAGCAGTTCTTGTTCCTCAGTAAAAATCTCTCCCTCCGCCTTTTTCCTTTCTTCCTCTAAGATCTTTGTTTGTTCAGCCTTCAATCTTGCTTCTTCTTTTCTGCGCTTTTCTTCTTCTTCTCGTCGTCTCCTCTCAACCTCTTCCTTTCGCTTTCGAATGACCGACATTCGCCTCTCAAACTCCTCTGCCAATCGCTTCTCTTCTTCTTCGGCCAGCAATGCCTCGGTTTCGAAGTGGGTGACACTAGTGTCGGAGATTTGAGAAGAATCCGCATCAGGTACGCCGGATGTTATGGGGTTATCGTCGGAAAATATGGGGTTGTCACTGGAAATAGGTGGTGATTCATTTAGATCGCCGGTGACAGTTTCCGGCGGGTTTTCTTCTGCGAGACGACGGCGTACGGCTGCTCGTGTGGGTGCATCGTGCCGGATGTTCAATCTTTTGCTTCTCGCCATTTTTTTTTTCAAGGGTTTTAGGAAGGGTTTTAGGTTTGTGGGTTTTCTTTGAGAGAGAAATGGAGAAGATGAAGAAACTTGGTGTGTTTAGGGAAGTTAAAGTAAAAATCTGATTTGAGGGTGATGGTTTTTGAGTTGATTGGGGACGGTTAGTAGAGAGAGAAAAAGATAATGATGGTTTATCTTGGGAATAGGTGGGCTTTTGACAAGTGGCAGGAAAAGTTGATGTTTGTAAGAAAAAGCATGATGTGCGTCAGCCGTGGGTCCCTCCCAAACCGTCTTTTCCTATGCCAGACCGAGAGTGAGGAGCGCAGTGACCAATCCTTGCCCACTGCGAACCTCTTTGTTCCAAAAAGTGCTAAAATGCTCCTACACACATCGAAATAAACTACCATGCAGAATTAAAAATACTAAAGATAAAAAAAGGACAACAATACTGAAATAAATTATTTACAAACAGTGGTGAATTTCTCTAACCATAGCGAGGTGGAGAGTGGGCAGGGATGTGGGCACTTTCATGCAAAAAATGCTTTACCCTTTGCCCATTGACTTTAAAGGTTTGACCCGATTGTGGGGATTTCAACTCCACTGTTCCGAAAGGACTCACCTTGACAATGGTGTATGGTCCCGTCCATCTTGATTTAAGTTTACCTGGAAAGAGTTTGAGACGGGAATTGAACAATAGTACCTGTTGTCCTTCCATGAACTCCCTATGGTTGATTCGACGATCGTGCCACATCTTGGTCTTTTCCTTGTACAACTTTGCATTCTCATAGGAGTGATATCGCAACTCCTCTAGCTCATGTATTTGCAGACTCCTTTTGATTCCCGCGGCATCCTCACTCATGTTAAGCTCTTTAAGGGCCCAGAACGCCTTGTGCTCTAATTCAATCGGTAAATGGCAAGCTTTGCCAAAAACTAATTTGAATGGAGACATTCCCAGAGGAGTTTTATAGGCTGTTCGATAGGCCCAAAGAGCATCATCGAGTTTGATTGACCAATCTTTACGGTGTGGCTTAACAACTTTTTCCAAAATTCCCTTGATCTCACGATTTGAAAGCTCGGCCAACCCATTGGTTTGTGGGTGGTATGCGGTGGCCACTCTATGATGAATATCATATTTAGCAAGAACCGAGGCCATGACTTTGTTTACAAAATGGGTGCCTTCGTCACTAATTAATGCTCGTGGTGTTCCGAAGCGAGTGAATATATTTTTGTGTAAGAACTTCACCACAGTGTTAGCATCATTGGAGTGACAAGCAATGGCTTCTACCCATTTTGAAACATAATCTACCGCAACCAAGATGTAAAAGTTATTGTTGGAATTTGGAAAAGGTCCCATAAAATCTATCCCCCATACATCAAAAAGTTCGACCTCTAGAATGTTGTTAAGAGGCATTTCATTTCTTTGCGATATATTCCCCGTACGTTGACATTGCTCACAATTTTTCACGAATTCAAAAGAGTCTTTAAAAACAGTGGGCCAAAAGAATCCACTTTGCAAAATTTTTGCTGCGGTACGGTTTCCACCGAAGTGGCCACCGTAGTGGGATGTGTGACAACCATGGAGTATTTGATGTTGTTCACTCCCATGGACACAACGCCTCAATATTTGGTCCGCCCCTATCTTGTACAAGAAGGGATCGTCCCAAACGTATTGTCGTGTGTCGTGTAAAAATTTCTTGAATGGTTGTCCACTCATCCCGTGGGGCTTAAGTCCACTTGCTAAAAAGTTTGCAATATCAGCATACCAAGGAGTTTCATTATGATGTTGCGCAGATAATAATTGGTCATCGGGAAAAGTTTCTTTTACCGGAGTGGGGTCAGGAGTGGGGTCAACAGTGCCCACTGTCTTCTCGAGCCTGGACAGATGATCGGCAACCTGGTTGCTCGTTCCTTTTCTGTCGACGATCTGGAGGTCAAATTCCTGCAGCAACAGCACCCATCTGATCAACCTCGGTTTAGAGTCAGCCTTGTTGATCAAATATTTGATGGATGCGTGATCGGTGTGTACTATGACCTTTGCTCCAATTAAGTAAGACCTGAAACGATCAAAAGCAAAAACTACTGCAAGTAGTTCTTTTTCGGTTACAGTGTAGTTGATTTGAGCCTCGATCAAAGTCTTGCTTGCATAGTATATTGGATGAAAAATCTTATCTTTTCGTTGGCCTAGTACTGCACCTATAGCCCAATCGCTGGCGTCACACATGACTTCAAATGGGAGTGACCAGTCAGGAGTGGTCACTATGGGTGCAGTAACTAAGGCATTTTTGATTATTTCAAATGCGTTTCTACATTCTTTGGTAAAAACAAACTCTCTTTCATGTTGCAGCAGGTTACATAGGGGTTTAGTTATTTTGGAAAAATCTTTTATGAACCTCCTATAGAAACCTGCGTGACCTAAAAAACTGCGAATGCCTTTTACCGTTGTGGGCTCGGGAAGTTGGGAGATTACTTCTAGTTTTGCTTTATCAACTTCCAAACCCTTTTTCGACACAAGATGACCCAAAACGATGCCCTCTTCGACCATGAAATGACATTTTTCCCAATTTAGAATAAGGTCGTGGGTTTCACATCTCACCAAACTTTTTTCTAGATTCCTCAAACAGTTATCAAATGATGTGCCGATCACAGAAAAATCGTCCATAAAAACTTCTATGGTATCTTCTATCATATCAGTAAAAATGGCCATCATACAGCGTTGAAAAGTAGCGGGAGCATTACATAAACCAAAAGGCATTCTCCGGAATGCAAAAGTACCATATGGACAAGTAAAGGTGGTCTTTTCTTGGTCCTCGGGTGCGATGTGGATTTGGTTATATCCGGAGTATCCATCTAGAAAACAATAAAATTCCTTTCCCGCTAATCTATCAAGCATTTGATCAATAAAAGGTAACGGGAAATGGTCTTTCTTTGTTGCTAGATTCAGTTGCCTATAGTCCATGCATATTCTCCATCCCGTAACAGTCCTAGTTGGAATGAGTTCGTTCTTTTCATTTCTGACCACTGTTGTTCCTCCCTTTTTAGGGACACATTGAACGGGGCTCACCCAACTACTACTGGCAATGGGATAGATAATACCGGCATCTAACCATTTCAAGACTTCTTTCTTAACTACCTCCTTCATGATGGGGTTCAACCTTCTTTGGGGTTGGACTTTCCCCGGGTGGTCACTCTCCAAGTTAATCTTATGTTGACATAAAGAGGGGCTAATCCCTCGAATGTCCGCTATGGTCCAACCAATTGCTTCCTTATGCTTTATCAACAAATCAATCAGAAGTTGTTCTTGTTTCTCACTAAGTTTGGAAGAGATAATGACGGGAAGTTTATTATCCTTAGCGAGATAAGCATACTTTAAATGGGAAGGCAATGGTTTAAGCTCCAACTCGGGAGGTTGTTCTATTGAAGGGGATTGAACATCTCTATCTTTGAAGTCCAGAGGTTCAAAAGCTGCAACCATTTCATTACACTCATCCTTAAAAGTGTCATTACTCTCCGATTCAGAGTGCTCACTGTCAATCCCCACTGTGGGAACTGTACTCCCCACTGTGGGCAAATTGCCAAAATTGTGGGTTTCATAAATCGAACTTAAGGCAAAACAATCTTCGGTGTCTATATATTTGAGAGATTTGAAAACATTAAAAGTTACCTCTTGGTCATTAACTCGCATCGTGAGTTCTCCTTTGTGCACATCGATCAAAGTACGTCCGGTTGCAAGAAACGGACGTCCTAAGATGATTGGGATTTCTTTATCGGCCTCATAATCTAAAACAAGAAAATCGGCGGGGAAGATAAATTTATCCACTTGGACCAAAACGTCTTCTATTTTTCCCTTGGGGTAGGCAATGGATCGGTCGACTAGTTGTAATGTCACGGTTGTGGGTCTAGCCTCTCCAATCCCTAACTTGTTAAAAATGGACAAAGGCATCAAGTTGACACTAGCTCCTAAATCACAGAGTGCTTGGCCTACTTCTTGTCCTCCTATAATGCATGGAATGGTGAAACTACCCGGGTCTTTCAACTTAGGTGGAATCTTGCTTGTTAGGAGGGCACTACATTCTTCGGTCAAAGCCACAGTTTCAAATTCACCCAACTTCCTCTTTTTGTTCAAAATATCTTTTAAGAATTTAACATAGCTTGGCATCTGCTCGAGAGCTTCTACCAAGGGTATGTTAATGTGAAGTTGCTTAAAAATGTCTAAGAATTTTTTAAACTGAACATCGACATTTTTAGGCTTCATTCTTTGAGGAAATGGAATGTTTCGTGGGTCAATCTGAGTTTGCTGTGGTATTGGCTTTGGAACAGTAGTCTTTGGGACAGGTCCAAAAGTGGGAAGGTCAGGGATGTCGGTCCCCACTGTGGGGATCACAGTGACTTGAGGAGTGCCCACTGTGGTGCTCACAGTGGGTTTTTGAGGCGAATCATCAGATTCAAAAACGATATTTTTCAGATCCTTTCCACTCCTTAAAGTTATGGACTTGACATGTTCTGGTCCTTTTCCTATCACTCTAGCTTGCTCGGTATCACTCGGTAACGTTCCTGGTGGTCTATTCTTAACTTCAACGGCTAGCTGTCCTACTTGGGTCTCTATATTCCTAATGGCTGCTTGGGTTTGATTCATAAAACCTTTGAGAATCGACTCGATCGATTGTTGAGCCTCAGCTGGTTGGTTGGATCGTGGTTGGTATGGTTGTGGGGACTGCCCACTGTGATGTGGGGATTGCCCACTGTGATGTTGCTGAAATCCCGGGGGATTGTATGGTCTTTGCTGGATATGACTCGGTCCTTGGGGTTGGAGTCCTTGATTACCGGACCAAGAGAAATTCGGATGATTTCTCCAACCTGGATTATAAGTCTGCGAATAAGGGTTGTTCCTTTGGTTGGTCCCTATGACATTAACAGATTCGGGGTTTGCTGGACAATAGTCGAAAACATGCTCCTCTCCACAAAGGGAGCAGTTATCAGCGAGATGGGTTGCGGAATTGACTTGGCCTCGATTTTGATTTAAAACGATTTTTGTCAAGGCCACTAATTGTGCATTCATGGTTTTGAGTGCTTCGGAATCTATGGTGTTGGTCTTTGACATGGGTGCTCTCGGATTTGACCATTCGGTATTGTTGTTGGACACTTTTTCTAAGATTTGATATCCTTCGTTGTAAGTCATACTCGTAAATGTTCCACCGGCTGTTGCATCTAAGATGATTTTGGCTGCATTGGAAAGACCATTGTAAAAGGTCTCCAATTGGATGCAATGTGGGATGCCATGATGTGGGCACTTTCGAAGTAAATCTTTAAATCGTTCCCATGCATCCGAAACAGCCTCATCTTCCTCTTGCCTAAATAAAATTATATCATTTCGAAATCTAACATTCCTTGTTGGAGGAAAGTATTTTTGCAAAAATCTATCGGCAAGTTCTTGCCAAGTGGTTATCGAGTGAGGTGCATGTGCGTTCAGCCAAGATTTTGCTTTGTCCCTTAATGAAAAAGGGAAAAGCCTTAGTCTTAATGCCTCATCACTAACACCTTGCAATTGAAAGGAATCGGTCATTTCTAAAAAAGATTTTAAGTGCGACTGCGGATCCTCAGATGGCGATCCTCCAAATTGACCCATGGCTTGGATCATTTGAAACATCACCGGTTTGAGTTCAAAATGCGTTGCAACAATATTGGGTCTCAAAATTCCGGAGCTTAAATCACCAACTCCGGAAGTAGCATAGTCCCGTATTTTTCGATCTTTGTTATCGGCAATCGTGATTGTGGTCTCCACTATAGGTGGCGGTACTGCAGCCATGTTCACAGTGGGGATCACAGGAGGTTGTCGATTTGTTTTCTTGCTTCTTCGTGTTTTTCGCAACGTTTTTTCTATTTCGAGATCTATTGGAACCAAATGTTCGAGTTGTCGCCGTGGCATACAATACGAACAGCTTAGAAAAACTAGTTACTCGGGCTCGAACAAAAACTAATGTCTTGAGATTTAAAATCACGCCAGTCCCCGGCAACGGCGCCAAAAACATGGTACGTGCGAAATGTGTGTTTTAATCGCAGTGGGTTGCAAACTGTCCACAGTGGGAAGTGCAAGTGTACACTGTCCACTATGATCGTCACAGCAAGTAATAGTTGGTAAAATACCAGAATCGAATCCACAGAGACTGGACAATCAAGACAATACGGTTCTCATGAGCTCCTTTTACAAGTTTCAACTAGAGAGGAAAATAATACTTTGGTTTGGTTTGGTAAAATAGCTACTTGAAACGATTTACTAAATGCTAAAAAGGAGGAATGTAGGTTGGATTTTCCCTAAAATTTATCTCAAATACTCGGTCCTTAGAGTGATCCTCGTATTCGTGGTGGACATTTTCGCTAGAAAAGCCCGGTTACAAAATACTCACACCGTTAGATAAAAATCCCATACTCTTAGTACTTGTTGTTTTGTCAATGGTAATCTCTAAATGGACCTTTTCAGGCCTCGATGGAATGTGTAGAGACAAATACTCTAAGTGTTTTTAATACACAAATTAGCTTGCCTACTACTCCAGTGGGCAGAGATTAGCTCACTGTGCCGACCTCACTTTCGTAAGTGTCAAAAGAATTCTTTCGAATCCCCTAGCATCATTCAAGCTCGTGTCACTGCGCTCTACTTATTTCTAAGTTAAGAACTAGACTTTAGATCCTTGCAAGTGATCAGCTTGTTCGCATCCTTGGGTAAATATCAAGAATGAAAGACCAAAACAACAAATATTCTAAGTATAAAGATTACTCAAGCATTTTTGATAAAATCCAGGTACTTCTCCTTCCTACATCCCAAAGGATGTTTAGCCTAACATTTCCGAAGTAAAGAAAACAAAAGATGAAGAATTGCACATAATAAAACTGAAAGTGATTTGCATTAACTGCTCACAGTGGGGAACGAGAAGTCGTCCCTGCACTGTGTATTTCGAACTACAACAGAAAATAAATTACTGAAATTAAATGCTAAGTTACTGCAGTAAATGAAAGCTTACAACTTAAGGAAATGCTAGATAAATTGCAAGATAGATGGTTCTAATAAATGAGACCCAACACTCCTTTTTATACTAAGAAGAAGGTGTTGGTCTTTACACAAAAAGGGTTTTCCAAGGTGCAAGGACTGCAGGGAGATGCAGAAATCAGCTCAAAGGATAATACTTCAATCCTCCATGTATAGCCCTTTTTACCCAATGGTCCATTAGAAGTCAACTTTTGCAAGTACAAAGGTACAATCATGATGTGAAGCCTTGAGGAACACTTGTAACAGCCAAATCTCAGCTTCTCTGTCATTGAACCTTCCTCCTCCAGAAAATTAGATCCCAACTAAAAGTTTCTTTTTGATTTCTTTTTGATCAGCTCGAAGAGTGGGGAACCGGAGTGGGCACTGTATACGTCACTGCGGATGAAAAATCGAGAAAACACCCAAAACTTCCCCAAATAATTTATTAAAGACCATGGTTCACTCCTTTTGCTCGTTTTCGTAAATCCTACCAAGAATGGGGGGTTTTAGAAGTGAAATGGCTAAAATTGACAAAATAAAGTGGAAAATAAATGGAAATAATAACTCTAAAAATAGAGTTATCACAGATGTTCCACTATCAATTCTGTTGAAGATGTCATTAGGAATTGCCAAAGTCAACAAAGTAACAGCCTGCTTGTCTATTGCATGCCTCTTTTTCTGTGCTTCAGTATACTGTGAGAAATGTTTCTTTACTCTGGTAGCAGGAATCTCAGGTGTAGAGGTTGTTGCAGGTGTAGCAGCAACATCAACATATACTTCAATTGGACCTTCACGAATAGAGATCATCAGATTTTCATCAATATTATCCAAGAATTGAATAATTCTGATTTTCCATTGTTGATATTCTTCAGGAATTAGAACAGGAGGTTTTGTCTTAGATCCCATCAAGAGAAATTCTTTAGAAGACATGATTGTAAGATGAATTGAATCGATTCAATAGAAAGACAAATTCGAATCTCTTGATCAACACAGAGAAAATTCAAGAATTATGAGTAGCAGCGGAATTCAATTATCGAATTGATCAAGAAACCTTCAAGAACACGAATCTTCAGTGATCTTGACCTAATTTGTTTGTTGATTGGCTCTGATACCAGTTGTTAGTCCATGATCTTCAACAATTCAAGTAATATGTAACAAGATTAGGTAGAAGAGGACTAATTGTTTAATAGAAAAGGAAATCTAATCTAGAGAGAACAATGTGAGATTAGAGAGCTACATTTTGTATTATGAACATATTTATAATATTACATGAAATGACCTATTTTTAGTCCTCCTACCTTGTTACAACACTTAAACCCAAGCCCATTTACACATCTAAGCCCATTAGGCCTAAATCCTTTACTTTACAAAACTTTCTAATATTTAGGACAACTTAAATGTCCTAACAGAAATACCCGCTTTGAGTTGACATGGCAGGCTATAACTGGAATTCCATTGTTATCTCCATTTTGAAAGTAAAAGTATTGTAAAAAGAACTAAGTACCAGGTCGCAGAAGACCTCTGCCAAGAACCGCTCCACATAGCTTCAGAACCTCTGCCGTAGTCCTTCCCGAATACCAAGCCTAACCTGATGATCACCTTCGGACCACAAAATCTCTGTGGTGACCACCCTCCGTGAAGAACTACTTATGCACATCCACTCCAAATGAAGCTCGTGCCTCTCACGTAGGAAGATTGTATTAAGATCCTTGTACGAATCCGTTATACACCTTTCCAAATGTCACCCTCTGGTTGGATGAATCCTTGACTTCGTACATCACCTCCCACTAAATGTAAACCGCACTATTCACTATTGCAAAGATGCTCACACACATATTTCACCATAGATTACACGTATTGAGAAACTTTGAGAGAAAAACACATACTAGTGTGTGTTCTTGTGTAAACTCTTTGATGATTAATGAAAGATGACGACATTGATTCATTATATGCTTTGTTAATCTTCTTCTACAGTTTATTCATCTACCTTATTGATTTAACACAAACCATTTCATATAAGCTTCCGCATATCTACTATGTTTTTCACTTTATAGTTTGAGTTATCATTTGCAAGAGATATACTAGGATCCAACAATTGGTATCAGATCTAGATTGTCTCAAATCAATGGACCATCTCTGCAATTTAATCTTATCTCTTTAGTAGTCTGATTTCTTAATCTGTTCTTCATTTCAAAACAGTCCGTATTTTGTGCAGTTTTCAACAAGTTTGATTACTGTTGATTTCTAGGATTTGTTCTTCCATAGAAATCATCCCTATGTGTGAGTAATCTGCTCTACAAAGCATTTTTCAAGTGTTAATTAGCTTTCTACTTGGTTCAAGAATCCTAAATCTCAGTTTTCATCAGTTTTTCTTTAAAAATGTTCATATTTTCCTCATAGTGTTCTTCTTATTTTCTTTAAATCATGGCAACCATAAAAGCCATATATACAGCTGGGTCTCAGACCAAACCCCCAACCTTACCAAGGGATGAATATGCTTAATGGAAAATCAAAATGATTCATTTTATGGAAGGGGTTGAAAAGGGTCTCGTGGAAAGTGTTATTAACAAACCATATGTACCGATGGTCACTGTTCCTAGGGTTCCTGCCACTGCAACAACTCCAGATGTTCCAGAATATGATAAACGTAAGGAAATCAAGGATTGGTCTCCTGAATATTGGGAGAAGTGTGAGTTGGGAAAGAAGGCCAAAAGATTGCTAATCTTGGTAATTCTAAATGACTTATTTCAGTCCCTTGATGCATGTGAATCTTCTCATGAACTATGGGTAGAACTAGAAAAACAACTTGAAGGTGGAGTGAAAATCCAAAAGAATAGGCGATCCTAGTGTCTGAATGAGTATTATATTTTTAAGGCCCTACCAGCTGAATCACTACAGCACACACAGAACCTCTGAGTAGTCACTTCAGTTGTCTATGTCCTTACAAACTAACCAAGATCTTGATGTTTGGACTTTGACTAACCTCTTTGGAACATTGGTTGCACAAGAACATTATGTTATCTAGTCCAAACCACAATTGGGTGGACCTCTGGCGCTTGTAAGCAACACCACAGATGTTTATTACAAGCAGCAGAAGAAAGGTCCTCTGAGGAAAGCTCTAAGAGTAAGAAGACGGGAAAGAAAATGTTTGTTGTTGAGAGTGAGAAAGAAAAAGAACAGCCAAAGGAAGAAGAGGCAAATATAACTTCTATTGCCAAATTCTTAGCTCTGTTAACCAAAGAGTTCAACAGAGGCTAGAAGAAGAATCCATCTTTCAGCAGAGGGACAGAGGAAAGAGATGATAAGGGTGGCAGATATCAGAGTTCTACACCACAGAAGGAAAGGCAATATGTTCAAGATCGTAGACAGTTCGCACCACCACATATGTACGATCCAAGAATTCCTAACAGAGAGGAATTTCATGATCAAAGGATGTTTGAGCAGATTTATGAACCAAGGTACTATGAGCAGAGACCAGTTGAGTACCAATAGAGAGCGGTCAAATATCAACAGAGGAATGCACAAAAGGAGAAGTACATAACTCTAGAGAAGCCAACAATGCCTGCCTCACAGAGCAACAATTGTTTCAAATGTGGCAATCCTGGCCATTATGCCGTAGAATTCAGAAGTCAACCTGTCAAAAGTCAACCAGTTAGAGATCTTGCTTTCTACAAGAAAATGGCAGAATACTACGCACGGAAGTCTTTGATGGCTGAACAGGAAAAGTGGGTGTCTGATGAATCCTCTGTTGAAGGGGATAAAATTGCCATGTTCTGTGGAATGGCAGAGGTTGAAAGATTTGACTCTAACAGTGAGGTATCTACTTTCTCTTGTGATCCTTTAAATGACTCTGAAGTTAAATTACTTGAACTAACAAAAGAATTTCATGATTTTGAGCAAAGATTTTTAGAGACTGAAAAGAAACTTGCTTTTTAAAAAAGAGAAGTTGGGCTTCTGACTCAACAAAAGGTTGTTATTGCCTTAGAAAAGGAAACTCTTAAAAAGAAATATATCTCGGAAGTAAAAATGAAAAAATCCAAGTTAGTGGTCTTGATAAGGCTCTGAAGAGTCAAACTAAGAAACTGAAAGACACCGAGAGTGACAAATAGAACATTGTAGCTCTCAAAACCTTTTTTCAAAAGGAGAGAGAGGTTTTACATCAACATTTTTTTGGCAGAGATTTGGTACTAAAAAAATACAAAGATGCTCAGAGAGTGCATGACAAGGTCGATTCTCAATTAGGAAGAAGAGGAATTGGATTTAGTGATTTGGATCCTTTTACTGGAAACAAAAGAAACATTCTTTCTACTCCTTGTTCTACCTAGGAAAAGTCAAAAAACCTGATTTTCCACAAATGCATTCTGTTTTAAAGGGGCGCAAAACCCTTGGAGAGTCAAAACCAAGGAATCCTCAGAGATTTATAAACACAGTTTATTCTCAAGTTCCCCATAAGAAAAACTCCTTGTTCATGTTTGGATCTCCAAAAGATCAGGCTGCCTTTGTTTGCTTGATAACCTCTATAAATAAGTAATGCGCAGAGGCAACTGAATTTGTTCCCTCTTCAACATAAGATAGGTTACAAAATATTTTTGAATGTGACTTGGTAGAAACCTTTGAGAATTGATTTTCACTGGATTATCCCGAGGGAGCCTCTTATTTGAAAAGTATATTCGAAAAGGATTTATTAAAAGCACTTGATGAACCAAAAATTGTCCCATGCATTGTAAAAAAGATTTAAATCTTCATTTGGACAAACATGAGAATGGTCATGACATATATCCATGCAACCAGACCTCTATAAAGGCAAGCAAAGACTTTCTTGAATCAGACTCAGATTCTGAGAATCATTCAACTTCTGTCACACCAGAGACTGCTTCTGCAGAACCAGAGATAATTTATTGCAAGCAAGAGGGAACAAAACTTCCCTCTGGCGTTCTCAACAAAGTAATTCCTCTCAAGAAATCTGTAGCAAGGATACCTATCTGCCCTGGTTTTATTGATACGTGACTAAGAGCCAAAACATTTATTGAGGTTGAGAAGATTCAAAAACCAAAAGAAATTTCATCTTCAAGTCTTAAATCTTCTGGTTCTTCTAAACCTTATCTTGATAAATTCACTTGGCAACAAAAGGAGAAATGGATAAAACATGACAAATCTTTTCCTTTTGTGGTAGTGAAACCAAGTCAAGATTACCACAGAGAGAGATGGGTAGAAAGGAAAGCCATTCCAGAGAGGAAGATTTATCAAAATAAGTCTAGCCTAGATAGGTCTTTTTGCAAAATGTCTGATGCTAGGAAAGATCATTTCAATAAACCCTCTGTACCCATCTTTAATGAATTCAATGACATGTTTAAGCAAATTACTGCAAATGTGAATTATTGTGATTAGTTTGAGCTTATGTTTCAATTAAAGAACCATTTTTCAAGCCCACACTGTTTCCTCTCTAGACCCAAACCAAAGAATGCAAAATTCAAGGGTCAGAAAAAACAAAATGGTACTTCTATAAAAGGAGATAAAACCAAACCAAAGGTTGCAAAAGCACCTTCAAAGACTCCTAACAAAAAAGGACCTATGTGGATATGGGTACCTAAATCCCCTTAATTGTTGTTGCAGAAGCAACATGTGCATGTGTGGTATCTTGACTATGGGTGCTAAAGATACATAATTGGCGACAGAGGGTTACTGTCCCCGTACAAAGAAAAAAGAGAAGGAGGATCTGTGACCTTTGGGGATAACAGAAAAGGAGTCATCAGAGAATATGGATTCATAGAAAAACAAGATGTCGATGTGTCAAGAGCTGCATATGTGGATGGACATAAGCACAACCTATTAAGTGTAAGTCAACTCTGTTATGGTGGTTTTGAAGTTAAATTCGACAAAAGGTATTGTTCTTTGTTGAGTGCAGGTATAAGCACAAAACTGTTAAGGGCCGAAAGAAAAGGTGATTTGTACCTTATGAATTTTAAAGCCAAGTGCAAAGATGGAAAACGCTGCCTTGTTTCTAACAAGAATGAAGAAGCATGGCTATGGCACAACATGTTTTCACACTTAAACTTCCATACTTTAGATAATCTTGTGAAGCACAATCTGGTAAGTGGTCTTCGAAGTCTAAAATTCAACATAGATCATCTCTGCTCTGCTTGTGAAATGGGTAAACTCATGAGAGCTTCCCATAGAACCATGTCAGATGTGTCTTGTATCAGGCCTCTGCATATGCTGCATGTTGACCTATGTGGTCCTATCACAATGCAGAAACTAGTAGACAAAAAGTATATTCTTGTATTAATTGATGAAATTTCAAGATATACATAGGTTGAATTTGTTAAAAAGAAGTCTGATGTTCCACAAATACTAATCAATCTTATGAGAAAGATTCAGGTTCTGTATGATTGCAAAGTGCAAAAGTTGAGAAGTGATAATGGCACTGAATTCAAGAATTCAACCACAGATGCCTATCTTGTTGAAGAAGGAATATCATAGAACTTCTATGCTGCAAGAACTCCACAACAGAATGGTGTTGTAGTAAGAAGAAATCGAACACTAATGGAGGCTGCCAGAACCATGCTTATAACATCAGGATTGCCAACATATTTTTATGCAGAAGCTATTTCACCCAGAATAGATCTCTGATAGTGAAAAGACACATGAAAACTCCTTACCACTTACTCAACCAAAGAAAGCCTAACATAAAATTTCTTCATGTTTTTGGTTGTAGATGCTTTGTATTGAACGACAGAGAGCAATTAAGAAAATTAAAAAAGAAGGTTGATGAGGCTAAAGTCATTGGTTACTCATCTTCATCAAAAACCTACAGAGTGTTTGTCCTGAAAACCAGAATGATACTATAAAGTATCAATGTTACCTTTGATGATGTAGTTCAGGAGACTTCTGGGCAAATCAGCTCAGAACTCGA
Organism: Saussurea involucrata; assembly: GCA_033807775.1. NCBI lineage: Eukaryota > Viridiplantae > Streptophyta > Magnoliopsida > Asterales > Asteraceae > Saussurea > Saussurea involucrata. The sequence continues at coordinate 110,914,281 of CM066319.1, read as the reverse complement.
GCCAAATAAGCAAACCTATGGTTCATCATTATCTCGAGAAGCTGGACTCAACTTATTATTTGAAGAGATGTTTAATGATGCAGAACCCTCTGTTAACGTCCACAGAGCCTTTGAGGATCAAGACTCTGCGGACCAAGCACCATAAAGTATATCTGTAACTAGTCCTTCAAGTCCTTCACCCTCTACAACTACTAGTGTAGGACCTACAATTGAGGGGGAGCATGCAGAGAATTCCACACTAGTGCATGCAGAGGATACCATATTAGTGCATGTAGAGGATTCCACACCAGTGCATGCAAGGGATTCTACGTCGGATCGCGCAGGAGATTCAACTCCAGTGTTTAAGTACAAACGAAAATATCCCTACCATAGAAGTGATGCTCGATGCACCAAATACCACTACAGAAGTGAAGCTCAATGCAATAAATACCATGATAGAAGTAGCACGATGCTGCAAATGACCATCTTCCACGGATGACTAAGTGGACAAGGAGTCATCCATAGAGCCAAATCATTGGTTATCCTTCAGACAAAGTTAACACATGGTCTGCCACTGCTAATTTCTGTTTCTTCACAAACGTTATTCGCGTGATAGAACCAGAGAAGGTTTATGATGCCCTAGAAGATCCAAGCTGGATAGAGGCTATGCAAGAGGAGCTTCTATAGTTTGAGTGTAACAAAGTTTGGTCTGTTGTTCCTCTGCTAAAAGGAAAATCTTCCATAGGGACTAAATGGTTCTTCAGAAATAAAAAGGACGAAGAATGGATTGTGATAAGGAAAAAAGCAAGATTGGTTGCCAAGGGATATTGACAAGAAGAGGGGATAGACTACGATGAAACCTTTGCCCTTGTAGCACGATTATAGGCCATTAGAATCTTTCTTGCCTTCACTGCACACTGAGGTTTTAAGGTCTACCAGATGGATGTCAAGTCTGCCTTTCTAAATGGCTAGATACAAGAAGAAGTATATGTCCAACAACCACGAGGTTTTGAGAGCTTAGAGTAACCAAATCACGTTTATGTTATGGATAAGGCCCTTTAAGGCTTAAAATAGGCCCCTAGAGCATGGTATGAGCGTCTCTCCACTTTCTTGCTTAGGTACAAGTAATACTACTTTGTTTTACAAAAATAGAAAAAGTGAGATTTTACTGTGAATGACATTATTTTTGGCTCTACCAACCAAGAGTACTGTGAAAAGTTCTCAGAGCTTAGGAAAAGTGAGTTTGAAATAAGCATGATGGGAGAACTTAACTTCTCCTCGGGCTTTAGGTCAAACAATCGACAGAGGGTATTTTTATAAGTCAATCAAAATATGTAAATGACATTTTGTAAAAGTACAAACTCTCTGACTCTTCTGCTATGAAAACACCAATGGCAACTGGATCTAAGTTAGATTCAGACCCTTTGGGTATATATGTGGAGTGTAAACTCTATAAAGGCATGATTGGTTCACTTCTATACTTAACAGCTAGTAGACCAAACATTATGTTTGCTACATGTCTCTGTGCAAGGTATCAATCAAATCCCAAAGAATCACATTGTTGGGAAGAACGCAGATTGAATGGAAGTTCAAGGGAATAAATTGTAAATGTTTAGTTTGGGCATAATTATGAAATGGGCCATAGGCCTGATTAGATTAGGCCTTAGATATAAATAGTTATCTTAACCTTAGAAATTAGGTTAATCGTTCATAATCGTTTAATTGTCATTACGCTTATTGCAAACACTTCGTAAACTCTCTGAAAAGGTTTATTGATGTTATATGGATGACGAATGGAAATCATACTGATTGTTGATTATTACTATTGATTTCTTATTGTATGCACTAATCTGGGATTCATAATTGGAATCAGAGCATACGGACGATTCGATTCAAGGTATTCAAAAGGTTTCTGGTAAGTGTTCTTGAGATTTTGTCGACTGTGTTCTTGGTTTAAAAATTTCACCTTTTGATTTCTGATAAATTGCTTGATTCCGCATATTCCATTCGATTAGTATTGATTTCATTAGCGTTTCTGCAAGTTTTCTCAATTTAGTTCGATCGTTTGAAGTGATTTCTGGAAAAATAAAGTTTCTAAGTTTTTGTCTCTGTTCTTGAAAAAGCACCAATTTTTTCCTCAAAATCTTGATATTTGGCTTAGAAATCGATTAGCGTATTGTTATTTTGGTGTTTTGTTAGGTTTCTAATCATTCAGGAACTATTTTTGGGCAACCCAAATTGATTAAGAGATCAATTTTCGAACCCAACCGCAGTGTACGGGCGCAGAAAGTTTTTCTAGGTAAGTTTCTGTTAGCTTCAATCTTCCTAATCATAGAAGTATTTAGAAGTAGTGAAAAATAGCCTAAGTGAAGAAAGCCTCTTACAGAGGCTCTGCCGAACTTACCGAGAGATCAAGGTCAAGAAGCTACAGAAGCTAAAGAGGCGCCCTACAGAAGCTCTGTCATACGCGCAAAGAAGGCCAAAGACTCGGAATCCGGTGAAGACTGCTCTTCTAAGGACCAAACCGCAGAACCACTGTGGCACTTCACAGAGCCTCTGCGGTCTTCAACAAAGACTTAAAAGATATTTATAATATCTTGCTACTGTTACAGGACCTGTTCATCAACTTGCATGGTAGCATGCCCTATCCAACTGCAACGTGTCAAACTCTGGTTGGATTCAATAGGGCTTAGTACATAATAGACGTCTGCTGCATTAAATGCAATACATCACGTCCAACTGTTCATGCCATCCGTCCAACTATTCATACCGTCCTTTGTGAATAGTAGCATATGCTTTATGGTCCCCTTAGAGTAGTATATAAGGAAGACTCATGTTGAGTTCTTCCTATTAATCTATCAATCCATCGATCGATCAATCGAACACTTTGAGAGAAAAACACCACAAGAACACACAGCTTAAACACCTTGAGAGTCATATTTGTTTTAAAGCTTTGCTTACCCACTGTTCTTGAATTTGTTCTTAATACATATATTCAGTAAACTTTGAGTATTATTTCATGTTCACTGTTTATTTATATTGTGTTCTAAATCTATCAATCATATCTATTAGTTATTCAAATACGCTTCCGCATCAAACATAAATTCGAACTAATAGATCTGACAATCTTGTATAAGCAAAACGGGAACCAACAATTGGTATCAGAGCAAAGCTTGATTTTCAATATCAAGTGATCCTCGTTTTTACAAGATTAGTGATAGAAATCATTTTTTTCTTATTCCTCATCTCTAGGTTAAAACTCCATTAAAGTGTACTCTGGGAACTGTTCAAACCCAGAAAACTTTCCAGATCTTCAGACTCATACTCTTTAAATCATACTATCTTTTCAGAACCTTAAAAATGACAAATACAAATAACTTCTTTACTGCTGGTTCACTCACCAAGCCTCCTACTCTCCTACGAGATGAGTATCCTCAATAGAAGATAAGAATGGTTCATTTCTTTGAGGGTACTGAAAAAAATCTAGTACAATATCTTTACAACCTTCCTCCTGTTCCCATGATAGCAGTACCACGAGTACCAGCTACTGCTGAATCTCCAGAAATCCCTGAACATCAAAAACCAAAACCAAAAGAAGAATGGTTAAATGAAGATAAGGCAGAAGATGAAGTTGCACAGAAAACAAAAAGAATCCTGATAATGGCTATCCCCAACGAGCTTTTTCAATCCTTAGATGCATGCGAAACTGCGCACGATCTTTGGAAAGAATTAGAAAGACAGTTGGAAGGGGGTGCTAAAACACAGAAGAACCGAAGGGCATAGTACATAAATGAATATCATGCATTCAGATCCTCTGCAACAGAATCCATGCAAACAACGTACGATAGGTTCAACTCTCTCATAAACAAATGTAGAAAGTCTGGCATTCACATAACCTCGAAAGAAAACAACGTCATGTTTCTAAAGAGTCTGAATGATGAGTGGCTTCAACTGTCTATGTCTTTACAAACAAACCAAGATCTAGACTCATGGACACTCTCTGATCTCTATGGAACACTAGCTGCACAAGAGCCTCAAATAGCACAGGCTAAAACAATAGCCATTGCACCATACGCATTGGTTAGTAAATCAACAGAGGCTACAGAAAGACCGAGAAATGAGAGAGCAACAGAGGAGAAGAAGAAGGAGAAGAAGAAGATAGTGATGGTTGATAGCGAAGAAGACGAGCTGATAGAGGAAGAAATAACTCTTGCGTCATTGGCTAAATCATTGGCTCTATTGACAAGAGAGTTCAGAGGTAACCAAAGAAATTTTGGAAATGACAGATATAGCAGAGACAACCAGAGAGATAGAAGAGATGATGAAAGAAGAGAAGAATCAAGTGACCAACAGAGGTCAGACTACAGAAGTGACCGACAGAGGTCGAGCGACAGAAACTACAGAGAAAATGACCGACAGAGGTCAGATGACAAGGTAGGCCACACACAAGAATGCTACAAATGTGGTAAGCCTGGTCATTATGCAAACGAATGCCGAACAGAGAAAGGTGGAGACCAACAGAAGTCCGACGATCGAACTGGAAACACCTCCCAAGGTTGCTTCAACTGCGGCAAGTCAGGCCATTTCGCAAAAGATTGCAGAAGTAGACAAAATCGCCCACAGAAGGACTCAGCTTTTTACAAAAAGAATGCTGAATATTATGCACAAAAATCCCTAATGGCGAACAAAGGGCATTCTGAAGCAAATAAAGAGGACTTCGAGTCAGACTCTACATCTGATGATGAATTCACCACCAATGCCCTGTTTTGTGGCATGGCAGAAGTCGACTCGGGCACTGACAATGACAAGCGGTATGTGCCAATTTGGTATCTAGACTCCGGATGCTCAAGGCACATGACTGGCGACAGAAGTTTACTATCCACATACAAAGAAACACACGGTGGTGGATCTGTAACTTTTGGAGACAACAAGAAGGGACACATCAAAGGCTATGGAGTCATACAGAAGGAAAACGTCTATGTATACAAAGTTGCATATGTGAATGGCCTTTAACACAACCTACTCAGTGTAAGTCAAGTCTGTGATACAGGATTTGATGTCTTGTTCAAAAGGACTTTCTGCTCTCTGCAAAGTGAAGACACAGGAATGGAACTTCTGCGAGCCGAAAGAAAAGGTGATCTGTATCTGATGAACTTTTGTTCAACAACCAAGGACAAAGTTTGCCTTGTAGCTTGCGAAAGTAAAGAAGCCTGGTTATGGCATAACAGGTTCTGTCACTTGAACTTTCACACCTTGGATAAACTGGTCAAACTTGATCTAGTTAAAGGTTTGCCTAATGTTAAATTTAATAAGGATCACTTGTGTTCTGCCTGTGAAATGGGAAAACTCATAAGAGCTTCCCACAGAGGCAAAACAGATGTGTCTTGCACTAGACCTCTGTACATGCTTCATGTCGACCTCTGCGGTCCCATTGCCATACAGAGCCTAGGTGGCAAGAAATATATATACTTGTCTTAATTGATGAGTATTCGCGCTTCACATGGGTTGAATTTGTTCGAAAGAAATCGGATGTTCCAATCATCTTGATTAATCTAATGAAAAGAATCGAAGTTCTTTATGAATGCAGAATACAGAAGTTAAGAAGTGACAATGGCACAGAATTTAAAAACTCTGTCATTGAAGCCTATCTTTCTACAGAAGGAATATCACAGAACTTCTCTGCCGCACGCACTCCACAGCAGAATGGCGTAGTCGAAAGGAAGAATTGAACGCTCGTGGAGGCCGCAAGAACTATGCTATCAGCATACGGATTACCGATGAACTTTTGGGCAGAAGCAATTTCTACCGCTTGTTACACACAGAATCGGTCAACCATTGTGAAAAGACACATCAAGACTTCTTACGAACTGATCAACAAAAGGCGGCCAAACATCAAGTTTTTCCATGTGTTTGGATGTAAATACTTTGTTTTAAACGACAGAGATTCAAGAGAAAAGTCTGAAGTAAAAGATGACGAAGGAAAATTCATTGGATACTCTGCCACTTCCAAAGCCTACAGAGTATGCCTTACAAGATCTCGCAAAATCATAGAAAGTATCAACGTTTCTTTTGATGATTCTTTCCAAATGACTTCTGAGCAAATCCGTTCAGAACTCGAACTTAAAAGAGAAACCTATGGCATCTCGTAAACGAAAGAAGACTTGAATCTTCTATTTTTAGAGATGTTCCACGATGACATTGATCCTTTTGTTGGAACCATCAGAGTTTCTGAAGAACCATCTTCTGTTGGACAAAATCCTACAGGTATGACTCTAACTGGTCCAAATAATGCTTCATCTTCTTCTATAAATACTACAGATGCAAATACCGAAGAAGAAAATGCAGAAGATGAAACATCAAGAAAAACGACCACAGAAGCTGCAGAAAAACAAACTCCACAATCCACAGAAGAACCAATTACAGAGGTAATTGAGGACCAAGACTATACGTCCTCAGAGGAACAAACTCCACCACCACTCATACCAATCATTCCACAAATGGTAGAATCTTCTACCAAGGTAAGAAGAACGACAGAGGCTATACAAGAAGAAGATCCACAAGAAGCTTCTGAAGAAAGGTTCGATGACATTGATGACCATCTTCCTCGCACCACTCAGTGGACAAAAAGCCAACCTCCAAGCCAAATAATCGGAGAACCTTCTGACTCCGTAAAAACCAGGTCTGCCACTGCTAATTTTTGTTTCTTTACAAATTTTATTAGTGTGATAGAACCAAAGAAGATTTCTGAAGCACTAGATGACCCAAACTGGGTAGACGCCATGCAAGAAGAACTTCTGCAGTTTGAGCGTAACAGAGTATGGACTTTAGTAACTCTGCCACGAGGGAAACAGGCCATTGGGACTAAGTTGGTCTACAGAAATAAGAAGGATGAAGATGGAGTGGTCATCATAAACAAAGCACGATTGGTGGCCAAGGGATATAGACAAGAAGAAGGCATAGACTACGATGAGACTTTTGCCCCTGTCGCACGGCTCAAAGCAATAAGAATATTCTTAGCCTTCGCAGCCCACAGAGGATTTAAAGTTTATCAGATGGACGTAAAATCAGCTTTTCTCAACGGTGAAATCCAAGAAGAGGTTTACGTAAATCAGCCACCAGGGTTTGAAAGCTCAAAGTTCCCAAGGCATGTATACTACCTTGAAAAGGCTCTGTACGGACTGAAACAGGCTCCAAGAGCATGGTACGAACGACTTTCTACCTTTCTTCTAGTAAATGGCTACAACAGAGGTACAACAGATATTACCTTATTCTATAAACGTAAAAACAGTGAAATAAGGCTTGTACAAATCTATGTGGACGACATAATTTTTGGGTCTTCTAACACAGAAGAGTGCAAAAGTTTTGAAAAACTCATGCAGAGTGAATTTGAAATGAGTATGATGGGAGAACTAACATTCTTCCTCGGACTCCAAGTCAAACAAACATCAGAGGGATTTTTTATAAATCAGGCCAAATATGTGTCTGACATTCTTTTCAAGTATAGCCTCTCTGATACCTCTGCAATGAAAACTCCAATGGCCACTGGAAATAAGTTATCCTTAGATCCAGATGGCATCTCTGTAGAATGCACTCTCTACAGAGGCATGATTGGATCTCTATTATACTTAACTGCAAGCTGACCTGACATTATGCATGCCACATGTCTTTGTGCACGTTATCAAGCTAATCCAAAGAAATCACACTATGATGTTGTGAAAAGAATATTTAGATATCTAAAGGGGACCAAAAATCTCGGTCTCTGGTATCCACAGAACTCTGGTTTTAGTCTTAAAGCTTATACAGATTCAGACTATGGAGGATGCATGCTCGACAGAAAGAGTACCTCTGGGAGTTGTCAATTCCTAGGTGGTAAACTAGTCAGTTGGACCTCCAAAAAGCAAAATTGTGTCTCAGCATCCACTGCAGAAGCTGAATACGTTGCTGCTGCTAGCTGTTGTTCTCAGGTTCTATGGACGAAGACTCGGCTAAAAGACTACGGCCACATCCTATTCAAAATACCTATCTTCTGTGATTCCAAGAGTGCCATTGCTATCTCTGCCAATCCTGTGCAACACTCAAAAACCAAGCATATCGATATAAGGTACCATTTCTTGAAACATCATGTTGAATACGGTACAATCGAGATGCATTTCGTGCCCACAGAATACCAACTCGCGGACTTATTCACCAAAGCTTTAGACGAGAAAAGATTCAATTTCTTGGTGGGTAAGTTAGGAATGATCAATATGACGTAAAAATCCTCTGTAAGTATAGCTTTATCTTCTGTAAATATGTATATATTTTTAATTATTTTTGCTTTAATTAATTTATTTCTGTATGTAAATTATCAATCTTAAATAGTTCTTAAAATCACAGAGCTTCTGTAAGTCTACTCAGAACCTCTGACAACCCCTACAGAACCTCTGGAAAATATGACATATGTTCTATGCAAAACTTATCATTCTTTGATCTAAGCATAGGTCAAGGGGGAGCAAAAGGAAAATTCCTGATCTACAGAGGTGATTAGATCAAGGGGGAGCAAAAAGGGATCCTGAAATGATCTACAGAGGTAAAACTTTCAAGGGAAAGCCAAAGAAGAATGTCAATGAATCTATATCGACAGAAGTCAGACATCACTGCCGAGAAAAGAAGAACCAAAAGGTATGTCTCTCGCACAAAAGGTTTTTGAAAACAGTTTTCTAGGACACAAATTGTCAAATATGTCCTAAATATACTGTGGATAACATTTCAAAAATCAAAAGATCAAAAAGTTTCATAAAATTTGTGTTATGAGAAATTTAAGGTCATAGAGCTTCTGCTGAGCTCAACAGAAGCTCTGCCAGAAATATGCTCTGAGATCGCAACTTTAACCTCTATCGATCTTTTGGAATGTTATCTCGGAAACCAAACAGACTCACCATGACCTTCTCGAACAAAACTTTTTCCATAACAATTTTTTTTCGGACACCAACTTTCAAATATGTCCGAAAAACATCTCTTAAAACAGATCAAAAATTGGATGATCAGAAAAGTTAATAGAATTTTCGTTATGAGATTTTTTCCCTCACAGAGCTTCTGCTGGCCCTCCCAGAGCTTCTGCAAGTTCCAATAGAACCACAAAACCTCTGCGAGTAAAAGCTCTTAACTAAAAATCCTTTTTGATCCTCTCCAATGCCTTTACAAAACGTTTTTGGTTAAAAAGGAACCCCACATAAGTCATGATAACAATGAGATATATGAGAAAGGGATACACATCAAAGATTTTCAAAATCACAGAACCTCTGTAAACTACAGATGTTCTGTCAATCTGTTTCTTGGGCATTTCTGTAGTAATAACAGTTACTTTTACTGAGAGTGAACTACATGTGGCTAAGAATAACCCCACGCGCCTAGCATTAATGGGCCGCGCACGACGTCCTGTCATCCTCTGACATGGCCTACGTGTCCCATTTTCATTGGGCGTACATGGAATGTATTCTGTGGAAAGTTGAACCCGCCGTTCTAACTTGAGTTCGAATTCCAAATTTTAATCCATTGCCATATATTTTACTCTTTCGAATTCTACCGTTTTACCCTCCTATAAAAACCAAGCTTACCCTCTCATAAACTTTTTACAAACTCTCATTCTTCTCCGGCGAAACCTGCAAACTTCTTATTCTCAGTACCAAATGGCTTCATCTTCTCAAGCTATCTCCCCTGCACACTCTCCGGCGACCTCACCAGAACATTCACCTGCTCATTCTGAACATTCAGAAATCCCCAACCCTGCCCAAAACATTGAACTAGAAGATTCCGGCGATTCAGCAGACTTTGCTCCAACCACACATCTTCAAAACTTCATAGCAAAGGATCATTTCGAAAAAGTACTACCAATCAAATCCAACAATTGCTATTTGGTTCCCTCACCCACTGCTTTCGGCGAAGCCCATGCCATTCTTCTAAACATAATGGAAAATCATATCCTCTTCCCTTTACTCTCAAGAACCCCAAAGAAAATTCCAGTAAGATATCTGAACCAGTTTTGGCAAAGATGTCGATTTGATAAAGATGATTCTCTTATCAAAGGATACATTTCAAAACCCGACAAATCTGAGCATCTGGAAATCAAGTTCAATAGAACAATGTTCTCACTTGAATTCAACCTATCAACAAGGGGTCTTCTTGGATTAAAGAAGTACGCAGAGCAACCAACAGACGACGAGATCTGTCGTTTCCTAGAAATGCTTGGGTACAACACACCACTGAGGAAGAGAAATGACTTCCGCAGAGGCAGATTACCACCTCTGTGGAACACCTTGTTCTCAATTCTTAACAGATGCCTGACAGGGAAGATAGGCAGTATTGACCAGAGCTCACATCAGATATTGACCATCATGTATAGGGTTTACTATGATCTCCCACTGGATTACGCGACTATAATGATGCAAGAGATCATTAACACCATCGACAGAAAGAACAACACAAGAAGGGTCAAAGAGAACGATCCTAAGTTTCTACCACCTCTGCAATTCCAAAGAATATTGGGAGTCTTGTTCGAACCTCTGTTGCTAATACAGAAATGGCCAATGGAAGGGCCAATTCCCAAACAGTTCCCAATGAGCAAAAAAATTCCCACTGATCATGTAGATGGCTACACACACTGCAGACCTTTGTCAAAGAAACTTCTGAGGTATGCCAAGAATAAAATCCTTAAGAAAGAGTATATACGCGATCATAGAACTCCAAAACCGAGTCCTATGACACCCCCGCGTTTAGGTGTCCCCCTAGGAACAATGATTGCAGAACCCATTTCCACTCAAGAAGAAAAAGATAACAAATTAGCAAAACACATGGCTATTCAACTCAGCTTCATAGCCAAACGTGCAGAGCTCATGGGAAAGAAGTCCTCTTCAAAATCAAAAAGGAGGAAAACTGCAGAAGGCACCTCAACAAGCACTGCAGAAGATCAACCTTCACCTCCTCATGCCACAGAAATTGGCTCCTCCCTCTTCTCCAAAACAGAAGAAGAAAAGAAAATCAAAAATCACAGAGGAAGGGGCACCAAAACCAAAGAGGAGGAAATCCAAAAAGAAGCATGGTAAACCACTTGAAAAATTGGTTACCATAGAAGAGGAAGCAATCGCAGAAGAAAGAACTGCAGAAGAAGAAGATGCAGAAGAAGAAATGACAGAAGAGGGATATCAATCGCCCCATCAATCCCCAGATCGTTTTGCTCTCCAAGGAAACATTAACGATTTTCTACAGAACCCCGACATTGCCAACACTTTAAATACAGCAGGGTGGACGGCACAACCTCTCGACCACCATTCCCCAGAAGAACAATAATTCTCTATTTCTGGCATTGACACACATCTGCAAGAAGATGATCAAACACCCATAGATCAATCAGCTGAGACACCTATTATTCTACAGAACCCCTTCATTCAGCAAGGATTGGACGTTCACAGAAGGAGTCCAAGTCCAGCTTCAGAAGAAATAGGACAAATAGAAGCTCAATGGAATAGAGATGAATTAACAGAGACAAGAATGGAGGTCTCAGAGGTAGATTCAGACGAAGAAGAAGCTGTCTGGATACGAAAAGGTCTCTATCATCCACACGTCATGAGGTTATACGGCTCTCATCAAATGTATGACTTCTTAGGCACAGAGCAAGGAACTTCAACAGAAGATAGAGAAGAAGCTCCAAGCCATCGGATATCTACAGAAGCTGAAAAGATAGACAATAATGTAGTGCTTGGATGCTTAACAGCAGAGGAAACAAGAAAAGATGCCTGGATTAATAGAGGCACACAACCAAAACTAACTCCCAGTGCAACCCACGCATCTAACTCCGCAGGTCTAGCCGCAGAGAGAGTTATTGAAATAGAGCAGCACAGCTCGATCCAAACCCAACCCAACCAGCCAGAAGTCACTCTTTTGACTTCTGCGCCCACAAAAACCGGGGAATCCATTCCTAGGGAGTCTCCTCAAAGAGACTCACCTATAGTTCGTGATCAATCGCCCCAGATCACACAAGAACACCCTACAGAGGAATTCGTTTCCTCTGCCACGCACGAATTAGGGCCAACCCTTCTTTCAGAGAGAAGTAGTGAGCACAACGACGAAGAGACTCTAGACAAGTCTCCGAGTCAACAGAATGATAATCTAGTACCCACCTCTGAAGTGGATCTAGACAATGTCGTTCACAGAACTTCTGTAGAGTCTGAAGCACTAGATGCTTCTGCTCGAAGATCAGATGGAAATCCTTCTACCCCCAACGTACAAACAAGGATGAACGAAGGTGTCCCAGGAGCAGGGACTCACTCTGGAGACGAATGTGTTCCTCCAGAGGTTACACCAGGGACACAAGTATCAAGGGATGAGTTCCAAACCCTTGTCACCTCTGTGAACCAAACCATGAAAGAGTTGAAAAGCTCTTTCACATCTTTTGCAGAGAAAACATCAATGGCCATGCTGAATCTGAACACCAAAATGGACAATCTGTCCACAGAGGTGAAAACAGCCATCACAGAGATGAAATCTTCTGTGCAAACAACTGCAACAACTACATCCACTTCTGCTTCTCAAGATTTTGGAATTACCGCAACTTCTGCATTCAAGGAATCAGTAAAACATTTCCTTGAACAAATGAACAAGCAATCCAACAAATCACAGAGAATCACACCCGCAGATCTACGGAAGGCTCTGCAAAACGTTCAAGCAGAAGCAATGCGCAACACAATACTAATGCAGCCTAAAGACTACATCACCAGAGCACAGCTAACAGAGCTCGGCCAAAATGTCATAAACCAGGTCACTGAAGTCATTTTCTCCTTCACTACTACAAATGCCAACTACGTCAAAGAGTTCAGAAAAAGTGTCGGTAGAATGCGCTTCAACACAAAAGCAGAGCTTGCAACTCTTTTCGGCCTCTGTGATGATGTATGTGCGAAATTGATGGCCGCAGGAGCAGAACTACCAAAGAAACCCAAAGCTTCATGCAGAGCAGAGGGTACTTCTGATAAAAGTCAGGATGATTCTGATGATGACCATCCTGGTCCATCAGATAATCCTGAGGGGGAGAATATAAGAGAAAAAGCTACGACCAGAGGAATACAAACTCCACCAATCGCAGCAGAACCAATCAGTCAAGCCCCTCCAGAACAAACCCAAGATCAACAACAAAATCAACAGACCACAGAGACAACACCCATCTATGTGGAATCAAGTCCTGAAGAAACCAATATTCCAGAAGCTGATCAGCATACCACAAAGGCAACAACCACCCCTGTGGTAATCAACTTGGAAAAGAGTCCTTCAACAAAATCAACAGAAAAACCCCAAACCATACCAAGAAGAAAGTCGATTGCCACCAAACCAATAAGAGAATTGACCTCTGCGACCTCTGCTTCTGATATTCTGAGAAAGATGCACAATACAATGACTGATCGAATGTCGCAGAGAGAAGAAGAAAGGCACAGGTTCACATTAGCTTTCAAAATGGCAAGAAGATTCGATGTCCAATCTTCACCAACAGAAATAGAGCTCACAAAAGAAGTCACCAAAGAACCTCCAACAGAGGTTACAGAGCAACTCAAGCCAACAGAACCATCGCCACAAAAGTCCTCTAAAACACAAGTGTCAAAACCTACAGAGGCAACCATCAAGCCAACAGAAGCACCAACATCCAAACCTACAGAAGAAACAGGTTCTGCACCTCCAAAAGCCAAAGACAAGGGCAAAGCAATACTGACAGAAGAGCCTAAGAAAAAGAAATCATTGCCCAAGCCTACAGAGAAATTGATGAAGAGCGCCTTTGATGCCTTCCAAACTCCAAAGCCTGAAGAAGTTGACTGGGCATATGGATTGAAGCCTCTGTCAGACATTCCATTAACAGGTAGAGCTGCAGAAGTTGTTAAACAGATGGAGAGTCTCAGAAGACAAGTACCACAACCTGGTCCAACACATGAAGAGATGGAAGAAGTGGTATACAAATACCTCTATAAACAAACCTTTCAGACGAATCATCCAACAGATCAAGTGACAGGTTCAAGGATCAGAGAAGAATTTGAGAATATCTTCACAAGGACAAAGCCAAGAACCAAAGCAGATGTCTTCTCAATCCACAAGATAAAAAAGGTAATCTTCTGCAAGTTCTCCTTTACAAGAACCTATCCAAGGGTCAGGTACAACCTTTACAAAGTCAGAAGAGAAGATAATTCAGAAACCACCTTCGCTGATGCTGACCTAAGAAATATCAATCCTTGTGATCTACCTGGCCTTCTGCAATGGACAAAGGACAACTACAACACAGAGGCAAACACCAGAGCCTATCAAGTATTAAGAAAAGCAATGAGGGAAAAGCTTCTAATCTTTAGTATGATAGATTTTCAACTGGGAAAGGATCTTGGTCTCAAACATCTAAATTTACGACCACCAAAAGATCGCTGCCCACCCGACGTCGTGCCCAACTCTATCATTACAGAACCAAGATTCGGGTTAGTATTTCAAAACCCACAAGGCGAAATCAAACTATTTGTGTGCATGGATTGTCAGAAGTACGCAACTAGTACTCTGAACAAATTCAGAGCAAGCCTTGTAAAATACAGAGGTACAGAGAAAATGGATAGAGATGCTGCAGATACTTTCATCAGAGAGATTGATGCCACAATTCGCCTAAGAGAACTCTGCATCAGTTTCTACAAAGAGATCAGAAGAATCGGAAGAGACAACAGAAGCTACAACGATTTCAAAGATGCCAAAATCTGATTCTCAAACCTCAAATCTCTGCAAACCAAGTCAAAATTTATCTTTCATTGTACTCAAATGTAAAATGCCTCTGGCATATTTTTGAATGAAAGAACTTTCGAGGTTTTGTTTAACCTATGTCTTATCTAACTTAGCCTAACTAAACTCATGTTAAATTTTTTATTTTTCACTACTTAGGGGGAGATTGTTAGCTTCAATCTTCCTAATCATAGAAGTATTTAGAAGTAGTGATAAATAGGCTAATTGAAGAAAGCCTCTTACAGAGGCTCTGCCGAACTTACCGAGAGATCAAGGTCAAGAAGCTACAGAAGCTAAAGAGGCGCCCTACAGAATCTCTGTCATACGCGCAAAGAAGACCAAAGACTCGGAATCCGGTGAAGACTGCTCTTCTAAGGACCAAACCGCAGAACCTCTATGGCACTTCACAGAGCCTCTGCGGTCTTCAACAAAGACTTAAAAGATATTTATAATATCTTGCTACTGTTACAGGACCTGTTCATCAACTTGCATGGTAGCATGCCCTGTCCAACTGCAACGTGTCAAACTCTGGTTGGATTCAATAGGGTTTAGTACATAATAGACGTCTGCTGCATTAAATGCAATACAGCACGTCCAACTGTTCATGCCATCCGTCCAACTATTCATACCGTCCTTTGTGAATAGTAGCATATGCTTTATGGTCCCCTTAGAGTAGTATATAAGGAAGACTCATGTTGAGTTCTTCCTATTAATCTATCAATCCATCGATCGATCAATCGAACACTTTGAGAGAAAAACATCACAAGAACACACAGCTTAAACACCTTGAGAGTCATATCTGTTTTAAAGCTTTGCTTACTCACTGTTCTTGAATTTGTTCTTAATACATATATTCAGTAAACTTTGAGATATTATTTCCTGTTCACTGTTTATTTATATTGTGTTCTAAATCTATCAATCATATCTATTAGTTATTCAAATACGCTTCCGCATCAAACATAAATTCGAACTAATAGATCTGACAATCTTGTATAAGCAAAACGAGAACCAACAATTTCCAAATCTCGTAACTTCCCGGATAAAATCTACCCGGTTTTGAGAAATCCAGAATCTAGCAATGATATGTAGAGAGAAAATCTAGAGTGCATAACTCATCCATGTATTGATCTTTAGAGAGAAAATGACAAATGCTACAATTGTTACAAGATTAACAAAGGAGTCTTCATTATATAGTAGGGCCATGACATGTCCATGCCTCTACTAAGAAGAATAGTACAAAATATTAATACTGTTGAAAGAACAGGATCTAATCTCACAATCAATATAGAAAGCAGTAATTGAGAAGTTGTATGATCAAACCCAATTGTATTCAATGATGAACAGAAATACAGATCTATGAGAGAGAGAATCTCAAAGATTACAGAGAATGAATACAAAGTTATACGGGAAAAATCAATCAGTTAGCAACATAGAGCTAACTACTATTTATACTGCAACAAACATCTTAAAGCTACAGTACAAATAAGAAAGACTAATAAGAACATAACACGTGTCCTAATTAGTTTATAAAATACTAAGTAAAGTATCTTGTCATAAGTTCTGAACAGGTAGTTCAGAACTTCTGAACATTCTTCTGATAAAGCTTCTCAGATCTTCTGACTTTCATATCTCTGACTCCTCTACTCAGATTATCTGAGTCTTCTACTCAGACCATCTGACTCTTCTTATCAGACATCTGACTTCTCTTTCCACTGATCAATACTTGTCTTCACAGTCAGACCTCTGACTTCACTACTCAGAACATCTGAGTCCTCTTATCAGATCTTCAACACTTGGTTTATTGACAAAACTTCAGATCTAACAATCTCCCCCTTTTTGTCAAATAAACTTAAACTTTGCATCATCCAGTTCTTTCAGAGCAGGAACAATCTTCTGAAGTAGCACATTTCTCAGATTAAGCCTTTTATCAATTTTGTCAATGATTTCTTGAATAATCTCAACTTGCTGATTAATTGCTTCTTGAATCATGTTTGCTTCCTTCACTTTCAGCATCTTTTTCTCCAAATTGTGCTTTATGATTCTTAAAGTTCCAGAACAGTATTTTGCGGTTTCCTTTGCTCTGAAGAAGATCTTTCCACTTTTGTTTTTCAAAAATACTCCCAACTCTGGATATCTGTGAACACTTCCAGTTTTTAAATTCTTTTTCTGTTCATGATCTGTGTTGGGATTTGCCAGATAAACACATGACTTTTGTAGGTACAAAGCTATTTGAAAATCTGTATAGCGGTGCCACCTCAAGATGTAGAACATGGCCTCAATTACCACACTTCTGGCCTTCCTTTCATTTCTGTCTTTGCTCGACTCTTTGAAGCATAGAAAACTGTGTAATCTGTAGAAGTCAACTACTGATAGTTTCTCAAAATCTGCATCAGTAAAGTAATAAACCTTGCCATCTTCTCTCAGAACTTCAAAAGATAAGTACTCCATCTTTCTGAATTTCTTAACCCTCAACTCTCTGATTCCAGTGATTAAAAAATCTGAGTAAACAGCTTGCTTTGTTTTGCCAAGACATCTTAATTTTTCAGCCAACCAGATCTGAGTCTCCTTAGGTCTATCATAATACACATCCAAGAATTGTACCTCTTTTGGTTTGAAGAACTCAGGTAAATCAAATTCAAGAAAGTATCCATTTAGATCAATGGATATTTCATCTTCTTTTGGTTCAGACTGTTCAGTTTGATCAAAACTAGTTATCTGCACAATCTGAGATATTGTGTTCTGCATTTCTTCAGCTTCATCTGACAAAATTCCATTCACTTCATACTCAGCCGGGAACACAAAATCATTATGTAGAATCTTTTTGGGGTTCACCTCAGATAGCAACCATTCACTATTGTTTCTGATTTTTCTTCTAAAATCCAACCTCCTCTTCACACAGTTTATGCATCTCTTCTTTAAACTCTCTTTTTCAGCATCCATACTTACTTCCATTCTACTCAACAACCAATTCAGAGTTGCATCACTGTACTTCACCAACTCTTTTAATCTGAACAATTCAAGTCTTTCGTGAACCATATATGTGAACCCTTCTGTCTCCATTCCTTCATTCACAAAACCCTTCACATGCAGATCAACTTCTGTTTTCTTTGTGGGAGAACTCAGATTGCACTTTTCTTTTCTTTCTTCAATAGCCAACTGGAAATCATACAAGTATATATTTCTGACATAAATACCCAGAAGTCTTCTGCATTCAATTTCTATCAAGGCTTCTTCAGTGCTAGCAAAGAACTTGACTAGAAAGATCTGATCATCAAGAGTCAATCTGTGAAAATCAAATGTAGACATGGAAACCTTTATATTTCTTTCTTTCAGTATTTCCATTCTAACAAACATTAAACCATTGAATTCATCTTGTTGAAACATCAGAACTTTCTCGATTCTTTTCTGAATATGCAGTTTTGAGTCAGGAACTCTGAACATGTTAGAAGCTTCTGAGTAGACCATCTGAGCTCTGTCATCCATAAAACCATCAATGTTACTTTCCAAAAGCTCATACTCTCCTTCTGTGTAGTAGAGATTATCATATATTTCCTCAGGAAAAATATCATCATGAAATTGTCTGGCTAATGGCACATCACTTAACTCTAGAATTTCTAGCGTTGAGTTCAGAAGTAGATTTCATTCTAAGCTTCTCAAGTTCCCTTTTCAGATCATTCAACTTTGCAAGATCATCTTTCCTTTTGCTTTCTTCTTTTTCTGAAAAATTCAAGTTCTTTTTGTTAGAAGAATTAGATGATTCACCTTTTTCATATGTACTTGATTCATTAAAGAATTTATCATTTTCTCTTGAAGCATTATTTTTAAAAAGATCATACTCAGTCTTCAGTTTTTCAAGCTCTGTTATTTTCTGAATAAAAATATTCTTTTCTTTCAAAACTTCTTCAAGTTTAATATCCACTTCACAGAAATCATTTTCAAGTTCATCATAAGCTTTCCTTAAATCCTCAAGTTCTTGACTCACAAGATTAAATCTCTTTTCAAGTTGCAAAAATTCATCTGATTTTGTTTTAGAAAATCCAGTTGAATCAGACTTCTGACTACCTGAGTCAGAGTTCTGATTTACAGACTCAGATGTCTGATCTTTAGACTCAGAATTCTGACTACAAAGTTCAGAATCCTGACTAGAAGTTTCAGACTTCTGATTGACTGTTTCAGAATTTTTACTTGTGTCAAATATGCTCTCAATGTCATGATATGAAAAACTTGGTTGTTTATTTTTGTAGCTGACATTTAAGGAATCATACTTGAATTTAGTATCATTGTATCTTGGCTTTTCATCTGTTGGTTTAGAAACTTCTTTCTTAACCTTTTCTTCTGAACCAACTGACTTTTCTGTTTTAGACTCAGAAATTGTCTCATCTGACTTTTTAGAGTTTGGTCTTTGCAAATTGTCAGAACTTGTTATAGAACTAGCAGGTCTTATGAAAACTTCAACAATTTCTGGGATTTTTGGCTTAGAAACTTGAAGTTTTTCATACAAGTTAATTGGAGCTCTTTTTAAAGTGACATTTTCTTCCAATCCCAATCCCTTCTTTGGGTTGTAAAATCTTGTATCTTTAACATTGCTTAATAAAAGATTTAGTGTTTGCTGAGTCTGACCCCTTTTCAAATTCAGATCTTCTAATTCTTTAATTTTGGTGTATAAATTCTTTCTTTCTTCAAATAACATATCAAATTTTATTTGTAAATCACCTTTTTCATCCTTTATTTTTGAAAACTCAGCTTTTAGTTCAGAAAGCCTTTTCATCAATTCAGAATTTTCATCTTTAACTTTCTGTTTCTCAGCCTCAGATTCTTCATATTGTTCTTTTATTACTTCTTTTTCAATTCTGAATTTGTTAACCAAATTTCTTTCTCCTTTTATCTGTTTTCTTAGATTAGCAAATTCAGTTTTCATTTCACCAATCTGTGTCATTAACTCTAATTCAAGTGAAGAATGTACCTCAGCAGATGACTCAGAATCAGCATCTTCAAAATCAGAATCATCCTCATTCCTCATTTTTGCCATATAGCTCTGCATCTGTGGAAAGTTGATGTGATCATCTTCATCAGAAGTATAGTACAACCAATTCTCCTGTTCAGCCAACAAAGCAATTTTATCCTCTCTCTTCTTTGCAAGCTGAGCCTTCTTGGTGTAGTACTCATAGTCTTTCACAATTTTAACTCTGCAATCCTTAGCATAGTGGCCAGAATTTCCACATTTGAAACACAGATTCTTTTCTTTTCTTTCATCCTTCTCTTCATTGTTTTCTTCACTTCTCTCTACTCTCTTTTCAAACTTATTTTCTTCTCTGTCTTTTTTCTTCTTATAGTCTGAACTCCCAACTCTCTTATAATTTCCTTGAAATCTACCCTTCCCATACATTTTATTGAAAGTATTTGTCAACAAAGCTAGTTTCTCAGCCATTATCTTGATATCTTCATCATCTTCTGATCCTTCTTCCTTGTCAGATTCTTCCAGATTAGGTATCTCTGATAGATATGCAGTCTTTTTGGGTGCTTTGATTGCTTTGGACTTTGATAAGAACGCTAACTGATCAGCAACATTTTTCTTCTCTTCCACCACTAACTTGACAGAGTCTTCATGTTGATTAAGAACACAGAATAGATCATTTAAGTCTTCTTCACACATATCCTTGTTCATTTGCAGACTTATGGCAAATGATGACCATTCTGAATTTAGACTGTTCAGAAATTTGTAATTTATTTCTGATTTTGTTTTCTTCAGTCCATTTCTTCTCAAGTCATTTAGAATAGTGCAAAATTTACTGTATGTCTGTGTCAAACTTTCTGACTCTTTTGCTTTGAACCTTTCATAAGCATTTATGCTTTGATTTAACTTTGCCTGAATAGATCTCACAGTTCCTAACATTTGCCTTTCCAATTCGTCCCACATTTCTTTAGCTGATGATCCACTGTCAATCCTGTTAAGAACCTCATTTGGGACAGCCAAAGTCATCAAAGTAATTGCTCTTTTGTCAATAGCATGCCTATTTTTCTGTTCAGCTGTGTATTGGGAATAACTCTTTTTCACCCTGGTCGCTGGAATTTCTGGAGTTGTCTCTGTAGCAGGGGTTGCAGCAACATCGATGTATACTTCAATTGGGCCTTCTCGAATAGAAATCATAAGGTTTTCATCAATGTTGTCTAAGAATTGGATCATTCGGATTTTCCATTGCTGATACTCTTCTGGTATAAGAACAGGCGGTTTGGTTTCAGATCCCATGGCTAGATATTCTTTAGAAGACATGATTGTAAGAAAATTCAACAGAAAGACAAATTCGAGTTTCTTGATCGAAATGTAACAGGTAATTCAAGAATTGACAAGAATTCAAGAACTAGCCCTAGCAGCGGAATTGAATTTTGAATGAATCAAGAAATCTTCAAGAAATTTATCAATTGATCTTCGCGATAACAATCTTGAACGAATTTGTTTGTTGATTGGCTCTGATACCAATTGAAAGAACAAGATCTAATCTCACAATCAATATAGAAAGCAGTAATTGAGAAGTTGTATGATCAAACCCAATTGTATTCAATGATGAACAGAAATACAGATCTATGAGAGAGAGAATCTCAAAGATTACAGAGAATGAATACAAAGTTATACGGGAAAAATCAATCAGTTAGCAACATAGAGCTAACTACTATTTATACTGCAACAAACATCTTAAAGCTACAGTACAAATAAGAAAGACTAATAAGAACATAACACGTGTCCTAATTAGTTTATAAAATACTAAGTAAAGTATCTTGTCATAAGTTCTGAACAGGTAGTTCAGAACTTCTGAACATTCTTCTGATAAAGCTTCTCAGATCTTCTGACTTTCATATCTCTGACTCCTCTACTCAGATTATCTGAGTCTTCTACTCAGACCATCTGACTCTTCTTATCAGACATCTGACTTCTCTTTCCACTGATCAATACTTGTCTTCACAGTCAGACCTCTGACTTCACTACTCAGAACATCTGAGTCCTCTTATCAGATCTTCAACACTTGGTTTATTGACAAAACTTCAGATCTAACAACTGTTTTGATAGCTACAAAAATGCTCTAACAATCTCCCCCTTAGCTATCAAGGCAGAAAGGGTCTTCTTCTTCTTCGAAACCCAAGATGCGTTTCAATCCTTCGCATAGCCATTCTGAAATTCAATCTTTCATCTATCTCTTCAATGGCTCTTGACAAAACTCTTCTAGGTCTTGAAGACATCCAATTGACTTTTCGTTCAGCATCATGTCTTTTAAGCTTTTCAACCAACTGAAGTCTTACAATCTTGAGCGTACCGTCAGAATACTTTTCCAACTCATTAAACCGAATGAATATCTTATTTTCACCACTTCTGAACACAACACCAAACTCTGGTTCTCCAATCACAGTAAATAGAGTCATCTTCATTAATCCAGGAAAACTTTGATTAGGCCTCAACAAGTTAACTCTTGGTTGATAACTCTCCACGGCTATTTGTAGATCATGACACTGTGTGAACAAGATGGGTCTTCTCAAAAATCTTTTTATGGCATTCAGTGCAAGAGTTACGTTTTCCCTTCTGATATGAAGATCTCTGAAGTGATGATACACGAACTCAAAATCTTCCATCGTTAAGTGACAAAATTCAGCTTCAGAGAATCTGTAATCTCTACAATCCTGCCTCTGAACTACAAACTCTGGATGCCACATTTTGTAATACAATCTGGCCGTTACCTCCTTTATAGTCACAATCAACTTCTTGCTCCTCACCTCTCTTTTCTTTTGACACTTGTCTCTCAGAAAATACATATACTCGAACTTGTATTCGGATGTTTGATCAGTAATTCCCAACACGGCGTAGGGATTCAAACTTCTGATTCTGTGCACAAACAGTCTTCTTTCAGACTCTTCCAAGAATGGTGTTCTCAAATACAAAGATCTTTCACGCTGCTCAAGTTCAGACAGTTTTCTGCTCCGTGAGGATGATGGACCAGGTTGATCAGCTGTATTGGAAGTACCAGCTTCGTCATGGGTAGGATTAACAGGTGGTATTTGTTGGGTCTAGAAAGCCCCAATTATATAGAAAGTTTTATAAAGTCCATGTAAAGTCAATGAAAGTCAAATGTTTTGTAATTAGCTTTATTAGTCTTTTGGGCTTTGGGAGTTTAATGGGAGTTAAATGGGCTTGGGCCCATGTCTTGTATTTTGGACACTATAAATAGGTGTATTGGGATTACATTGTCATTTGAGACTTTGAGACAATTGAGAGAATACACAGTGTGATTTGAGAGAGTCGTATATCAATTTCTCCCTCCATTATATTTCAAGTATATGAATAGAGATCATTCAATAAATTGTTCTTCATGTCTATCTCTATTCTACTTTCTATGAGCATTGTTGTATTCAAGATTTACTGTAAAGTCAATGTACTGTATGAGTCTATACAGTATTGTGAATGCCTTTATACCTTGTATGTCATGGGTATAAATAGGCTTGTCTAGTTCATTTGTTAGTAAGCTTTTGTAATCTTTTAGAAACCTTTTGTAATCCTTTGAGCTCAATACATGGATGACATATTTGCTCTCTAGATTCTCTCTCACTACATTCATATCTTATTGCTAGAGATCTGGGATTTATCAATTGGTATCAGAGCTAAACAGAAGATTCAAGCAGATCGAAGACCAAATTGAAGATTTTTTACACTGTTCTTGAAGAATTCGGACCAAGAAGAAAACACTGTTCATCTGAAGTCTTATCATTCAGACATGGAGTTTTTCTAGATTTTGAGTTTTTGAATCATTTTTTTTTTAATTTCAATTTCATGTCAAAGAATTTTCAAATCAAAGATATTTCAAGTCAAAGATTCGTGAACAAAGACTGAAGATTGGGGAGAAGGATCATGTGAAGTCCAAATGTTGCTGAATTTGGTTATCTTAGTTCTGAGTGGTTATCGGAATGCGCTTACACCTAAAAGTTCAACAATGTGGATGGTTTCACATATTTCTGATCCAAACTCTAATCGTTTCTGATTCATCTTGTTCCGAATTGATGGTTCTATATAAAGATATGAAATCCATGTTCAAGACTTGAAGACAATCTGTTGAAGATTGTATTGAAGAAGGTTGATTTTTCAAAGAAAAAGACAATGACTTTTCATGTGTGTCTGAAGATTCTTCAAAGCTGAGTTCTTAAAGAGTGTCAAAGCATGTAGTTCGCCGTGAACTAGTGGAGATAAAGTTATTTGAAGATGGTTTGATAGAGTGTCTGTTTGAGAAGATTGACTTTACAAAGAGCTGAAGACTGCTATCATATTTTTTTAAATCTTGAATCCAAAGGGGGAGATTGTTAGAGCATTGTTGTATTCAAGATTTACTGTAAAGTCAATGTACTGTATGAGTCTATACAGTATTGTGAATGCCTTTATACCTTGTATGTCATGGGTATAAATAGGCTTGTCTAGTTCATTTGTTAGTAAGCTTTTGTAATCTTTTAGAAACCTTTTGTAATCCTTTGAGCTCAATACATGGATGACATATTTGCTCTCTAGATTCTCTCTCACTACATTCATATCTTATTGCTAGAGATCTGGGATTTATCAATTGGTATCAGAGCTAAACAGAAGATTCAAGCAGATCGAAGACCAAATTGAAGATTTTTTACACTGTTCTTGAAGAATTCGGACCAAGAAGAAAACACTGTTCATCTGAAGTCTTATCATTCAGACATGGAGTTTTTCTAGATTTTGAGTTTTTGAATCATTTCTTTGCATCGTTCAACTCTGATTTGGATTCTGAACACATTTAATTCTTGCATAAACATCAAAATCTGCACAGAATTGATAGATCTGATCGATTCTTGAATATTTTTTCAAAAACTTCAAGTTCACTGTTTGGATCTTAATTCGATTAAATTGATCGAATTGTGAATTGTGATCAACAGGAAAAGTGTGCGGATTTCAATTACGAACAATTTGATATAAGATTCATCACAATTGATCAAGAATTGAAGAAGTTATGGCAGATTAAGTGATTTTGAAGTTCGAAGTGCAGAATTCGGATCATTCTTGGTGAATTCGGATCATTCAAAGAGAATTCGGAACATTCATAGAGAATTCGGATTGTTCTTGGCATCACAAGTGTAGAATTCGACTCAAGAAGAATTCGAATTCATAGAATTCGAACCCTATTAGATTCGAATTGTAGAGAATTCGAACCCTGTTGAGTTCGAATTGAGTGAATTCGAACCTAAGTACATTCGAATTGAGTGAATTCGAACCCAGTTACATTCGAATTGAGTGAATTCGAACCAAGTTAAGTCCGAATTGAGTGAATTCGAACCCTTCAGCATCCGAATTGAGTGAATTCGAACCCTTCAGCATCCGAATTCATTGAATTCGAACCCTTCAGCATCCGAATTCATTGAATTCGAACCCTCCTTCATCCGAATTCATTGAATTCGAACCCTTATTCATCCGAATTCATTGAATTCGAACCCTTATTCATCCGAATTCATTGAATTCGAATCCTTATACATCCGAATTCATTGATTTAAAAAAAAAAAAAAATTGAAAAAAAATTTTATCCCGAAATTTTTCCTATAATGTATTTCATACATTGTAAGAGCTTTTCAAGAAAAATTTTTATATAATTTTTTTGTGTATTTTCATACACTGTCTGCTTGATCTTCTGAACGATCAATTTCTAGCAATATTCAAAATGGTTTTACAACAAGTTATTGTTAAAAGCAGTGGTGAAGATTTGAAGCAAACTCTGAAAAAGGAGATTCCTCCAATTGCAAAAGTTTTTGTTAAACCAAATGTAAAGTTGCAACAAGTCATTATAACAGAAACATCTGTTAATTCACATGTATCTGTTAAACCAAATAATGAAATGTTGCAACAAGTCATAATAACAAAAACACCTCCAAAGCCACTTGAAAAAGCTAAGGCAAATAATGGAATTTTGCAACAAGTTATTTTATCAGAAACATCTCCTATATCAGAAACTCCTGTTAAAGATAATGCTTCAAATTCTTCAACTCCTATTTTAAATAAAGCATTGGAAGAAGAAAATGTTGATCTGAAAAGACAAATTTTAGACATTTCTTCTTCAAATGCTAAACTTACTAAAAGAATAAATGATCTTGAAGTTTATATTGCAGATCTTGAAGCAAAGAAAGACAACTCAAGTCTGCACGATCAAATCGAGAATCTTCAAGAGAAAGTAACAACTCTTCAAAAAGAAAATGCCGATTTGAAGAGTAGAGAAGAAAAGAGAGTGAAGTGGAACTTAAAGTTACATGCTCAATTAAAAGAAGTTAAAGATATAGGGAAAATTTTGGACAGTGAAAATGCCGATCTAAAGAGAAAACTGTCTAATTTTTCTTTTGAAGAAAAGAAAGTTTTTGAAGAAAAGAAAGAGACTGAGCGGAAATGTATAAAACTTTCAAAACAAGTTTCAGACTTTGAGAAAGTTTTATTTTTAGAAAAAGACAAGCTCGAAAAAGAAAGAGCTAAATTTGAAATTGAACGAAATTTTTTTGAGATCAAAAGTTCTGAGGTACGCCTTAATTACAGCTTAATTACAGCTACAGAGTCAGTACTCTTCCCTTATCATTTTGGAGGTACGCCTTAATTACAGCTACCCGTATTTTAAATATGGCTACAACCAAGAAAGTAGATAAGACACCTTATGAGATTTGGCATGGAAGAGTTCCGTCCTTATCCTATTTAAGGGTGTGGGGATGTGAGGCTTATGTGAGACAAGAGGCTTCAAACAAATTAGATCCCAGGTCTACTAAATGCATTTTTGTAGGGTATCCTAAAGATTGTATAGGATACTATTTCTACAATCCCGCCGAGAATAAAGTCTTTATTGCTCGAAAGGCTGAATTCCTGGAAACTAAGTTCCTAATGGAAGAAGCCGGAGATAGGCAAATGGTACTTGAGGAAGAACCATTAGCTGATGCAACTAAGGTTGGCACTAGTACTCAACAACAAAATGTTGAACCTGAACAAATGGTTGATCAAAAAACAAATAAGACACAAAGGTTTCACAAATCTGGTAGAGTGCGACAAGAACCAGAAAGATATGGTTTTTCCATATCTTATGATGAATGTTGCTTCTTGGTGGATACTGATGAACCCACCAACTACCAGAGTGCCATGACAGGTTCTGAATCTGATCATTGGCTTGAAGCCATGAAAACTGAGATGCAATCCATGTATGTTAATCAAGTGTGGGACTTGGTTGATCTTCCTCCAAACAACAAGTCTGTAGGAAGTAAATGGGTTTTCAAGAAGAAAACCGACATGGATGGAAATTTACACACATATAAAGCAAGACTTGTGGCGAAAGGTTTCACTCAAACTCATGGTATTGACTATGATGAAACCTTCTCTCCTGTGGCCATGATCAAGTCTATTAGAATACTGTTTGCCATAGCGACACACTATGACTATGAGATATGGCAAATGGACGTCAAAACGGCTTTTCTAAATGGACACTTAAGTGAAGATGTCTATATGGTTCAACCTGAAGGTTTTGTCGATCCAAAGTATCCTAATAAAGTGTGTAAACTTAAGAGATCCATTTATGGACTAAAACAAGCATCTCGAAGTTGGAATCTTCGTTTCAATGAGAAAATCAAAGAGTTTGGTTTCATTAAGAATGAAGATGAACCATGTGTCTTCAAGAAAGCTAGTGGGAGCATTGTAACATTCCTTGTGTTGTATGTGGACGACATACTGATCTTTGGAAATGATATTCCTTCAATGAAAGGGGTTAAGGCTTGGCTAGAGAAATGTTTCTCAATGAAAGATCTAGGTGAAGCAGCCTATATTCTTGGTATAAAGATCTACAGGGATAGATCAAGAAGACTTATAGGACTAAGTCAAAATGCATACATTGACAAAATCTTGAAAAGATTCAATATGCAGGACTCTAAGAAAGGGTCATTGCCGATGCCATCTGGTACCATTTTGAGCAAGTCTCAATGTCCTAGCACAGAAGCTGAGCGAAAGAAAATGAATGGCACTCCATATGCTTCGGCAATTGGATCTATCATGTATGCTATGATATGCACAAGACCGGATGTATCGTATGCTTTGAGCATGACGAGTAGGTACCAACAAGATCCGGGAGAAGGTCATTGGATAGCTGTGAAAAACATTCTAAGGTACTTACGGAGAACCAAAGATATGTTCCTTATCTATGGAGGTCAGGAAGAAAGCCTTAATATAAAATGTTATACTGATGCTAGCTTCCAGACAGACAGAGATGATTGTAAGTCACAATCTGGTTTTGTCTTTATAATGAATGGAGGCGCAGTTTCTTGGATGAGTACCAAGCAAAGTGTGGTTGCACAATCCACTACAGAGTCAGAATACATCGCAGCATCACAGGCTACACAAGAAGCTGCTTGGATAAAGAAATTTATTGAAGGTCTAGGGGTAGTTCCTACCATTCAGGATCCCCTAGAAATCCTTTGTGATAATGAGGGTGACATAGCCATAGCTAATGATGCCATGTCACAGAAAAGGACCAGGCACATTCGTCGGAAATTCAACTACATACGTGATGAAGTTGAAAGCGGTGAAATTAGTATTCGCAAAGTTCATACAGATCAAAACTTGGCAGACCCATTCACGAAGTCCCTTCCGTCAGCTAAGCATGAGGATCACGCTAGAGCTATAGGACTTCGTTACTCTAGTGAATGGATTTGATTTGGTTTAGTATTTGGATTTTGGAACAATGAAAAACAACAAGTATTATATTCAATTAGATATATATTAGATATGATCATTTTATTACTCGTTGTGTTCTATATTAGCATGTTTAAATCCATGAATAAATTGATTATTCTAAATGTCCATAGTCAATCATAGTTGTGGGAACAACTATGAAGTAAGACTAATATGAATTGGATTGGTTGACTTTTAAAAATAAAAGTGGCAAGGTGTTGCAACCAAGTTCATAGGTGATTGTTAAGGGAACAAATACTGGACTTGACCCGCTTCCAGATCACTTCATGGATCATCGTCATAAGGGATTCTTGAATAGAAGGTAGTATCTTTGTATCCTTCGACCTGAGATGCATATTTGGGACTCAAGTGTAGGGAGTGTTATGTTTTAATATGGTTAACCGTTGTTCTTGAAAAGGGGCAGCTATAAAAACCATTATTGGGCAAGACATGAACTGCATAAGAGGCGTATGTAGTCAAGATGGAATTTGTTTCTCTTAATATGTTAAGAGTAAGACATCTAAGGCGCCTTACCAAAAGTTGAACAATAAATGAGAATGATTGTGATCCATGTCTCATGTTCAACATGATGTCTAAACAAAGGGAAATACTGATACCACACCTTATACATCAATTTAAGATATGAGTTTGTGGGAATTGAATGTTGTTGAATGGCACTTAACATCATACATTACTGGGGGCAGTGAGATGTTGCTAGACGTCCACCACTGTCTATATTATTCTATAATGTAATCTTGAGCAAGTGGGAGATTGTTGGTTAAATGTGCTCAAGAATAATTATAAAATAATATTACTGGTAATATATGATCCTATAGGGTCACACCGAACAACAAGTAGACACTAAATTGATATTTATAAGAATTTGATTCTTGATAAATATTATTTCTTGATGAATATTATTAATTATATTAATAAATATAATTTTAATATAAGATGCAAAAGGAAATATAGTTTATTAAAATATGATGATTTTAATAACTAGTAGATATGAGGAGGGATTAAATATAGCAAGTTTTGAATTGTTAAAATAAAGATTTTAACAATTATAATCTAAAAGGACTTCAAATGTAATTTTGCATGTGAGGCTCTCTTTTCATTGGACCAACAAAAGTTGTGGTTTAGATTAAAAAGAAGAAAAGTCTTCCAAAATGGGAAGACACTTGAACTTGCTCTCTCTCTCCCTCCCCTCTCCTCTTTTCGGCCGAACACACACACCTAGTATGTGTGTTTTGTGCTTTTGATTTTAACAACTCTTTTAGAGTTTTGATTTCTTGGAGTTGAAAAGGTTTTGCATCAATCCTCAAAGAAGAAGTACTAGCATACTATAGTGTTGGAACTTGTTGGTGGACAACTAAAGAGGAACCCTTTTTGAGTTCTTGCCTTCTTCAACTAACCATCTCCAAAGTCTACAAAGGTTGTACTTTCTAAATCTTCTTGTTTATTTTAAATCTTTCATGTTTTTCATGCAAATGGATCCTTGGTGGGTACTAAACTTGTTTTAATGTTGTTCATTTTAAAAGCTTCCGTTGCAAATGTTTTCTTGAAAGAAATCGGTAATTTGAACAAAACCCAACAAACATTTCTCCCCCTTTTTCGATGAAAGTGTGCATCATGATCATCGAAAACCTTCTTCAATTTCAGTCGCGTCTCTGAT
Source organism: Saussurea involucrata (assembly GCA_033807775.1). Classification (NCBI taxonomy): domain Eukaryota; kingdom Viridiplantae; phylum Streptophyta; class Magnoliopsida; order Asterales; family Asteraceae; genus Saussurea; species Saussurea involucrata. The sequence goes on along the minus strand of CM066319.1, from coordinate 110,884,129 downwards.
TCTCACTAACAATCTCCTCCTTAATGAATAACCTTGCTCCCCCTCAAAATAAGAATTCTGAAGCAATGTGTTTTCTCCCCCTGAAAGTATGCATATATTTCATTACAATACAGTATTTGAAATTTTATAAAAGGAAAATAAAATTCATTAAACTACATTTTATAACTACTTACATTTGATCATTTGAAAACTTTACAAAAGAAATTCAACTTAATGAAATTTAACAGATTTTTCAATCAAATGAAATCAAATGCATGTGTTTGGATTCAAATACCAGACATCATTGCATATAAAGTTAAAAATGTTCAGTTTCAACTCCTTTATTAAATCTATTTGGTGTGCTAGCATGCGAAATATGACCAGCAACAAGCATATGCAATTCTAAAACATATCAGAATACTCTGCTCTACTCATACTATTTGTCCAAAATCAGAATTTTCACAAATTTACAGGTTTATTGCGACTTTGTATTTTCCCCGAGTTTCAAGAGATGTGTGCATTGGCATCTTTTGATTTTGTGCACATTGGCATCTTTTGATTTTGTGCTCATTGGCATCTTTTAAATTTGTGCTCATTGGCATCTTTTTATCAAAAAGTTTATTAAGAATAAGATACACCGTTAAATATGGCTTTCTATCTGGTTCTATAGCAGGATTTGGGTCAGCGGATCCCAGACCAGTTGGCCTTAGGTGCTAGGTGACGAGCACCCCTTAGAACTTACTTTCCCAAACCAGAAAGGCCATATCGATATATCTTAAACCCATTTGTACTAGTAGAACATGACTTTCTATCTGGTTCTATAGCAGGATTTGGGTCAGCCGATCCCAGACCAGTTGGTCTTAGGGACTAGGTGTCGAGCACCCCTTAGGACTTAATCTCCCAAACCAAAAAGGCCACAGGCACAAACTTTCAAAGTAAATGATTAGATTTAAAACTTAGAGCATCTCAATCACTTGGTTCTAAAACATAGTGCTTTCCCCGTATTTTCGTTTCCATCCATCATTCTAACAAAAAGGCTTTTTGAGCATTATATTCTATATAAATGTAGAATCACATAATTTTGAGCATTCAGCACAATTTCATTCATGTTTTGCTGACCTTTCGATTTATTTCAGAAGTGAAAGAAGAAACAGATGTAACTCAGATAATACAAAAACGCTTGTAAAATCATCTTTTAGCACACATTTAATTCATTGAATGAAAATTGAAAAATTTCATCTCATTGAATTAAATTTGTAGATATTCAAATTTTCAAAGCAGTAGAAATGAAACATAATACAATGTTACCTTTCACCAATTGTTCCTTGAATTGAAGGATGTGACAGTTAAGGATATCACCTGATAAGTATGAGTTCTAAACTGATTTGTTTAGAAGTCTTAGTCTTTGAAGTACGGGTCCTGAACTGAATTGTTCAGAAGCCATAGTCGTTGAAGCACGGGTTTTGAATTGATATGTTCAAAAGCCATAAACTTTGAAATCCGGGTTCTAACCCGATGTGTTTAGAAACCATTCTCTTTACTCCCCCTTAATGGCACAAATAATCTTCTTCCGAGAGTTCGACGCTTTGCTTCTAAATCTGCAAAAACAGATTAAGTATATTTTGGTACCCAACGTGTCTTAGGTCCTGGCTTGTTAAGCGGAGCTCTATAGGAAGGAAAATGATAAGTACCATACCAATATTGAATACTATCATTTTTAATAAAATCATTAGTACCACAATAAGAACAACAAAAATTCTTTTGTGCTAACCTGATTAAATGATTTGTAGAATATAATGAATCAGGTTTAGCAAAAGATTTACCTTTCAGGTTAGTGTTCTTGTTGGGAACAGATGATTTTGGTACATCTTTTTCAGTAATTGTACCTTTGACTCTGCATTGCATGGTGACTTTCTTGTATGAAGGAAGATTATCATATTTATACTTGGAAGAATTATCCACTGAATGATCATAGAAAAGATTAGACGGTCGAATCGGACATTCAGAATAGCGTTTGGATTTGTTAAGAGACTTCACTTTGTCAGATAAATCATTCCGTTTCTTGGTCATCAAATCAAGCTTTTTCTGAATGTCACAATTGACTCTCTTCTCTTTCATGATATCAGTAGATAACACGGCCAAATTCTTTGTGAGCGTTCGTATTTCTTGCTGAAAAATCTTCCTTTCAACAGAAAATTCATCTTTGACGCTCCTGGCCTGAAAGTCAGCTTTCTTCCTCTTTTCTAACTCATGTCTTTCTATATCCAATTCCTTTTGAAGCTCAGGTATTTTCTCTAACAATTTCCCATTCTTTGCTTCAAAGCTTTTCCTTGTCTTTTCATACTCAACCATTTCCTTCTCCAATTTTTATTTTTCAAGAAATAATACTTTCTCAAAATCTGAATTTTGATTGGAAAGTTTTCTGCATTTGAGTTCAAGAGCTTTCTTTTCTTCATTATCTTTCTTTTCCGTCTTTAAAGCTTGTTCAAGTTCCGAGACTTTCTGAGAAAGAGCAACTCTTTCTATTCTGTGGTTTTCTCTTTCCTTTTTAGTACTTTTTCTGTGTCCGAAAGTCTCTTTGTAAACTCTATAATCTTTTTCTTGAGTTCTTCATTTTCAGCATTTGACGAGTTCTGTTATGTATCCTCCTTTTCAGCTTTCTTTTCTTCTTCCTTTTTCTTAAAAGCAACTTCAGATCCAAGCATTTGCTTTGATAACTCGTTCCACATTTGCTTTGGGTTGTTTTTGAAACATTCAACGCGTTTGAAGATGTGTTGTGGAAGTTTGTAAAGTGCGAAGATCAAGTTGGATGAAGCTTCTTTGTCGGCTTTCATTCTTTTAATCTCTTCTTCTCTATAATCTTTGTCAGTTCTGATCATTGGGCCTTCAGTGAAAGATTTTATCATGTTTTCACCATTTTCTCTACTTTCAATAAAATCAACGAACGAGACTCTCCATAGTTCAAAATCAGATTCTTTGAACAACACTGGAAGCCGCTTCATGTTTGAAAAAATAATCTGAAAAATTCAAACAATTAACAACTAGTAAAAATTCGAAAAAGAAAAAAAATATCTAAGTCAGAAACGCGCAAGCCAAAGAGGCGCAATGTGAGAATTTCGCAAGTAACAGTAGCGCAAAGTAGACTTAGACAATTATGAGAATCTGAGAGACTTCAGTGGGTGGCGAGAAGTTCAGAAATCGCAAAATAAGGTTGCGAAAAGTTCAAAACTCGCCACAGATGGCTGCGAAATATTTCACAACTCGCAACAGTTAGTTGCGAAAAGTTTCAAATCTCGCAACAGTTGGTTGTGAAAAGCTTGCCGCAAAGTTCACTTGGAAAAAAATGAAACTCTGAAACTTTTCTGAAAGTCGTGCAATTCGGTAGGAAGCAAGCAAGCAAGTAGCTTAAACTAATTAAGCAAGCAAACAAGTAGCTTAAACTAATTCCAAGCAAGCAAGCAAGCAAGCAAGTAGCTGAAATTAATTCGAAGAAAGCAAGCTAGTAGGTGAAATTAATTCGAAGCAGGAAAGCTAGTAGCTGAAAAAAAAATATAAGTGAGATTCTCGCAAGAGGCAATTGCGCAAAGCTAGTTTGTTGATTGCGCAAAGCTGTTTCTTCAGGTTACGAGACATACACAACAAGTACACATACACACACCTTACAGCTGAATTTCTTGCGAGATATGGACTTAAGCATACACACATACATCACAAACATACACACACACAGCTGAATTTCTTGCGAGATATGGACTTAAGCATACACACATACATCACAAACATACACACACACAGCAGCTTGCGAATTATTTTTCTGCAAAATCACAACCTCAACAACCAAATTAAATCTCTTGAATTGTGAATCAAAACAAGTCAAAAACAACTTCTAATCACATCTGAAAAACAAGATTGGATCAAAATTTCAGATTTAAAATTTTTATCCAAGAACACTCAAGAACACCTTCAACCCAAAAATTTAAAAAATGAATTTTATGCATTAAAACTTGAAATCTTTGATTGAAACATGTCTAAGACTTGTTTTTGGAAACAATTTGGCACAAAAATGAATCAAATCGACACAAAATAGCAAAATCAAGTTTCAAAAAATTTGACAGACAACTTTTTCTCAAGAACACCAAATTTCACAAAATCTTCAAATTCCTCAAATCTTGATGTGTTTTTTAAAATCTTTTGATGCAAAACTTGATTAATATGATGGAGAAACACTTTGCAATCAAAATCAAATCAAAAAACAAACAAGAATTGTATAACCCATTTGTGTTCTTCAAATCTTCAAAAATGGTGGATTTCTCCAAAAATCTTCAAATCTTCATCAAATCTTCGAATTTATCAACCAAACTTTGCATCATGTTAGAAAACCAGTTTCTAACATGATGATGTAATCCAATTTTGCTGAAAATCACTGAATCAAAATCTGAAAAACTGATCAGACAGTTACGATCGATATGAACAAAATCTGAAAAATCTTCAAATTGAACTCCAAATCTCTGAAATTAGCCTTCGATCCTTGAATAAGATTTGTTCCTCTATCAAAAACAAATCCAACGAACTAAGATTTGAACAAATTCGATCAAAAATCACCAAAATTTGATAAAATCTCAGGAAAACGAGATTTTCTTGAAAAATCAAGAAAATCAATCAAATTTGCTTGTGAAATCACCAAATTCGTATGATTGATCAGTAGAATTCCAACTCTCAATCTTGTTCCTGCTCTGATACCAATTGTTAATCCAAGATCTATCAAGATTAGAGAGAAATTCTAGAGAGAGAGTAGAGAGAGTAGAGAGAGAAAGTATATCTTATTAGGGTTTGCTCTTTGTGTTTACAAGATATGAGTTATGACCAAAAGCTTATGGGATTGTTCTCTCGATTGTTACAAGATTACTCTAGCCACATGCTTATATACCTAAGACTAACAAGGCATTAAGCTAACTTTGACTTTCTAATACATTGACTTTGACTCTATTAATCAAGATTAAATCTTGAAGACATATTTGTCCTAACAATCTCCCCCTTTTCTTTCTTTTTATTTTCAAATTCTTTTTTATTTTTTTATTTTTTAATTTTTAATTTTTTAATTTTTTTAGAGAAAGAAAGTAGATCTTGATTCATAAGCTCTCAATATTACAAGATGTGAATTATGCTCCAAAAAAAATCATTAAGGAGGAGATTGTTAGTGAGAATCAGAGACGCGACTGAAATTGAAGAAGGTTTTCGATGATCATGATGCACACTTTCATCGAAAAAGGGGGAGAAATGTTTAGTTCAACATAATTTGTTCTTCATTTTCTCTCGCAGACTCACATATATTTTCAACTAATTCTCCCTCGGTTCTCCTTATACCTCCCATTCCTTCACTGACTTGAGAAGTCATTAATGGCAGGTCATCAAAGTTCAGCTCTTCCACATCAATATTAGCTGACAAATTCATATTTGGAAAGACTAGGATATCAACAACATCACCAAACATATTTTCTACATCAGCACCATCATTTCCATCATTGCCATCATTGTTATCATCAGAATCTTCATCATTTTGTTCCTCCGCGGGATCAGACGCGTTGTCACACTCTGTACTATCATCAGAATACTCAACTAAAGGAGCATCCCCAATGTGTTTAGTAACTACTTCTTCAGAATCGTCTTGTACAAGGTCATCTATAAGTGTGTCCTCAGACGATGACCCTGCATCTTCAAGTATGTAACATCCCTTAATCCCAACATACAAGTTTCATATAATTCACCACAAAATAACATATCATAATCCAAATATGGTCCCTTAAATTCTACAATTTGGTCTTTCAGTACAAACTTTTTCGAATAAAGTAAAATACATAACCACTACTAAATATAACTGAAATCTTCATAATCATTCAACATCCACAAAAGCTAAACATGAGAAATCCTATCATTGTCTTTTGTTTGCTCCTTGACCTGGAATACATATTTTAAAACAAAAATGAGGGTTAGACCTTGAGGTCTAGTGAGAAAAATCCCCGTTAGTTAAAGAAAACATTTGCACATAATTCACATAAGAATACCAAATATGACTTATGCATCATGTATCTTTCCATCTCTGTCTCACTTCTTTTCCTTGGCCATATTAATTGGTAGCAAGCCAATTAATTAATTTACACCGTTGTACTAAATACAGCCAACACCACTGTCCCTTTGTACAGCCAAATTTCACCGGTCCTAAGCCCGGCCAACTAATACTCATACAATGTAATATTCATATAAACACTATATGCACCATATTACATTTAATCACATATATGTATTCCATTTGAAAAACATTTCAAATAAAAACTCACCTCGTGCGTTATTACAAAAACTCTTTCAAGGTAATTTACGTAAGTCGCCCCTTCACCGAATCTGAAATCACAAAATACCAAATATTTCTCTTAACACTAAACTCACGAAATCCTCAACCCAAGTCGCAACCCAAAAAGACATGAAATCGCAATGAACAGTGCCTAAGTCGCAGTCTCCTATTGCGATTCCACCCTGGAGTCGCAACCCCTTATTGCGATTCCACCCTGGAGTCGCAACCCACTATTGCGATTCCACCCTGGAGTCGCAATCAACTACTGCGATTCCAAGCCAAGTCGCAAACGACCATTGCGACTTCATACCCAAGTCGCAACTAACTATTGCGACTTCGATGAATGTCGTAGTCGTCCATTGCGACTTCGATGAATATTAGCCTGCTGCGACTTCGATGAATATTAGCCTACTGCGACTTCGATGAATGTCTCAGCCTACTGTTTCATCCTAAAAACCCAGCTTTTTGCAGTTTTATTCTATGCAGGTTTATGTAACTTTGCAGATATGTTTTATACTACCATAAGAACACTATTCCAAACCCAAAATTATCATATCTTTCTAAAATTACCAAAACCCACTTAAAGCTTATCTTGTAACCTCAAGAACACTTCTAATAATTATAATACATACAAGAATGGATTGTTACCTTGTTTTCTTCAGTTTGTTATAAGCAGTTCTAGCAGTAACACTTCTCCTTCTTCTTCTTTCACTTCCTTCGACCTCTCTCACTCTCTCTCTAAAACCGAAAACACACACACACACCTAGGATATTTAGATATTTTGGTTAAGAAGGAGACATCATTTGCCAAATGAAGTACTAAAGGCGGTGGAGGTGGTGATTAGTTTTAGTGATAAGACCAATTTAACCCTCAACTTTTCCTATATGGCAAAACTTACCCCCAAACTTCCAAGTAACAAGTAAAACTTATCCCTTATCTCCTAATTCCATAAAATACTAACATAAAGACTTATAAAATTCCAAATTTAACTTAGATAAAATACCTTGTTATTACAACATCTCCTCCTTAAAAGAATTCCGTCCCGGAATTCGATTAAGTGAACAGATGAGGGTATTTGGCTCTCATCTCCGCCTCTGATTCCCATGTTGCACCCTGACCCCTATGATGTTTCCACTGGACCTTTACTTGCTTGATCTCCTTATTCCTTAATACTTTAACCTTGTGATCAACTATAGTTTCCGGTTCTTCCACATAGTTCAATTTTTCATCAACCTGGATATCCGGTAGAGAGACTGCCTGGTCCGGCGTGACTAAACATTTCCGAAAATTCGACACATGGAACGCGTTGTGAATCGTGCTCAATTCCAACGGAAGATCCAATCTGTATGCTACTTCACCAATTCTTTCTGTAATTTCAAATGGCCCAATATACCGCGGACTGAGTTTACCTTGCTTCCCAAAACGTATGACTCCTTTCCAAGGTGAAACTTTTAACATCACAAATTCCCCAACCTGAAATTCTAACGGTTTCCGGCGTCGATCTGCATAACTTTTCTGTCTGTCTTGTGCCATTTTCAATCTATCCCGGATCTGAGTAATCTTATCTGCTCTTAACTGTACTATTTCTGGCCCTGCTAACTGCTTTTCCCCCACTTCATTCCAACACAAAGGCGTTCGGCATTTCCTACCATACAATACTTCAAATGGTGCCGCCTGAATACTAGTATGATAACTGTTGTTGTAAGCGAACTCTATCAAAGGCAAATGTTTATCCCATGATCCTCCAAAATCAACTATACAAGCCCGAAGCATATCTTCTAACGTCTGAATTGTTCTTTCACTTTGTCCATCATTCTGTGGATGATATGCTGTACTCAACTTGATTTGTGTTCCCATCTCTTTTTGAAAGCTTCTCCAAAATCTAGAAGTAAAACGACTATCTCGATCAGAAATAATCGAAATTGGTACTCCATGTCGAGTTACTATTTCATTAATGTACAGTTTGGCCAAACGTTCCAAAGAATCGGTTTCTTTTATCGGCAAGAAATGAGCAGACTTCGTCAACCTATCCACAATCACCCAAATAGAATCGAATCCCTTTGAAGTTCTTGGTAACTTGGTAATGAAATCAGTTGTGATCTGATCCCATTTCCACACTGGAATATCTAAGCGTTGTAACTGACCAAACGGTTTCTGATGCTCAATCTTTACTTTCTTGCAGGTAATGCAGTCTTCCACATGCTTAGCAATACTTCTTTTCATCCCCGGCCACCAATAGAATTGTTTCAAATCTCTATACATTTTATTTGTACCTGGATGAATGGAGAATCGAGATTGATGAGCTTCTTGTAGTACACGATCACGTAATCCACCCAAACGAGGTACCCAAATCCTATTCCCCAAACACAACAACCCACAGTTATCTTTCCCAAGCAATGCTGATATCCCAACCAACCGTTCAGATTTCAAACTTTCTTCTTGATAAGTATCTAATTGGCACTTCAGTAATTCGTCAAAAATGTTTGGAAGAAGTTCAGCTCTTAAAGATATCGCCTTTATCGTTCCACTTCTTTCTTGTCGACTTAGTGCATCTGCCACCACATTCGCTTTTCCTGGGTGATAAAGGATTTCACAATCATAATCATTCACTAACTCTAGCCACCTTCTTTGCCTCATATTCAGTTCCTTTTGATCAAAAAGATGTTGGAGACTCTTATGATTAGTAAAAATTTGACATTTGGAACCATACAGATAATGTCTCCAAATCTTCAATGCAAAGACAACCGCTGCAAGTTCCATATCGTGGGTAGGATATTGCCTTTCATGGTCCTTTAATTGACGAGAAGCATAGGCAATTACTTTTCCACGTTTCATGAGTACACATCCCAAACCTAACTTAGAAGCATCACTGTAGACCACAAAATCATCCGAACCTTCTGGCAATGCTAAAATCGGTGCGCTGCAGAGTTTCTCCTTTAATATCCTGAATGCCTCGTCCTGTTCGGCCTTCCATTCGAACTTCAGATTCTTCCGAGTCAGCTTCGTCAACGGTGTGGCAATACGAGAGAAATCTTTTATAAACTTTCGGTAGTAGCCGGCCAAACCCAGAAAACTTCGTACTTCTGTTGCTGTCTTTGGCGGTTCCCATTTTTCAACTGCTTCCACTTTCATTGGATCGACTTGTATACCCTTTTCAGAAACTATATGCCCTAAAAACTGAACTTCCCTTAACCAGAATTCACACTTTGAAAATTTCGCATACAACTTTTCTTTCTTCAATAGTTCTAAAATCAAACGAAGGTGTTGCGCGTGCTCTTCCTTGGATCGGGAATAAATAAGTATATCATCAATAAACACAATAACGAATTTATCAAGATACGGCTTACATACCCGATTCATTAAATCCATGAAAGCAGCTGGAGCATTCGTCAATCCAAATGGCATTACTAGAAACTCATAGTGACCGTACATGGTGCGAAAAGCAGTTTTCAATACGTCTTCTTCTTTGACCTTCAACTGATGATAACCGGATCTTAAATCAATCTTGGAGAAACAACTAGCTCCAACTAATTGATCGAAGAGGTCATCAATTCTAGGTAGAGGATACTTGTTTTTGATCGTGCGCTTATTCAATTCTCTGTAGTCGATACACATTCTCATCGAACCATCCTTCTTTTTCACAAATAAGACTGGTGCTCCCCACGGTGAAGAACTTGGTCTGATGAAACCCTTATCGGATAGATCTTGCAGTTGTGCCATCATTTCTTTCATTTCTGGAGGCGCCAAACGATACGGTGCACGGGCCACAGGGGTGGCTCCAGGAATTAAATCTATACCGAACTCTACCTGTCTAACGGGCGGAAGACTGTGCAAGTCTTCAGGAAATACTTCTGGAAAATCACTAACAATTGGAATGTCTTCCAACTTACTCTTCTCTTGCTTAGTATTTATTACATAAGCTAAGTAACTCTGACAACCTTTACTAACACACTTACGGGCTTTTATCATGCTAATAAGATTATACCGATAATTCCTACGATCGCCATAGATCACTACCGGCCCTTTTTCAGGTAACACAACGTTTATTAACTTCTTATCACAATTTATATTAGCTTGGTTCTCGGCTAACCAGTCCATTCCCACTACCACATCAAACTCTACCAGGGCTATTGGAAATAACTGGATCGGTACTCCGCACCCTTCTATATCTATCACGCAACTATCAAATACTTCTTTAACTGATACTTGATTTTCATTTTCCGTATCTACCAATAAAGCATGATCTAACACTTTCAGCTTTAAACGCATGTAAGCAGCAAATGAAGGAGACACAAACGATCGGTTTGCACCGGAATCAAATAACACCTTAGCACGTGTAGAATTTATTAAGAATGTACCTGTAACCACGTCCGGAGTTTCCTCCGCTTCTTTTGCTGTCATCTGAAATGAACGGCCTCTTGCTCTTGCTGGCTCTAACCTCGGTGATGTTGGTCTAACACCCGTTGCTCTTGTTGACGTGCCACCCGATGGTATTCTTCCTAGTGGACAATCTGATTGGAGATGATCTGGAGAATTGCATGAATAACAAAATCTAACCACCCTACAATCTTTAGCAATATGCCCAAACTTCCCGCACTTATAACAGTTTCTAGGATCTACTTGACAACTTCCTTGGTGAAAACGGTGACCCTTTGGGCAAGGTCTTTCAGCTGTTCGAAAAGGTGGACGACTATCAAATCGCTAAAACCCAGACTTCTTCATATCGTGTGGTGGTCCTTCCCATTTTCTCTTTCCTGCACTCTTATCCCCAACATCCCTCTTATTGTCTCGCTCCACATTTTCCGCAACATTTACCGCTTCTGAAAAAGTATTAGGCCTCGCTGCAGTCACTAACTTCCTAATCTCTGAGTTCAATCCGAATACATACCTTTCCATCTTCATCTTTTCTGTGGCAACATAATATTCTCTGAAACGCGACTTTTCCAAGAAACGGGCTGTGTAGTCTCTTACCGATAAATTTCCTTGCTGTAGGCTCAAGAATTCCTCTTCCAACTGTCTAACTGCGGATTGCGGGCAAAACTGTTCCTTAAATGCTCTCGAGAATTCGCCCCAAGTAAAAGTTGAATATACCTCAGGTCCTTCAGAGTCAATAAGGGCTTTCCACCAATACAAGGCGTCTGCTTTCAACATTGCTGTTCCATATAACACTCTATCTTCTTCCACGCATTTACTGGTCTTAAATACAGCTTCAACCTCCTATAGCCATCGCATTGCTTTTACTGGATCTCTGTCCCCTCCATAAGTGGGTGGTTTACAGCTTAAAAACATTTTATAATCACACTTTCTTGGTACTGATGTGACAATAGGTGCGATAGGCACTTTGTTTTCAAGGTTAGGGTCTGGTATTGCTGTTTCCGTATGATGAGTCTGGTTAAACATGGCTTGAATATTTGCCTGAAGTCTTCCCATTTCAACCGCTAGATCGTCTCTCGTAACAAACTCCGTGCCTCGCCCCTGTACATTGCCCCCTGTCCTACCTCTGCCTCTTTCTCCCCCTCTTCCCCTTCCTCCGGCTGTTTGTCTCGTTCCACTTGCCATTCTGTTGATTCAAACAAGGTTAATATACACATAAGCACATACCCCATATAATAAAGTATTCTGGTTCAAACATGTACCTGTAAGATCATAATTACACTGGCCAGGTGTAATCTGAAATTACCTTACAAGATGTTCCTTCTACCTTTTTATATTTATCATCCCAAGGTTCTAAAATAACAAGGACCTCCTACTTCGCATGCAGTTTAAGTCTAGGTACAGATACTAATACCTAAATCTCTTAAACTAAGGCTCTGATACCATTTGTAACATATCTTAATCCCAACATACAAGTTTCATATAATTCACCACAAAATAACATATCATAATCCAAATATGGTCCCTTAAATTCTACAATTTGGTCTTTCAGTACAAACTTTTTCGAATAAAGTAAAATACATAACCACTACTAAATATAACTGAAATCTTCATAATCATTCAACATCCACAAAAGCTAAACATGAGAAATCCTATCATTGTCTTTTGTTTGCTCCTTGACCTGGAATACATATTTTAAAACAAAAATGAGGGTTAGACCTTGAGGTCTAGTGAGAAAAATCCCCGTTAGTTAAAGAAAACATTTGCACATAATTCACATAAGAATACCAAATATGACTCATGCATCATGTATCTTTCCATCTCTGTCTCTTTTCTTTTCCTTGGCCATATTAATTGGTAGCAAGCCAATTAATTAATTTACACCGCTGTACTAAATACAGCCAACACCACTGTCCCTTTGTACAGCCAACTTTCACCGGTCCTAAGTCCGGCCAACTAATACTCATACAATGTAATATTCATATAAACACTATATGCACCATATTACATTTAATCACATATATGTATTCCATTTGAAAAACATTTCAAATAAAAACTCACCTCGTGCGTTATTACAAAAACTCTTTCAAGGTAATTCACGTAAGTCGCCCCTTCACCGAATCTGAAATCACAAAATACCAAATATTTCTCTTAACACTAAACTCACGAAATCCTCAACCCAAGTCGCAACCCAAAAAGACATGAAATCGCAATGAACAGTGCCTAAGTCGCAATCTCCTATTGCGATTCCACCCTGGAGTCGCAACCCCTTATTGCGATTCCACCCTGGAGTCGCAACCCACTATTGCGATTCCACCCTGGAGTCGCAATCAACTACTGCGATTCCAAGCCAAGTCGCAAACAACCATTGCGACTTCATACCCAAGTCGCAACTAACTATTGCGACTTCGATGAATGTCGCAGTCGTACATTGCGACTTCGATGAATATTAGCCTGCTGCGACTTCGATGAATATTAGCCTACTGCGACTTCGATGAATGTCTCAGCCTACTGTTTCATCCTAAAAACCCAGCTTTTTGCAGTTTTATTCTATGTAGGTTTATGTAACTTTGCAGATATGTTTTATACTACCATAAGAACACTATTCCAAACCCAAAATTATCATATCTTTCTAAAATTACCAAAACCCACTTAAAGCTTATATTGTAACCTCAAGAACACTTCTAATAATTATAATACATACAAGAATGGATTGTTACCTTGTTTTCTTCAGTTTGTTATAAGCAGTTCCAGCAGTAACACTTCTCCTTCTTCTTCTTTCACTTCCTTCGACCTCTCTCACTCTCTCTCTAAAACCGAAAACACACACACATACCTAGGATATTTAGATATTTTGGTTAAGAAGGAGACATCATTTGCCAAATGAAGTACTAAAGGCGGGGGAGGTGGTGATTAGTTTTAGTGATAAGACCAATTTAACCCTCAACTTCTCCTATATGGCAAAACTTACCCCCAAACTTCCAAGTACAGGTGACTGACCCCCACTAGTTCCCCTCTCGGTATTTTCCCTCGACTCTCCCCGTTCAGTAGCCCTTGCATCCTGAACCCTCACAGACTCCTCTCGCCTAGGGGTTGAGTCTTGGGTTGGTCCCTCCGGTGTTGGCCGGACCATAGACTCTCTATAATCAACTATACACTAAGCGTCCTGATCCGCGTATCTAATGAACCCTTCCGGTAATGGCATTTCATAAGGATAAGTCTTCTTCGGAAGTTGTAGATATTGCATTGCTTTTTCAGGTACAGAAGGATGATTTATACGCCTTGGAATCTCCCGGTTAGATCGAAGCATACTCTGAATAATAATCTGAAGAAACCTCATGTACGGAATATAAGGCTTTCCTTTGTTTTGACGACATAGCTATATCTTCTCGTTCAGTTCATGCCATAAGATGGCTGCATAATCTACGTGAAGATCATATACCACCGCATGAAATAACTTCAGAAAGCCAATACTGGCACTGTCAGTTCTTGCATGTTTGGTAGTTAAGCACCGGTTAATAATGGAAAATATAGCATAGTACAAAGGTGGTAGATTCGCCTTATTGAAGCCCTTCACTTTTGTCAGATTCACGGTGTATCCCATTACGCGTATACCTTCAAATACTTCTTCCTCAAACGGATAAGAATCAAATTCAGTTTTGCCTTCTCTAGAATCAGGCTCTGGTAGCCTCAATATAAGTCTCAATCTCTGGAAATCAAGCTTTGTGATAAACTCGTCGATCTGGAATAGAAAGATAGGTCTTCCGTTCTCCATTGTCGTAGTGATTGTCTTCCATGCTTGTTGAAGATATAGCATAGGCACATTGACTGTGTGAGTCAATGCGTATGCCAACGGGTGATTACGAAGCACTTCCTTGACTACCGGATGTATGTTGATCTTGTCAAAATCAACGTGATGATTATTCGGAATGATCGTGACATAATTGGTCGGATGAATAATAAGATGATCTGGATGACCTCCGGTAAGTGATTGATGTACGGATCGCGTCGATGGTAAAGGAACATCGGGTGTCGCATCGGGTATTCTTGGAACATGTTCACCAAAGCCCTGAACACGGCTTTGTTCTTCCTGATTTGCCATCTGAACTGTTATTTTGGAACAAAACAGTTCTGAAAAAGGTTAACACTTTTAAAAACTTTTGAAAAAATTTCTGAAAAAATTTACCAAAGTATAGATTTCGGACCACACTGACACTTGGAGGAATTCGAATTCAGCAAGAGCAGGTTTCGAATGTACAAGAGTCCGAAACCAAATGATTTCGGATCAAGAAGGATCCGAAACCAATACTTGCAAAGTGTGAAGAATTCGAATCATGTTGGATCTGAAACCATGACTTAGAAAATTTCAGAATTTTGAAAACACCAATGAATTAAAGATGTCGTACCCTAAGAGGAATCGAAATCAAGGAATTCGAATCCTGAAGGGTTCGAAACCAAGGAATTCGAATCCAGAATGGTTCGAAACCAAGGAATTCGAATCCAGAATGGTTCGAAACCAAGGAATTCGAATCCAGAAGGGTTCGAAATCATGACATGTAAACACAAATCATTTTCAACAAAAATTTATAATGAATGATTCGAAATCAGAAGAACATGAAGAACATTTATACCTAAACCCTTGTTAGGTCTAGAGTTTTGTCAAAAACACAAGTGTTGAGTTCTGAGTAAGAAGACTAAAGAAGACTCAGAAGACTCAGAAGTTCTGAGTAGAAGACTCAGAAGTTCTGAGTGAGAAATCTCAAAAAGATTCTAAGTGTTGGATTCTGACTAGAAGGTTCAGAGTTCTGAGTAGGAGACTCAGAACTTCTGACTATGAAGACAAATGTTCTGAAGCGCTTATTCAGAAGTATGTTCAGAATTCATATCTTGGGATATTATCTGTTATATTCAGTTACTAATTAGGACACGTGTAATTGTTCTATTAGTCTGTTTCTTATATGTACTGTAGCTTTAGCTATTCTCTACAGTATATATAGGAGTTATCAACTGTAGCTAATAGAATCTTTGGAGAAAATCTTTGGCTAATCTTTTGGATAACTCTTTACGCATAAATTGTTAGATCTATTGAGAGAGAAATTCATTGTAATATCTTGTAATTCACAGATTGTTAATAGATCATATGACCAGTTGCTATTAATACGATCTTAATTGTTCATATTTGATTGTAAGAGTGTAACCTGGACTTACAACCCTAGACCTAAGAAGGGTTCGAAACCCTATGAAGAACACGAAGAACATGAAGAACATTTGTTTAAAAAAAACAAACTGATTTTTCACAAATAGGCCTAACAGATGAATGAAATCGAAGAAAATATATGGATGGAAAGATTTACAAACAAAAATCGATTCTAATCAGACTAAAATCAACATAAATGGTTACCTGATGAAGAAGAATCGAACATATGAAGTTTGAGGCTGAAGATGATGAACAGTGCACTTGAGAGAATTCGAATCGTTTGCAAAAGTGAAAAAGTGGGAAAATTAACTTTTGAACTCTATTTATACTTAAAAAAAATTGGACACTTGGCATGATTTAGAGTACCCCACTTGGCACACAGTAGAAAAAGGCATGTCTGAAAAATAGACATGGCACTGTTCATCTGAACAATTTGCATGAACAATGATGCAAAAAGTTCCAAAAGAATTAGAATCAGATAAAGTTGAAAAATTTTATATAAAAAAAATTTGAAATTCGTACCCATCTAGATTCGAAACCATATGATTTCGCATCCTTAAGGGTTCGAAACCATTGGTTTCGAATCCTTAAGGGTTCAAAACCTTTGGTTTCGCATCCTTAAACCTTTGGTTTCGCATCCTTAAGGGTTCGAAACCTTTGGTTTCGCATCCTTAAGGGTTCGAAACCATTGGTTTCGAATCTTTAAGGGTTCGAAACCATTGGTTTCACATCCTTAAGGGTTCGAAACCATTGGTTTCGAATCCTTAAGGGTTCGAAACCTTTGGTTTCGCATCCTTAAGGGTTCGAAACCATTGGTTTCGAATTCTTAAGGGTTCGAAACCTTTGGTTTCTAATCCTTATAGGTTCGAAATCTAAAAAATACAACTTTTCAGAAAAGGTTTCAAACTGTTCAAAAACTTTTACATAAGATAAAATCTTTGAAGTCTTTTACTTAAACTCTCTCAATTTTTATTTATTTTTACTTACAGACTTATGCTAATCTACTCTGCTCCCCCTAAACAGATGCATAATCAGTTGTCTCTTCTTCCGAAAAATCTGCACAGACAGATGAAAACTTGGTACTCATAGAACATGAGTCCATACCAGTTAGTTGTGTCACTTTATGAAAAATTCAAACCCCCCCCCCCTCAAAAGATGAATATAATTAAATAAACACGAACAGATACTCCCCTCAATGTTTTAAAGAAAACTAAGAAATGCCTAAGTATTCAACATTCCTAGTTTACTGATTAGAAAAGTGAACCTTTTTTCATCTAAAGGTTTTGTAAATAAATCAGCAACCTCTAGTTCTGTTGGTACAAAATGCATTTCTATAGTTCCCTTCTCAACATGGTCTTTGATAAAATGGTACCTGACATCTATGTGTTTCGTTTTGGAGTGTTGAACAGGATTCTCAGTTATTGCAATCGCGCTTTTGGAATCACAATATTTTGGGATCTTGTTGAAGATATATCCATAATCCTTTAGCTGAGTCTTCATCCAAATTACTTGTGAACAGCAACTAGCGGCGGCCACATACTCTGCTTCAGCCGTAGATGTTGATACACAAATTTGCTTCTTTGATGACCTGCTTACAAGTTTATCTCCCAAAAATTGACAAGCACCATATGTGCTTTTCCTGTCCATCATATTTCCCGCATGATCTGCATCTATGTAAGCAGTTAGCTCAAACCCAAAATCCTTAGGATACCAAAGACCAAAATTCTTTGTGCCTTTGAGATATCTAAGGATTCGCTTTACAGCCACAAGGTGAGATTCCTCCGGGTTAGCTTGAAAACGTGCACAAAAATATGATGCAAAACAAAATATCCGGTCTACTTGCCGTTAGATATAGTAAAGATCCAATCATACCACGGTATAACTTTTGATCGACTGATATACCATATGAATCAGCATTCAAAATCTTACCGGTAGCCATGGGAGTTTTCATGGTGGAAGAGGAATTTAAGTCAAATTTCTTAAGCATATCATTTATATATTTTGATTGATTAATGAAAATGCCTTCATTTGACTGTGTCAGTTGGAGTCCAAGGAAAATTTTTAGCTCTCCCATCATACTCATTTGAAAGCGGCTTTTCATCACCTCTTCAAAATCTGTACACATCTCGGGATTCGTAGAGCCAAATATAATGTCGTCAACATATATTTGTACTAGTATTAAATCTTTACATTTTCTTTTGAGAAAAAGAGTTGTATCTATTGTACCTTTGGTGTATTCATTTTCAAGCAGATGAATAGTCAGAGTCTCATACCATGCCTTTGGTGCTTGTTTTAGACCGTAGAGTGCTTTGTCTAAAACGTAGACATGGTTGGGATATTATGGATCTACAAAGCCCTCATGTTGACTTACATAAACCTCTTCATGAAGTATTCCGTTCAGAAACGCATATTTGACGTCCATCTTAAATACCTTCATGCTTTTATGCGCGACGTATGCAAGAAAAATTCTGATGGCTTCAATCCTTGCTACTGGTGCATAGGTTTCATCATAGTCTATTCCTTCTTGTTGATTATACCCTTTTGCAACCAGTCTTGCTTTGTTTCTGACTATAATTCCTGCTTCGTCTTTCTTGTTCCTAAAGACCCATTTAGTTCCAACAATGGTCTTGTCGTTAGGACGCTTCACCAAATGCCAAACTTCGTTACTCTTAAACTCATTTAACTCCTCTTGCATGGCGTTATCCAATCTGGATCTTGTAAAGCTTCAGATGCTTTCTTGGGTTCTAACGTGCTTAGAAAGTTGACATACAAACATTCGTTTGTAGTCGCATATCGTGTCTTCACTCCATCATTGAGATCACCAATAATATCTGCTGGGGGTGTGCTTTTGTCCATTTATGTGTACTGGGAAGAGTTGGAATCTCTACACGAGTGTTCGATGAATCATTCTCATCCATAACTGCAAGAATCTCTTCAGTAGATTCAGCTGAAGATACATGTGTCGGTTCTGGTACATTAACTTCTGGTTGATGTATTTCATGTGTAGGAACCTACGATGATGTGTTTACTGAAACCGGAACTTCAGGCTGAATTTCAGGTTCAGAAAATGGAATAGTTGTAGGTTCACTTGGAGTTTCATTGGTTGCCCCAGAAGTGCTAGCACCGACATCGTCAGATGGACCGGAGACATTAACACTCGTCTGTTGTGGAGATGCATTTACAGATGTGTTGGGTGATTCCATATCTGCACAATAGTCCATAAATGCATCATGAAATAACAAATCTAAATCTTTAGTACTATTATTATTTAATACAGAATTAGAAAACGGTTTTGCCACAGGTTCTACTCCTTTTTTAGTAGAAGCTTCAGATTTCTGTCCGAGTTCTGAACTGTGTTGTCCAGAAGTCAAAGTCACACTCTCGTCAAACGTAACATTGATACTCTCGATGACTGATTTTGTACGATTATTGTAGATCCGATATGCTTTAGAATTCAAGGAATAGCCAATAAAAATCCCTTCATCAGCCTTGACTTGGAATTTTGCAAGGTGTTCTCGATCTTTTAGGACAAAACATCTGCATCCAAAAACACGCAAAAATTTGATGTTAGGTTTGCGATAATTGATTATTTCATATGCAGTTTTATTATGACGTTTATTGATAATTGTCCTGTTTTGTGTGAACCATGCGGTGGAAACTGCTTCAGCCCATAAACTTGGAGGAAGACCCGAATAGGCAAGCATAGTCCGAGCTGCTTCTTCAAGCGTCTGATTCTTTCTTTCAACCACTCCAGTTTGTTGTGGAGTAATTGGTGCAGAGAAATTGTGAGAGATGCCAACGGATTCAAGAAACGATTGGAGAATAGCACTCTTGAATTCAGTCCCGTTGTCGCTCCATATCTTTTGAACTGGACGTTGTAGAAGAATTTGAATCTTTTTGATGAACTTGATTATTAGCTCAGGTGCTTCAGATTTGAGTCGAAGAAAATCCAACCAAGTGTAGCGTGAATACTCATCAATCATAACCAATATGTACTTCGTTCCCCCCATTGACTGAGTCCTCATTGGGCCACAGAGATCCATATGAATTAATTCCAAGGCGTTGTTGCAGTTAGACAAAGTTTTGGATTTGTGCGAGACGTGTTTCATCTTTCCCATTTCACACGCCGGACAGATAGAAACTTTGTTAGTCTTCAATTCAGGAAGCCCGGAAACTAATCCATCTATTCTGAGCTTGTTGATGCTTCGAAAATTTTGATGTGAGAGTCTCCTATGCCACAACCAACATTCATCTTGAGAGGCTTTTGAAACAAGACAAACTTGATTAGAAGCAACAAGAGTCGCAAAATCTGTCATATATAGATCGCCGCATTGTTTTGGCTCTGAAAATCTCTGACCAGTTCTCATCCACAACATAGCAAAACTTCTTGTCAAAAATTACCTTACAGTCCTTGTCGCAAAACTGACTAATACTGAAAATGTTATGTCCTAATCCTTCAACATACATGTAACGACCCGTCCCAAGTACATCATATAACATAACAAACATATCATTGATTCATAACAAAAAGTACATCATAGATCACATTCGGTCCGAAAGTCTTAAAACGTACTTTACATAAGAACTTCCTAATCAACATTAATCATCAAAAGCATCCGACATCTTATCCTTTCCTTTGCCGCTATAAGTTCCTCGACCTGGAATACATATTTTTTAAAACAAAATGAGGGTTAGACCAAACGGTCTAGTGAGATAATCCCTGTCAGTTTAGTAAACCTTTATAAAACCAATTTATATAAAACTATATATCAAAATAGTTTATGTAAAACCTTTGTAAGAACACACGTATACCAATCAAGACTCGTGCACTGTGCTCAACTCCTCATCCTCATTTCCCCCTGGCCATATCAGTTGGTTGCGAGCCAACAACACCGCTGTACGACAACTACATGACCGCTGTACAACAACTACAGCAACACCTCCGCCGACTATAGTTCGGCTAACGTATCTTCGTGTAGTGCAATATACATATAAATACAATATATATCTCAATATATCATATTGTCATTTATAAACACTTTATCACATTCCAACCACATATCTATATCAAACGTAAACACATAATCACATCATTTGTCTCCTTCTCAAACCATACATATATGTATTCCAGTTGAAAACGTTTTAAAATAAAACTCACTTGATTATCTTAGTTCCAAAAACTCTTCCACGCTTTTATTGAGCTCTCCGATTCTTTCAGTCCCGGTTCACGGAATCTGTACCACATGAATACAAATATTTCTTTTTAAGACTAGAAGTCTCTAAGTTCTGAAATCCTCGACTCAAATCGCAATGAACAGTACCAAGTCGCAACCCACTATTGCGATTCCACCCTGGAGTAGCAACCCACTATTGCGATTCCACCCTGGAGTCGCAACCCACTATTGCGATTCCACCCTGGAGTCGCAACCCACTATTGCGATCCCAAACTCGAATCGCAATCAACTACTGCGATTTCAAGCTAAGTCACAAACGACCATTGCGACTTCAATGCCAAGTCGCAACCAACTGTTGCGACTTCGTTGAATGTCTCAGTCGTCTATTGCGACTTTGATGAATGTCTCAGTCTACTGTTTCATCCTAAAACCCAGATTTTTGCAGTTTTATACTATGCATGTTTATGCTACTTTGCAGATATGTTTTATACTACCATTAGAACACTATTCCCAACCCAGAATTATCATATCTTTATAAAATAGCATAACCCACTTCTAAAGCTTATCTTGCAACCTCAAGAACTCTTTAATGGATTAAAACACAAATAAGGTATGGATTGTTTACCTTGATTACTTCAGATTGTTAGTAGCAATTCCAGCAGCAAACTTCTTAATTCTTCCTTCTTCTTTCCTTTTAGCCTTTCTCTCGATCTCTCTCTAAACCGAATACCACACACACACACACACACTAGTATGTTGAGATAATACTTCCTTACTTGAGACATTGACACCTATCCTCACAAGGGAGAAGTCGGTTTTGGCAAGGAGGAGGTGTCACTTAATTACCAAATAAACCTTAAACTTGTTCCATTTAACAAAATATACCCCTAACTTATATATATAAAATTAAAACTTACCCCTTACTTCTAACCCCATAAAATTAATTTAAAGTAATACTTATAAATAAACCAATAATATACCTGGTTATTACAACATCTCTCCCTTAAAAGAATTCCGTCCCGGAATTCAGTTAGACGAAAGATATTGATACTTAACCCCCACTATTACCTCAAACTCAATCAAAACCGTAGAAACTAACTGAGTAGACACCCCACACCCACTTATATTTCTAACACAGATAAACAACAAAAGCACGGGAAAATCAATACCGAAGTCAGATAACACCTTAACACGTATAGAGTTTATTAGAAGTATACCTGTAACCCTATCAGGGAATTTCCTCCTCTTCTTGTGTTGTCATTTGGAATATTCGGCCTTTTTCTTTCGGTTCCCCAGACCCTTCTATTTCTCCCGACCTAACATTCGTTGGTTTCTCCGGCATACTAACCTGTTGTACTTTCCATTGTGGACAGTCTGACTGAATATGATCAGGGGAGTTGCAAACGAAACAGTATCGAGTTACCCGATAATCTCTCGCAATATGGCCAATCTTTCCACATCTATAGCAATTTCGGAAATCACCAGAGCAGTTTCCTTGGTGAATACGGTTACATTTAGAACATGGTCTTTCAATTGATCTATAAGGTGAATGACTATCAATCCTCGGGGATTCGTATTCCTCCAAATCGTACGCCGTTTCTTCCAATTTTCTTTTTCCAGTACTCTTATCACCAATGTCTCTCTTATTATCCTGTTCCACATTTTCCGCGGCATTTACTGCTGCTGAGAAGGTATCAGGTCTTGTTGCAGTCACTAACTTTCTAATCTCTGAATTCAATCCGAATATGAACCTTTCCATCTTCAGTGCGTCAGTGGCAACGTAGTACTCCGCGAAGCGAGACTTCTCTAGAAAACGAGCAGTGTAATCGCTAACCGATAAACTTCGCTGATGTAGGTTCATGAACTCCTCTTCTAATTGTCGGACTGCTGCTTGAGAACAAAACTGTCCTTTGAATGTTGTTGTGAATTCGTCCCAAGTAAAAGTGGAGTATACATCCGACCCTATGGAATCAAGGTGAGCTTCCCACCAGAATAGGGCATCGGCTTTTAGCATTGCAGTTCCATATAGTACTCTATCTTCGTCAGCACACTTACTAGTTTTGAAGATAGCTTCAATCTCCTTCAACCACCTCATCGCTTTCACGGGATCCCTGTCTCCTGAGTAGGTCGGAGGTTTACAACCGAGAAACATTTTATAATCACACTTCCTTGTTACTGGTATAACTGTAGGAGTAGTGGGCATCTCTTCTTCATGAGTAGGATCTGGTATCTCTGCAGCATGATGTGTGCGGTTGAACATAGCTTGGATATTTGCTTGGAGTCTCCCCATTTCAGCTTCTAAATCGTCTCTTGTGACAAACTCTGTGCCTCGCCCCTGTACTCTGCCCCCAGTTCTACGTCTGCCTCTTTCTCCCCCTCTTCCCCTTCCTCCGGCTGTTGGATTTGTTCTTTTTAGATTTTCTCTTCCCCCTTGATTCGTTTGTCGAGTACCACTTGCCATTCTGTAGATTCAGACAAGATTAATATACACATAAGCACATACCCCATATAATAAAGTATTCTGGTTCAAACATGTACCTGTAAGATCACAAATACACTGGCCAGGTGTAAAATGAAATTACCTTACATGCTGTTCCTTCTACCTTTTTATATTTAACACCCCAAGGTTCTATACTAATAGGGACATCTTACTTCTCATGCAGTTTAAGTCTAGGTACAGATACTAATACCTAAATCCCTTAAACTAAGGCTCTGATACCATCTGTAACGACCCGTCCCAAGTACATCATATAACATAACAAACATATCATTGATTCATAACAAAAGTACATCATAGATCACATTCGGTCTGAAAGTCTTAAAACGTAATTTACATAAGAACTTCCTAATCAACATTAATCATCAAAAGCATCCGACATCTTATCCTTTCCTTTGCCGCTATAAGTTCCTCGACCTGGAATACATATTTTTTTAAAACAAAATGAGGGTTAGACCAAACGGTCTAGTGAGATAATCCCTGTCAGTTTAATAAACCTTTATAAAACCAATTTATATAAAACTATATATCAAAATAGTTTATGTAAAACCTTTGTAAGAACACACGTATGCCAATCAAGAGTCGTGCACTGTGCTCAACTCCTCATCCTCATTTCCCCCTGGCCATATCAGTTGGTTGCGAGCCAACAACACCGCTGTACGACAACTACAGCACCGCTGTACAACAACTACAGCAACACCTCCGCCGACTATAGTTCGGCTAACGTATCTTCGTGTAGTGCAATAGACATCTTTTCAAATAGCTAGAAAATGATCGTTCCGAAGATCAAGCAGTAAGTGTAACAGAAATTACACTTAGAATAAACTATTCAAAAATATTTCAACACAAGGGTCAGATTTCGGATGCTATACGGTGCGAAACCTTCTGATTTCGGATGTTGTACGGTGCGAAATGACGAAATTCAAATGCAACTGAGTGCGAAATCCTTGAATTCGGACTTAGCTTGGTGCGAAATCAACACTTAGACAAACTTCACCTCAGAATTCGGACATAACTAAGTTCGAAACCTCAAGAATTCGAACCTAACAGGGTGCGAAACCACGGATTTCGGACTAATCTGGATCCGAAACCTTCACTTGAACACTTCGACAAACTTGAATGGTGCGAAATCCGTCTGAATGGTCCGAAACCCTCAAGAATTATCCGAAACCATCATTTCGAACTCGAAAATCCCAGATTCAGCCATAACTTTCTCAATTCTTGATCAATTAACACGAAATTTGTACTGGTTTGCTCGAAATCAAAATCCACACACTTTCTTAGTCAATCACAAGTTCTAATTCGACCAGTTTAATCGAATTAAAGTCCAAAACAGTGAATTAGGGTTTTCTAACAAAGTTTGAAAGAAATGATCAAATCTGATGATTCTGTGCAGTAATTGATGATAATCCAAGAATTAATGTTGTTCAGATATCAATTCCGAGTTCAGTGATGCCAAGAATTGATCCAAGAAAACAAAAAATCAAAGTCTGAATGAAAAGTGATCAGATGAACAGTAAAGCATGCATGGTCCGAAATCTGTATGAACAGTATAAAAATTCTTGGATCTTGATCTGTTTGAGCTCTGATACCAAATTAGAAATCCAGAATCTAGCAATGATATGTAGAGAGATAATATAGAGTGCACAAGTCATCCATGTATTGATCTTTAGAGAGAAAATGACAAATGCTACAATTGTTACAATATTAACAAAGGAGTCTTATTTATATAGTAGGGCCATGACATGTCCATGCCTCTACTAATAAGAACAGTACAAAATATTAATACTGCCTCGATAGCTACAAAAATGCTCTAACAGGTTTGTTTAAACTTCACGATAGTAGACTATCCGGAACATCTATCCGTACTATTGTTTTTTCTCGGAAAGTCTCAACTATCCGGTACATATCCGGTTTGTTAAGCTATCCGGTAATTTTTCCTGGATACTATATTCGGACACTTTGCTTTCCGGTAAGTATATTCATTCGGACACTTTGCTTTCCGGTATGTTTTATTTCATTCGGACACTCCTTGTTTATCCGATAAGCTGTTTTTATCCGGATACTTTTGCTATCCGGATACTTCACACACCCGGATCCAGTCACTACTAGATTTGGACACTTCTGATATCCGGATTCCTATCCGGTAAGTTCTGTTTAGCTTAATTTCTTACCAGTTCACTTTAAGTCACTCTTAGAACTTGCGCTAGGACTTTCACTCGTAGTGTCTTGCGTTAGGATTTCACTTTGAATCGAACCGACCGTCTGACGATCATTTTAGTGCAAACATCAAAGATGTCTCGCGACTCGCTAGCTATCGGTACCGACGCCAAGCCACAGACCCTCTATCAGGGCGAATACAGTGAATGGCGAGACAGATTTATCATCTTCATCGAATCTAAAGAAAACTTCGACTACATCTGGCGATCACTCACTGACGGCCCACAAGATCCTCCTATGACTACCGTTCCAGCTCAAGAAGGAGGTGTTGCAGCTCGACCAGAACCCAATACATACATATTGTTGGATGATGAGGAAAAAAGTAGATTTGATGGTGAAAAGCATGCCAAGAGATATCTGTTCCAAAGTCTATCCAACCAGATCTACACGGCCATAGACGAATAAAAGGAAGCCTCCAAAGGCATTGGAGATCAAATAGAAAAGATGATGAGCGGGAGCAAAGTGGGAAACCAACTGAAGATTAACAGTTGCATCACCAAATTCGACGGTTTCAAGCAGCGCAAGGGCGAATCTATCACTCAAGTTCCTGAACAATCTCCTGCCAGAATGGAAAATTTTCGCTTCTCACGTCAAGCACAACAATCTGATAGAGAACGTTTCAATCCATGACCTCTACGAGTTGCTCATGCGGGACGAGGATGAAGTCATAGAATTAATGAGCAGTCAGAAGTCCTCGTCCAAGCCACATGCCGATCCACTCGCTCTTGTATCTTCCAAAAGCGGCAAATCTTCCAGCCGTCACTCTAAGAGAGCCCAAGAGTCCTGCGAGTCTGAACCAGAGTCTGAAGCAGAAACAGGAGAAAGCGACTCTGACCCTGAGTTGACTCAGATAGACAAAGCAATGGCCCTCATCACCAAGTCGTTTTAGAGGAATAAGTACTACAAGAAACCTTCATCCAATAATCAGCGCTACTCCACTACCCACAACAAGCGCCATGATTATAAGGACAAATATGAAGGACAAAAGAAGATTGAAGAGCACAAGCAATCTAACCACAAGGAGAAGAATGAGAAGAATGATCGCAAGTCCGAGTCAAAGAAGAAGGACGAACCTGTCACGTGCTATAACTGCGGCAAATTGGGTCATTTTGCCAAGGACTGTAGAAATTCAGTAGAGAAAAACGTACACTACTACAAGGCAAAACTTCTATTAGCCGAACAAAAAACTGCAGGAAAGGCACTGTTAGTCAAAGACGATCACTAGTTAAATCAATCCGACACAGACATCGATTCTGAAGATGCTGATGCTTTCATGGGCAATCATTCTCCTCCGTCAGAAAAGGCAAATCTTGTCTGGTATGTGACCCTGTTCATCAAAGCTTAATCGAACAGATGCAACCTCTTATTCAATGAATAGAATCCTATAAGGCATCCACTAATGAACAACTGCTTGAAATTAACTCGTTAAAAGAATAGCTAGATGTCAAAAAGCGTATCACTAAAAAATACATGTCCGATAATGCTAATCTAAAAAAAATGTACAAATCTTTCAATAGCACCAAAGGACTTAAAGGCCAAGATATCTGAATTGAACTTAAAGCTTGATAAATGTGAGGATGAGAAAGCATGGATTTGTAAGTTTAGGATCCACTCTTACAATCAATATATCAATGTATATAACAGTAATTGAGAAGTAATATGATAGAACCAACTTGTATTAAATGAAGAACAGATTTACAGATCTTAGAGAGAGAGTATCTCAAAGATTACAAAAGATGGTTACAAATATATGCGGGAAAGTCAGTTAGCGTAACAGTGCTAACCACTATATATACTGCAACGAAAACACTAAAGCTACAGTACATATAAGAAACACTAATAGGAACAATACACATGTCCTAATTAGTTAACTAAATACAAAGTAAAGTATCTAGTTATAAGTTCTGAACATGTTGTTCAGAACTTCTGACATTATTCTGATTAAGCTTCTCAGAACTTCTGACTCTTCTTCTCAGACTTCAATACTTAGCAAACTTTCAGAGCATTCCTTCTGAGCCTTCTTGGTCAGAACTCTGACTCTTCTCTTCAGAACTTCTGAGCCTTCTTATCAGAATTCAACACTTGGTTTATTGACAAAACTCAGATCTAACAATCTCCCCCTTTTTGTCAAATAAACTTATACTTTGCATCATCCAATTCTTTCTAAGCAGGAACAATCTTCTGTAAAAGCACATTTCTCTGATTAAGCCTCTTGTCAATTTTAACAATTATTTCTTGAATAGTTTCAACTTGCTGAGTGATCACTTCTTGAGTCATATTAGCTTGCTTCACCTTCAGCATCTTTTTCTCCAAATTGTGCTTAATTATTCTTAAAGTTCCAGAACAATACTTTGCAGTTTCCTTTGCTCTGAAGAAGATCTCTTCAGTTTTATTCTTCAGAAAGACTCCCAATTCTGGATGCTTGGACACACTTCCAGTTTTCAAGACATTTTTCTGATCATGATATGTGTTGGGATTTGAAAGATAGACACATGGCCTTTGTAGATACAGAGCTATTTGAAAATCTATATAACAATGCCACCTTAAGATATAGAACATAGCTTCAATCACCACACTTCTTGCCTTTCTTTCATTCTTGTCTTTGCTTGAAATTTTGAAGCACAAAAGACTATGTAATCTGTAGAAATCAACTACTGACAACTTCTCAATGTCTGCCTCAGTAAAATAGTACACTTTTCCATCTTCTCTCAACACTTCAAAGGACAAGTACTCTTGCTTTCTGAACCGCTTAACCTTTAGTTCTCTGATCCCTGTTATTAAGAAATCTGAATACACAACTTGTTTTGATTTCCCAATACACCTTGATTTCTCTGCCAACCAGATCTGAGTCTCTTTTGGTCTGTCATAATATACATCCAGAAATTGTATCTCTTTAGGCTTGAAAAACTTGGGTAGATCAAATTCAAGAAAATATCCATTCAAATCAATAGATATTTCATCTTCCTTTGGTTCAGATTGTTCAGCTTGATCAACACTTGTCATTTGAACATTCTGAGGAGTTGTGTCTTGAATTTCTTCAACTTCTTCTAAAAGAATTTCATTCACTTCATATTCAGCTGGAAATACAAAGTCATTATGCAGCATCTTTTTAGGATTGACTTCTGATAACAACCATTCACCACAACTTCTGATCTTACTTCTGAGAGTTAGTCTTCTTTCCACAGACTTCACACATCTTTTCTTTAGAATTTCTATTTCAGTATTAGCACTTCCTTTCATTTCAGTTAGTAACCAACTCAAGGTTGCATTACTATATTTCACCAATTCCTTTAATTTGAATATTTCAAGTCTTCCTTGAACTGTATATGCAAATCCTTCAGTTTCCATTCCTTCATTTATAAAGCCCTTCAAATTCACACCAAACCTTGAAATCTTTGTTGGACAACTTAAGTTGCATTTTTCTTTTCTTCCTTCAATAGCCAACGGAAAATCATACATATGCATATTTCTGACATAAATGCCCAGAAGTCTTCTGCATTCAATCTCTATCCAGGTCTCTTCAGTACTGGCAAAGAACTTAACTAGGAAGATCTGATCATCAAGAGTTAATCTGTGAAAATCAAAGCTGGACATGGAAACTTTTACACTTCTTTCTTTCAGCACTTCCAATCTTACATACATCAGACCATCAAACTCTTCTATTTGAAACATCAACACTTTCTCAATCTTTTTCTGAATATGCAATCTTGAATCAGGAATTCTGAATCTGTTTGAAGCTTCTGCATAAATCATCTGATATCTCTCATTCATGAAACCATCAATATTTTTCTCCAAAACTACATAATCTCCTTCTTTGTGATAGAGATTTTCATATATTTCCTCTGGAAAGATATCATCATGAAATTGTCTAGCAAGTGGTACATCATTTAATTCCAGAATAAAATCACATAAAGGCTCCTCTAAGATTGGCAAGTCAATCTTAGGAATTTCAATTGGCTTTCAGAATATGTATTCTGAAGGCATAAAGTATTCTTCCACTCTCTCATATTCTTCTATTGTATCAATATCATCAGCATAGTTGAGCTGAAACTCCTCTTGAAACTTCTGAGAATAATCAACAGAATTATCTTCTTCTCCCATCAGATCAATAGGCCTTACTGATTTCACAATTCTTTGAATATTCTGAACATTTAAAGCTCTGACTAATTCACTTTGCATCCTTCTGATCAATACCTCATTCAGTCTTCTTTCTTCTGACTCAGAGTTCACCAAACTAACTTTGACATATGGAACAATATCTGTACACTTGTTTTCAACCACTGAACTCTCAACTGTTTCCTCTGACCTCAACACAGGTTCCTCAATAGCTTCAGTTTCATCAGAATTTACTTCCATCTCTGTGTCTAAGTTCAATTCTTCGGTTTTATCAGAATCAGCACCATCTGTACATTCAACTTCCATTTTCTCTGTATCGGAACTGTCAATCTGAACTATTTGAGTATCCACTAACTTTACATTTTCATCTGTCTGAACTTCTGTGCTCTTTTTATTGGCTAACTGCATATCTGCTATTTCAAAATCGTCTATACCAATATCATCATCAGAACTGAACCTTTGCTTTTTCTCCCCCTTTTGATGATCATGAAACTCATTATCATCAAACTTCCTTTTGAGGTTCTGAACAGGAACATCTTCAGGTTCAGCTTCTGCTAGTGGAACAAGATCAAGTGGTTTAGAAGTTGAAGCCAAAGAAGTACCAAGAGCTTTGAATATAGATTCTTGCATACTCTGCATTTGGTTAAACAAATCTTTCTGAAACTCAGACATAATATCCTTGATCTCCTTTTTATGAGATTCCAAGGATACCTTCACATCATCTATCTTAGTCTCAACAGATTTCATCTTCCCCTCCAACATAGTTTTCAACTCCTTTACCTCATCATTCAGTCCATCCACCTTTCTCTCCAAATTTTCAACTTTATCCCCCATCACCTTGTTTTGATTCTGAATCTTTACAAATTCAGAAGAGTCTAACTGTGAACCTGAACCAACAGATGGTCCAGTTTTCATGTGCACAGAGGGCTCATGGCCTGTAGATAACACTAAGTCATCTTGTGCAACAGATGCACATTTGAATGAGGCTTTTGAGATGTTCACCTCACCAGGACTTCCATCCAATCCTTGACATCCAAAATTAGGAATGTTGTTGGTTCCCTATTTGTTTAAACAAGATTATCAGATCTATTAGTTCAAGTTTGAGTTTGATGCGGAAGCGTATTTGAAGAACTAACAGATATGTTTGATAGATTTAGAACACAATATAAATAAACAGTGAACAGGAAATAATATCTCAAAGTTTACTGAATATATATATTAAGAATAGATTCAAGAACAGTGAGTAAGCAAAGCTTTAAAACAGATATGACTCTTAAAGTGTATAAGCTATGTGTTCTTGTGATTTGTTTCTCTCTTGATTTCTTGATTTGATTGTTCGATCGATAGGAAGAACTCAACATGAGTCTTCCTTATATACTACTCTAAGGGGACCATAAAGCATAAGCTACTATTTATAATGGATGGTATGAATAGTTGGACGGATGGCATGAACAGTTTGGACGTGCTGTATTGCATTTAATGCAGCAGACGTCTATTATGTACTAAGCCCTATTGAATCCAGTCAGAGTTTGACACGTTGCAGTTGGACAGGGCATGCTATCATGCAAGTTGATGAACATGTCCTGTAACAATAGCAAGATATTATAAATATCTTTGAAGTCTTTGGAGAGGACCACAGAGGCTCTGTAAAGTGTTACAGAGGTTCTGTGGTCTGGTCCTTTGTAGAGCAGTCTTCACCGGATTCCGAGTCTTTGGTCTTCTTTGCGTGTATGACAGAGCTTATGTAGGGCGCCTCTTTAGCTTCTGTAGCTTCTTGACCTTGATCTCTCGGTAAGTTCGGCAAAGCCTCTATAAGAGGCTTTCTTCACTTAGCCTATTTTTCACTACTTCTAATTACTTCTATGCTTAGGAAGATTGAAGCTAACAAATGTCTATGAATGTTTTGTCAGGAATACGAAATTCCTGATTTGTGCAAGTGTTAGAAGGAATTTCAGGCTCAATATGGATAGGACTGTGATATCCAGACTCAATGTGATGAAAAATAGGTTGGGATTTATCACCTCCCTCCAAATGAGTTTGGGATGGTTCCCCTGATTTATGTGAAACTGGAGCATGTTGAAATGATTCTGAGTGGGTATGGAATGGGTTGTTCAAGTTCCACCAATAGCAGATGTGGTTACCTGGTTAAGATTAGCTAGTATAGAGGCATCTCTTTCTGTTTGAACCTCTGGTGACATTCTCTCATCCTCACCACCCTCATTCTGTTTTTCCTCACATATTCTAACCGATCTCTCAGAATTTTGCCCCTCATTTCTCTTAGAATGTTCACCCATTTGAACATCCTCCCCCTCTCTAACTTGACTAGACCCCTCACCTCTCTTCTCAGGTTGGTCCTCATGGGTAGGGATTTGAGGTTCTTCAATTCCCATAGAGGTGCAATATGCTTTTAAAATCTCACTCTCCCTTGGAATGTAATTCCTAAGTGATCTTAGCAAAAGTTTATGATTAGGATATTGCTCGATTTTAGTAACTGAAGACATCTTACCCAAATAGAAAATAGGACCATGCTGTTCATTTGATCTTCTAGAAATAGTTCTGTTTTCTTGCATTGCATACCAAATCACAATTTGCCAATACCTTATGTAAGGTATGTATGCCAGAGGTGTATCCTTTGTTTTCTTTTGAATAGCCTTCTGATTTTTCTCAAAAGTGTTCTTCATGTCTTCCCAAAGTATAGAAGTGTAATCATAATGCCTATTCCTCACTAAACCCTGAAAGATTTGAAGAATCTGTTTTGAAGCTTGATCTGCAGAACTATTCTTCCCTGACAAACACTTATTCACCACATGAAAGAAACATGCCCAAATTGGTGGCAACTTGTTCCTTCTGAACAAACTAAGAGTCCTTAATCCTTCATTATATCCTAACTTCATAAACTCTGCAATTAATTCTTCTGTTAAAGGTGAGTCTTCAAAATCTGACCTTCTTTGCACATCATCTTTCTCTGGAAGATTTAGCATCTCTCTCAGTGCATGGATTGATAAGGCAAAAGTTACTCCTCCAATTTCAGATATAAACTTGTTTCCTTCTAACCTAAGATATTTCCACCATTGTTGAATATATTGAACATGGACTGTTTTGCACCTTGTAAACCATTTCCTGTAGGGATGATATTTGAATAACTCCATTATGATTCTGTGTTCAGGCTTAAATCTATTATCCTCAAATAATAAGACACAATTATTCTCTGACAATTTCAGCCATTCCCCTTCAGGTACAATCCTTTCCACTAAGATTGGTCTATTTGACATAATCGACCATGCAGCACTCTGTTCATGTTCAACATTAATGTTTACCTCATCTGCATTTCCTTCTAATTCGGCCATCTGTTCATCTTCTGCATTTATTTCATCATTCCTTATTACTACTTCTTCAACAACTATATTTTGTACTTCATCATTATCAGAATCCAATGAATCCCTTAAAGACTTAGTAGAATGCAGAGATATTTGACCAAGTGAGAAGAAAACAAACTCAAAGAACTCTGGATTGATTCGTATCTCACTTTTCGCTCTGAAATTTGAAAGAATTTGAAAGAGGGATTTTAAGACCTATTTAAAATCCGCGAAGTTGAAAGGTTTGACGGAAAAACGAGGTCAAAGTTATAACGGAGTCAACACATTTGAAATGCCACAGAGGATTTAAATGAAATGCGTGGCATAATTAACCAAATATGAAGCTGACACGTGTTATTGGATAGAATATTTACACAAGTCAAAGATCTGAATAACACGCTCAGATGATTGACGTTCCTTTATCAGAGATCTGATTATTCTACTCAGAGTTATGAGTCCAAGATTCAGAAGAATTTGCCTTGTAACCAAACTTTATTTAAACTCAACTTCTGACAAATGTAAAAACTTTAATTATTCAGAAGAGGTTTGAACAGATAGAAAATCATTTTATCATCAGAATTCTGTTCAAATAGTGATGATTTGTGAAACTTGTTTAAAATCTTATATCTGAATAAGAAAATTTTGAGATTCAGATATAGTTTGAACAAGTGAGAAAAAAAAATTTATCATTAAAAGCTTGTACTTCTTAGAATGATCAGAGATAAGAAATGAAAACAAACCTTTTAATCATCATGAAATGATTTTGTAGAATCCAAATCCGTGCAACGATTATGTTTGTGAATAAGCAAATAAGAACAGTTGCTATGATTCACAAAGGCTGCCCACTTAGCTATTGAATTAGAGAGAATTACAGTGTAAAGCAGAAAAGCTAAATGAGACAACTAGCTAATTTTCTAAGCTAATTGCACTTTATATATGTTGGGCCCGTGGTAACAAGCCCACGGCCCGTTCATTATGGACTAAGTTTAAATAATTACAATTCAAACCCTTGAACTTAAAATCAACATACATTCTACCCTAACAATCTCCCCCTTTGATTTGAAGTCCGAGTTCGCGCTCGATCTCTTGCCAGTTGAATACGTATCGTTTGCGCAACGCGAAGTGAACCTCGAAAAATCTGATGGCGCGGCGGTAGTCGAGACGTTATTCAACCATATCCAAATTAGTCTGAGCAGTTCTTTCATTCATATTGGGTACATATGATACCTTTGGATTTTCGGATTCGTGCTTGATGATCTTCCGAAGAGCGTCTTGAACTTTGAGCAGTGTGCCGTCGCAAAATCGATCTACCTGACTGAACCTCATAAACTTCTTTTCTTTCTGAGCGTTGAGGAAGACGATCCCAAATTCCGGTTGAAGCAGCGTTGCATTCTCGGGATACATTGACAGTGCAGGAGCTTTCAGATTTGGTTTGAGCAGATTTACCTTCTTCGCTCGGTTCTCGATTGCCATTTGAAAGTCCGTAAGATAAGAGATCATAATGGAACGGACGAGGAATCGACGAACCGCTTCGAGCGCCTTTGTTACAGCAAGCGGTCGGATGGTTCTGGTGCGAAGGTCTCTCAGAATAACCAGGAGGTCGAACGGATGGAGATGCTTAAAGTCAGCTTCAGAAAAAATCCATTCTTTTCCGTCTTCACGTCGAACAGTGAACACGGGAAAGATGATCTTCATAATTCGGTTTGACTGAATCTTTAGCACCTCTGAAATTTTATGTTTGGTTCAAACCTGGTCTCTCGAGAGACACTGCTTCATGGCTTCTACGTATCGGAGTTGGCGTGGTGGATCAGGACTGTAGATGCCAAGACAGAAGGTCGGCTCGATCGGGCGAATTCGGTGAACAAACAGCTTATTCAGAGATTCCTCCAGATGAGGATTGAGGACCTTGATCTTCTCCCAAAGGTTTTGTTGCTGAGGAGGGGGAGAAAGATCAGGAGCTGTCGTTTGCTGAGGAGATGTCGGGATTTCTGCATTTGAGCTTTCGGGTTGATCTGAAGTCGTAGCGGGTTGGGTCGAGTGAACGGGAGGCGTACCATAGAAATTTTGAAGCAGGCACTGGTCGTAATCAACGTTGTCGTCTTCATCAGTGGGAAACACCAAGTTTACTTCGAAGTTTACGGATCTGGCAGCTTTTTCGTACCATGCGTCTTCGTTTTCCGGGTTGGTTTCACATGCTGGATCAATCTTGGTGAGCGTTGGCATGTCTGATGGTTCTTGTGCGACCAATTCCTGTGTTGTACCCTCAGGATTTTCAACCGTTGGGGCTTCATCATCTGAAATATCCATGTCGATGACCATCTGTGCTAATGGCAACTCGGCTTCGGGTGTTTCTATTGAAGTTGCCGCAGTTGGGGGTTCCTGTTGAACCACTGTTGCCATTTCCGCAGTCACGATCTGGACGGTCTCGGTTTGGTGAAGACGCTTCTCCCCCTCACGGTGATCAGGATCATCCTAGTCATCGTGTTTACGTTTGAGACCGTCGGCTTGACTCTTACAAGTGTCTTCTAGTGAGCTGACCCTCTCAGACAGCGTGGCAAGCGCTTTGTTGTAGTCGTTGAGGGTCGAGTCAGTGGCGTCAAGGCGTGAGGTGATGGACGAAGATGGAGCAGTGACCTGGGATCGAAGAACTGAGATCAGGTCTGCTTCGGTAGATGCGGTTGTGTCTGATTCCTGGAGCAGTTGGGATAATAGCATCGTCTTTAATGTATCCACCGAATAGATTGGTTTAGCAAATGTCGGTGGATGTGGTTGTGCGGTTTCGGTTTCGACAATCTTCGCTTTGTCTTTTATGGCTTTGGCGATCTCGTCAGTGACATGTTTTTCCAATGCCTCGCAGACAGCCTTGAGGGTGCTGTCCAGGGACTCTTGCGACACGAAGTCGGGGTGAATAACTCCGGGACCACTTAGGTTTCCCGTTGAGGCATCTACCACAGGGGTAGAGCCACCTACGTTCACAGTTGGCGTGATGTTAGCTGTGGTAGGATTTCCCGCCGATCCTTGTGTTCCACCAAGAGGTGAAGACACTACGGTGGTTCCGGTCGGGTCACGAAGAGCCTCAAATTGGTGTTGTACCTCTTCAAGTGTCCTAGCCAAAGATTGATCTATTTCAAGTGGCTCTAGACTCGATGGTGCACGAAATGAAGGCGAGACCGGGGGCTGCTGGTCTCTTATTTCAACACCAACACTCTCCGAATGAGAGGCCGGTGGAAGTTGTGCTTGTACCCCGTGTAATATTGAAACATCCGTCTGTCGTGAGACGGATGAGTGGATGAGGGGGTCGTGCAATTGCTCCGCTGGGTCCACGGAGGCTTCCTCAATACCCCGTCCCAACAAATGAGACGGGATAGCAGATGTGGCTACCCGGATATGACGTGGTTGGTTTCGCTCAGGAGCCTCGTTATCTTTACGGCTCAATCTTTCTTGGTTTGCGTTCGACCTTAACACCCTCCTTTTCACATGTTCTATGTCCCGGGGAAGGTCCCTCCGGCGGTGGCTGGACCATGGGATTCCCTAACTCTTGTCTATATGCTATCACTGGTAGGGCTTCAGGCATATGTAAAGCACAGATATTATCCTGCTCCCCCTCAAAACATACATGGGGATTGTCTTGCTCCCCCTCGGAGAGAGTGTTACTTACTTGGGAGTGATAAAAAAATGGACTTTTAAGAAAAAACAGGGTGAAACTTCCTCGAATTTTGTTGAGGTTGTTGATCCGCCATGGAATAGCTGTAAAAGACCCAAAGTTAGTAAAGCGGACGGATAAACAAGTTTCAGCGCGTACCTTTGCATTAAATGGCTCAATCTGAGACAGATTGAGGACTGGCATTGATGAAACAGGTACTGAATTGACACAGCAGGGGTATCCGGATAAAGGATGGAAAAAACTTTCCGGACAAACCAAAGTATCCGGACAACAGGGGTCCGGACAACAGGAATTCCCGGATAACCAAAGTATCCGGACAACCGGGATACCGGACAAACATGGTTATCCGGATGAAAGAGGAGTCCGGACAACATCTATTCGGTCCGGAAACCTGTCCGGATACACTGGAAGTCTAAAAAAATTCCATGTTCCTTTAGATTTTAAATAAAATGGAACTATTTGGATGTAAAATGAACCTTCTCTTGCTCCCCCTCAAATTGAGCGTGGGGAAGACCTTGCTCCCCCTCGGATAGTGCAATGGAGAGTCCGACACACATAAAAACTTTTAGGCATTGAAAGAAAAACACTGTGTCGCTCCCCTTCAACTGATGAACATCCAGTTGGATGCTCCCCCTCAGAATGTGCGCGTAGTGTGAAATGCACACGGGAGTATCCACACACATAAAAACTTTTTAACATATTTAAGGAAAAAAATGTGTGTGACGCTCCCCCTCAACAGTAGAGTAACATACCTGATAGAGGATCATGCTCCCCCTAAACACGCGAGCAGCTTGTTAAAGCACATGTATAGACAAACCTCACGTCTTCTTAATATTGTTCCTTGTAGATCGTGAGCAGCTCCCTCCTTGCGGTCATGTGTGTGGAGCATCCTGTGTCTAAGGACCACACATGACCGTCCTGCAAAACAAATTTAGCGGACCTTCGGTACCCAGATTTGCCTGGGTCCGGGAGGGTTAGGTTTGGCACCGTTTGGGGAAGCTTGCTTTGTCTCAACTTTCCCTTTAGGTGTAGGAATTACACCGTTAGAGGGAACTGGTTTTGGCACTTGTTTCCTCTTCGGTGCAGAATTTACACCTTTAGGAGGAACAGATTTTGTAGCAGCTTTCCACCTGGGTGCCGGTTTAACCTCAGTAGGAGCAACCCATATAGGAGAAGGTTTGGTCTCCCGCTGTGGTTTAACCGCTGATTGGTAACCCCGTTTTTGATAGTGTCTTTGCTGGTTATTACGGGGTATGCGTTTGGGTGTATGATTAAACCTTTGATATGACCCAAACCAATCATTATTAGCAATGTCATCAAAATCATTCCAACCACAACTAGAACAACACAAACGATCATGTGATAATTGAATCAATTGCTGAATGGAATAAATTTTCATCGGAAAATTAACATCTCTATTAACAAAATTATTCCTATGATTCCAGGCACAATCGTTTTTGTTCATCCTAGGATGAAAGACGGTATTGAACGACTTTGATGCATCATCCTTGACAGATTCCTTGGCTGGCCACTTTGGTTTTATTTGTTTAGCGCGACCGGTTTTATCCGAAACAACAGGGACATTACGGTCAGTGACTTTTGAGGAAACAGGAATCTTAGTGGTCAGTCGTTCGGTCTTTTGCTTCGGCTGTGATTGTTTTTGAGAATTTGAAGCATTTTTAAGAATCTTGATCACAGCCGGAGTCTTGGATTGAGAACAGTCGCCCTTTTGAAATTTGACCGGACGATTAACCACTGGAGACAAAAAGTCAGAATGACTTGGAAGAGGTTTGTCGAAAGGGAACGACTCAAACTCTCTATCAGAATTACCTTCGGAGTTCATGTATTCTGAAAAATCTATCTCCGGAATTTCAGGACTTGGATTGGTCGAGGAAGGCGAGGAACACATAGTGTCAGTGTGCTTTGGGGAATTTGGTGCGGAAGCTAGGAAAAAATCAGAGTTTAAATTCCTTTTAACACACTCATCTTGAGAATCTTGATCGTCTTGCGAACTAGAAATCTTGCCTAAGAAGGCTTTGCACGAAGATGTGTCGGATGAATTTGAGGAAGGTTCGGGTGAAATCTTCTTTTCAGATTGGAGTTGGTCAAACTGCTTTTGTAGTTGACTTTTACTCACTTTCTCTTCCATCACTTCTGTTGCCAAAGCGGACAGTTGTGATGTGAGTCGATCGATTTCAAACCGAAGGATCTCCTGTCCTTCATCAGACACAACTTCGGTTTTGACCGATTGTTGATTCTCAAGTTTTTCAATTAAAGCTTGTTTTTCCATTTGAAAATGTTGCCTTTCTTTCTCAAATGACTCCTCCAACTCGACTGTCTTTGCTTCCAAGATGAGAGGTGGAACATAGAGTTTAAACTCATTCGTCTCAGTCTTGGTTTCGGTTGCTTGGTCCTCGTCATTCTTGGAGGAATCCTTGGGCGTAGCAACCTTGTAAGGGTCGAAGTAGTCATTGGAGAGGTACTTTTTGTCCTTTTTATAAGAATAATTTAAAGGCTCGTAACAAAATGGATGTTGAATTCCTCGTTTGTGTTTGCGCTTATATTCCTCGGTTTCCTCTTCCTTCTTAGGTTCAAGAGGACCAGTCCATTGGATTGCATATTCCGGATACTTTTTATCTAACCCAAAGCAAGCAAAATCATACAAAGTTGGTGTAAACCATCTTCCCTTTTTCAAATAATGTGGGTTATCATATCCGATTCCCCATTCTTTGTTGAAATAGGTGAACTCTTTGGGTTTATTCAGAAAGATGGTTTGATCAGTTTGACCCCTTTTGTGGAGTTTGGTTTCAAGATCAAGAATTTTCGCAACAAACTCCTTGTGCTGAATCTGAAGAGTGGAACATTGATAAACAATATCCTCTTTCTCATTCATGCACTGATCAAACTGAGACTGAAGTTCAGATAACTTGGCCCTTAAGTCTTTAGCTGCTATTGAAAGATTTTTGCATTTTTCTTTTAACATAGCATTTTTAGACTTGTATTTTTCAGTTAATCTCTGTTGAACATCTAGCTTTACGGTTAGAGACCTAATCTCAAGCAGTTGTTCTTTAGAGGTGGCCTTAAAGGAAACTACCCGTTCAACAAGAGGTTTCACTCGGTCATAAAGTTCTGAAAAGATAGGTTCACATACCTGACACGGCTTTTTCATGTCTTCTTCAGCAGGAGACATCTTCAGTTGCACTGGAGTGATCGTCAGTCGTGTAGATTGATTCAAAGTGTAAACCTAACGCAAGGCACTGAGAGTGGAATCCTAACGCAGGTTCTATGACTGGTATGAACTAAGAGTGATATTACTGGATAGGAATCCAAGTAAGGGTCTGATCATGAAGTGTCTGAATCATATCAATTAAGAACAGTTCAATAAATCACAAAGTGTCCGGGTAAAATAAAGAATCCGGATGGCACAGATTCACGAATACTTGAATGTCCCCCTCCTGTGACTTAGCACGGGGGTCCGGAAAATGAGGGTTCAAAAACAGCTCCCGGATAATGAATCCGGGTGGTTTCCGGATAAGGAATCCGGAAAAACAAGGTTACCGGATACAGTATTTACCGGATAACTAAAGAGTTCGGGTAAAAATTATGTCCGGATACGAGGATGTCCGGGTAAAAATTATGTCCGGGACCTTTAGGTTTCCGGAAACAAGTTTACCCGGATTGAGTGAAAGAATTGAAAAACTTACCCGGAATGCTTAACTTACCAGGAAGATTGATGAGTCCGGATGGATGGAAGAACCCGGATGAATTTAACACAATTATCCGGAAACCTTGAAATTGTCCGGAAAAGTCGGCTGTGTTATACGGACAAGTCGGCTGTGTGCTTAAATTCGATTGGATTTTCGATTAGGGTTGCCCAAAATCGATCCTGAAAGATTAGTAACAATGCGAAACACAAAATAACACTAATCCAATCGATTTCAATGCAAAAAGAACACGTTTTGATGGTAAAAAATCGAATCTTTATCAAGAACACTACCAAAACTTTTGATCTTAAATTGCTAAATTGACCAACCAAACGGACGAATTAGGGTGTGAAAATTTGCAGAATTACTTATAATTATGATGCTAACACAACCCAACAAGTAAAATTGAACAATTTACGCAGAATCACAGATTGGAAAAATCAAGAAAAGTCAGACGTGGAAAAGTCAAACTAACCAGAAATTGAAGAATGAAGCTTTGAATCGAATCCGTCTGTCTGCTCTGATACCAACTGTAGAATCCAGATCCGTGCAACGATTATGTTTGTGAATAAGCAAATAAGAACAGTTGATATGATTCACAAAGGCTGCCCACTTAGCTATTGAATTAGAGAGAATTACAGTGTAAAGCAGAAAAGCTAAATGAGACAACTAGCTAATTTTCTAAGTTAATTGCACTTTATATATGCTGGGCCCGTGGTAACAAGCCCACGGCCCGTTCACTATGGACTAAGTTTAAATAATTACAATTCAAACCCTTGAACTTAAAATCAACATAAATTCTACCCTAACAGATTTCCAAAAGATATTAATGCTCCCCATTGACTTTAGCATGTACTTGACCATATATGAGACATAAAGATGAGATAGAAAAATAATAGAATGAAAATAATCCACAAGATTGAAATATTTGTATTTCTCAGAAATGAATTCTTAAAAGTAAGATTTCTGAAGTATTGACTCAGAATATCTGAACTCAAGACTCAGAAGTTCTGAACTCAAAATTCAGAATTTCTGAACTCAAGACTCAGAATTTCTGAACTCAAGGCTCAGAAATTTTGAACTTAAGAGTCAGAATTTCTGAACTCAGGGAGTCA
This sequence comes from Saussurea involucrata, assembly GCA_033807775.1. Classification (NCBI taxonomy): domain Eukaryota; kingdom Viridiplantae; phylum Streptophyta; class Magnoliopsida; order Asterales; family Asteraceae; genus Saussurea; species Saussurea involucrata. Next base: position 110,842,386 of record CM066319.1, on the reverse strand, counting down.
GAGTTCTGATTACAAGACTCAGAGTTCTGAGTACACTACTCAGAAAATCTTAGAGAAAATTTATCATCATTTTTTTTTGAAAAAAACAAATATTTTCAATTAGTTAGATTAAGCATTCCTATTTTACATATGAGAAAAGAGAACCTTTTGTGATCAGGAGGCTTTGTGAACAAGTAAGCCAATTGATACTTTGTATGCACAAAGTGCATCTCTATAGTTCCTTTTTCCACATAGTCCTTTATAAAATGATACCTCACATCTATGTGTTTAGTCTTTGAATGTTGAACAGGATTCTGAGTAATGGCAATTGCACTTTCTGAGTCACAGTAGATAGGAATTTTGTTAAGCTGATACTCATAATCCATGAGTTGTGTTCTCATCCACAAAGTTTGAGAGCATGAAGCAGCAGCAGCAACATACTATGCCTTAGCAGTTGAAGTGGATACACAATTCTGCTTCTTTGATGCCCAACTCACTATCTTATCCCCTAAAAAGTGACAAGCACCAGAAGTACTTTTTCTATCCAACCTACTTCTTGCATGATCAGCATCAGTGAAAGCAGTCAATTTGAAGTCAGTTTCTTTTGAATACCATAAACCTAGATCAGGTGACCCTTTTAGATATCTTAAAATCCGTTTGACAGCCAATATATGTGATTCTTTTGGGTTAGATTGAAATCTAGCACAGAAACAAGTAGAAAACATGATATTTGGCCTACTTGCAGTCAGATAAAGTAAAGATCCAATCATGCCTATATAGAGTTTGTTGTCTACTGAAACTCCTTTGAGATCAGCATCTAATTTTATGTTTGTTCCCATAGGCGTTCTCATAGAAGCACAATCAGACATTTTGAACTTTTTCAGAATGTCTCTGACATATTTTCCTTGATTTATAAAAATACCATTTGGTAATTGTTTGACTTGAAGACCAAGGAAAAAATTCAGTTCACCCATCATGCTCATTTCAAATTCAGATGACATGATTTTAGAAAAATTATCACATAATTCTGCACTAGTAGAGCCAAATATTATGTCATCAACATAAATCTGAATAAGAATTAAATCCTCACCCTGTTTCTTTAAAAACAAAGTTGTGTCAATCTTACCTTTCTTGAACCCTGAAACTAACAAGTGTTGAGTAAGAGTGTCATACCAGGCTCTTGGTGCTTGTTTTAGACCATATAAAGCTTTATCTAAAATATAAACATGGTCAGGATATTCTGGATCACCTATCACTTGATGAATAGGATGATCTTTAGTCCACTTGTGTGAACTAGGAAGCACATCAACCTCTGAAAAATTGTTGTTTGTATCATTCTCATCAATGATGGCTTGCAATTCTAAACTATCCCCTTGTTCTGATATATTCGTAGGTGTCCCATCCAAGTTTGGATTTTGAGCAATGAAGTCAGAATTCTGATTGACTTGTTCAGAGTTCTGGATATAAGGTTCAGAATTCTGAGTACAAGGTTCAGAATTTTCATCACTTGTATTTATCAAATTTGGGTAATCCTCAGGTGGACCTTTATCAGAAATTATAGTTGATTGAGCTACTTCCGGGGTTCTTCTTTTCATCTCTTTAACCATCTTTGGGTTTTCAAACTCTGCATATGAATCATAAATTAGTTCTAGAAAAGCTTCCTTAAACAATAAATTGAGTTCTGAACAAATAGGATTAGAATTTGTATCAGAAGTCATTTTTGTCTTGTTCAGCATGAGTTCTGAACTGTCTTGTTCAGAAGTCTTCATTCTGGCTTCATCAAATGTTACATTGATGCTTTCCATCATCCTCTTGGTTCTTCTGTTGTAGATTCTGAATGCTTTGGAAGTTAATGAATAACCAACAAAGTATCTTTCATCTTCCTTTTTATCAAACTTACCAAGATTTTCTCTGTCTTTAAGAACATAGCATCTGCAACCAAAAACATGAAAGAATTTGATTAATGGTTTTCTTTTATTTATCAGTTCATAAGCAGTCTTATTTAATATTTTATTGATTAAAGTTCTGTTTTGTGTAAAGCAAGCAGTTGCAATTGCTTCAGCCCATAAGAAAGTTGGAAGATTTGAATAGGCCAGGATGGTTCTTGCAGCTTCAACTAGAGTCCTGTTTTTCCTTTCAACAACACCATTTTGTTGAGGAGTTTTGACTGCAGAGAAATTGTGAGAAATCCCAGAACTTTCTAAAAAATTCTGAAGAGTCTCATTTCTGAACTCTGTTCCATTATCACTTCTGATTTTCTGGACTGGAATTTGTAAGAAAACTTGAATCCTTTTGATAAAGTTTATCAATGTAGTAGCAGCTTCTGACTTAGCTCTTAGGAATTCAACCCATGTGTATCTGGAATATTCATCAAGAATTACAAGCATATACTTCTTTCCTTCCATAGACTGAACTGAAATAGGACCACAAAGATCAGTATGAATCATTTCCAATGGTGCTTTGCAAGATGAGTCCATTTTTAATTCGTGAGAACTCTTTTTCATCTTGCCCATTTCACAAGCTGAGCATAATGATTCCTTTTCAATTTTAATCTTTGCTAATCCTTTAACCAGATGTTTTGTAACAAGATTATTCAGATCTTTGAAGTTTAAATAAGAACATCTTATGTGCCACAACCAGCATTCATTTGCAATTGATTTTGATAAAAGACAAACAGGATTTAATGTTTGTATTTTTGAAAAATTAATCACAAATAAGTCCATGTGTCTTTTGGCCCAGAAGACTTTAAGATCATTCTCAGTTAAAATCATGCAACCTGTTATTTTGAACTTGATTTGACAAAGACTGTCTAAAAACTGACTTATGCTGAAAAGATTATGTTGTAATCCTTCAACATAGAAATTTTTTTGAATTGTCAGATCTCCTTTTGTTAAATCCCCATAACCTTTAACTTGACCTTTGCTGTTATTTCCAAAGTTTGCTGCTCCTCCAGCCTTTTCTGTGAAATTTGATAGAAAAGACTTCTGACCTGTCATGTGTCTTGAAGCTCCTGAATCTAAAAACCACACATGACAGCCCTGCAAAAACAATCAGTTAGTTTTAGGTACCCATTTTGGAATGGGTCCTTCTTTGTTAGGTTTGTCATTTGATTTAACAAAAGTGCCTTTAACTTTCCATTCAAAATATTTCTTTAAACACCATTTACCTTGAACTTTTATGAAGTCAGAACATTTTCTGTTCACAAATTTGTTCAATTTCTTCTTGAAAGTTTTAAATTTGGATGTTGCAGTGTTTTCAACTTTCTTTTCTTTCACATTAAGCTCTTTCTCATTCATTCCTTTGAGTTTAGTTTGAGGCTTTTCTTCTTTTATCTTTTCTTTTCTCTGAGTTTGAGGAACAGAAACATTTTTCTTTTCTGTATTCTGAATATCTTTTCTTATAAAAGAAACATATGTTATTGTGATTGGACATTTATGAGAATATTGAAAAGAATCACTTACACATTGAACACAAGTCAGATTTTTCTTTGCAAGTAACAACAAATCTGTACCATAAGTCTTTTCACTGCTATTTCTATTTTTCAAGGTGTAGGTACATTTATTACAAAAACTATGTGCTTTAGGTACAGAAGCAGAATTCAATCCAATCTTCTCAGAGACTCTTTTCATATCATCTTTCCTTTTGCTTTCCTCTTTTTCTGAAAAATTCAATCTATTTGTGTTAGAGAATGAAGTAGATGATTCACCTTTTTCATATGTATTTGATTCATTAAAGAATTTATCATTATCTTTTAGAGCATTAATCTTGAAAAGATCATATTCAGCTTTCAGTTTCTCAAGCTCTGTTATTTTCTGAATACAGACAATTTTTTCTTTTAAAGCTTTTTCAAGACTAACATCCACATCACAATAGTCATTTTCAAGTTCTTCATAAGATTTCCTTAATTCCTCAAGTTCTTGACTTACAAGATTAAATCTCTTTTCAAGTTCTAAAAAGTCTTCTGATTTTGTTTCAGAATATTAAGTTGACTCAGAATTCTGACTCTTTGAATCAGAATTCTGATTAACAGACTCAGACTTCTGACCTTCAGAATCAGAGATTTGACTTGAACAATCAAAATTCTGATTAGAAGATTCAGATTTCTGACTAATTGTTTCAGAAACCTTACTAGTATCAAATATACTTTCTATGTCAGAATGAGAAAAACTTTGTTGGTTATTTTTGTAACTGACATTTAGAGAGTCATATTTGAATTTAGTGTCATTATATCTGGGTTTCTCTTTTGTTGGTTTAGAAATTTTTTTCTTAACCATAGCTTCTGAAACATCTGACTTTTCTGTTTTTGATTCAGAAACCGTTTCCTTTGTCTTTTTAGAACTTGATTTCTGCAAACTATCAGAACTTGTGATAGAACTTGCAGGTCTTATAAAAACTTCAACAACTTCTGGAATTTTTGGTTTAGGAACATGAAGCTTTTCAAAATCATACAAGTTGACTGGAGCTCTTTTTAAAACAACATTTTCTTCCAATCCTAATCCTTTCTTTGGATTATAAAATCTTGTATTTTTAATATTGCTTGTTAGAAGATTTAATGTTTGCTGAGTCTGACCTCTTTTCAAGTTAAGATCTTCTAATTCTTTGATTTTGGTGTACAAATTCTTTCTTTCCTCAAATAGCATATCAAACTTTATTTGTAAATCACCCTTTTCATCTTTAACCTTTGAAAGCTCAATTTTTAATTCAGAAAGATTTTTCAACAATTCAGAATTTTCAGTTTTAACTTTCTGTTACTCAACCTCAGATTCCTCATACTGTTCTCTTATTACTTCTTTTTCAATCCTGAATTTGTTAACCAGACTTCTTTCACCTTTTATCTGTATTCTCAGTTTAACAAACTCAGTTTTCATGTTACCAATCTGTGTCATTAAATCGATTTCAAGTGCAGAATGTACCTTAGTAGATGACTCAGAATCAACATCTTCAAAGTCAGAACCATCCTCATTCCTCATCTTTGCCATATAACTCTGCATCTGTGAAAAGTGAATGCAGTCATCTTCATCTGCATCTGTGAAAAGTGAATGCAGTCATCTTCATCTGCATCTGTGAAAAGTGAATGCAGTCATCTTCATCATCTCTTTTCTTGGCTAGCTGAGTCTTTTTGGTGTAGTACTCATAATCCTTCACATTTTTCACTTTGCAATCCTTTGCATAGTGACCAGACTTTCCACATTTGAAACACATATTCTTTTCTTTTCTTTCTTCCTTTTCTTCACTATTTTCTTCTCTTCTCTCTTCCTTATTTTCATACTTACTTTCTCCTCTTTCTTCTCCTTTCTTGAAATCTGAATTTCACTGCTCTCTCTTGTAATTTCCCTGAAATTTACCCTTTCCATACCTCTTGTTAAAAGTGTTAGTCAACAAAGCTAACTTCTCAGCAATCATTTTGATATCCTCATCTTCTTCTGATCCCTCTTCCTTATCAGATTCTTCCAGCTTTGGTATCTCAGATAGATACACAGTCTTCTTGGGTGCTTTAACGATTTTGGACTTTGACAGAAAAGCTAACTGTTCTGCAACATTTTTTTTTCTTCAACCACAATCTTAATAGAGTCTTCATGCTGATTAAGTATACAAAATAGATCATTGAGATCTTCTTCACACATATCCTTATTCATTTGTAGACTGATAGCAAACGATGACCATTCTGAATTTAGACAGTTCAGAAATTTGAAGTTTATTTCTGATTTTGTCTTTTTCAGCCCATTTCTTCTCAAATCATTCAGTATAGTGCAAAATTTACTATACGTTTGAGTTAAACTTTCTGATTCTTTAGCCTTGAACCTTTCATAAGCATTTATGCTTTGATTTAACTTTGCTTGTATTGACCTGACAGTTCCTAACATCTGCCTTTCCAGTTCGTCCCACATTTCCTTAGCAGATGATCCACTGTCAATTCTGTTTAGAACTTCATTTGGAACGGCCAATGTCATCAATGTGATGGCTCTTTTGTCTATAGCATGCCTGTTTTTCACCCTTGTAGCTGGAATTTCTGGAGTTGTCTCTGTTTCAGGAGTTGCAGCCACATCGACATAGACTTCGATAGGACCTTCTCGGATAGAAACCATCATATTTTCATCTATGTTATCCAAGAATTGGATCATTCGGATTTTCCATTGCTGGTACTCTTCAGGTATTAGAACAGGTGGTTTTGTTTCAGATCCCATGGCTAGATACTCTTTTGAAGACACGATTGTAAGATATTTCAACAGAGAGACAAATTTGAATTTCTTGATTGAGAAACAACAATTAATTCGAGAATTGCTAAGAATTCAAGAATTAGAACAAGCAGCGGAATCGATTTTTGAACGAATCAAGAAATCTTCAAGAAATTGATCAATAAACTTCGCGAGCACGATCTTGAACAAATTTGTTTGTTGGTTTGCTCTGATACCAGTTGTAAGTTTAGGATCCACTCTTACAATCAATATATCAATGTATATAACAGTAATTGAGAAGTAATATGATGGAACCAACTTGTATTCAATGAAGAACAGATTTACAGATCTTAGAGAGAGAGTATCTCAAAGATTACAAAAGATGAATACAAATATATGCGGGAAAGTCAGTTAGCGTAACAGTGCTAACCACTATATATACTGCAACGGAAACATTAAAGCTACAGTACATATAAGAAAGACTAATAGGAACAATACACGTGTCCTAATTAGTTAACTAAATACAAAGTAAAGTATCTAGTTATAAGTTCTGAACATGTTGTTCAGAACTTCTGACATTATTCTGATTAAGCTTCTCAGAACTTCTGACTCTTCTTCTCAGACTTCAATACTTAGCAAACTTTCAGAGCATTCCTTCTGAGCCTTCTTGGTCAGAACTCTGACTCTTCTCTTCAGAACTTCTGAGCCTTCTTATCAGAATTCAACACTTGGTTTATTGACAAAACTTAGATCTAACAAGATTATTTATCAATGTTCCTCTCTACAAATCCAACACAAAGAGTTTGTTTCGAAAATAACTAATCTTGAAACTAAACTTCACAAAAGATGGTCAAACTGATCAGACAATTCACATGATCAAGCCTAAGGAATTCACGTACTTTAACAAGGAATGGGGAATTGGGTACGATAACCCACAATATTTAAAAAATATTTTGTCAAAGAGACCTACTGTTTATCACTTTAATTTTCTTGGTCTCGACAAAAAGTATCCCGAGTACAAAATCGATTGGACTGGACCTCTTGAAAGAGAAAAGGTAGAGGAAACTGAGGAATACAAACGCACACATACCTCTAAAATGCAGTTATCTTTTGTGTATGGACCTCTTAACTATTCATACAAGAAAAACAAATCCAAGTGCCTTTCGAATGACTACTTTGACGGCTATAAGGTTGCTGAGTACAAAGATTCATCCAAAAAGGATGAGGCCCCAGCACCTGAACCCAAAACTGAGACGGACGTGTGTAAAGTCTATGTTCCTTCTCTCATTTTGGAATCGAAAATAGTCGAGTTAGAGGAGACACTCGAAAAGGAAAGGAATGATTTTCAGAAGGAAAAGCAAGCGATTTTAAATGAACTTGAGAAACTCAAATACTCCAAAACCGAATCTGCGTCGGGTGAGGGACAGGAAATCCTTCAGAATGAAATCGATCAGCTGACATCAAAACTGTCTGCTTTGGCAACAGAGGTGATGCAAGAGCAAGTAAGCAAGTTTCATCATCAAGAGAACTTGATCAACTCCAAAATGAAAAGATGATTTCACCCGAACCTTCCTCAGACTCGTCTGATACATCTTCGTGCAAAGCGTTTATTGGAAAAATCTCTTCACGAAAAGGAAAAGAGTGTAGAAACCAGGATTAGATCTTACAATCAATTAATCAATAGAGATTACAAAAGCTTTGTATTCGATCAAGAACAGATTACAGATCTAGAGAGAGAATCTTTCAAACATTATAAAGTGAATACAAAGTGATACGAAAGGTAGTTAGCTTACAGTTGCTAACTCCTATATATATTGTAAAGGTAAGCTAAAGCTACAGTACATATACATGATAAACCAATAGAACAATTACACGTGTTCTAATTAGTAACATAATATAACTAAAAATATCCTAAGACATAACTTCTGAACAATATGTTCAGAACTTCTGAACATCCTTCTGATTAGGCACTTCAGAACATATACTTGAACACTTGGACATTTTCATTTTCTCATTTAGATGTTCTGAGTCTCCTACTCATAACTTTGAGCCTTCTGTTCAGACTTCATCACTTAGTAATCTTTGCAGTATTCTCTGATCAAAACTTCTGAGTCTTCTTATTCAAAACTCTGAGCCTTCAGATCAGATATCAACACTTAGCTTTTTGACAAACTCCAGTTCTAACAATCTCCCCCTTTTGTCAAACAAGCCTATATTTATCAACATTAAATTCCTTTAGAGCAGGTACAATCTTTAGAAGAATTACATTTCTCAAAACAAGTCTTCTATCAATCTTTTCAATTATCTCTTGTATCTCTTCAACTTGTTTTCCTCTTGATAGCTTTTTCTGCAGACTGTGTTTGATGAACCTCAGAGTTCCAGAGAAATATTTGGCCACTTCACTAGGTTTGAAAAAGATCTTTTCACTTATTTTGTTTTTCAGAAAGACCCCCAACTCTTGCCATCTACAAATGTTTTCACCTTTTAGCAGATTTAGTTGCTCATGATTGTTGTTTGGCTTGGAAAGATACACACATGGTCTATGTATATACAGAGCAATTTGGAAATCTTTATAGGCATACCATCTCAGAATGTAAAACTTAGCCTCTCTCGCTGTTGCCAATGCTCCTCTTTCCTTTTTGTACTTGCTACAATCTTTATTCTCTAAAAGACAATACAACCTGTTGAAATCAGATACTGAGATCTTATCAAAGTCAGCTTCAGTGAAGTAGTAGACTTTTCCATCTTCTCTTAGAACCTCAAACCTATAATATTCATTTTTCTTGAACTTCTTGACACATAATTCTCTGATTCCAGTGATCATGAAATCTGAATATACTGACTGTTTTTTCTTTCCTATGCACCTTGATAATTCAGCACGAAACCATTGAGAGAATTCTGACTTATCATGATACACACTCAGAAAATTTACTTCTCTTGGTTGAAAGAAGTTTGGCAAATCATATTCAAGAAACAACCCATTTAAGTCAACTGGCACTTCTTCTTCATTTGCTTCAGAAGGGAATACAAAGTCAATGTGAAGTAACTTCTTAGGATTTTCTTCTGATAACATCCATTCATTAAAATTTCTGACTTTGTTTCTGATCTCCAATCTTTCATTCACACATCTGATACACTTTTCTTTTACAGAAGTTCTGACATTCTCAACACATGCTTTCATCTTTGATGCTGTCATCTTCAAAGTAGCATCACTGTATTTCACTAAGTCATTCAATCTGAATAAAATGACTTTGTTGGATTCTGAATGAATAAATCTTTCATTACCAACTTCTTCACTAATAAACCCATCAATGTTGTTTACTACATTCAGAGTTCTGGTTGGACATCTCAAGTTGCACTTCTCTTTTCTTGATTCCATTGTTAACTGAAAATCATACAGATGCATATTTCTGACATAGATGCCCAGAATCCTTCTACATTCAAGTTCTACCCAAGTCTCTTCAGTGCTTGCAAAGAACTTCACAAGAAAAATTTGATCCTCCAGGAACAATCTGTGAAAGTCAAAACTGGTAAGATTCACTTTCAATTTTCCTTCTTTCTGAACTATCATGTTGACATACTTCAGACCATCAAACTCTTCTATCTGAAATTCCAACACCTTTTCAATCTTTTTATGAACAAAGAACTTTTCACCAGTCTTTCTCAATCTGTTTGAAGCTTCAACATACACCATCTGAATTTTTTCATCCAAGAACCCATCAATGAAGTTTTCAATATCCACATACTCATCTTCTTTGCCGTAGATATACTCATAATTGTCTTCATGAAATATATCGCATAAATAATTGCTGGCAAGTGGAGTATCATTTTATTGAACAATAAAATCACATAATGGTTCTTCAAGAATTGGCAATTCTATTCTGGGAATAACAATTGGGTTTCTGTATGTGTATGAAGGTAAAAAGAAGTCTACAACTCTTACAAGATCTTCTTCTGACACATCCTAAAAATAATAGTCTGCAATATCCTTTTCAAAACTCCTTGTATAACTGACTGTGCAATCATACTCTCCCGTTAAGTCAATTGGTCTCACCATTCTGATACATCTGTCAATGCTTGGACGATTCAGTACACTGACCAACATACTTTGCATAAAACTTTTCTCAGATTCAGAAGAACTGTTTACAGTATAGAGAACAATATCAGAAAACTTATCCATCATATTAGAACTATCTGCCACAACAATTTCAGATGTAGTGGCCATATCAACCTCAGAAGTATTCCCCATTTCCACTTCAGTACTTTCTGCTAACTCCACTTCAAAGATATCCATTATAGAATTATATGCCATAACCATTTCATCCGCCATAACCATATCAGCTTTAGAAGTATTCACATCAACTTCAGAACAAGTTACTTTCAGAACATTATCAACATCCATATCAGAAGATTTTTCAAGTACCACATCTTCTGATTCCATTTCCTTAGAGCTTAGACTTTCAGAACTTGTAGATGGAACAACTATTAACTCAGTACTTTGCTTCTGCTCTGATACCAATTGTAGAAACCAGGATTCGATCTTACAATCAATTAATCAATCAAGAACAATCAAACAGTAGAATAATACAGAATTGGATCCAAAAGCTTTGTATTCGATCAAGAACAGATTACAGATCTAGAGAGAGAATATCTCAAAGATTACAAAGCGAATATAAAGTGATATGAAAGTTAGTCAGTTTACAGTTGCTAACTCCTATATATACTGTAAAGGTAAGCTAAAGCTACAGTACATATACATGATAAACCAATAGAACAATTACACGTGTTCTAATTAGTAATATAATATAACTAAAAATATCCTAAGACATAACTTCTGAACAATATGTTCAGAACTTCTGAACATCCTTCTGATTAGGCACTTCAGAACATATACTTGAACACTTGGACATTTTCATTTTCTCATTTAGATGTTCTGAGTCTCCTACTCATAACTTTGAGCCTTCCGTTCAGACTTCATCACTTAGTAATCTTTGCAGTATTCTCTGATCAGAACTTCTGAGTCTTCTTACTCAAAACTCCGAGCCTTCAGATCAGATATCAACACTTAGCTTTTTGACAAACTCCAGTTCTAACAATCTCCCCCTTTTGTCAAACAAGCCTATATTTATCAACATTAAATTCCTTTAGAGCAGGTACAATCTTTAGAAGAATTACATTTCTCAAAACAAGTCTTCTATCAATCTTTTCAATTATCTCTTGTATCTCTTCAACTTGTTTTCCTCTTGATAGCTTTTTCTGCAGACTGTGTTTGATGAACCTTAGAGTTCCAGAGCAATATTTGACCACTTCACTAGCTTTGAAATAGATCTTTTCACTTATTTTGTTTTTCAGAAAGACCCCCAACTCTTGCCATCTACAAATGTTTTCACCTTTTAGCAGATTTAGTTGCTCATGATTGTTGTTTGGCTTGGAAAGATACACACATGGTCTATGTATATACAGAGCAATTTGGAAATCTGTATAGGCATACCATCTCAGAATGTAAAACATAGCCTCTCTCGCTGTTGCCAATGCTCCTCTTTCCTTTTTGTACTTGCTACAATCTTTATTCTCTAAAAGACAATACAACCTGTAGAAATCAGATACTGAGATCTTATCAAAGTCAGCTTCAGTGAAGTAGTAGACTTTTCCATCTTCTCTTAGAACCTCAAACCTATAATATTCATTTTTCTTGAACTTCTTGACACATAATTCTCTGATTCCAGTGATCATGAAATATAAATATACTGACTGTTTTTTCTTTCCTATGCACCTTGATAATTCAGCACGAAACCATTGAGAGAATTCTGACTTATCATGATACACACTCAGAAAATTTACTTCTCTTGGTTGAAAGAAGTTTGGCAAATCATATTCCAGAAACAACCCATTTAAGTCAACTGGCACTTCTTCTTCATTTGCTTCAGAAGGGAATACAAAGTCAATGTGGAGTAACTTCTTAGGATTTTCTTCTGATAACATCCATTCATTACAATTTATGACTTTGTTTCTGAGCTCCAATCTTTCATTCACACATCTGATACACTTTTCTTTTACAGAAGTTCTGACATTCTCAACACATGCTTTCATCTTTGATGCTGTCATCTTCAAAGTAGCATCACTGTATTTCACTAAGTCATTCAATCTGAATAAAATGACTTTGTTGGATTCTGAATGAATAAATCTTTCATTACCAACTTCTTCACTAATAAACCCATCAATGTTGTTTACTACATTCAGAGTTCTAGTTGGACATCTCAAGTTGCACTTCTATTTTCTTGATTCCATTGTTAATTGAAAATCATACAGATGCATATTTCTGACATAGATGCCCAGAATCCTTCTGCATTCAAGTTCTACCCAAGTCTCTTCAGTGCTTGCAAAGAACTTCACAAGAAAAATTTGATCCTCCGGGAACAATCTGTGAAAGTCAAAACTGGTAAGATTCACTTTCAATTTTCCTTCTTTCTGAACTATCATGTTGACATACTTCAGACCATCAAACTCTTCTATCTGAAATTCCAACACCTTTTCAATCTTTTTATGAACAAAGAACTTTTCATCAGTCTTTCTCAATCTGTTTGAAGCTTCAACATACACCATCTGAATTTTTTCATCCAAGAACCCATCAATGAAGTTTTCAATATCCACATACTCATCTTCTTTGCCGTAGATATACTCATAATTGTCTTCATGAAATATATCTCATAAATAATTGCTGGCAAGTGGAGTATCATTTTATTGAACAATAAAATCACATAATGGTTCTTCAAGAATTGGCAATTCTATTCTGGGAATAACAATTGGGTTTCTGTATGTGTATGAAGGTAAAAAGAAGTCTACAACTCTTACAAGATCTTCTTCTGACACATCCTAAAAATAATAGTCTGCAATATCCTTTTCAAAACTCCTTGTATAACTGACTGTGCAATCATACTCTCCCGTTAAGTCAATTGGTCTCACCATTCTGATACATCTGTGAATGCTTGGACGATTCAGTACACTGACCAACATACTTTGCATAAAACTTTTCTCAGATTCAGAAGAACTGTTTACAGTATAGAGAACAATATCAGAACACTTATCCATCATATTAGAACTATCTGCCACAACAATTTCAGAAGTAGTGGCCATATCAACCTCAGAAGTATTCCCCATTTCCACTTCAGTACTTTCTGCTAACTCCACTTCAAAGATATCCATTATAGAATTATATGCCATAACATTTCATCCGCCATAACCATATCAGCTTCAGAAGTATTCACATCAACATCAGAACAAGTTACTTTCAGAACATTATCAGCATCCATATCAGAAGATTTTTCAAGTACCACATCTTCTGATTCCATTTCCTTAGAGCTTAGACTTTCAGAACTTGTAGATGGAACAACTATTAACTCAGTACTTTTCTTCTGCTCTGATACCAATTGTAGAAACCAGGATTCGATCTTACAATCAATTAATCAATCAAGAACAATCAAACAGTAGAATAATACAGAATTGGATCCAAAAGCTTTATATTCGATCAAGAACAGATTACAGATCTAGAGAGAGAATATCTCAAAGATTACAAAGCGAATATAAAGTGATATGAAAGTTAGTCAGCTTACAGTTGCTAACTCCTATATATACTGTAAAGGTAAGCTAAAGCTACAGTACATATACATGACAAACCAATAGAATAATTACACGTATTCTAACTAGTAACAGAATATAACTGAAAATATCCTAAGACATAAGTTATGAACAACATGTTCAGAACTTCTGAACATCCTTCTGACTAAGCACTTCAGAACATATACTTGAACACTTGGACATTTTCATATTCTCATTCAGATGTTCTGAGTCTCCTACTAAGAACTCTGAGCCTTCTGTACAGACTTCATCACTTAATAATCTTTACAGTATTCTCTGATCAGAACTTCTGAGTCTTCTTACTCAGAACTCTGAGCCCTCAGATCAGATATCAACTCTTAGCTTTTTGACAAACTCCAGTTCTAACAATCTCCCCCTTTTGTCAAACAAGCCTATATTTATCAACATTAAATTCCTTTAGAGCAGGTACAATCTTTAGAAGAATTACATTTCTCAAAGCAAGTTTTCTATCAATCTTTTCAATTATCTCTTGTATGTCTTCAACTTGTTTTCCTCTTGATAGCTTTTTCTACAGGTTGTGTTTGATGAACCTCAGAGTTCCAGAGCAATACTTGGCCACTTCACTAGGTCTGAAAAATATCTTTTCACTTCTTTTGTTTTTCAGAAAGACCCCCAACTCTGGCCATCTACAAATGTTTCCACTTTTCAGCAGATGTAGTTGCTCATGATTGTTGTTTGGCTTGGAAAGACACACACATGGTCTATGTATATACAGAGCAATTTGGAAATCTGTATAGGCATACCATCTCATAATGTAAAACATAGCCTCTCTTACTTTTGCCAATGCTCCTCTTTTCTTTTTGTACTTGCTACAATCTTTATTCTCCAAAAGACAATACAACCTGTAGAAATCAGATACTGAGATTTTATCAAAGTCAGCTTCAGTGAAGTAGTAGACTTTTCCATCTTCTCTTAGAACCTCAAACCCATAATATTCATTTTTCTTGAACTTCTTGACACATAATTCTCTGATTCCAGTGATCATGAAATCTGAATATACTGACTGTTTTTTCTTTCCTATGCACCTTGATAATTCAGCACGAAATCATTGAGAGAATTCTGACTTATCATGATACACACTCAGAAAATTTACTTCTCATGGTTGAAAGAAGTTTGGCATATCATATTCCAGAAACAACCCTGTTAGCTCCAATCTTTATGTTTATAAAAGTATTGAAAAATAGGCTAAGTATAGAAGTCTTCGACAGAGGCTCTACCGAGTCACCGAGAAGACCGAAGTGAAGAATTGCCAGAAGACTCTTCTCAGCGGACAAGGCCACAGAGCCTCTGTCATACCTGACAGAGCCTCGGTGGTATAAAGACTAAAGATCTATACAAGGAAAATCGTGCTTCTCACGATTTCTACTGTACGAAGATTCTGAAGATCATTCTTACAAAAGGCATGACCTGACAACTCCACGTGTCAAACTCTGATGGGTCTCAGCCTTAGCAGAAGTCGGCGCATTTAATTAACGTTGTACTAACAACAGTACCAGAATAGTGTTTTAGTACCTTCAGTCCTTGTTGTCCAGAACTTGTTCCCTTTAGAAGTAGTATAAATAGAAGACTCATGTTGAGTTCTTCTATTAAGCTTTGCACAACACACACACTATTAGATAGAATCATCATTGTTAAGCAAAACAGGAACCAACAATTGGTATCAGAGCCATCCTTGATTTTCTATATCAAGTGATCCTCTCTTGCAATGATTTTTGGTAGAAACGTGGAGTAATTTTAACCTGTTCTTCACTTATTTCAAAACAGCCTATGTTTTTCTGCCATTCTCGACCTGTTAGACTTTGGTAAACTTACAGTCTGTTACTTCGGTTAAATCTCCATTTTAGTGCATTGTTCAAGTTTCTAAGTTTATAAACACCATTCGAAACATACACTTCATCTTCTGAAAGTTTGTTGTTCATACCCTATTTTCTGGATTTCTCAACCTCTTTCAAAATGACAAACACAAACAACTTCTTCACCGCTGGTTCTTTAACCAAGCCACCCACACTATTCAGAGATGAGTACCCTCATTGGAAGATACGAATGATTCACTTCTTCGAGGGTACTGACAAAGAACTCGTCTACTATATCAACAACCCTCCTTTCGTACCAACGATCACAGTACCCCGTGTACATGGCACAGGCGACACTCCAGAAATCCCTGAGCACGAGAAACCACTGACCAAGGACAACTGGTCAGACCCTGATTGGGAAAAATATGAAGTTGCTCAGAAGACTAAGAGACTTCTGATTATGGCCATCCCAAATGACCTCTTCCAATCCCTAGATGCCTGTGAATCTGCATACGGTCTGTAGAAGGAACTGTAAAACAACTGGAGGGTGGGGCCAAAACTCAGAAGAACTGTAGAGCCCAATGCATCAACGAGTACTACGCATTCAAAGCTCTACCAACAGAATCTCTACAGTCAACATATGATCGGTTCAACTCTAGAATCAACAGGTGCAAGAAATTCAGAATCCACATAACTTATGAGGAGAACAATGTCATGTTCCTAAAGAGTCTCAATGCAGAATGGCTCCAGTTGTCTATGTCTCTGCAAACAAATCAGGACTTAGACTCCTGGACTCTGTCAGATCTCTATGGAACGTTGGCAGCCCAAGAGCCTCAGATTGCACAAGCAAAAGCTCAAATCAGTGCACCTATTGCGCTGATTGGTAAGGCTACAGAAGCTAAAGAGAAGCCTAAGAAGGAGAAAGATGTGGAAGAAAAGGAGAAGAAGAAGAAGGTCTTGATCGTTGATAGTGAAGAGGAGGAGGTAGTCGAAGAAGAGGAGGCAACTATGGCCTCTATAGCTAAATCGTTAGCTCTTTTGACAAGGGAATTGTTGGGTCTAGAAAGCCCCAATTATATAGAAAGTTTTATAAAGTCCATGTAAAGTCAACAAAAGTCAAATGTGTTGTTATTAGCATTATAAGTATTTTGGGCTTTGGGAGTTTAATGGGAAGTTAAATGGGCTTGGGCCCATGTCTTGTATTTTAGACACTATAAATAAGTGTCTTGGGCTTACATTGTCATTTGAGACTTTGAGACAATTAAGAGAATACACAGTGAGTCTTGAAAGAGTCGTATATCAATTTCTCCCTCCATTATATTTCAAGTATATGAATAGAGATCATTCAATAAATTGTTCTTCATGTCTATCTTTATTCTACTTTCTATGGAGTATTCTTGATTGTTGCTTCAATTATGGGACTTACAATTGGTATCAGAGCCACATCGAATCAATTTTAATTCGATACGATCATTTTTGCAACAATTCAAGATTTCAAGATCTAGTTTCAAGATTTGGTGATTCAAGATCGTCCTTAATCGTGTGCTACAATTCAAGGTAATATTCTGTGATTTCTTTCATCTTGAAGATTGATTTTAAGTTTTGGAGGAAGATTTTATAGATCTTGATGGTTCTTGGTGAAGAAAAGAAGTTATATGTTCTTGATCTACTTCTAAATCAGTTTATGCACGCCAAATGTTCGATGAATTGTCTGAGAAAAGTTTGATGATGTGTTAATTGTTCATATCTGAAACTATTTTTGGATCTTCGATTGACTAAACTTAACTTTCTGAAGTGATCAATCAGAAACTTAAGTTTCTGCAATCTTTGTTCTAAGAAGATATAAGGAGATCGATTTGTTCGTCTACATCAAATCAAGTTTGTGAGCATTTATTTCATTTGGAGGATTTCAAAGTGAATTCGATGTTGAAGTTTTCAAGAGTTTACTTTTGTGTTAATTCAGAAGTTCTGATTTCGATCATGAGTATTCAGATTTCTGAACTCAATGTTCAGAATTCTGATCCGAGACTAAAGGCAATTCAGATTTTATTTTTGTTGAATCTGGATTTTAGAAGATTGGAAGAGTTATGTTAGTTGTTATTAGAGCTCAAAACAGATTAGTGTTGTCCACAGAAAGTCGTACAAAACAGCAAGTTCAGAAAGTCTTAATTTGACAGCTTATTCGGTGTTATGAGCGCATAATAGTTTGCTGTTTGGTGCTGTTTGCTTGCTGTCAAAACAGTTTGGTGCTGTTTGCTTGCTGTCAAAACAGTTTGGTGCTGATTGGAGCTGTCCAAAACAGAAAATCTGAGCCGAAATAATTGGTTGCTGTCAAAGAAGATTTTGTTGCTGTCTTGTTAATTTAAAACAGAAAAGTAGCTGCTGTTTTTGCTTAAAAGAAGTTGTTTACGTGCTGTTGAAACAGAATCTGTTTGCTGTCAAAACAGTAAGTTCAAGTAAATGCTGAAAATTTCTGGTGCTGTCACGTTCTCAAATATGTCAAAACAGAAAGCAAGTAGGGGCTGCTTGTTTGTCAGGGTCGATTCTTAACAAGAATTAAACTTCTTAGAAACAGAATTTAGAGAATCTTGCGGAATAGAACTCTAAATCAATTAAAGAACAATCAATAGAAATTCAATAAACTGTATATATATCAAACAGTTATAACTCACAAGTTTTACACCAAAACCTCAATCTTGTTGAACAGGCTCAACAAGACGATTTCTACTTCTCTAGAAATAGGATCTATGATCTTGAGGTTAATTCACTCTTGAATATCGAATTCTGTATACTATCTATCTTCTGTTTTTCGTATATATTTTCTAATAGCTATCTATCAATACTATTTATACAAAAGTAGTTACAAGATAACCATAAAAAGTAAATTGATCTTCTGAATCTTCGTTAAACATATCTTGATCAATTCCTTCTTTGTCTCCAAAAGTATCGCATACCAAACTTATCAACTCAGCAGTATTAATGATGATTTGGCTCAGCAGCATTAACAACCTTCAGCAGTATTAATGATGATTTGGCTCAGCAGCATTAACAACCTTCAGCAGTATTAATGTTCACAGTCTTCAAGCAGTAGTAACTCAGCTCAGCAGTACTAACCATGTCTAGCAGTAGTAAATTGGTCTAGCAGCACTAACTTCGTCTAGCAGCATTAACTTCATCTAGCAGCAGTAACCTTGCCCAGCAGTAGTAACGAAGAACTGGCAGTAGTAATGAAGACTTAGCAGTACTAACCATACTTAGCATATCTTCAGTTCCCAACAATCTCCCCCTAACTTGACTTTTAGGAAAAGAAGTCAAGTTCTTCAGATGATGCTTCCAAAACTTAGTCATCATGTACACACAGATTAGGACTTAGACCTAGACTTTGATTTAGAATCCTCTTTACCAAGAATCTTCCCATTGCTGAATCCTTGTTGCAGGTTAGCTTAGTATGTAACATTCCTTGCAGTCTCTTCATGCTGTGATTGTATATTTCATCCACAAGATAGTATTCTTGAGTTGCAGAGTCAAGGGAGATGACATATACTCCACAGTTTTCATAGAGCATCCAGTTGGTAATGACTTGAAACTGTGTGTTTAACCTATGCTGAACTGCTTCAGGTTTGAACATTTGGCACAAGAATTCAAGTACCATTTTAGAAATTGACATCCCTGGCTCAGTCAGCATGTTTCCATATATCTTCATCCCAACTTTGAACATCTCTTCTAAGTCTGATCTTGAGCAAGTTCTGACAATTTTTCCCCAAGTAGAAAATACTTCAAATTTTCCATCAGCTCTTTTTATCCTAATGAACTCCTTTCTACCATCTTTCAAAGTGTCCCAAAAGATGATTTCAGGAGCCTTAGATGATATTGGTTCAGCCTGAAGTGGAATTGGGTTAGAGTCAACACTAGTAATGTACAAATCACATTGGGCATCCGTTTGTGATTGCACATTGCCTGATTGCCCTGATGGAGTTGCCACTTCTTCTTCAGCAACTTTTCCATCAGATTTTTCTTTCACAGTTTCCTCCTGGGCCTCTTCTGCAGATGACTCCACCCTTGGCTTCTTTTCATTTTTCTTCTTTGAAGTTATGGGCTGGGTTCTTGGTCTTTTCTTTGACATCATCTTGGTTCTTTTAAGAGTTTTGACAGCCTCAGGAGTTGGTTCAGCTGCTTTAAGTTTTTCAGCAGCAATAACCATTTCTGCTGCTATGGCTGTTACTGCTTCTCTTAGTACATGTAGTGATGCTGCTTCAATACAGTTCTTTACAATCCAGTAAATTTCTTCATCTATTTCAGCTTGAGATGTAGTTACTGCTTCCTGCTCAGTTTCTGCTGCTTTGACTGTTTGGCCTTCAGCAGCATTAACTGTTTCTGCTGCTTGTTCAAACTCAGCAGCATTAACAGTTTCTGCTGCTGTGGTTTCTGCTGCTGTGGTTTCTGCTGCTGTGGTTTCTGCTGCTTTGGTTTTTTTAACACACTCTTCCCCCTTTTCTGTCTCACTGGACTCCCCCTTAAACTGTGCATAGTCCATTTCCATCTCAGTCTCTATGTGAGCAGTCTCCCCCTCAATTTGTGGACCCTTCAGTTTCAGTTCTGCTTCTGACTCTGACTCCCCCTTTTTGGGAGCATCATCAGTTGAGGTTCTCCTTCTTAGCACAAACCTTGCCTTTTTCTTTTTGTTCAGCAACTTGGTGACCATCTTTTTGAGCTTCTCAATTTGAGACTGTTGGTAGGTGACCACAGTCTTAAGTTGCTCAATCTCTTTCTTTTGTGCCATGACATCCAAGTTGATATTCCCTAAGGTTTCCATCAATTCCTCATAGTTATATCTATCCTCACCTTGTTTAGAAGTGTTTACCTTCTTTAAAGGATCCTTGGAAGTTTCAGCAGAAGCCTTCTGCCTAGCAGAAGCACTACCTGCCCCCTTGGTTTCTTGGCACCTGGGTCCTCCTAATGATTTCTCATTTAGAGTTGCCATGGGGAAGGTCTTATTTATGTTACCACTGTCCTTCTCTGTGCTAGCAGAAGTAGTGGCAGCCTTAGCACCCATATGGTCATCCTTCTCCTTAGAGACCACCTTCTTGGGGTTGGGAGACACCCCTGTGGTTTCCCTGTTGATATTCACAATTGGAGAATGCTCCAATTGAGGGCTTAAAGGCTTAGGGCTTTGAGTAGGTACATCAAGGGAAGGAGCCTTGTGCACCTTTCTTCTTTGAAACCTTTTGGTGATTGTGGGAGTGGGCTGTTCAAGAATGGACTGTGGGATGTCTTTTGAGATGGAAGGTTGGGATTGGTCATCAGTGGGTTGATCTAATGAGGGCCTTGATCCTGATGCCATACCTTCAGAGGGTTGGGACACAACCATCATTGTAGAGAACAATGGTGTGTCAACTCCTTCCGAGTCCCTAGGAAGTCTTTTCATATTTGAAAAAACCTTCCCTTTAGGGGATTTGGGTACATATACCTCAGTGAACTGAGGTAAGTCCATCAACTCCTTGTTAAGAACTTCTTGCACAAACCTTGGATACATGAAAAAGGTCTTTTTGGATTCCAAGTTTGATACAAGATCATTAAAGATCATTGCTGAGAAATTGTACTTTCTGGCAGTGGATAAGCAGACCAAGGCATATGCAATGGGACTGCTGAACTCACTCCATCCAGTAGTTTTCTTGGAAATACAGTGCATCAGGGTATGAACAAGAAATCTCCATTGGTTGAAAAATTTTGACTTGTAGAATTTAAAAACACCAATGGGACCTTCATACCCCATTCTTTGTAAAGTAGAAAAGAGTTCTTCATTAGGAATAGAAGATATACCTGAAGCATCATTCAACTGAAGAGAGATGCGAATAACCTCTTCAGTGACTTTCAAGGGTTTATCACAGACCCTTGTTCGAATGGTTTTCTGCCCTTCTTCGACACTAACAGTGGCATTCTCCCAAAATTGTTTCTGATGTTCGATATAGATCGTTGGGCTCACCGTGAGTGCATAGGAGATGTGCGAGGATTTGAGAAAATCGACTATATCGTGGAATCCCGCAGCTTGTTTCGGCTTCTGAAGCATGGCTATTTCATTGTGCTCATCCACAAACTCCATGATGCCTAAGGATTCTTGAAAGAAAAGCACAGAGATTCTGGGGAGTCTAGGTTAGAACGAGAGAGAAGAAGTAAATGCGAAGAGTCGTTATGAACATGGGCGGGCAAACAGGGGTATTTATATGCCCTAGATTATCAGAAGCAGTATTAACTACCTCGCAGTATTAACTACCGAGCAGTATTAACTGCCAAGCAGTATTAACTGCCAAGCAGTATTAACTGCCTAGCAGTATTAACTACCGAGCAGTATTAACTACCGAGCAGTATTAACTGCCAAGCAGTATTAACTACCTAGCAGTATTAACTACCAGGCAGTATTAACTACCGAGCAGTATTAACTGCCAAGCAGTATTAACTACCTAGCAGTATTAACTACCGAGCAGTATTAACTCCACTAGCAGTATTAAATGCACTAGCAGTATTAACTACTGAGCAGTATTAACTACTGAGCAGTATTAACGACCAAGCAGTATTAACTACACTAGCAGTATTAAATGCACTAGCAGTATTAACTACTGAGCAGTATTAACTACTGAGCAGTATTAACGACCAAGCAGTATTAACTACACTAGCAGTATTAAATGCACTAGCAGTATTAACTACTGAGCAGTATTAACTACTGAGCAGTATTAACGACCAAGCAGTATTAACTACACTAGCAGTATTAACTGCACTAGCAGTATTAACTACTGAGCAGTATTAACTACTGAGCAGTAGTAACTGCACAAGCAGTAGTAACTACTAGAACACAGACAGTAGTAACTTCTGTACTGGCAGTAGTAACCACACTTACACTTTTCTTCACTTGGTAATCAGAGGAAAACAGAGGATCCTGAGAAAGAAAGTTAGTAGCACCAAATATATGAAGAAATATAGGTATAAAAACAGAAAGTCATGAATTTATTCTAGGTTGATCATGCCCACACTTGTTACCAAAAAGGTGAATCTACCCACATCAAAAGCTTTTGTGAATAGATCAGCAAACTGGTCATTTGTATGAACTTTAGCAACCTGAATTAATTTCTTTTCATTGCAATCTCTTATAAAGTGATACCTTATCTCTATATGCTTTGTTTTTGAGTGTTTGACTGGATTATTAACAATGCTAATAGCACTGTTGTTATCAATGAAGATTGGTGTGTGAAGAAAAGTTACCCCATAGTCCAACATCTGATTCTGAATCCATAGAACCTGAGAGCAGCAGCTTGCAGCAGCTATGTACTCAGCTTCTGTGGTAGATAAGGACACTGTGGTTTGTTTCTTACACTGCCAAGATACTAGTCTTGTACCCAAAAACTGACATCCACCTGAAGTAGACTTCCTATCCATGTTGGCTCCTCCCAAATCACTATCTGAATATGCAAGCAAGTCAAAAGAGGATTCATGAGGATACCAGAGACCTAATCTAGGTTGCCCTTTTAAGTATCTGAATATTCTCTTGACAGCATGAAGGTGTGATTGCTTAGGAGAAACCTGAAATCTGGCACAAACACAGACTGAAAACATAATGTCAGGTCTAGAGGCTGTGAGATACATGAGAGATCCAATCATTGATCTGTAATGATGGACATCCACATCCTCCCCCTCAAGATCTGCAGTGATCTGTTTATGTGTTTCCATTGGAGTGCTTGCTGACTTTGAGTCTGATAAACCAAACTTGTCCAGGATGTCTTTCACATACTTGGATTGGCTAATAAAAATTCCATCTTTCCTCTGTTTTACCTGAAGCCCAAGAAAGAATGTAAGTTCTCCCATGGAGCTCATCTTGAAGCTTTTGTGCATCAGTTCTTCAAACTCTTTACACATTTGATCATTGGTGGATCCAAAGATGATATCATCCACATAGATCTGAACAAGTAAAGTACCTCTCTTTCTCCTCTTGATAAACAGGGTCTTGTCAATTACTCCTCTTTCAAAGTCATTTTTCAAGAGATAGGTAGACAAAGAGTCATACCATGCTCTTGGGGCCTGATGCAAACCATAGAGAGCCTTCTTCAGCTTGTATACTCCGTCAGGGTGCAATGGATTCTCAAATCCAGGGGGTTGACAGACATATACTTCTTCCTCAATGCTTCCATACAGAAATGCACTTTTGACATCCATTTGGTACACTTTGAACTTCATGTATGAGGCATAGGCTAGAAATAACCTGATTGCTTCAATCCTTGCCACAGGAGCAAAGACTTCCTCATAATCTATTCCTTCTTCCTGAGTGTACCCTTGTGCAACCAGTCTAGCTTTGTTTCTGATTACAATCCCTCTGTCATCCTTCTTGTTCCTGAAAATCCACTTGGTGCCAATTGCTCTATGACCTTTTGGAAGGTCTACCAAGTCCCAAACATCCTGTAATTTGAACTGTAGCAGCTCCTCTTGCATTGCCTCTATCCAGCTTGGGTCTTTCATGGCATCATAAGCCTTTTTGGGCTCAATCTGGGACAGAAAGCAAGTAAGAACAGTGTTAACTGTATTTTGCTGCTCTTGCAACTCTTGGAGTCTGCTTTGCTTTCTAGTCATCATGGGAGATGCAATATCTCCAATTACCAACTCAGGAGGATGATTTTTCTGAGTTCTTGTTTGATGACCAGCTTCCTCTTGTAAGTCCTCATCCAGATTAGACTCATTTAATTCTGGATTTGTTTCTGCTTCTTCAGTCACCTCAGATTCTCTGGAATTTGAACCTGAAGACTGATTTTCCTCTGCTCTCCTCTCTTCTTCATTCTGAATAGGTTCAGTCTCCTCATGGTGTTCACAGAATTCCACAAGATCAATGGAAGGGATTGGAAATATCACAGATTGAATTCTGTGTTCTGATGATGGTGTATCCCTTTGTCCTGCATATACATCACCACTGAAACCCAAAGAATTAGTGAGTGAATCAATGTCAAATAGCCAATTAGGACCTGAACCAATAGGATTTGGTGTGTTCTCATTGCATTTGACATTGTCACTTTCTTCAATTATTCTAGAAGAGGTATTAAAAACTCTGTAGGCCTTACTTTGAGATGAATACCCAACAAGAAAACCATCATCTGCTTTGCTATCAAACTTGCCTAAGTGAGATTTGGTATTGAGAATAGTACAAGGACATCCAAATGGCTTGAAAAATCCAATATATGGTTTCCTTTTATGGAAAAGCTCATAAGGTGTCTTGTTTTTAGGCTTTACAACTAAAACTCTGTTTTGAACATAGCAGGCAGTATTAACTGCTTCTGCCCAAAAAGTAATTGGTAACTTTGAGTCAGCTAACAGAGATCTAGCAGCCTCAATCAGTGTCCTATTCCTTCTCTCAGCAACACCATTTTGTTGTGGAGTCCTAGGAGCACTGTATTGTCTCTCAATTCCTTTTTCTTCACAAAAGGTGTTTAGATCAGAATTTTTAAACTCAGTTCCATTATCTGATCTAATGACTTTCACTCTTTGATTTGATTGGTTTTCAATTTTGAGAATGAAAGATTTGATCAGTCCACTTGTCTCATCTTTAGTTCTCAGAAAATATACCCAAGTAAATCTAGAATAATCATCAACAATAACTAAGCAGTATGATTTCTTGCCAATACTCATCACATTGGTAGGACCAAACAGATCCATATGTAACAGTTGAAGAGGATTTGATATAGTGTTTATCTCTTTGGACTTATGAGAAGTTTTGTGTTGTTTGCCTTTGAGACAAGCAACACAATGATCATCACATGAATATACTTTGGATGGCAAACCCCTTACAAGGTTATTCTTAACAAGTTTATTTATTGTTTTAAAGTTCATGTGACACATCCTTCTGTGCCAAAGTGATGATTCATCTAAAGAAGCCTTTGAAACTAAACAATTTAGAGATGAATCAGATGAAACACTTTCCAAATCTAAACAATAAACATTATCCTTCCTAGGAGTTCTCAGAAGTATCATGTTTTCATCAACCACTTTGTATCCAGGAGCAAGGATAATACATTCAGAATCTGTAAACAATATACTATGCTTCTTGTCACAAACCTGTGATACACTTAACAGGTTGTATCTCAATTGTTCAACATAGTATACATCTTCAAAGGTCATCTTACCCTTTGAAACATCACCCTTACCACTTATCTTTCCACCAGCAGGATTATCCCCAAATGCAACATGTCCTCCATCAACCTTTTTGAAATTTTTGAGGCAGGACATGTTACCTGTCATGTGCCTGGAGCAACCACTATCAACATGCCAAATGCTCTTCCCCTTGAGCTGTTGGTTGCCCTGCACATCAAGATAAATCAGTTAGTTTTTATTAGGAACCCAAGCCGAAGTGGTCTTGGGTCTCCCTTGCTCATCAAAATACTTACACTTGGTTTTGATGAGATTTTGAAATTTGGGTACTGCTGTGCTGGAGTACTTTGTCAAAATTATTGGTGTAGCAGCACTAGCAGCAGTACTAACAGTGCTAGCAGTACTAATACTGGGAGCAGCAGTATTGTTAGCAGCAGTATTATCCTCAGAAGTACTAACAGAGGTAGCAGTATTAACAGAGTTAACACTGCTAGAAGCAGTATTAACAGAGTTAATACTGCTAGCAGCAGTACTATCTGAAGAAGAAGCACTAAAAGTATTAGCAGCACTAACATTGGACTGATTACTAGCAGTATTAATACTGCTAGCAGCACTAACTTTGGAATGATTACTAGCAGTATTAATACTGCTAGCAGCACTAACTTTTGAAGCAGTACTAGCAGTGTTAGCAGTACTAACACTGCTAGCAGCAGTATTGTTTTTAGTGCTTTTTGGAACCCACATATTATCACATTCCTTTTCAGTTGTTTTCTTTATGTGGTCTTTGGGTTTATCTTGTTTCTTTGCCACATTTTTCTTTGCAGATTTTTTATATCCACCATTCCTTCTGTAACCACCAGGTTTTTGAAAAGATCTTTGAGCATTAAACCTTTGGTTAATAGGATTGAAATAACAGTGTTTGGCT
The DNA here is from genome assembly GCA_033807775.1 of Saussurea involucrata. Classification (NCBI taxonomy): domain Eukaryota; kingdom Viridiplantae; phylum Streptophyta; class Magnoliopsida; order Asterales; family Asteraceae; genus Saussurea; species Saussurea involucrata. The sequence goes on along the minus strand of CM066319.1, from coordinate 110,815,738 downwards.
AAGTGATTTAGCTTACCACAGATGAAACAAGGTTTTGGCCTGTTGATTCTGTTCAGGTCAACTCCTTGTCTCATTGCCCACTGGTTATTCCAGTTCCTTTGATTTCCCCTCTGATTATCATGTTTTTGGGGCTTGTTCTCTTTGAATTTCCTGCAGGAACACTGTTTACAAGTATTTGAGTTCACAACTTTGGGCTGTGTGTAATGAACTTCCTTTTTCTCTTCAGTCCTTTTGATCTCTGTGTTCTTGACACATGGACTCTCACATTCCTCATCAGAGTCTACTTTGTCAGTCTCATCCTCAACAACTATTTCTTTTTCACAAGGATCTATATCAATCTTTAATTCAGGTTCCTTTCTATCCTTGGTCTCTAACAAATCAGACTTAGGAGGTATGTAGTTGTTATTGTAGGGTGGAGGTGTGGTATTGTATCCTATCCCTACTTTCATCTTGTCATGGATTTGTGCTTTAATGATGGTGTCCATGGTTTTAGAAGCACAGGTAAACTTTTCAACATCAAGTTTAACCTTTTTAAGCTCTTCTTTTAACTTTTCATTCTCCTCCCCAGACACTTTCAGCTTAATCTCATACTCATTCTTCTCCCACTTCCAATAGTTAGTATCATAGTGGTGTTGAAGTTCATTAGCTTGAAAAGCTCTAATCTGTTCCTCAAACCTTTCTACAATCCTAACATAATCTTTCACATCTTTCTCTAGCCTCTTAAGGTCATCACACATACCCTGATTGTGATCCCTATATCTTTTAACAGCATCAATGCAAGCTTGAGAACAGAGTTTAGATTGTACCTCAGTGGGGATATCAGACACTTCTGCCATAAGAGCTTGATTCTGACAGGCTTCTTCAGCTTGATCACTCCAATCAAATCCCATTCCTTGTTGAGAAACAAGGGCTTGAGAGGAGCTTCTGTTTTGGTTTCCATTTGGAGTCTGTGATCCTCCACTTCTGCATTCTCTGGCAAAGTGTCCCATCTTGTGACACTTATAGCATTCAACCTTTGACTTGTCAAAGCCTGCACCATCTTCTCTTCTTTGGGAAAAGTTGTTTCTCCCAGTCCTTTTGATGAATTTCTTCACCCTCATTGATAGCATAGCCATCTGCCACTTGATGTCCATCTCTTCCAGATCATCAACATTGATCTGCTCTAAATCATCATTGATTAGAGAAGAGTGGACATGACTAGAAAAGAATGCTTCTAGTACAGAATCTGTGGTCTTCTCTTGATTGGTTCCACTAGCAGAATTAACAGAACCTGCAGTATTAACAGAATCAGGATTAGCAGCAGTATCAGAGGATGAAGATAATAAAGCAGCATTATAAACAAATCCTGATGGCCTTTTCTTGGCTTCAACTTCAGCCTCAAATACTCTCAGATCATTGTAGAGGTCATCTAGCTCTTTGTCCTCCAATTGGTCATTCTGTCTGAATGAGACAGTGTACATGGTCCATTCTTCTCCCAATGATCTAAGGAACTTTCTGTTGACATCATCAGCATCCATGTGTACACCCACAGTTGCTAATTCTCCAATTAACTTGTTAAATCTGTCAAAAGTTTGAGTCATAGACTCATTCTTTGCAGACATAAAGTTTTCATATTGTTGCCTGAGAATAGCCTTTTGATTTCTCTTTGTGCTCTTTGTTCCAGTAAATCTTTTCTCCAGAGCATTCCACAACATCTGTGCATCTGTGCAGTGTTGGAATTGATGTTGGTACTCATTAGGAATAGCCAAAAGCAGAGTGCTTAAGGCCTTCATCTCTGTTTGTCTTACTTTCTTTTCAGCATCTGTCTTGGGAGGAGGTCTCTTTCCATCTGCTCCAATCTTTCCTTCATTACATGGGCCATTTTCTATAATGTCCCATATTGCATAATCAGTAAGAAGAATGTACTGCTTGATTCTTAGTTTCCACATGTCAAATTCATTGGGTTTGAGCATGGGAACCTTTGAAACAAGAGTACTGTGAGAATCCATTGAGTTGTCCATAATTTCTAAGATACCAATGCTCTGATACCACTTGTCAGGATCGATTCTTAACAAGAATTAAACTTCTTAGAAACAGAATTTAGAGAATCTTGCGGAATAGAACTCTAAATCAATTAAAGAACAATCAATAGAAATTCAATAAACTGTATATATATCAAACAGTTATAACTCACAAGTTTTACACCAAAACCTCAATCTTGTTGAACAGGCTCAACAAGACGATTTCTACTTCTCTAGAAATAGGATCTATGATCTTGAGGTTAATTCACTCTTGAATATCGAATTCTGTATACTATCTATCTTCTGTTTTTCGTATATATTTTCTAATAGCTATCTATCAATACTATTTATACAAAAGTAGTTACAAGATAACCATAAAAAGTAAATTGATCTTCTGAATCTTCGTTAAACATATCTTGATCAATTCCTTCTTTGTCTCCAAAAGTATCGCATACCAAACTTATCAACTCAGCAGTATTAATGATGATTTGGCTCAGCAGCATTAACAACCTTCAGCAGTATTAATGTTCACAGTCTTCAAGCAGTAGTAACTCAGCTCAGCAGTACTAACCATGTCTAGCAGTAGTAAATTGGCCTAGCAGCACTAACTTCGTCTAGCAGCATTAACTTCATCTAGCAGCAGTAACCTTGCCCAGCAGTAGTAACGAAGAACTGGCAGTAGTAATGAAGACTTAGCAGTACTAACCATACTTAGCATATCTTCAGTTCCCAACATTGTTGCTGTTTTGAATAAGTTGATGTTGTCCATGAGAAGAACAAACAGAAAACAGCAAGTTGTTGTTTGCTATCGAAGTGAAGTTAAAACAGAATGTGAAACAAAATGTTGGTGTTGTTGGCTTAACATAAAGTATGTTGTTGTATTTGATGTTCTAAAACAGAATGTTTGTTGATGTGTGGTTCAATAAGCTGTCATGTTGCTGTCCAAATAAATGTTACTGCAGAAATATGCTCTGTTCGGTCTGTGTAACAACATTAAAGTTCAGAGTTACTTTCAGCTGTTTAGAATCAGATTTGGGTGTCTCCTCAGAAGTCTGATCATGAGTGTTCAGAACTATGATCAAGGGTGATCAGAATTACACTTAAGCCTTCACAGAACATTCTTGTTAAGTCTGAACTTCAACAAAAGGCAATTCAGAAGTATGATCGGAGGTTAATCAGAGCTTTGATTAAGCTGTTCAAATTTCAGCTTAATCAGATTTGTTCAGAACTGATATTAAGCCTATTCAGAAGTTGAAGTGAGTTTATTCAGTTACAAGGCAATTCAAATATCTGATCACGAGGCTCAGAAGGATCAGAATGTTCAGAACTTTGTCGAAGCTTAATCAGAAGTCTGACTCTAAAAGTTAGAACTTTATCGTGAAGAGTCAGAACTTTCAGACTTAGAATTTTCTTAAAAAAAAAATCTTTAAGGATCAGATATCTGATTGACTTACTCAGAGGTCTGAGTGGTCTTCTCATAAATTTTACTTAGTATTTTTCTGAGTAAAGGTGCATTTCAGAATTTTTCAACAACTTTGCGCACCTGTCGTATTTTGATCATAACTCCCTCCTCGAAGCTCGAAATTTGACGATTTCAGATGCACTGAATTCCTAAGACACAGATGAACACTTTTCATGTTTTGAGTATGTTCTGAATAAATGTGCTTAATTGTCAGATTCTGTGTCGAAGTCAGTGTATAGCTGCTGGACCGAAGCAACGTTTTTCACCATATTTCTCCCAACTTTCAGAAAGATGTTCTGTCTTCTATTTTTTTGTGGATCCAAGCTGAGTTATTGAAGTGTATGAAGACACTCCCTCCTATGATCTTAATGGATTAAGCTCTTGAGCTTAATGATCATACAACTCGAATTTCAAGGACGAATTCCTTATTATAAACTGAGGTTGTTTCAGTCGAGCTTATTGCACATGGGATTCGATTTTAAAGTTGTAATTTTTGAAGAAGAAGAGCAAATTTTGAGGGGGAGCTTGGATAGTTTTGCAAGGCATGAAGATATGCAACATCAAAGTTTTCAAAGAAATCAAGGGGGAGATCATTTGAAGATGCTATCTTTATAAAACTTTAGGGGGAGATTGTTGGGTCTAGAAAGCCCCAATTATATAGAAAGTTTTATAAAGTCTATGTAAAGTCAACAAAAGTCAAATGTGTTGTTATTAGCATTATAAGTATTTTGGGCTTTGGGAGTTTAATGGGAAGTTAAATGGGCTTGGGCCCATGTCTTGTATTTTAGACACTATAAATAAGTGTCTTGGGCTTACATTGTCATTTGAGACTTTGAGACAATTAAGAGAATACACAGTGAGTCTTGAAAGAGTCGTATATCAATTTCTCCCTCCATTATATTTCAACTATATGAATAGAGATCATTCAATAAATTGTTCTTCATGTCTATCTCTATTCTACTTTCTATGGAGTATTCTTGATTGTTGCTTCAATTATGGGACTTACAGGAATTCAGTAGAGGATATCAGAAGAAGTCTGGTAATGAACGCTATGGAAGAGAAGGGTCGAATGACAGGAATGACAGAGGTGGTGACCGACAGAGGTCAGACGACAAAGCTAGCAACGCTCCACATAACCAAGGATGTTACAATTGTGGTAAGCCAGGCCACTACGCCAATGAATGCAAGAGCAAATCAAACCGCCCTCGGAGGGATTCTGCTTTCTACAAAAAGAAAGCAGAATATTATGCTCAAAAGTCACTTATGGTGAATCAAGAAAACTGGCAGTCAGATACATCCTCTAACGAAGGATAAAAGAAGAACGCCTTGTTATGTGGCATGGCAGAGGTCAGCTCCGACTCCGATAGTGAGGTATCCAATTCTGACTCTTACTCTAATCAAGCAGAAGCTGATTTGCTTAAACTGAACATTGAATACACATAAGTTAAAAAGACCTACGAAAGTGTTCAGAATAAGCTTACCTTCTATGAGAGAGAAGCTAGACTTCTCACTCAAGAAAAGGCTAAAATCTTTCAAGAAAAGGAAGAAATTGAAACAAACTGGAACAAACACCTAAATCCTTTGAAAGAAAAGATTTCTAAATTTAACTCTTCCTTAAAAGCAAAATCTAAAGAACTTATGGATGTTGAAAGCGACAGAATGAATATTCTAGCTCTTAAAAATTATTTTCAAAAGGAAAGAGAAGTCCTCTGTCAAGATTTACTCAGAAGAGACCTTTTAATTAAGAAATATCAAGATGCACAGAAGGTGTACGAGAAAATAAACACACAAATAGGAAGACGGGGAATTGGCTTTTGTGATATTGATCCATACACTGGAACCAAAAGAGACAAATCTTTGTCTTCACTATTTCATATTGGATGTACAAGAAAACCCGGTTTTCCGAATTTACCCTTTGTTAGCAAAAGGCGAAAAGTCTCTGGTGAACCTCACTTAAGGAAACCATTGAATATGGTAAATGTGTGGTTTGAAAACACAGATCTACCATCATTAGCCTCTGTCAAAAGGGCCTCCAAACCTAAGAAATATCTGAAAACACAAGATCAGATAAGAATCTTTAAGTTTGGTGAACCCGAGACTCAATTCCAGGTTGCCTTTTTCTGCACTATAGATTCTGAGAAGAAACTATCGGCAGAGGCACCTGAGTTCTTGCCTGCTTCAATAGAAGAAAAACTGACTCATATTTCTGAAAAAGAATTATTGGAAATCGGTGAAAACAACTTTTATGAATGCCCCAGTACCTTCAATAATAGCCAAAATCTCTCTGAGAAAACCTCGATGAAAACTTATGTTGACTTAGAAGATATCCCCGAAAGAAAGGAAGAAAGCGAGTATAGCACATGCCCTGAAAGTCCTGCCTCCGTCGAAAGAGATGTAAGTGACTCAACCTCTGTATATGAGGACGATTCATCCTCTAACGAATCTGAGACTGACTCTAATTCAGAGATAGTATCTTGTGACTCAGAGGATTTTAAACTACCCTCTGGAGTTCCTAACAGAACTATTCCTCCCAAGGAGAAAATCATAAGAGGTCCTATCTGTCCAGACTTTTTGGACATGTGTATACCAGCCAAAACCTCTCTTGAGCTTGAGAAAATCAAACAACAAAAGAAAACGTCCTCTCAAGATTCAACAAGTTCAAAGACTTTAAAACCCTTAAGACCTATTAAAGAAAAACTAACATGGCAACAGAAGGGTAAATGGGCTGAAAATAACAAATATTTTTCTTCTGTGACAGTGAAACCTGCAGAAGTTCACCACAGAAGGGGTCCACAGAAGGCTACTCTCAACAGAGGATTTTGTAAACAACAATCTAGCCTACATAGGTCTTCTTGTAATAGGAAGTCAAATGTTAGGATAGAATGTAATGCCTGTGTACCCCCATTTAATGTTTTCAATGAAAAATTCAATCAAATCTCTTCGCACATTCATTATTGTCATTGTTTTGATCTCATGTATCGATTAAATCAACACTTCTCAAGTACACACTGTTTCCTCTCTGTACCCAAAAATAATACTAAATTCAAGGGTAAGAAGAAACAAAATGGTTCTTCAAAAGAATCTAAAACCAAACCCAAGAATGCTAAGGCAAACTTGAAGACCCCTAACAAAGCTGGACCCATTTGGATATGGGTACCTAAAACTCTCTGATTGTCTTGCAGAAGCAGTATGTGCCAATTTGGTATCTTGACTCCGGATGCTAGCGGCACATGACTGGCCACAGAGGTCTACTAGCCTCCTACAAAGATAAACTCGATGGAGGATCTGCGACCTTTGGTGACAACAAGAAGGGTTATATAAAAGGCTACGGAGTCATCAAGAAGGAAAACATAACCGTATGCAAAGTTGCATATGTGGATGGCCTTAAGCATAATCTTCTCAGTGTTACCCAACTCTGCGATACGGGTTTCCACGTAATGTTCAAAAGAACCTTCTGCTCTCTACAAGGTGAGTACACAGTAGTCGAACTTCTGCCAGCCGAACGAAGAGGCGATCTTTACCTCATGAACTGCTATGCCAAGAACAAGGAAGACAAGCTCTGCCTTGTTGCCAGTAAAAGTGAAGAAGCCTGGTTATGGCATAACATGTTCTGCCACCTAAACTTTCATACTCTAGACAATCTTTTTAAACTTGATCTAGTCAAAGGTCTGCCAAATGTTAGATTTAATAAAGATCATTTGTGCTCTGCCTGCGAAATGGGAAAACTCAAAAGAGCTTCCCATAAGGGCAAGACTGATGTATCTTGCCCTAGGCCTTTGTACATGCTTCATGTGGACCTCTGCGGTCCAATCGCTACACAGAGCCTAGGTGGCAAGAAATATATACTTGTTTTGATCGATGAATATTCAAGATTTACATGGGTTGAATTTGTCAGAAAGAAATCAGATGTTCCAAACATTCTGATAAATTTAATGAAAAGAATCCAAGTTCTGTAAGAGTAAAGTATTCAAAAACTAAGAAGCGACAATGGCACATAATTCAAAAACTCTGTTAGCTCAAATATTCCGAAATATTAGAAGTATTGAAAAATGGCCAAGTACAGAAGAACTTCCACAGAAGCTCTGCTGAGTGCAACAGAAGCTCTGCCGGGCATCTAAGAAGAAGCAAAGGAAGTTTTGATCAAGAGTGATCAAAGACCGAAGAAACTACATAAGAACGCTACAGAAGATCAAGACCTCAGAACCTCTGTCACCAATAACAGAGCCTCTGCAGACAACTTCAGAAGACAAGGAACCCAGCGAAGACTACTCTACAAAGGAACAGACCGCAGAACTTCTGCAACACATTACAGAGCCTCTGTTGTCCTCACTGAAGACTCCAGATACTTATAATATCTTATCACTGTTAAAGAAATATCTTGCTACTGTTCCAGGATCTGTTCATCAACTTGTATGGTACCATGCCCTATCCAACTTCAACACGTGTCAAACTCTGAGTGGACTCAATAGGGCTTAGTACAACATAGACGTCTGCGACATTTAATGCTTGCAGTTTTCCAACTGTTCATACCATCTCTTCTTTCCTGTAGCAACAGTCTCTTGTCTAGAATAGATCTTTTGTAGTAGTATAAAAGGAAGACTCGTGTTAAGTTCTTCCTAAGAATCACCGTTTTTACACTTTACAAGTTTTACACAATCACTTAACACATAACACAAAACACTTACACTCAATTAGCGTCAAATCTGTACTAAGTGTTCTTGATATATTAAATACAGTGGGTCTTTGTGCTATAAATCTATTCTCTTCACTGTTTATTTGATAGTGTGTGTTCTAAATCTATCAAACATATCTGTTAGTTCTTCAAATACGCTTCCGCATCAAACATAAATTCGAACTAATAGATCTGACAATCTTGTATAAGCAAAACGGGAACCAACAAACTCTATCATTGAAGCCTATCTTACAGAAGAAGGCGTATCACAGAACTTCTCTACTGCACGCACCTCACAACAGAATGGCGTGGTTGAACGAAAGAACCGCACGCTTGTAGAGGCTGCAAGAACTATGCTGACAGTATCTGGATTAACAATGTCTTTTTGGGCAGAACCGCTTGCTACACCCAAAATCGATCAACAATTGTAAAGAGGCACATCAAGACACCGTATCATTTGATCAACAAAAGGCGACCAAATATCAAGTTCTTTCATGTATTTGGATGCAAGTGCTTTGTCTTAAATGATAGAGAAGCAAGAGGAAAGTTTGAGGTGAAAGCAGATGAAGGCAAGTTCATTGGATACTCTGCCACCTCTAAGGCCTACAGAGTTTATCTTCTGTGGTCACGAACCATTGTAGAAAGCATCAATGTATATTTTGACGATTTCTTTCAAAAGACTTCTGAACAAATCAGTTCAGAACTCGGTCTAAAGAAGGAATCCTCTGGCATCCCAAAGACAAGAGTAGAAGACTTAAATCTTCTATTTGAAGAGATGTTCCATGATGATATTGATCCCTCTCCTGGAGACGTCAGAGCCTCCGGAGAAACATCTTCTAACAACCAGACTGAGTCAGGTATATCTCTAACTGGTCCATTAAATACTTCATCCTCTTCTGTGAATCATACAGATGCACGCGCTGAGGGGGAGTGAACAGAAGATAATACGACCAAGGACTCAACCACAGAGGCTCCTGAAATACCAACTCCAGCGACTACAGAGGAATCAATACCAGAGGAAAACGAAGACTCAGTCTTTACTTCCTCAGAGCTACAATATCCAACTCTCATTCCAATCCTCCCACAAGCTGAAGAACCAAGCACAAGCACAGAAGTACCATCTTCAACAGAGGTTGCACCAGAACCGCATTGTGCAACTACAGAGGTTCGTCTTGATGACTCAAATGACCATCTTCCAAGAACAACACAGTGGATGAAAAGCCATCCTCCAAGCCTTATAATCGGCGACCCTTCTGAAAAGGTCAAGACAAGATCAGCCACTGCTAATTTTTGTTTCTTTACAAATTTCATCAGTATCATCGACCCAAAAAGAATCTCTGAAGCCCAAGATGATCCAAACTGGGTAGATGCTATGCAAGAAGAGCTTCTACAGTTTGAGAGAAACAAGGTATGGACCCTAGTACCTCTGCCACGAGGAAAACATGCAATAGGGACAAAGTGGGTCTTCATAAACAAGAAGGACGAGGACGGGGTGGTCATTAGAAACAAAGCGAGATTGGTGGCCAAGGGATATCGCCAAGAAGACGACATTGATTACGATGAAACTTTTGCCCCTGTCTGTCACACCCCGCTAAAGCGGAAATACGGGATGTCACAACTAAGGATTTCATTGCGTAAGGTAGAAGACAACACACAATCGTCATTGCGTAAAAAGTTTACAAATGATACATCTTGTTCCAAAAATATAAAGTTTGTCCAAAACACAAATCGACATGATAAAGAAAAATGTGTTGAATGCAACTACTTGAGGTGCCTTCTAAAGTTCCAATCTTACTTGCTATTTCCTGAAAAGCATGTAAATGAGAGGGTCAACTATTGAATAGTTGGTGAGTTCACAGGTTTTATGAGTACATCAAAGTTTTTCATAGAAACAGTTTTAATTAGCACGAGTGGATATAAGTTTGTTATAGAAAACAGGTTTAATCCACACAAGTGGATATAAGTTTGTCATACAAAACAGTTTTAATCTGCACCAGTGGATATAAGTTTGTCATAGAAAACAGTTTTAATCCGCACAAATGGATTGAGTAATCAGTTGTAGTTTCAAAGCATCTTTGTAAATCCGCACAATGGATAAAGATTTCAGTTGTCAACATGCGCAAGGTATAGTCTCGTATGCAATATATGTTAAAGTAATGAGTCCACTACCCAAACCTAATGACTGTTCCACACCCCTTACGTCCTACCTCAGCGGTGAAATCATTCCACATGGGTAAGACAATTTAGACACATGTTCCTCATAAACGTGATAAAGAAGACGGTAATTATGCACTCGCGAGGTGAGTGGGGTGTCAACCAAATAACGTTATCCATAATATACCAAGCGGCTCGCACAATGAGCTAATGGGTAATGTAGAATCAACGGGGACTTAATAGCAAAACTCAGAATCAACTAACATAAGCATACATACCATAGCGCATAAGTATACGTAGAAAATATTCAGTATTTGAATAAACAGTGAAATCGATGCGTAATAAAATCGTGACATGCTTTTCACCCAAAAATGTATAAAATAGTAAAAAGGGGCTGTGAATACTCACATGATAAGCGATAGAATCCGGGAATCTCCCACAAGTACTCCGAGATGATCCTACTTCAAACCTATGAACGTAAGGTCACTAGTGAGTTCTCAATCTCGAAGGTTCGGTACCAACTATCCAAATCGTCATAAAATGCCTTGTTGTGTTTTAATATTACTAGTTGGGTACCCGCGCAATGCGGCGGGAGTTGTCAACGTAAACAAATTTAAATAAGAGACATGGTAACAAAAATGGTATGACGTATCAAAATCTAATAATCAAACAAATCAAATCCAAACTAAATTTGGGATTCCGTCATATAGAGAGATGAACTAAAGAAGTATATGGTTCAAAAATTCCCATCAGGTTGAAACCAATAACTGGGCGATATAAGCGAATCATAGTTAAATGTCATAGACAAACACTATTTCTCCACAAGCCAATATCGCATAAAGATGTCATTTGAGCTGGGAAATCCAAAATCAAAGAGAAGCTTGAGTTGAGGCCTTATCTGAACATTATCATAACTACAACTAATAATAATATCTAAAGAAAATCCATAACATTAAATCTATCCCACTTTATATTATAAATCTATATATCATAGGTTGATTTTCAGAGCCATTTCACCTTATTTGCCCCAAAATAAGACCTAAAATCCAACAAAATAGCCACCAAATAAAGACGAAGAACCAGGAAGCACAACTATTAAATCTGGAAAATACAATCAGACTTTAGGCATCCTTATACATTGTCATTGATTTGATACAACCAAAAGCCTAAAAGATCATTCGTAGACCCCAAAGCCCATCTAAGCACTTGGTTTAGACGATATGATATATTGATAGGAGCAGAACCTTTAAAGGCATGCAGTATATTGATCGCCAACCATGTGCATGCATTTTGAATCCCGTAAGATATCTTCAGTCACCCTCACCCAACCATGAATAGCCTCTTTCAGGAGAGTCTACGGTGCTGTAGATTGTGGCACACCACCATTCTCCATAAGAGTGGATGCAACAAAACAGCCGACTGACCAAATCTTTTCTCAATGCTACAATGACTTTTTCATCGTCAAGCCCCGATCCTGATATGAAGGGGGTGGAGAATTTATAGATTAACATATCACAGGTTCAATTCAAACACATCAAGCAATTGCTACTGTCACAAATTTCCAGGTACCACATCCATTTTGGTTATTAAAACTTTCATGCATGTATTATTGACTAATTAACAATTTTTTGCATCTGGACATGAGAACAAAAGTAATGTGAACCATTTGGTGGTCCATGAGAGTTAAGTGAAAATATGCAAAAGACAAAACCATAATGGAAGGGTCTTTCACCAAAGGAAAACGTTCACGCTTTTATCTAATCGCCAACATCAAAATCAAAAAATTCTTTTGTACGTATACCTGAGTTGATAGGAGCGTATGGATCATATGAATGGTATACCTGCAAAAAAAATCAAAACACAACAAACACAAAAGCTCATGGACATGAGAACGAAAGTGTTTGTACACATCCTTTGACAAATAGAGTCATATACCAAAGGCAAACAGAGTTCATTTATTTGAGAGAAGCAAACAAAAATCAAAATCTATTTATTGGTATCTATACACAACATCAAAATCAAAGAATACTTTCGATAGTAGAAGGGATGCGATATAAGTGATCGATTGAGAGGAGCAAACAAAAACTAAATAGAGCAAAAATCAAAGAAACCGTAAATCGGTTACCTGATTTGTGTCTTTGTTGAGAAGAGAGAGAGTAAAAATGCGATAAGAAGTAAGAAGCCTGCATATTTGAGAGAGCTTGGATTGCTTCGATCGTCGTCTTGGAAATAGAGGAGTAGCCTGAAACGTCGTCCTGGATAAAGGTATAATTGGACTAAAATATAGAAGCCTTACCAACACACTTGGTTGTCTCTTGATATAAGTAGATTCAGGAGAACATATTCTTCCCAAATATGTTGTGATTTTTACTTTTGTTGGATTCTTTCTCATGAAGATGGCACCATCGTCTAGACGTCTACAAAGACTTTGTTGGATTCTTCATATATCATGCATAAGATATTTAGAAGGAACCCAAATGAAACTCATGTTATTCAAGAGGGGCCTAAGAAAAATACAAGGATTGAAGAGGTCGATTATGGCGTATTTGGCCGAGTGAAATTAGAAAGCTTTTGAAACAGTAAAATCGGTGGTTTCTCTGATCAAATAATGTAATTCTAAACAATAGAATCTACTAAACCAACCCCAATAAAGCAATCCAAGCAGAAATTTGGAGAAGTTGAAGATGTAGCGATACAGTTGTAAGCAAACAAATCCATGGCAGAAATCACTTTGCAAACACTTACCTGAGATGGAGCGACGGGGAAGATGGAAGATGGAGCGATGGAGAACCCTAAGTATATACTGGGAAGATGGAGCGAATCCGCACCTTAGGCTTGAGGAGCTTCAACCATAGAGAAATCGCAAACACTTGGAGCGACCGGAGAAGATGAAGCGATGGAGAACCCTAACCGTATGTAATGGAAGATTATTGAATCTGCAGCTTCAATCGTCAGATTTGGAAAGATGGTTCAATCGACACATTGGGTTTGGGAAAAGGAGTGAAGTTGACCCTTTGAACACGTTTGAACCTGTTCATGAGCGATCGATGTATACTGGAATCATCGGGAGGTTCAAGAAAGGAGATGAGCGATCGATTTCTTGGTTTTAGGAAGGAGATGATGTTTTGAGGATAAGGAATCGTCACTGGGAAGGAGATGATGTTTTGGTTTTTTAAAAATTAAATTAAATCCGGTTTGGGGGATAAGGAATCGTCGGTTTGGTCCAGATTAAAAAGGTAGTATAAATTTAAAAAAAAATTAAGACTTTAAGACTTTTGTCTTATATGCTTTATAAGGTAGTATAGAAGAACATATTCTTCCCAAATATGTTGTGATTTTTACTTTTGTTGGATTCTTTCTTATGAAGATGGCACCATCGTCTAGACGTCTACAAAGACTTTGTTGGATTCTTCATATATCATGCATAAGATATTTAGAAGGAACCCAAATGAAACTCATGTTATTCAAGAGGGGCCTAAGAAAAATACAAGGATTGAAGAGGTCGATTATGCCGTATTTGGCCGAGTGAAATTAGAAAGCTTTTGAAACAGTAAAACCGGTGGTTTCTCTGATCAAATAATGTAATTCTAAACAATAGAATCTACTAAACCAACCCCAATAAAGCAATCCAAGCAGAAATTTGGAGAAGTTGAAGATGTAGCGATACAGTTGTAAGCAAACAAATCCATGGCAGAAATCACTTTGCAAACACTTACCTGAGATGGAGCGACGGGGAAGATGGAAGATGGAGCGATGGAGAACCCTAAGTATATACTGGGAAGATGGAGCGAATCCGCACCTTAGGCTTGAGGAGCTTCAACCATAGAGAAATCGCAAACACTTGGAGCGACCGGAGAAGATGAAGCGATGGAGAACCCTAACCGTATGTAATGGAAGATTATTGAATCTGCAGCTTCAATCGTCAGATTTGGAAAGATGGTTCAATTGACACATTGGGTTTGGGAAAAGGAGTGAAGTTGAACCTTTGAACACGTTTGAACCTGTTCATGAGCGATCGATGTATACTGGAATCATCGGGAGGTTCAAGGAAGGAGATGAGCGATCGATTTCTTGGTTTTAGGAAGGAGATGATGTTTTGAGGATAAGGAATCGTCACTGGGAAGGAGATGATGTTTTGGTTTTTTAAAAATTAAATTAAATCCGGTTTGGGAGATAAGGAATCGTCGGTTTGGTCCAGATTAAAAAGGTAGTATAAATTTAAAAAAAAAATTAAGACTTTAAGACTTTTGTCTTAAATGCTTTATAAGGTAGTATAGAAGAACATATTCTTCCCAAATATGTTGTGATTTTTACTTTTGTTGGATTCTTTCTTATGAAGATGGCACCATCGTCTAGACGTCTACAAAGACTTTGTTGGATTCTTCATATATCATGCATAAGATATTTAGAAGGAACCCAAATGAAACTCATGTTATTCAAGAGGGGCCTAAGAAAAATACAAGGATTGAAGAGGTTGATTATGGCGTATATGGCCGAGTGAAATTAGAAAGCTTTTGAAACAGTAAAACCGGTGGTTTCTCTGATCAAATAATGTAATTCTAAACAATAGAATCTACTAAACCAACCCCAATAAAGCAATCCAAGCAGAAATTTGGAGAAGTTGAAGATGTAGCGATACAGTTGTAAGCAAACAAATCCATGGCAGAAATCACTTTGCAAACACTTACCTGAGATGGAGCGACGGGGAAGATGGAAGATGGAGCGATGGAGAACCCTAAGTATATACTGGGAAGATGGAGCGAATCCGCACCTTAGGCTTGAGGAGCTTCAACCATAGAGAAATCGCAAACACTTGGAGCGACCGGAGAAGATGAAGCGATGGAGAACCCTAACCGTATGTAATGGAAGATTATTGAATCTGCAGCTTCAATCGTCAGATTTGGAAAGATGGTTCAATCGACACATTGGGTTTGGGAAAAGGAGTGAAGTTGAACCTTTGAACACGTTTGAACCTGTTCATGAGCGATCGATGTATACTGGAATCATCGGGAGGTTCAAGGAAGGAGATGAGCGATCGATTTCTTGGTTTTAGGAAGGAGATGATGTTTTGGGGATAAGGAATCGTCACTGGGAAGGAGATGATGTTTTGGTTTTTTAAAAATTAAATTAAATCCGGTTTGGGGATAAGGAATCGTCGGTTTGGTCCAGATTAAAAAGGTAGTATAAATTTAAAAAAAAATTAAGACTTTAAGACTTTTGTCTTAAATGCTTTATAAGGTAGTATAGATAACGTAATAAACGTATACATTGTTCTTGTTGGATTAAAGTTTCCGCAATTTCGTCACATTAAGTAACGAAAAGGGTTTTAAAGAACATAAACATATATAGTACATATATATGTATAAACCGAAATTTTATCGTAAGAACGATAAGATTTGAAGGGTTTTGAATGTAAAGACAATATTTAAGTGCATAAATATATAGGTATAGTATATATTTATATTCCACGATTTCATCATAAAATGATGAAATGTGATCAAGAATATATAAAATGCAAAAACATATATAAATATATTATATATATGTATATTCCACAATTTCATCAAAAATGATGAAAAGGGATAAAGAATAAACAATGTGCATAAATAAAATGCATAAATAAAATGTAAGTATAAGATATACATATATATTTCACTATTTCATCATAAAATGATGAAATGGGATTTGAAGTTAGTCCTTAATAATAATAAGAATTTGTCCTTTGCTGTCCATAATTTGATGTCACTTTGTGTCCAACTTTGGGTAACTTCCAGGTATAATTTGGTCATGAAATTTTACGTCCAGGTAGTTCAATGAGTTAGGAAACTTTTGGCATACGTTTCATAATTTTTGGAAGAGTCTAAGTACATGAAATAATACTAGTTGAGTACCCGCGCAATGCGGCGGGGATGTTAAAGTTATATCAAGATACGTTTAAGTTTTAAACATCAAATTTTGCAAAATATTTGGTGGTTCATATATTGTATTAAAAGTTTTTCACATTCATTCACAAAACATTTACTGAATGGTCACATACATGTTCAAAACGATTAGAAAACATTAATATTCACTGAATGGACACATACATGTTAAAAACATTTAGAAAACATTCATTCACAAAACATTTACTGAATGGTCACATGCATGTTCAAAACGATTAGAAAACATTCACTAATTTGTCACATACATGTTCAAAATATCGATAGAACCAATAAAAAATACCACAAAAGTTAACAAATACATGTTCCAAAAATCTTCACAACAATCACAAAAAACACAATATTAATCAACTTGACTGATCACATATTCTCAACTCGGAATAATTCTTAAGTTGTATGCTTCCGGCATTTCTGGGCCGAACACAATCTGGGTTAAAGCCGTAGAATTCAAAACGTTCACTGAAAATATTAGAAAATACAATTTTAGTACATTTATAAATTTAAATTTAAATAAAAACATAAAATCATAAATAAAAAATATTATACTTGGATATCGATGGATAAGCTTAACCCGAGATGCAAAAATTATGGAATTATTTGTTATGGCCCGAGCTATCATCACGATGCGTGTTTGTATTGTATCATACAACCTCAACCTAATTTGGTGCCTCCTAATAAAAACAACAAAGTTAGTAAAAACACAATGTGGAAAATTTGTTAATTTGGTAATTGATTTTGTTTTAATACAATCTCAAACTTACGTTTCATCTTGTAAAATCAAATCACAAGAACCCAATCGGAATACACCATCATCTCGCACATTATTAACTTGTCTTTCGTGTATGATTTTTCCAACTACATCTAAGATATATAAATTTAAATTTGAATATTAATTTGACATGAGAAAATATATAAATATATTTAAATTAAATTAAAAAATTTAATTTACCGATTAACATTTTTCTTGTTGTTCTATCTTCAACAAGTGTTTTTATTGAAGGCACCGATGGATAAAGCACAAATCCTCTTTGAACATCCCTCGGCAACGAGATTAACCTTGTGTTTCTACTGATCAAAATTTCCCACTCGACGCGAAGAAAATTATATTTTTCATACCTCGGATAGTCATAATTGGTTCCCTGAATTTGGAAATGCTCCAAAAAGAAAACACCTCCCACCAAATTCATTTGTCTATAGACATCCAGTAAACTACGTGGAACAATTGCAGCCATTTTGTCCCTCTAACATATATAAATATACAATATGTAATTATAATTATTAGTATATTTAAAAAATATATTTTTTCAACAAAACTAAAATATGATCAATTTCACTTACATTTTGGTCAAGTAAGATGATATATAGTTTTTCTTGATTTACATCTTCCCAAACAAAATCAACTCGGACACATGGAAAGTTCCACCAAACATGAGGACGTTGTAGTGCTGAAAAATGTTCAACATACCACCCTAAATCCATTTTCTACAAATTAAATAAAATTGTGAAAATCACAAAAAATCACATAATAAAACTGTTTTATCACCATTGCCACTTAATAAAAGAATCACCATATAATTACCAATTAATCCATCCCTTATCAATCGAATGAAAACAAACGAAGCAAAAGATGAAAAATGAAACGTAGCACTCAAGATTTCATATGTTAAACTACAAAACTTAGTTTATGTTTAACATAAGGTGTCAAATAAAACACTTTATTCTAAAACAACAAGCAATTTCCAGGCATAACAACAAAAATGAATTGAGTTTGACCATTTGAGTAAAACCTACGTCTTATACTCGACATGTTTTTAGTTTAATTATATCGTTACAACAAACTTAGTTGGTATTTCTTTTTTTATTTTATAAAATTTTCCAATTTAAAGTTTTGATATTTATTGTCCTCTTTTTATCTAAGTTTTCAACTTTGCTTCATTGTGTATCTACAACTCCTAATGTTCAATAAGATGCTTTGTAAATCAAATCAACTATGCATCTTATTTCGTTTATGTATTGGTATAAGATTTCAACAATAATCAAATTAATAAGTAAAAAATTTACAAAATATAGATAAATTAAAAGGAAAAACTCATATTTTAAGGAAATTAAGAGGATATAGATAATAAACAAAATTTGGAAATTAATAGTGTATTTAATGTTGGCTTTTGTAAAAATGATTTATGATTGAAAGTGTAAGGGTGGAAATAGAACTTATTGTGAAGATACAACTCAAATCACACGTCCCCACCAACTTTTCCCTAAATCAGCATTAGGGCTTCGAGAGCCTTCGACCACAGTGACGACCATCGCAACCACAAACCACCAGACCACCATCGCTCCACGCCTCCACGGCTCCAGTCTCCAGCGGCACTCCACCGTGACCTCCGAGGCTGTAACACCTTAGGCATATCCCACATCGGCCGTGGGCAGGAGAGATGCTAGGTATATTAGTAAACCTTGGCCTTACCAGACACAACGCGTTTTGGGGCCACAAGCATGCGGGTTCCTTGGGAACTCTGTGGTTAAGCGTGCTTGGGTGGGAATAGTACCAGGATGGGTGACCCCCTGGGAAGTCCTCGCCAGGTCACCAAGAACAAAGCCGTGAGCCAGTGGGGCAAAGCGGACAATATTGTGTCGTGGTAAGCGGGGTGTTACAAATGGTATCAGAGCCACTCCTGTGCCGTTCGGGATGGTGGGGCAAACCTCATCGAGGACGATGAGTCCCTAAGGGGGGGTGTGTGTAACACCTTAGGCATATCCCACATCGGCCGTGGACAGGAGAGATGCTGGGTATATTAGTAAACCTTGGCCTTACCAGACACAACGCATTTTGGGGCCACAAGCATGCGGGTTCCTTGGGAACTCTGTGGTTAAGCGTGCTTGGGTGGGAGTAGTACCAGGATGGGTGACCCCCTGGGAAGTCCTCGCCAGGTCGCCAAGAACAAAGCCGTGAGCCAGTGGGGCAATGCGGACAATATTGTGTCGTGGTAAGCGGGGTGTTACAGAGGCTCCGACCACCGTCTCCACTGACCTGTGTCTTACGGGCTACGTCGCAATCCGACCACCGTCTCCTCTAGCTCCGTCTCAACTCTCACATTCTCACTCAAGGTATGCAAGCTACTTGGTTTTTTAGTTGGCAATCTCATGCTACTTGGTTTTTTAGTTGGTACTAATAATTAATAGTAATTTGATGCTACTGTTATCTTAAATGGTATATTAGTTGGTATCTTGTTACTTGATTTAGTGAATGATAAATGCTTAGTTACATTGTAGTGATTATTATTAGTAATTTGATGCTACTGTAATCTTACTTGGTATATTACTTGGTATCTTGTAACTTAATTGTTACAATGTATAATTTTTTAAATAGAAATGCTTGATTTTAGATGGATTATGTATACGTAGCTTTGGCGTATTGATCACAATATCTTAGTATTTAGGATTTTATTTAGGGTTAATGCATCATAATGTTTTTGCTCCATTTAGAAGGTAGTTTGCTTTCCTTCAAGGTGTTAAGTGGGATTACTAACCAAACATGTTCACAAACTCTCGTGAGTCCTAACCCTACCTATCCTTTATGCCATAAATTCTCAACTCCTATGTGCATAACTTAGGTATATGGAAAGATAGCCGCTTAGCATTAATAACTATAATCTCGTTCTTTGTGCATCAAAATTGCAAATTTGAGCCAACAGGACCATTGCTGAATACTACAAAGTGTTTGGGCTTGGTTTTCTGGCTTTCCTGTTTAATTCTGCAACAACAAAAGAACAATATCAAATTAATAAAATAAATGGTAGGATCCAACTATATTAACATTGCACTTGGAAGATCTCTTTGTTTGAATACGTTCAACAACAAAATAACTTAACAATTTCTAACTCATGAATGTAGCATTTTAATAGTATTGAACTTAAGAAGATATTTTTTATTTTATTTTTTGACTTTCTGCATCCAAAATCTCAGGGAAGCAAATAGGAAGCAATAACAAGAAGCATACTCAAAGTTTTATAACATACGTGCAACATTCATGAGAATGAGCTCACTGAGTCACCTTTAGTAAGCACTAAACAACCAAAGCAAATTACAACAACAAATTACAAGTAACCAGAGATTTATTCCAAATTTGACAAACACCAGCAAACCAATCACAAACAACAACAACAACAAATTACAACATGAAATCTCAACAAAGTAACAAGAGAGAGATCTATTCGAAAATTGACAAACACCAGCTAACCTAAGTGTAAAGTTTGAAGTAAACAGACACTAAATTGACAAAAATTACCAAGATTGAGGATGACGAATCATTGATGCTTCGGTTTGGAAATATAATCAAACAAAAAGAAACGTACCTGAATGCAAAACAAGGTTTGAAAGAACCCGATGCATGTATATATATGAGTATAGAATAACTGATAGGGTAATTGATAGGGATGATCCAGACCGATTTAGGAGGAGCTATATTTGGGGATAAACTTGAAATTTTTGATATTTTGTGAGTTTAAGTTGTTAGAGAGATAGGAAAAGATAACTAAAACAATTAATATTTTTATTATCACTATGAAAATTTATATCATAATTAATTTTAGTTTTTTTTATAATACATATCATCTATACGTAATTCTAGATATTTACACGATTAAAGATTTTTATACAATTAAATTATAAATAACGTTTTGTTCATTTTAAAAAAAGAATCTCCTTTTCCTATTATTTAAATTTTTATTTTGATCAACGGTGGATTAATCCTAAAAAAACTCAATTACAAATTCAAGTTTGTATACCCAAACTATGAATTTGGGAAGCGTGAAGATTTAAAATTATTATTATAGAAGAAGTCAGGTGGATTATTATTATATTGATGTTAAAATTTAAAATTATTTTGTGAGTTTAGCTTAGAGAGACATGGTTCTTTTTAGAGATAAGAATGAAAGTTACCGTGAATTTCTAGAAAAAGTCAGTGCATTATTTAATTTTTTAAATAAAAAAGATTAAGACTTTAAGACTTTTAAGACTTTTGGTCTAAATGCTTTATAAGATAGTATAGATACGACGTAAAACCCGACAGAAAATGTTGCTGTTTGCGTACTGATTTTGTGAGGACTGTTTGGTAAATAAATTCTTTTGGTTTTTTAGTGAAACCATTTGGGTTTGAATTTTAACACATAAAAATGATTTCCAGAAAAAGAATCACTCCATTTGGAGTTATATTGAGTGAGGTATGACCCTTTGAAGTGGAGGGTGGAATTTGGCAGAAATCTGTCAAACCACACTTTGTGCATGTGCTCACATGTTGACTTATTAACCAAAATTCTTATTCTTTTGCATGCACAATCCGATTTGACTCTCTTCCATACATTTATTTTCAGTTCCCAAAATATATTTTTGATCCAATTAAAATGCATGCAAGTTACCTATCAACTCAACTTTTATAAATTATTGTAAAAGACCCATTTTGGAAAAGGTTGATGTTCTTGCCAAGAACATCAACATGCAACTTAAAATTGTGCATTTTTAGCTCATGCATGTTTGTTTAAGTATGTTCTTAGTGGATTTCAAAGACTTACTCATAAAATTCTTGAATAAAAGATGATGGATTTCTCAAGAAAACTACATGCATGTGTTCAAAATGTTCATCTTTGGTCTTAACATTGGTTTGATTTTGGATTCACCATCTTTTACTAACAAAAAGATGTTACGATGGTAAATCTACAAACATTAAGACATATGAAAGATAGTTTTTAAAAACATGAAGAAAGTGTAGAAAAGATGAAGAACATTCATAAAATGCAAGGAAGATGAAAAAGATTTAAAAGAGTGTGTGTGGATTTCACCCAACACACTTGTTTTTACCTTTGATTATCTTGAACTCTTGAAGAAATGTGATTTAGGGGCTGGAGTTGGGATGAAGATATGAAGATGAACACTTGAAGATTTGAAGATGGAGAGAGAAATAGTGATTGATAGTGAGAGAGTGAGATGAGAGAATGATTCAAAATTATGAAGTGAAGTGTTTATTTTATGGAATTTGAGAGAGAGGGGGGGGTGGGGGGGGGTGGTTTCTCAAGGTGGGGGGTGGGGTGTGTGGTGTGATAAAAATAAATTGTCAAATCTTGTCTTTTTGATTAAAATTTATAATACAAGTATTTTCTTAATAATTAAAATACAAAGTAATTATATATCAAATAAAGTATTTATATATAATATGATTGAAATACATAAATTATCAACTACATAAATATTTGTAGTATAAATGTAGGTTAAATTGGAATTTTATGAGATTTATGGATAATTTTCCTAATTCAAGGATTTTCTTAGGCAAAATTTCTCGAATTTTCCTATCGTACCGCGTTTGCTGCTAAAATTGCACTGTGTGAACTATGTCATGACAAAATGAGGTATCCAGTGTAGTCCTAACCTGAGGTGTAAATTTGACAGTTGTCACAGTCTCCCCCGGTTAAAAGAATTTCGTCCCGAAATTCAAGTTTTACTAGCTTTAACAGGTTTGCTAGCAAGGAGATGAGGATACTTATTAATTGTGTAATCCTCTCGTTCCCAAGTGTACTCAGGCCCACACCTTGTGTTCCAATAGACTTTTACTATCGGGATTTTGCTTCGCTTAAGACGCTTGGCTTCCCTATCGAGTGTCTCCAATCTCTAACCAACAAAGTGGTGATCGACACTTGCGTCCATACAGAGCTTCATATGGTGTACACTGAATACTAGGGTGATAGCTATTGCTATAAGAAAACTTGACCAAAGGTAAGTGATTATTCCAACTTCCTCTGAAGTCTAAAACGCATGCCGAAGCATGTCTTCTAACGTTTGAATAGTTTGTTCACTTTGCCCATCCGTTTGAGGATGGTAGGCAGTACTCAATTCCAATTGCGTACCCAACACTCTTTGGAGTGACTGCCAAAACCGAAATATGAAACGGCTATCTCTATCTGATGTGATGGAACTGGGACTCCATGACGTGTAACAATTTCCTTGATGTAGATCCGAGCAAGCTATTCCATCTCCTAATCTTCTCTAATCGGTAGGAAATGTGCAGATTTTGTGAATCGGTTTACTATAACCCAAATCGAGTCGTGCCCTTTGGCAGTTCTCGGGAGTTTTTTTATAAAGTCCATAGTGATTCGCTCCCATTTCCACTGGGGAATTTCTGGTTTTTGATATATATCCTTGACCTTTGAGCAGGTTAAGCATTTTCCTACGTACAAAGCAAAGTCTTTCTTCATTCTTGGCCACCAATAATATTCCCTTAAATCCTTATACATTTTATCCGTACAGGATGAACCGAATATCGAGACTTGTGGGTTTCATCTAGAACCGTCTCTCGTATGCTGTTAGCTTTTGGAATCGAAAATCTGTCCTTGAAGTAACGCACTCCATCAACCTTAGTTTTAAATCTAGTCTTTAAATCATGAAGGGTCTCGTCCTTCAAGTTTTCCGTTTTCATTGTATGAACCTGAGCTTTTGAATTCGAGTCTTTAAACTAGTTTGTACCAGCGCTCCCAATGCTCGTACTCGCGAAGGTTTCACCCTTTCCTTTCTACTCAGTGCATCGGCTACCACTTTTAGCCGGGTCCACGTTTAATTCCTTTCTCTCCAATTACGTGACCAAGAAAGTGTCCTCTCTAATCCAAAATTCGCACTTTGAGAATTTGGCGTACGGTTTCTGTTCCTTAAGAAGTTCTAAGATTAATCTTAAATGCTGCTCGTGATCATTCTTACTTCGAGAGTATATCAAAATATCATCTATAAACACGATCACAAACTTGCCAAGGTATGGTCTACATACTCTATTCATCAGGTCCATAAACACAGCTGGCACGTTTGTCAATCCGAATGGCATGACTAAAAACTCGTAGAGTCCATATCATGTCCTAAAAGCTGTCTTAGGATTGTCCTCCTCACGGACTCTTAATTGGTGATAACCTGATCGAAGATCAATCTTTGAGACATAGGTTGTACCTTGCAATTGGTCGAACAAATCATCTGTTCGAGGAAGAGGATATCGATTCTTGATCGTCAACTTATTCAGATCCCTATAATCGATGCTCATTCGAAACGATCCATCCTTCTTCTTGACGAAGAGAATCGAGGCTCCCCAGGGTGATGAACTTGGTCGAATGAATCCCTCATCTAGAAGTTCTTGAAGTTGACTTGACAACTTTTGCATTTCGGCAGGTGCTAACTGGTATGGTGCCTTAGCTACAGGTGATGTTCTAGGTATGAGGTCAATCTGAAATTCCATTTGTCTAAACGCGGAGAGTCCAGGCAAATCGTTAGAGAACACCTCCGGGTGATCCTTCACCACAGGAATGTCTTGGATTCGCCTTTCCTCGGACTTTCTTTCGATTACTTGTGCCAAAAATACGACGCACTTCTTTCTCAAATACTTATGGACCTCCATACATGATACTATCTTCAGATTCCTTCCAACTCTATCTCCTTGGACAACAAGGGTTTCTCCGCCTTGTAATGGTAACCTAACCGTCTTTTCAAAACAACTAACCTCAGCTCGGTTCTTAGATAACCAATCCATGCCTATTACTACATCGAAACTCCCCAACTCAATAGGAATAAGATTAGATCTAAAAAGCTTATCAGCTAAGTTCAAGGTACAGCCTAAGATTACATCCTTAGCCTCTAATTCATGACCATTAGCATCCTCAATATTATAAGCATCCGACATTCTCTTAGATTCCGAGTTAATTAGTGGCCTAAATTTCAATGAAACAAAACTTCTATCCGCTCCAGTGTTAAACAATACTGATGCGTGGTGGTTGTTTAGGAGAACATACATGTCACCACATTAGGGTCACGACGTGCTTTGTCAGCTACAATGACAAATGTCCATCCTCGAACTTGGCCTTCTTGATTTCCCTGATTTGTTTGCCTAGCATGATTCCCACTGCTGCTATTGGTTAGCTTTTTACCTAATTCCGAGCACTTATTCCGGAAGTGAATCCGACTTCCGCACTTGAAACATACCCTTTTCCCATCAATGACACTCCTTTCCATCCAACAGTACTTAGCGAAATGACTCGCTCACTTACAATTGCCACAACTTTACAGGCTCCTTCATGATAATAGTTACATTTGCTACACTTTGGGTGTGGACCATTAAACTGCCTAGAGTCCTAAGCCTTTATTCCGAAATTTTTCCCTACATTCCTATCCGTGCTCCAGATAACATCAAGATAGAAATCCATTCCTATTTTTAGATAATACCGCTTACACAAAATATTGATGTTCGTCAACCATCAATACCGTAGTTTTTAAATCTGATACCACCAAATACTAGAATTTACTTCAAAGTACATAGTTCTTAATAACTTCAAGAAAATAGTTTTCCTTTGAACCAAAAGTTTTATCAAACGCTGCCACTATCAACTATCTTAATCAAGACCATGTCAAATACACAACTATCAAGATCATCAACACAAGCATAGCTAGCACAACTCCTCTAATCACGCATGCGAGCTCCGCCCTCAACGCGGTCTGCCTAGCCGTCCTAGCGCTTTCCAAAGTCTGGGTTGAAATGTGGGACAATTGATGTACTAGTTCTACTAGTGCTGTTAAGATCTGGCCTTGATGGGTTACCCTTACCTGGCAACCATGCAACTCGATTGTCATCGCTCTTATGTGTTGATCTTCTGCCCAATTCATATCGGTCACTTGTCCGATTGGCACAGTGGTGATCATACGTGGCGGCTTCGGTACCTCCGGATGCTCCGTCCTAACCATCACCCGTCTCGGAATTGGAACGTTCCTTCTCGTCGTTTGCCCAACGCGAGGCCCTCCTAGGTGTGGTTGCAAAAATTTTCCGGAGTGGGTCGTGGTAGTACTAGGGCCGGTGACATTCTTAGTTCGTCGTAGGGGTTTTGTTCACTTGACACTTCTTCTTCCGACTCCGTGCTACTGGAATCTTCATTTTCCCGGATGTCGGGTGGGTTGACTTGAGGTTGACCAGTGACGTGATCCGACACATCGGTCGAGTAAGAATTGGGAGTGTAGGATGGTGACAATGACAACATAGTGCAACTGAAGCAAATGTGTACTTAGCAACTAATCACATAAGTGATATGTCTATCCTATGCAATGTCTACGCACTAAGCATGCTTCTAGAGAGTGAAAGTAAAAATCGACATACTCCTACTATAACCATTTATAGCCTCACATTAACCATCCTTAACCGAACATAGGTGATCATGCAATGTTTAATTAAAGTTTGTTAATGCCATTCTAGACTTAGTTATACTAGTAGTAGGTTCATTTGTTTTCATGTCGGCTTTGGACTTTTGGTTATAGTTGGGTTTTTCCAAAGAAAGACCGGTATTCTCTATAACCTTAGGCTCTGATACCATTTCTGTCACACCCCGCTTAAGCGGAAATACGGAATGTCACAGCTAAAGATTTCATTGCGTAAGGTAGAAGACAACACACAATCGTCATTGCGTAAAAAGTTTACAAATGATACATCTTGTTCCAAAAATATAAAGTTTGTCCA
Source organism: Saussurea involucrata (assembly GCA_033807775.1). Taxonomy (NCBI): domain Eukaryota; kingdom Viridiplantae; phylum Streptophyta; class Magnoliopsida; order Asterales; family Asteraceae; genus Saussurea; species Saussurea involucrata. Next base: position 110,788,989 of record CM066319.1, on the reverse strand, counting down.
AAACACAAATCGACATGATAAGGAAAAACGTGTTGAATGCAGCTACTTGAGGTGCCTTCTAAAGTTCCAATCTTACTTGCTATTTCCTGAAAAGCGTGTAAATGAGGGGGTCAACTATTGAATAGTTGGTGAGTTCACAGGTTTTATGAGTACATCAAAGTTTGTCATAGAAACAGTTTTAATTCGCACGAGTGGATATAAGTTTGTTATAGAAAACAGGTTTAATCCACACAAGTGGATATAAGTTTGTCGTAGAAAACAGTTTTAATCCGCACCAGTGGATATAAGTTTGTCATAGAAAACAGTTTTAATCCGCACAAATGGATTGAGTAATCGGTAGTAGTTTCAAAGCATCTTTGTAAATCCGCACAATGGATAAAGATTTCAGTTGTCAACATGCGCAAGGTATAGTCTCGTATGCAATATATGTTAAAGTAATGAGTCCACTACCCAAACCTAATGACTGTTCCACACCCCTTACGTCCTACCTCAGCGGTGAAATCATTCCACATGGGTAAGACAATTTAGACACATGTTCCTCATAAACGTGATAAAGAAGACGGTAATTATGCACTCGCGAGGTGAGTGGGGTGTCAACCAAATAACGTTATCCATAATATACCAAGTGGCTCGCACAATGAGCTAATGGGTAATGTAGAATCACCGGGGACTTAATAGCAAAACTCAGAATCAACTAACATAAGCACACATACCATAGCGCATAAGTATAAGGAGAAAATATTCAGTATTTGAATAAACAGTGAAATCGATGCGTAATAAAATCGTGACCTGCTTTTCACCCCAAAATGTATAAAATAGTAAAAAGGGGTTGTGAATACTCACATGATAAGCGATAGAATCCGGGAATCTCCCACAAGTACTCCGAGATGATCCTACTTCAAACCTATGAACGTAAGGTCACTAGTGAGTTCTCAATCTCGAAGGTTCGGTACCAACTATCCAAATCGTCATAAAATGCCTTGTTGTGTTTTAATATTATAACGTAATAAACGTATACATTGTTCTTGTTGGATTAAAGTTTCCGTAATTTTGTCACATTAAGTAACGAAAAGGGTTTTAAAGAACATAAACATATGTAGTACATATATATGTATAAACCGAAATTTTATCGTAAGAACGATCAGATTTGAAGGGTTTTGAATGTAAAGACAATATTTAAGTGCATAAATATATAGGTATAGTATATATTTATATTCCACGATTTCATCATAAAATGATGAAATGGGATCAATAATATATAAAATGCAAAAACATATATAAATATATTATATATATGTATATTCCACAATTTCATCAAAAATGATGAAAAGGGATAAAGAATAAATAATGTGCATAAATAAAATGTAAGTATAAGATATACATATATATTCCACTATTTCATCATAAAATGATGAAATGGGATTTGAAGTTAGTCCTTAATAATAATAAGAATTTGTCCTTTGCTGTCCATAATTTGATGTCACTTTGTGTCCAACAAAATGGAAGTTGAATTCCTCGTTTGTGTTTGCCCTTATATTCCTCGGTTTCCTCTTCCTTCTCAGGTTCAAGAGGACCAGTCCATTGGATTGCATATTCCGGATACTTTTTATCTAACCCAAAGCAAGCAAAATCATACAAAGTTGGTGTAAACCATCTTCCCTTTTTCAAATAATGTGGGTTATCATATCCGATTCCCCATTCTTTGTTGAAATAGGTGAACTCTTTGGGTTTATTCAGAAAGATGGTTTGATCAGTTTGACCCCTTTTGTGGAGTTTGGTTTCAAGATCAAGAATTTTCGCAACAAACTCCTTGTGCTGAATCTGAAGAGAGGAACATTGATAAACAATATCCTCTTTCTCATTCATGCACTGATCAAACTGAGACTAAAGTTCAGATAACTTGGCCCTTAAGTCTTTAGGTGCTATTGAAAGATTTTTGCATTTTTCTTTTAACATAGCATTTTTAGACTTGTATTTTTCAGTTAATCTCTGTTGAACATCTAGCTTTTCGGTTAGAGACCTAATCTCAAGCAGTTGTTCTTTAGAGGTGGCCTTAAAGGAAACTACTCGTTCAGCAAGAGGTTTCACTCGGTCATAAAGTTCTGAAAAGATAGGTTCACATACCTGACACGACTTTTTCATGTCTTCTTCAGCAGGAGACATCTTCAGTTGCACTGGAGTGATCGTCAGACGTGTAGATTGATTCAAAGTGTAAACCTAACGCAAGGCACTGAGAGTGGAATCCTAACGCAGGTTCTATGACTGGTATGAACTAAGAGTGATCTTACTGGATAGGAATCCAAGTAAGGGTCTGATAAGGAAGTGTCTGAATCAGATCAATTAAGAACAGTTCAATAAATCACAAAGTGTCCGGGTAAAACAAAGAATCCGGATGGCACAGATTCACGAATACTTGAATGTCCCCCTCCTGTGACTTTGCACGGGGGTCCGGAAAATGAGGGTTCAAAAACAGCTCCCGGATAATGAATCCGGGTGGTTTCCGGATAAGGAATCCGGAAAAACAAGGTTACCGGATACAGTATTTACCGGATAACTAAAGAGTCCGGGTAAAAATTATGTCCGGATACGAGGATGTCCGGGTAAAAATTATGTCCGGACCTTTAGGTTTCCGGAAACAAGTTTACCCGGATAGAATGAAAGAATTGAAAAACTTACCCGGAATGCTTAACTTACCCGGAAGATTGACGAGTCCGGATGGATGGAAGAACCCGGATGAATTTAACACAATTATCCGGAAACCTTGAAATTGTCCGGAAAAGTCGGCTGTGTTATCCGGACAAGTCGGCTGTGTTTTTAAATTCGATTGGATTTTCGATTAGGGTTGCCCAAAATCGATCCTGAAAGATTAGTAACAATGCGAAACACAAAATAACACTAATCCAATCGATTTCAATGCAAAAAGAACACGTTTTGATGGTAAAAAATCGAATCTTTATCAAGAACACTACCAAAACTTTTGATCTTAAATTGCTAAATTGACCAACCAAACGAACGAATTAGGGTGTGAAAATTTGAAGAATTACTTATAATTATGATGCTAACACAACCCACCAAGTAAAATTGAACAATTTATGCAGAATCACAGATTTGAAAAATCAAGAAAAGTCAGACGTGGAAAAGTCAAACTAACCAGAAATTGAAGAATGAAGCTTTGAATCGAATCCGTCTGTCTGCTCTGATACCAATTGTAGAATCCAGATCCGTGCAACGATTATGTTTGTGAATAATCAAATAAGAACATTTGATATGATTCACAAAGGCTGCCCACTTAGCTATTGAATTAGAGAGAATTACAGTGTAAAACAGAAAAGCTAAATGAGACAACTAGCTAATTTTCTAAGCTAATTGCACTTTATATATGCCGGGCCCGTGGTAACAAGCCCACGGCCCGTTCACTATGGACTATGTTTAAATAATTACAATTCAAACCCTTGAACTTAAAATCAACATAAATTCTACCCTAACAGATTTCCAAAAGATATTAATGCTCCCCCTTGACTTTAGCATGTACTTGACCATATATGAGAGATAAAGATGAGATAGAAAAATAATAGGATGAAAATAATCCACAAGATTGAAGTATTTGTATTTCTCATAAATGAATTCTTAAAAGTTAGATTTCTGAAGTATTGACTCAGAATATCTGAACTCAAGACTCAGAAGTTCTGAACTCAAAATTCAGAATTTCTGAACTCAAGACTCAGAATTTCTGAACTCAAGGCTCAGAAATTTTGAACTTAAGAGTCAGAATTTCTGAACTCAGGGAGTCAGAGTTCTAATTACAAGACTCAGAGTTCTGAGAACACTACTCAGAAAATCTTAGAGAAAATTTATCATCATTTTTTTTTTGAAAAAAACAAATATTTTCAACTAGTTAGATTAAGCGTTCCTATTTTACATATGAGAAAAGAGAACCTTTTGTGATCAGGAGGCTTTGTGAACAAGTCAGCCAATTGATACTTTTTATGCACAAAGTGCATCTCTGTGGTTCCTTTTTCCACATAGTCCTTTATAAAATGATACCTCACATCTATGTGTTTAGTCTTTGAATGTTGAACAGGATTCTGAGTAATGGCAATTGCACTTTCTGAGACACAGTATATAGGAATTTTGTTGAGCTGATACTCATAATCCATGAGTTGTGTTCTCATCCACAAAGTTTGAGAGCATGAAGCAGCAGCAGCAACATACTCTGCCTTAGTAGTTGAAGTGGATACACAATTCTGCTTCTTTGATGCCCAACTCACTATCTTATCCCCCAAAAAGTGACAAGCACCAGAAGTACTTTTTCTATCCAACCTACTTTCTGCATGATCAGCATCAGTGAAAGCAGTCAATTTAAAGTCAGTTTCTTTTGAATACCATAAACCTTGATCAGGTGACCCTTTTAGATATCTTAAAATCCTTTTGACAGCCAATATATGTGATTCTTTTGGGTTAGATTGAAATCTAGCACAGAAACAAGTAGAAAACATGATATCTGGCATACTTGCTGTAGGTTCCCAGATTCACGTTGTATCACGATAATGGTAAATAAATAGACAGCGGAAGCATTTTAAGCAAAGCCATTAAAGTGAGTGATTGTGTAAACAATAACTGAACTGTGAAGATCAAAATATAGAACAGTAAAATGACAATGAAATCAAAACAAAGAACACTGCTCGTATATTGATAAAATGAATCACTCCAAGAATATGTTCAAGAGAGTGTTCGGAAATCTCACTGGACAGTATCGTACGAAGTAGTGCTATGGAAATACTGCAGTGCGTGCTTTTTCAAATGTGGAAAACTATTCTTCCAAAAGCTTACAATTGTTGTTCCACTACCTCGCTATTTATAGACCTGATAAAGTGTAGACAGTGTACTGTCGTACCCCTGAATGACACGTGGAAAGTGTGTCTCCAATCTTTAGGGCATACGTGGAAATTGTGGACACGTGTCTGATACTTCATTTCCTGCGTGACTTAGACTGACAGAGGTCTTTTTCTCCACAGAGCTCTGTTGCAAGGGCTTTGTTGATCTTCTGTTGAAATACTTGTTCTCTTGCTGGAATTCTTCGACAGAGCTCTGATGAGCTCTGTTGGATCCGACAGAGCTCTGTTGGTCTTCTTGATGAACTTCTTCCAAGTCTTCTGTCTGATCTCTGTTGGTCTTCTGACTTGAACTATTTTCAATACTTTTACATCAGATGCTTTGGGACTAACAATCTCCCCCTAAGTATTGAAAATAAGAAAATACAAGGTAGCAGAGATATAAACAAAAGAACAGAGAACTTTTCCATCTGTTAGCCTTTGTACTATTCCTTCAAGATATTACAATGCAAAAAAAAGAAATAAGTAGAAGTTTAAGCAAAATTATCTCCCCTTAAGATTCTGTCAAATCTTCTGATGAGTTCTCGGAAGTTGATCATAAGATAGATCTGGGTGATGAAGTTTCTCTGTTGCTCTTCCGGACATTTTTCTCTTGGGAGATTTTGAATGATATCTCTGAGGTATTCCAGCGACTCTGTTGAGTACTTGTGGATTTCAGAAGCTCTGAGGGCCTTCTTGATTTTTCTCTGTCGGCAGATGAACACTGGTGGATCTCCAACTACGGTTCCGGTTCTGTAGTGCTCATAGCCTTGAAGGCTCTCATTTGGTGGAGCAGTCGCTAGTTCTTCTACTTCGAACTCTATGCCTAGCTGAAAGTCAATCTGAATTCTTAGATTTATGTGCTCTTGCATAGCGAAGCGTACCTCAGGAAGTGCTGTTCTTGCCTCTTTGTATCTGTCACTAAAGTTGTAACAGTAGGCATGGAGTTGAATCAGATCATAAGGGTTCAGAAGTACCAGGTCATTATCATTGAAGTGCTCAACCCTGTTGTCATTTGATTCAACTATGAACTCATGATAGCTCATTTGTACTCTGTTGTGCCAAAAGGTCTTCTGCTTGATGTCTACGATTCTGCGGATTCCAAAGTCTGAGTTTATATTTCTGTTCATTCTGGACTTGGTTTCGATGAACTTCCGTCTAACGTCAAAGATCGTATTTATCCTGCAGGGACTCAAGTGTGGGTTGATGGGCACAGCATTTGTGGGGATGGTGTCATGATCACCATAAAGATAGGCAAAGATTTCTTCTAGTGGAGGTTTGCCAGAATGTTGAGTTGAGGATTCGGGGTTCTGTTCTGTTGAATTGGGATTTGGGTCTTCATGAGTTTCTGCCATGAGTATGTCAATGTGGGCAGATTCTTGAGGTTGAGCTTGGTTTAGTGTTTCTTCAGCAGAGAACGGGTTGGTTATCTCTGGTTCTGTTCTAGGTGAAGTAGGAGGGGTGTCCAGGATGATGACCTCAGGTGGTTGTTGAGAGGATTCTGTTGGCTTGATGATTCTGTCTTTGAACATGTAATCAAAAACCACCATAGTCACCTCTGGTAAGTCTTCAGAAGTATTCCCTTGGTCTCCTACTATAGTTGCCTCAGCCTCAGCTACCTTTCCTTTTCCCTTAGCAGATCCCTCATCCTCTGTTGCAGGTTCCTTTTCCTTCTCTTTTTCCTTATCTTTCTCTTTATCCTTCTCTTTCTCTTTATCCTTCTCTTTCTCTTCTTTCTCCTTCTCTTTCTCTTCTTTCTCCTTCTCCCCCTTTTGTTGTTCTGAGGACTCACCCATCTGATTGTCTGACTGATCTTCTGTAGCATCCTCAAAGTCATCATCGTCAGAGGATTCAAGTCGAGCTTTTGGTGAGGGCGGAACAACAAACTTTGGGTTAGCCTTATGCCTTTTGCTCGAAGGTTCTTCTGCAGGTGCTTCTTCAGCATGTCGTTTTGATTAGGGGTGAGCAAAACCCGACCGCCCCGAGAAACCCGACCGCCCCGAACCCGAGAAAGAGGCCAAAATCCCGAACCCGATACATCCGAACCCGATTACCCCGAACCCGATAAATCCGAGAAATATAATGGATCGGGTTGGTTCTGGGTTTCCCACCCGATCCGACCCAAAATATCCGAAATTTAATAAAAATTTAATTTTTTAAATAAAATATATATATACCTAATACTAATATTTCCTAAATATTACATCATTCGTGTCCATGGTTCAAAGTGTCAAAAGAAGCTTACATTTTGGTCAAATAAACCTTTTTTTTTCTTGCATGCATGTGGGATTTATACTCCCTTCATACATATTGACTTTTGGATATATGAAATCTTAGCATTTCCAAGGAAAAAATGCATCAAAACCGAGTAACAGGTGCTCAATAGAACATATATAATAATGTTGGCCCAAAAAACAGCCCAAAAAAATAGCCCAACCCCGAAACCCGATCCGATCCGATCCGGCCCCGATAGCCCCGAAACCCGAAACTCGATGTTTATATCAGACGGATTTCGGGTGATCTCCTCTAGCCCCGAAACCCGATCGGGTGGTGGGTTTTTGGGCGGAACCCGACCGACCCGACCCAATGCTCACCCCTAGTTTTGATGTAGAGGTCTGGGAGATAATATCAGTGAAGTTTGAAGCTGCTTTTCGCATTACCTCTTCTACCTCTGTTGCTGCACCTCTGATTTCTTCCACTTGAGATTTGAAGTTGACCTTGTGTGTATCGAGTGAGGCTTGCACATGCTGTTCTGTTGTTTTAGCCTTCATCACGAATTTTGAGGAGATTGACATCATTTTGCTTAGAACTTTTCTGCTGAACTCACCCATCTGACCGACAGTCATTGGTAAGTCATTGGGTCTGGGGCCAGAGAGCTGGATAGGTGCGGCAGAAGAAGTCGTGGCTTCTGTGATGGCGGTCTTAACAGAGTTGTTGATCAGCTCTGTCAAGGTTCTGATGTTGGAGTCTGATAGAGAAGGGGTTGGCAGGGTTCTGTTCATCTGAGCCGTATTATTTTCTGCTAAGAGCGTCTTCAGAGCGGCTACTTCTGTCGTTAATGTCTGAACCTTTTCCTGTAGAGAAGCATTCTCCTTGCGGATCAGCTCCTCCTTTTGATCGTTGATAAGTTTATACTCATTCAAGGAGTTGTTGATACTGTCACAGAAGCTTGTGAACTCTGCTCGTGTGATAGTGTCAACAAGGATATCCTTGGTACCAACACATGTTTCCAAGTTAACCTCGAGTTCAGAGGTGCCTGCTTCAAGAGTTGTTTTTGAGTTGGCTCTTGCAGGACTTCCACCCGATCCTTGATGTTCTCTTTGAGGAGAAGTATCTTCATGTGTTCTGATCAGAGTTTCCTTTTCCAGCTCAGGTTCTGAAGAAGCAAATCTGATGTGATGAGGGGCATTTGGATCAAGCAAAGTTTGCCCTCGTTCGATTATGGTCTCCCATTGTCCCTGAGTTGGACAAATGCTACGTGAGATTACAAAGATCTCAGGTCTATTTTGGGACGAGTCTAAATGAGCCACAGAGGCATCATCGTGTGGAGGTGACATATCGATGTCTTGGGGCAAAATGACATCGTTACCGAATATGGATTCCCCAGTTTCGTGCATACCAGAAGCATGAAGAGTTGCTTCGGGCGGTTCTTGCTGGTTAGGGTTCGAGGTGTGCACCTCTGTTTCAATATCCCTCTGGTTAGGGATAGCATGTGTGGAAGCACTGGGATGTTGGCTAGGATTTCCCTCAGATGTGTCATCTTGGACATCTTTTTCTAACCTCACATTTTCCTCGGTACCTAGGGCTGTAGAACACTCAGGTTCCTCTCTGTTATCCTCTTTCTCACCAGTATCAGAGGAAAGAACTTCTACCTCTGGTGACTCCCGTACTTCCTCGTGAACAGCCTCCATAGTGGATGCTCTGTTCTCTACTTCCTCCTCCATTACTCTAGAGGAAGACCCCACTTCGGGTACTCTTACCTCTGGTCTATTTCCTTCTTCCACTTCTATTTCCTCACTCGAACTTTCCTCAGATGGCTCAGAGCCTAGGTATACTGGGGTTCTCACCTCAGGTTCTTGAGGTTGAGCAGCATGTCTATAGTTTTGGATAGAAATATGATCTGGGCTTATCAGATAGAGCATTGTACCTGGAACGCGTCGAATGAGGGGATATTCTCCTGAGGTGGTTGGATTGAATCTGGTCATGACCCAGTTCTTGAACGTATTGCCTTGTTGAGTCAGTTCCAGACTCTGAAATGCTCCTCTGATCACCAACCCGATAAACCTTGGGAACTTGATGTTTTTCAGAAATTTGTGTTGCCCAACTTCTCCTCCTTTGGCGATGGCAGAGGTTTTAAGATTGACAGCAATGAGAAGGTCGGTGTAGAGAATACTGGCATAGTCAAGGTTTCTTTGAAAGAACAATCCATACATTATCTGTAGGATTTCTATGCTGGCTTGATCTTGACTACCAGTTTTACCTGTGAGGGTTCGGTTCAGTGTGGAGAACATGAAATTCCACACTGGTGGTAGATTCTGTCTTTTGAATGCTCCGATGCGAGTGATTTCCTTGTTGTAGCCTAGAAATCGTACAAACTCCAGAAGAACAGCAGTGTTGGGTGGCTTCTCGAAAGCTTCTATGTCGAGCTGTTGCTTGCTCTTCATTCCGAGAATTCTCCGTAGGGTAGTTGCTCTGATTCTGATCGTTCCTGAACCTCCATCTCGTCCAGAATCCACATTGCCGATGATTCCGTTTAGCTCTTCTACGTGTTGGCAAGTAGTCCACCATTGCTTGATGTAGAGATCAGGAATGTTGTCGTCGAAGTCTGTTAGGGCTTTGAAGATTTCTTAGTTTCTGAAGAACTCCAGAAATATGTGGTATGTGGGTAGATAGAGAGCAGGGTTTGGATCTAAACGATGGTTGCTTTCAGCAAACTAGTATGGGAGAATAACGATTTGGTCGACAGGACCAATACGGCTTGAATCTTCTGAGTGTTGAGGATTTGCCATTGTTGCAGGTTAGGGTTTTTGAAGGTTAGAATGAGGAGGAAAGGTGAACAGGGTTTTGGAGATCTTAGAAAGGTAAGAAATGGAAAGGTTTAAAGGAAATGGGTATTTATATGGGAAATGTGTGGCTGGATCACGGTCTTAGGTACTGTAGGTACTCGAGAGTTGATCAGTGGAACGGTTGCTACAGTGAGAACGTGGGAACAACTAGCGGTTTGTCTTTCAATCAGAGATTGCCACGTGGATTTGTTCTGACCACTTTTGTGCAAGTAAACCGTCGCGGTTAGAGATGTGTGGGTTACAAGTGGTTGACGTTTAGAAATGACCCGCGTCTCTGATGACGTGTTTCTGATGACGTGGCAGACAGAGCTCTGATGAAGCTTTGTTAACTGCTTCTGATGTGAGGTCAGAACTTTGCATGATCAAACAGAGTTCTGATGAGAAGCAACAGAGGCTCTGATGAGATGTCAGAGTTCTGACTGTTTTTCCAAAAGATTTAGTTTTAACCTCAAAAAGCATAGTCAATTTTGATTTTGGAAATATGATTATTGACTTGCTCCCCCTAAAACCATGCATTTTCCCTTAATAAGCTCCCCCTAGACAGATGATCCTCCTGAAGTATATATATATATATATATATATTATTTTTTTATGAAACAAAAGAACAGACTTGTTGAAAAAGTATGCTTTGACAGAATTCTGGAGAACAATCAGAAGCTCTGTTGAATTATCCTACCCAACCTTTTGACAGAGCTCTGGTAGGACCATCAGAGGCTCTTGTTGAATTTTGAACAGAGTTAGGAGTACAAGTTCAGCATACCCAGTTTGCTGATTAAAAAGTTAAACCTCCTTTCATCAAGGGCTTTAGTAAATAAGTCAGCAAGCTAGAAGTCAGTTGAGACGAAATACATCTCAATAGTCCCTTTTTCAACATGATCTTTTATAAAGTGATACCTTATATCGATGTGCTTGGTCTTCGAGTGTTGAACTGGGTTGGTTGTTATGGCAATGGCACTCTTGGAGTCGCATAGAATTGGAATTTTACCATACTCCAGGCCATAATCTCTGAGTTGTGTCTTCATCCAAATTACTTGGGAACAATAACTAGCAGCAGCAACATATTTCGCTTCTGCTGTAGAGGTTGAAACACAGTTCTGTTTCTTGGATGTCCAACTCACCAACGTTTCTCCAAGCAGTTGGCAGCTACCAGAGGTACTCTTTCTGTCGTTCTTGCATCCTCCATAGTCTGAGTCTGTATATGCTACAAGCTCGAAACTAGAGTTAAGAGGATACCAGAGACCCAAAAATTGAGTCCCTTTCAGATATTTAAAGATACGTTTGACAGCTGTTAAATGAGTCTCGTAGGATTTTCCTGAAATCTGGCACAGAGACAGGTTGCAAACATTATATCAGGTCTACTGGCGGTTAAGTACAAAAGTGACCCTATCATGCCTCTGTAGTGCTTGACATCTGTTGGTTCACCATTAGGATCAGAGTCAAGCTTAGCTCCAGTGGCAATAGGAGTTTTCATTGGTTTTGAATCATTGAGCTTATATTTTTTCAACATGTCAGAGATGTATTTGGACTGACTTATGAAAGTCCCTCTGTCAGATGTTTGACTTGTAAACCCAGGAAGAAAGAGAGTTCTCCCATCATGCTCATTTTGAATTCACTTTTCATTAAGGATTCAAACTTATCACAGTACTCTTGCCGTGTAGACCCAAAGATAATGTCGTCAACATATATTTGTACCAGAAGTATATCATTTTTATATCTCCTGAAGAATAGAGTTTTATCGACGGTACCTTTCTCGAAGTGATTGACCAAAAGAAATTTGGACAGAGTTTCATACCAGGCTCTGGGAGCTTGCTTAAGACCGTAGAGAGCTTTGTCTAGCTTGTAAACGTGGTCTGGAAACTCTGAGCATTCAAAACCAGGTGGCTGCTGGACATAAACTTCTTCTTGTAGTTTGCCATTTAGAAATGCAGACTTGACATCCATTTGGTAGACTTTGAAACCCTTATGAGCAGCATAGGCTAGGAAGATTCTGATTGCTTCTAGCCTAGCCACAGGAGCAAAAGTTTCGTCATAGTCAATTCCTTCTTCCTGTCTGTATCCTGTTGCAACCAAACGGGCTTTGTTTCTGATGATAATCCCATCTTCATCCTTCTTGTTTCTAAACACCCACTTGGTTCCAATGGCCGCCTTGCCTTTTGGGAGTGGAACCAAGGACCAAACTTTATTTCTCTCGAATTCCATAAGCTCTTCTTGCATGGCTTCGATCCAGTTTGGGTCGTCTAGGGCTTCAGAAATCTTTTTCGGCTCAATCATACTTAAGAAATTTACAAAGAAGGCTTCATTGATTGTGGTCGATCTTGTCTTTATGCCATCTTCAGCAGCACCAATGATAAGATGATGAGGATGATTCTTTGTCCATCGTGTCATGGGAGCATGGAAAACGGGTGGCGTTTGTGCTTCTGATGGGAAAGGACGAACTTCGGCATCAGAGTTCTGTAAGTTTGGACCAGGGCTCTGTGGCACACTTTGGAGAGTGTCCTCATTGCTCTGTGAGATATTAACAGGACTCTGTGATGGTAAACTTTCAAACAAGGAATTTCTTCCAACGTTTGTCATCAGAGGTGATGAAGGCTCTTGTTTAGGTTCTCTTTCATTCTGGTGTGGTTCCTCATTTCTCTGAATTACTCCTGTAGACAGAGAAGTAGATGGTGAAGTATTAGAGGGACCAGTGAGAGATGTACCTGTCAGATTTTGATCTGTTGATTTCTGAGCTTGATCTCCTCTGTTGATGTTATCATAGGAATCATCATCGAAGAAATCATTGAACATGAGATTGATGTCTTCTTCCCTTGATCTAGAAGAAGTTATCTTCTTTTGTTCTGTCTGTGTCCCCTCTGTTGAGTTTTGATCAGAGGAGCTTGATATGCTTTCATCAAAGGACACATTTACACTTTCTTGAATGACCCGACATCTGGTGTTGTAGACTATGTAGGCTTTAGAGGTTAAGGAATAACCAATAAAGATTCCTTCGTCTGCCTTTTTGTCAAACTTTCCCAGATGTTCTCTGTCATTCAGTATATAGCACTTGCAACCGAAGACATGAAAGAATTTCACATTTGGTCTTCATTTGTTAATGAGTTCATAAGGGGTCTTCTTGAATCTTTTTACAATTGCAGCTCGGTTTTGGATAAAACTGGCTGTTGAGACTGCTTCTGCCCAGAAGTTCATTGGAAGGACCGAGCCAGCCAACATGGTTCTGGCGGCTTCTACCAGAGTTCTGTTCTTTCTTTCCACAACTCCATTCTGTTGTGGGGTTCTGGCAGCTGAGATGTTTTGGGATATACCTTCCTCTGTTAGGTATGCATTGATTCTTTCATTCTTGAATTCTGTCCCGTTATCACTTCTTAGCTTTTGTATCTTTAAGTCTAACAGAACCTGTATCCTTCTTAACAAACTTATCAGAATTTCTGGGACATCAGATTTTAATCTGATGAACTCGATCCAGGTATATCTAGAATATTCATCAATTAATACAAGGATATACTTTTTGCCCGACAGACTTTGCACAGAGATTGGACCGCAGAGATCCACATGAAGCATATGCAAGGGTCTGGGACAACTATGATCACTCTTTGTTTTGTGTGAAGATCTTTTCATCTTTCCAAGTTCACAAGCAGAACAGAGATGGTCTTTGTCAAATTTCAGGGAAGGAAGTCCTTTTACTAACTTCAGTTTCACAAGTCTGTTAAGATTTCGAAAGTTTAAATGAGCAAATCTTTTGTGCCAGAGCCATGCATCTTCATTTTTCAAAGACACTAAACAGAGTCTTTCTGTTGTAGAGTTTTGGTTTGGTTCAAAATTCATTTTGTAAAGATTGCCTTTTCTATAAGCTCTTAAGAGTTCTTGACCAGACTTGGAAAGTAGTAAGGAACAGTACTTCTTCCTAAAATTGACATCGAAACCGTGATCACAGAGTTGACTTATACTGAGAAGATTCTGATTTAATCCTTCAACATAAGCAACTTCAGAGACTGAAACACCACCATTTACTAATGTACCATAACCTTTAATCTGTCCGCCATTATCTCCTCCGAAGATTACCGCACTTCCCATCTTGTTTTTGAAGGAAGTTAGCAGCTCCTTATTACCCGTCATGTGCCTGGAGCATCCTGAGTCCAAGTACCAGATCTGCACATGAGGTTTCTGCACGACAGATTAGTTCCTTTTAGGTACCCATTTCATAATGGGTCCTTTCTTGTTAGGCTTTGGTGGTGCGACAAAGGTTTTCCTTTGTGTGTTCGGAGTGGTCGTGGAATTTTTCTTTTGAACAGAACGACTCAGAACACAGTGAGGACCATTCAGATGATTTTGTAATTTTAATAACAGTTGAATACAATTACAGTTGATGGAGCATGACTGATGCACATTGTTTTTATTCAAAAACTGTTTGATTTGAGCTTGATTCTGAGAATTTTTTGAATCATACACCTTTGAAAACAATCTGTCTTGGTTTTGCTTTTTGAAATTGTTACTCTTAGAAGTAGCCTCTTTTGTCATGAAATTCTTGGAAATGGATTCATTTGAACGAAAAGAATTTCTTCCTTGATTTACACCGAAACTTGGAACAGACTTAGCTATCCACTTTCCTTTCTGTTCTGGTGTGAATCTTACAGGTTTGAAAGCAAGAGGAACATTTGAGTTTACCAAGAGACTTTTGTTTTTCTCTTTCTTCTTTACTTCTACTGCATTAGAAGCAAGAATCTTGAAATCTTTGTTGTTAAAGCTTGTTACCGGTATAAATCTTGACTGTTTCTTAAAGAAAGAAACATCCTCTTTTAGATCCGGAGATCCGACCGGTAGTTTCTTTGACTTGTGAAAGACGTTCTTTTGACCACAGAAGATCTGTTCATCTACCTCGGAGTCAGAGTCACAATTAGAGGCTAGAAAGTCTCTAGTGGCTCTGTTGGAGGAATTCGATTCAATGGGTATGACAGGGATATTTGTTTTAACAGATCTGAACTTCCTCAACTTTGGTTTTAAAGAATCAGAGATATCATTTTATTCAATAACTTTCAATAAATCTTCTTCAAAAGATGTTCTTATTGATTCAGAGGTAGGAGAGAAAGTTGGTGCTTCTGGATTAAGTTTGCTCTGTGGTATTTCAACAGAGGACTTTTTCTCAGAAGACGCAGACTTCTGTCCTTTGAAAGAATTAAAGTTGAAAATCTCTTTAGTATCAAAGTTCTTGACAGAATTAGGAATTATGATTTTAGCTTTTCCTTGATCAAGAATAAACTCAGAGGATGGTTTCAAAACCTTTTCATGATCAAAGGAGTCATAGCTAATATTCCTAAAGTCGAGATTTCTTGGTTTTGAGAAAACATCTGACGTTTTAGATCTTTTGAAAACAGCATTACCAGATATCACGTCCTCTTGGATTTTCCCAATATAAAAGGCGGAGGACAGGAATGTCTTCTTCCTTCCGTTGTAGGGAGTAAGGTCAGAGAAACCAAGACCTTGCATATCCATCTGTGAATTTATCTTGATGTGCACATCTTGTGCATCTTGGTATTTTTTAATCTGAATTTCTTTTCTCTGTAGGGATTGATGAAGTATTTCCCTTTCTCTTTGAAAATAATCAGTTAGAGCAACAGAGTTAAGTCTCTTTGTTTCAGATTGTTTCAACTTTTCAGACTTCTGTTTTAAATCATTTTCATAAGATTTGATTTTTTTAGAAAACAAACTTTCCTTCTTCTTCTGTAAGATTTCTAGCTCAGATTTTTCTTTGAATATTTCTGCCTTTTCTTGTTCCAAGAGAGTCTTCTCTCTCTTGTAAAAATATAGGTCCTTCTGAGCTAGTTTTCTTAGCTCCTTTTCTTCAGAAAGTTTTTGTTTTAGAAGCTGAAATTCCTCATTCAACATGGAAACATGCATTTCTAATCTGAGTCAGATTTAGATTCAGATGAGCATACCTTGGCACAGGGTCTGGTGGTCTCCAGCGCTCTGTCATCAGATTCTGTCGTGGTAAGAGCAAATGCATGAGCCATATCTTCTTCTTCTGTTGTTCCCTTTGTTATCTCTGGTTCTCCAGTCATCCATTCAGCAGTTTCTTCTAAACTTTCATCATCCACAGCGACTCCACAGAAGTTGGCTTGTTCTGGTTCATCATCAGAAGATGAGTCAGAGACCCAATTTTCCATTTCAGCAACATAACTTCTTTCTCTGTAGTTGTACTTGTATTTGTTTTTGTAGTAGTCCTGGTCTTTTACCAGTTTGCCTCTACAATTAACAGAGAAGTGTCCAGGTTTGCCGCATCTGAAGCAGCGTCCATCATTTTGATTGATGGGCTGGGCAGCATCGGCCTTCTGTTGTGCTGGTGGATTTTCTCTTCTTTGTGGAGGTTTTCCTATTTCTGTGGCAACTCTGTTGAAACTTTGCTCTGGTGCTGTATATCCTCTTCTATCTTCCCTTCCTTCTCTCTCATATCTGCCTCTTCTGTCAAACTTATTGCCAAATCTGTTGTTAAATTGCTGAGTTATTAAAGCAAGAGATTGGGCAAAGGCTTGAATGTCATCATCCTCTGATGAGCTTTCACCTGTTTCACTTTCTGCAATTAAACTTTTCTTTCCTTTCTTCTTATCAGATTTCTTTTTCTCTTTACTTGAACTTTCTCTGTTGGACTTTTCAGATGTGGTTTTCTTGGAACCAGAAACTAAGGCGATTGGACCAGCACTGATGGATTTGCCTTTTTGCTTGACAACCTCCTTTTCTTGTGCGGCCAAAGTGCCATACACATCCGTTAAAGACCATACATCTAAGTCCTGGTTAGCTTTTAAAGACATGGACAGATTTAACCATTCATAATTCAAACTTTTCAAAAACAGAACATTGTTATCTTCCTTCGACCTAACAACCCCACATTTTTTGCATTTATTGATCAACACATTAAATCTGTTGTAGGTTTGCTGTAAGGTTTCCTCAGGAAGTGCCTTGAAATCATTGTATTCATTTATACATTGGGTCCTTCTGTTCTTTTGGGTCTTGATACCACCCTCAAGTTGGTTAAGAAGTTGATCCCATATTTCCTTAGCAGTAACACATGAATCTAGTTCTTGAAATATTTCGTTTGGAATGGCCATAATCAGTAGTCTAACTGCTTTAAGATCATTTTCCATTTTTAGATTTTCCTCATCAGTAAACCTGTGGTTTTAACTTCATAATGAGCTGGAATCTCAGCAGTAGTTCCTGTTGCGGGTACACGAGGAACAAAAACCATGGGTTGGAATGGTCCATCCGTGACAGATCGCATAAGGTCTTTATCCATACCATCGAAAAAATTAACCATCCTGATTTTCCATTGAGGATATTCATCTCTCAGAAGAGTAGGAGGTTTTGTTAAAGAGCCAGCAGTATAGATAGCATTTATACCGTTGTTAGCCATTTTGAAAGAAAAACAGAGTACTGTTTACAGCAAAATGATTTTCAGCTAGAAACAGAGTTTCAAACAGTAACCAATGGAACAGTAACTTTTGAGAAGATCTTAAGCTAAACTGGAAAGCTTTAAACAAAGTTATATGAGCTATGAAGATTTGTCTGGACTAGAAAGCAGTAAAAACAGAGTATACAGAGAAGCTTTTAAGAACACACAGACACAATCAACAACAGTGAATCAACCTTGGTAGATTGGATCGTTTGGCTTAAGAAAACCATGGAAGCTCTGATACCAATTGTAGGTTCCCAGATTCACGTTGTATCACGATAATGGTAAATAAATAGACAGCGGAAGCATTTTAAGCAAAGCCATTAAAGTGAGTGATTGTGTAAACAATAACTGAACTGTGAAGATCAAAATATAGAAGACTAAATTGACAATGAAATCAAAACAAAGAACACTGCTCGTATATAGATAAAATGAATCACTCCAAGAATATGTTCAAGAGAGTGTTCGGAAATCTCACAGGACAGTATCGTACGAAGTAGTGCTATGGAAATACTGCAGTGCGTGCTTTTTCAAATGTGGAAAACTATTCTTCCAAAAGCTTACAATTGTTGTTCCACTACCTCGCTATTTATAGACCTGATAAAGTGTAGACAGTGTACTGTCGTACCCCTGAATGACACGTGGAAAGTGTGTCTCCAATCTTTAGGGCATACGTGGAAATTGTGGACACGTGTCTGATACTTCATTTCCTGCGAGACAGAGACTGACAGAGGTCTTTTTCTCCACAGAGCTCTATTGCTAGGGCTCTGTTGATCTTCTGTTGAAATACTTGTTCTCTTGCTAGAATTCTTCGACAGAGCTCTGATGAGCTCTGTTGGATCTGTAAGTTTCAGGATACACTCTTACAATCAAATATGAACAATTAAGATCGTATTAACAGCAACTGGTCATATGATCTATTAACAATTTGTGAATTACAAGATATTACAATGAATTTCTCTCTCAATAGATCTAACAATTTATGCGTAAAGAGTTATCCAAAAGGTTAGCCAAAGATTCAGTTAGCTACAGTTGCTAACTCCTATATATACTGTAGATAATAGCTAAAGCTACAGTACATATGAGAAACAGACTAATAGAACAATTACACGTGTCCTAATTAGTAACTGAATATAACAGATAATATCCCAAGATATGAATTCTGAACATACTTCTGAATAAGCGCTTCAGAACATTTGTCTTCATAGTCAGAAGTTCTGAGTCTCCTACTCAGAACTCTGAACCTTCTAGTCAGAATCCAACACTTCGAATCTTTTTGAGATTTCTCACTCAGAACTTCTGAGTCTTCTACTCAGAACTTCTGAGTCTTCTGAGTCTTCTTTAGTCTTCTTACTCAGAACTCAACACTTGTGTTTTTGACAAAACTCTAGACCTAACAATCTCCCCCTTTTTGTCAAACACACTTGTACTTTTCACCATCAAATTCTTAGAGCAGGAACAATCTTCAGAAGGAGCTCTTCTGAATGTTTTGACAACTTTTGCTCAGAATTCTGAATAATCTGAGTTAACAAATTCTGGTCAGTCTTTAATCAGCAGCAGCAACGATTTCCAAATTGATTTATGTTATATATTTGCTTTTTCTTTGCTCCCCCTTGAAATGACAATTCTCATCTTCATTTCAGCTTTACCGATCAGTTTTCTTTTCCTCTTCTCCTTCTTAAAATAACATTTCTCTCTTTTGTTATTTCTGTACAAAAACCATATCAATCTTCAAAATCTTTAGCTTTTCTCCCCCTAAAGTTTTGTAAAGCAGAATCATCTTCAAAATCTTTAGCTTTTCTCCCCCTAAAGTTTTGGAAAGCAAAATCATCTTCAAAATCTTTAGCTTTTCTCCCCCTTGATTTTCAAAACTTTAGCGATGCTTTTTCTTCGAATGAAGTCTATGCTTTTTCTCCTCCTTAATGAATAACCTTGCTCCCCCTCAAAATAAGAATTCTGGAGCAGTTTGTTTTCTCCCCCTGAAAGTATGCATATATTTCATTAAAATTATTCATTTCAAATATAGTGCTTTAATGAAAACATTTATACAAGGAGAATAAGATTTACTGAACTACACTTAATAACTACTAACATTTGATCATTTGAAAACTTTACAAAAGAAATCCAACTTAATGAAATTTATCAGATTTTCAATCAAATGAAATCAAATGCATGTGTTTGGATTCAAATACAAGTCATCATTGCATATCGAGTTAAAAATGTTCAGTTTCAATCCCTTTATTAAATCTATTTGGTGTGCTTAGCATGCGAAATATGATTAGCTTCAAGCATATGCAATTCTAAAAACATATACGAATACTTTGCTCTACTCACACTATTTGTCCAAAATCAGGATTTTCACAAATTTACAGGTTTATTGCGACTTTGAATTTTCCCAAAGTTTCAAGAGATGTGTGCTCATTGGCATCTTTTAATTTTGTGCTCATTGACATCTTTTAATTTTGTGCTCATTGACATCTTTTAATTTTGTGCACATTGGCATCTTTTAATCAAAAAGTTTAGTAAGAATAAGATACATCGTTAAACATGACTTTCTATCTGGTTCTATAGCAGGATTTGGGTCAGCATATCCCAGACCAGTTGGTCTTAGGTGCTAGGTGACAAGCACCCCTTGGAACTTAATTTCCCAAACCATAAAGGCCACATCGATATATCTTAAACCCATTTGTACCAGTAGAACATGGTTTTCTATCTGATTCTATTGCAGGATTTGGGTCAGCCGATCCTAGACCAGTTGATCTTAGGGACTAGGTGTCGAGCACCCCTTAGGACTTACTCTCCCAAACCAGAAAGGCCACAGGTACAAACTTTCAAACTAAATGATTTTGTATATATATATTGCATCTCAATCACTTGGTTCTAAAACGTAGTACTTCCCCCATATTTTCGTTTCCATCCAACATTCTGACAAATTATGCTTTTTGAGCATTATATTCTATATAAGTCTAAATTTCATAACATTGAGCATTCAGCATAATTTCATTCATGATTTGCTAACCTTTCGATTTATTTCAGAAGTGAAAGTTGAAACAAATATAGCTCAGATAATACAAAAATACTTGTAAAAGCACCATTGACACACATTTTATTCATTGAATGAAAAATAAAAAAAATCATATCATTGAATTAAATTGTTAAGATTAAAACATTCAAAGCAATAGAAATAAAACATAATACAATGTTACCTTTCACCACTTGTTCCTTGAAACAGAAAAATATGACAGTTAAGGATATCACCTGAGAAGTATGAGTTATAAACTGATTTGTTTAGAAGTCTTAGTCTCTGAAGTACGGGTCCTGAACTGAATTATTCAGAAGCCATTGTCATTTAAGTACGGGTTTTGAACTGATATGTTCAAAAACCTAAAACGTTGAATCACGGGTTTTGAACATTATCTTGAAACAATCAGATCAAATTTTGAGTCAATGCTTCCTCTGAAATCAAGATAATCCTGCAAAATCAAGAGATTTTGGTAATCATCTACGATGATTCCTCATTAGTTATCAAAAAAAATTCTGAGTAGTAGAGTCAGAATTCTGATTAGAAGAGTCAGAATTATGAGTAACTTGCTCAAAATTCTAAGTATCAGAGTCAGAATTCTGATTAGTTGAGTCAGAATTCTGAGTAGTAGAGTCAGAACTTCTGAGTAACAGAGTCAGAATTCTGATAAAACTATCCAGAGAAAATGCCTTAGAAAAATGTTTGGATTTTGTGATTTTTGAACATTTTGAACTTCAAATCACCATAACTTGCTCAAAAATCAGAATTTTTCAACCAAAATTTGCAGGGTTGCTTAAAATGTGATTCTGAACACATTCTATGGAAATGTTTTCTACTAAAAACACTCACATCTATGAGTTCGATAACCTCATAGCAAACAGAACTTTTTCAAAAAAATCTTCAAGATCAACAAATTGATCTATATGAATCAGAAATCCATAATTACATTCAGATCGAGTTTTGGACTGAATTATCCAAAAGTCAATATTCTCAATTTAAGCACAGCATCGGTTTTAAGTCATGTGTCAGTATTATCATTCAACTCTACACATGAATAACCTGCAAAACAGATTAAGTTGTCTTTGGTACCCATATGAACTTGGGTCCAGGTTTGTTAGGTGCAGTGGCATATGCAGATATTCTATAAGAACCATACCAGTGCTGAATAAAATTCTTGTTCACAAAATCATTAGTCCCACAATATGAACAACAAAGTTTCTTTTGTGCAATTCTGACTAATTGATTTACAGAATAAATCACATCAGGTTTAACAAAAGATTTTCTTTGAAATGTATTGTTCTTCTTGACATTTGAATTAGGAACTTTTGATTTTGGCACTTCTTTCTTGGAAGTTGTTCCTTTAACTCTCCATTCCATTTTTATCTTTTTAAAAGAACAATTATAAGATTTATCAATAGCAGAATCATAAAACAGATTAGAAGAACGAATCTGATCTTTTGAACTATGATTTGATTTGTCAACAACTTTCGTTTCAAATTCCCTAAACTTTTTAACATACAAATCAAACCTTGACTGCAAATCAGATTTGGACTTCCTCTCTATCATGATTTTAGTTGATAAATCAGATAATTTCTTAATAAGCCACCTTATCTCCAAATGAAAAACTTTCTTTTCCTTCTCAAACTCATCTTTTAAGCATTTTTCTTTAAAGCCATTTACCTTCTTCTTTTCAGTCTCTTTCCTTCCATCTTCTAACTCTTTCTCCAACTCATTGATTTTTACAGAAAACTCATTTAACATTCCTGTTTTCTTTTTCTCAAAACCAATCTTTTCTTTTTGAAAAACATT
Source organism: Saussurea involucrata (assembly GCA_033807775.1). Lineage (NCBI taxonomy): Eukaryota > Viridiplantae > Streptophyta > Magnoliopsida > Asterales > Asteraceae > Saussurea > Saussurea involucrata. Next base: position 110,766,783 of record CM066319.1, on the reverse strand, counting down.
TTTCTTGCATTCAAACTCTTTTCTTTCTTTTGCAAGAATTTTCTCCAAATCAGAAATTTTCAAAGATAATTCAACAGACTTTGTTTCAAAACCTTTCCTCTCAGTTTGAAAGTCTCTTCTCTCTTTCTCAAATTTCACTCTTTCAAGTATAAGAACTTGTTCAAAATCATAGATCTGTTTCAAGAGTTGACAATTTTTCATTTCACATGATTTGATTCTATTTTCAGACTCTGTCAACATCTTTCTTCTAAAATTGCCTTTCTCTTTCAAATCAACATTCTCTTTTTCTAACAACTTTATGTTTTCTTGAACCTTTTCAAAATCCTTTAGAAAATCAGATTTCTCTTTTTGCAAAATCTTTATAACTTTTGCATATTCGTCTTGTTTTGCTTGAAGATTAGCAATCTTGCTTTCAAAATGAACAATCTCAGTTTTTGGTTCAGAAATTGTTTCTTTTGCTTTTACAGGACTTAATTTTTGTAAATTGTCTGAACTGGTTATAGAAATTGCAGGTCTCACAAAAATTTCAATAATCTCAGGCATGATGAAATGACAAATTCGAATATCAACTATGAATTATGATAAAAAATGAGAATCAACACAAATCTAGAACATGCAAGAATTAATCAAATCTGTCACATGCATTTCATCAAACAGTTAGAGTACATGAATTAATGAAATCTTCTTTTCAACAAAAAATTTGAATACTAATCAACATGCAGCAGATATAATCACTTTGATCCAGAAACCAATCAAGAATTTCGAAAACATACCTGTGATCTCTGTTTAATTTCGAGAATTAATCAGCATAGAGAGAAAATCTTTGGATAACTTGATTGTAAGATATCGATTCAACAGAAAGACAAATTCAAATTTCTTGAATCAATGATAGAAACGAATTCAAGAATTGTTAGGAATTCAAGAATTGTTAGCAGCAGCGGAATCAATTGTCGAATTGATCAAGAAACTTCAAGAACGCGATCAAACACACTCTTGGTCGAATTTGTTTGTTGATTGGCTCTGATACCACATATTAGGATCCAAGCGCTTACCACTACGCCAAAAGCAATTGCTGGTGGAGAAGGCGCAACTTATTTCCATATAGCGTAGCAGCCAGCGCCACGTTTCGATTTAGGGAGATGCTGGTCAATGACCCAACAATCCCCCCCCCCAGCATCTGCCAGCACTCTTGGCTGCACAGCATGCCTTTGGCATTATAATGCACTCCATGGGATTCGAACCCGTGACCTGCTCTGATACCAATTGTAAGTTTCAGGATACACTCTTACAATCAAATATGAACAATTAAGATCGTATTAACAGCAACTGGTCATATGATCTATTAACAATCTGTGAATTACAAGATATTACAATGAATTTCTCTCTCAATAGATCTAACAATTTATGCGTAAAGAGTTATCCAAAAGGTTAGCCAAAGATTCAGTTAGCTACAGTTGCTAACTCCTATATATACTGTAGATAATAGCTAAAGCTACAGTACATATGAGAAACAGACTAATAGAACAATTACACGTGTGCTAATTAGTAACTGAATATAACAGATAATATCCCAAGATATGAATTCTGAACATACTTCTGAATAAGCGCTTCAGAACATTTGTCTTCATAGTCAGAAGTTCTGAGTCTCCTACTCAGAACTCTGAACCTTCTAGTCAGAATCCAACACTTCGAATCTTTTTGAGATTTCTCACTCAGAACTTCTGAGTCTTCTACTCAGAACTTCTGAGTCTTCTGAGTCTTCTTTAGTCTTCTTACTCAGAACTCAACACTTGTGTTTTTGACAAAACTCTAGACCTAACAGGATCCGACAGAGCTCTGTTGAGCTCTGTTGGTCTTCTTGATGAACTTCTTCCAAGTCTTCTGTCTGATCTCTGTTGGTCTTCTGACTTGAACTATTTTCAATACTTTTACATCAGATGCTTTGAGACTAACACTTGCAGTCAGATAAAGTAAAGATCCAATCATGCCTCTATAGAGTTTGTTGTCTACTGAAACTCCTTTGAGATCAGCATCTAATTTTATGTTTGTTGCCATAGGCGTTCTCATAGAAGCACAATCAGACATTTTGAACTTTTTCAGAATGTCTCTGACATATTTTCCTTGATTTATAAAAATACCATTTGGTAATTGTTTGACTTGAAGACCAAGGAAAAAATTCAGTTCACCCATCATGCTCATTTCAAATTCAGATGACATGATTTTAGAAAAATTATCACATAATTCTGCACTAGTAGAGCCAAATATTATGTCATCAACATAAATCTGAATAAGAATTAAATCCTCACCCTGTTTCTTTAAAAACAAAGTTGTGTCAATCTTACCTTTCTTGAACCCTGAAACTAACAAGTGTTGAGTAAGAGTGTCATACCAGGCTCTTGGTGCTTGTTTTAGACCATATAAAGCTTTATCTGAAATATAAACATGGTCAGGATATTCTGGATCAACAAAACCTCCAGGTTGATGAACATACACCTCTTCATTAAGTTTACCATTCAGAAAAGCTGATTTGACATCCATTTGATATACTTTGAAATTCTTGTGTGCAGCATATGCCAAAAATATTCTGATTGCCTCTATTCTAGCCACTGGTGCAAATGTCTCATCATAATCAATTCCTTCTTGTTGACAGTATCCCTTAGCAAGCAATCTTGCCTTGTTTCTGATAACAACACCTGATTCATCCTTTTTGTTTCTAAACACCCATTTAGTTCCAATGATAGATTTACCTTCAGGATTTGGAATGAGTCTCCAGACTTTGTTTCTTTCAAATTGGAGCAATTCCTCTTGCATTGCTGAAATCCAATCTGCATCCTCTAGGGCTTCATTAGCTTTTTTAGGTTCAATCACACTTAACAAAACCAGCAAACATTGCTTCATTTGTTGTAGCTGATCTGGTTTTTACTCCTGCTGATGGATCACCTATCACTTGATGAATAGGATTATCTTTAGTCCACTTGTGTGAACTAGGAAGCCCATCAACCTCTGAAGAATTGTTGTTTGTATCATTCTCATCAATGATGGCTTGCAATTCTAAACTATCCCCTTGTTCTGATATATGTGTAGGTGTCCCATCCAAGTTTGGATTTTGAGCAATGAAGTCAGAATTCTGATTGACTTGTTCAGAGTTCTGAATATAAGGTTCAGAATTCTGAGTACAAGGTTTAGAATTTTCATCACTTGTATTTATCAAATTTTGGCAATCCTCAGATGGACCTTTATCAGAAATTATAGTTGATTGAGCTACTTCCGGGGTTCTTCTTTTCATCTCTTTAACCATCTTTGGGTTTTCAAACTCTGCATATGAATCATAAATTAGTTCTAGAAAAGCTTTCTTAAACAATAAATTGAGTTCTGAACAAATAGGATTAGAATTTGTATCAGAAGTCATTTTTGTCTGGTTCTGCATGAGTTCTGAACTGTCTTGTTCAGAAGTCTTCATTCTGGCTTCATCAAATGTTACATTGATGCTTTCCATCATCCTCTTGGTTCTTCAGTTGTAGATTCTGAATGCTTTGGAAGTTAATGAATAACCAACAAAGTATCCTTCATCTGAGATACCAGACTTTCCACATTTGAAACACAGATTCTTTTCTTTTCTTTCTTCCTTTTCTTCTCTATTTTCTTCTCTTCTCTCTTCCTTCTTTTCATACTTACTTTCTCCTCTTTATTCTCTTTTCTTGAAATCTGAATTTCCCTGCTCTCTCTTGTAATTTCCCTGAAATTTACCCGTTCCATACCTCTTGTTAAAAGTGTTAGTCAACAAAGCTAACTTCTCAGCAATCATTTTGATATCCTCATCTTCTTCTGATCCCTCTTCCTTATCAGATTCTTCTAGCTTTGGTATCTCAGATAGATACGCAGTCTTCTTGGGTGCTTTAACGATTTTGGACTTTGACAGAAAAGCTAACTGTTCTGCAACATTTTTTTTCTTCAACCACAATCTTAATAGAGTCTTCATGCTGATTAAGTATACAAAATAGATCATTGAGATCTTCTTCACACATATCCTTATTCATTTGTAGAATGATAGCAAACGATGACCATTCTGAATTTAGACTATTCAGAAATTTGAAGTTTTTTTTCTGACTTTGTCTTTTTCAGCCCATTTCTTCTCAAATCATTCAGTATAGTGCAAAATTTACTATACGTTTGAGTTAAACTTTCTGATTCTTTAGCCTTGAACCTTTCATAAGCATTTATGCTTTGATTTAACTTTGCTTGTATTGACCTGACAGTTCCTAACATCTGCCTTTCCAGTTCGTCCCACATTTCCTTAGCAGATGATCCACTGTCAATTCTGTTTAGAACTTCATTTGGAACGGCCAATGTCATCAATGTGATGGCTCTTTTGTCTATAGCATGCCTGTTTTTTCTGTTCAGGTGTGTATTGAGAATAATTCTTTTTCACCCTTGTAGCTGGAATTTCTGGAGTTGTCTCTGTTTCAGGAGTTGCAGCCACATCGACATAGACTTCGATAGGACCTTCTCGGATAGAAACCATCAGATTTTCATCTATGTTATCCAAGAATTGGATCATTCGGATTTTCCATTGCTGGTACTCTTCAGGTATTAGAACATGTGGTTTTGTTTCAGATCCCATGGCTAGATACTCTTTTGAAGACATGATTGTAAGATATTTCAACAGAGAGACAAATTTGAATTTCTTGATTGAGAAACAACAATTAATTCGAGAATTGCTAAGAATTCAAGAATTAGAACAAGCAGCGGAATCGATTTTTGAACGAATCAAGAAATTGATCAATAACCTTCGCGATCACGATCTTGAACAAATTTGTTTGTTGGTTTGCTCTGATACCAATTGTAAGTTTAGGATCCACTCTTACAATCAATATATCAATGTATATAATAGTAATTGAGAAGTAATATGATGGAACCAACTTGTATTCAATGAAGAACAGATTTACAGATCTTAGAGAGAGAGTATCTCAAAGATTACAAAAGATGAATACAAATATATGCGGGAAAGTCAGTTAGCGTAACAGTGCTAACCACTATATATACTGCAACGGAAACATTAAAGCTACAGTACATATAAGAAAGACTAATAGGAACAATACACGTGTCCTAATTAGTTAACTAAATACAAAGTAAAGTATCTAGTTATAAGTTCTGAACATGTTGTTCAGAACTTCTGACATTATTCTGATTAAGCTTCTCAGAACTTCTGACTCTTCTTCTCAGACTTCAATACTTAGCAAACTTTCAGAGCATTCCTTCTGAGCCTTCTTGGTCAGAACTCTGACTCTTCTCTTCAGAACTTCTGAGCCTTCTTATCGGAATTCAACACTTGGTTTATTGACAAAACTTAGATCTAACAAGATTATTTATCAATGTTCCTCTCTACAAATCCAACACAAAGAGTTTGTTTCGAAAATAACTAATCTTGAAACTAAACTGTTGGTTCCCGTTTTGCTTTAAACAAGATTATCAGATCTATTAGTTCAGGTTTAAGGTTTGATGCGGAAGCGTATTTGAAGAACTAATAGATATGTTTGATAGATTTAGAACACAATATAAATAAACAATGAGCAGGAAATAATATCTCAAAGTTTACTGAATATATATATATATCAAGAACAGATTTAAGAACAGTGAGCATGCAAAGCTTTAAACAGATATGACTCTAAATGTGCATAAGCTATGTGTTCTTGATGTTTGATTGAAGTGTTCTTGTTTTTCTGTTTTTGTGTGTAGTTCTATATCTTAGGAAGAACTCAACATGAGTCTTCCTTTTATACTACTCTTAGAAGACTATGTAGTAGGTCACTGTTCCTTTTACGGCATGAATAGTAAACTGGATGGTGTGAACAGTTGTTTGAGCCATGCGCATTTAATGGAGCAGATGTACTTTTGGTAAATGCATTAAATGGCGCAGACGTCTATTTTGTACCTTGCCCTATTGAGTCCACTCAGAGCTTGACACGTGTTTTGATAATACTTTTCCATGCAAGTAATATCTTCCTAGTCTTTTGAGGACCATAGAGGCTCTGTAATGTGTTACAGAGGTTCTGCGGTCTGGTTCCTCTGTAAAGTAGTCTTCACCGGATTCCGAGTCTTTGGTTGTTTACTTCTGCAGAGCTTCTGTCAAGGGTGGCAGAGGTTCTGAGGCTCGGTCCTCTGAGAAGTCTTCTTGGTTCCTTGTCTTCTGATGTTGTCCGCAGAGGCTCTGTTATTGGTAACAGAGGTTCTGCGGTCTTGGTCTTCTGAAAGCGTCCTTCTGTAGTTTCCTCGGTCTTTGATCACTCTTGATCAAAACTTCCTTTGATTCTTCTGAGATGCCCGGCAGAGCTTCTGTGGAAGTTCTTCTGTACTTGGCCATTTTTCAATACTTCTAATATTTCAGAATATTTGGAGCTAACAATCTCCCCCTAAGTATTGAAAAATAGAAGGTTGAATTTATGCATTTTAACCTAAGTAAAGAAGAGGTTAAACAATACCTCAGGAGATTATTTTATTCATTTTGGAATTTATGCCAGAGGCATTTACATTTAAGTACACAAAAATAAACGTTGACAGAGATTCTTTGAAGAGACTCAGATTTTTGCATTTGGGAAGTCGTCGAACTTTCTGTTGTCTTTTCCTACTTCCTTGAGTTCTTCATAGAATTTGTGACAGAGATTTCGTAAGCCGAGTGTAGCATCAATCTCTTTGATCATCATCAGAGCAGATTCTTCGTTCATAAGCTCTGTTGCTTTATTCTCCTCTAGTATCTTTCTGAACATGTTCAGAGTATGGGTTGTGTACTTCTGACAGTCCATTGTCACAAACAGTTTCAGTTGATCAGCAGGATTCTTGAATACTAACCCGTACCTTGGAGTTTTGATTATTGAATTGGGTATGGCATTGGGTGGGCAGAAATCCTCTGGTGGTCTGATACTTAGAGTAGTTATGCCCAGATCGATGGCTAGTTGAATATCGAGCATGCTGTAGATTAGGAGCTTTTCACGCATCGCCTTTCTGAGAACTCGATAAGACCTTTTGTGGCAGTCGTCATTGAAGTTGTCTTTCGTCCATTGCAGAAGGTCAGGTAAGTCATAGGGATTGAGGTTTCGGATATCAGCATCAGAGAATTGATTTTCTGATCTGTCAGACCTTTTGACTTTCCAGATGGTATACACCGTATGAGGATAGGTTCTCATTTTGTAGTATTTGCAATAGATTACCTTCTTTATTTTGTGAATGGAGTAAACTTGATTGACTGGTTTTGACTTTGTAGAGGTGAAGATTGCATCGAATTCCTCTCTTAGCTTCTGATCTCGGACATGGGCTGGCAGATCGCTCTGGAAGTGCTGTCTGTAGAGATAACTGTAGACTTGTTCTTCCATTTGTTCAATGGTTGAAGTAGATCTTGGAATTGGTCTCCTTAGCTCATCCATCTTTCGAGTGATGTCTGCTACTCTACCTTCTGTTACCTTAGCTATGGGATTCAGGGATGGGTTTTCTGACAGAGGATTCAAGTTGAATGCCTAGTCTTCCTCTTCGGGTTTAGGAGTGATGAAGGCATTAAATGCACCTTTCATCAATTTCTCTGTAGTTACTGGCATCTTCTTCTTTGGCTCTTCTTCTGTCATTATTCCCTTGCCTTTATCTTTTGGCTTTGAGGTTTCAGATATTGGGTTTTGGATTTGTGTGGGTGGAACCTCTGTTGATTTGACAGTTGGAGGTTCTATGGGTTTTGGGGTTGTATGCTCTGATGTTTTGGTTGTTGCCTCTGAAGGTTTTGATACTTCGGGTTGTGAGGTCTCTGTTGGTGAGGAGTCTTCGGGTCTTGGAGGTGGAATGTCAAAACGCTTTGCTGATTGAAAAGCAAATACAAATTCCATTCTGCGAAGAATGAACTCTGCAGAGCGTTTTGGTCTTTGGGTTTTCGAGCTATGGTTTTGACTCTAGTTTTGTGCGGGATTGGTTGTGAGGTTGGTGTTGGTTCTTTGGGTGAGGGTGGAGTTTGTTCTGAGGATGAGGATGCAAGATTGATTACTTTAGGTTCCGTGGTTGGTACATCCTTTGGTGAGATAGAGGTGTTTTGCCTATGTTGTTTTCCCTTCTGGGTTTCTGTTGTAGAGGGTTCTGCTGATTTCTCTGTAGTTTTTGCAGAAGCAGCCTCTGTAGTTTCCTTTGTTTTCTCCCCCTCAGGATGACCAGATGCTCCATCATCAGGATCATCCTGCCTTCTTTTAGCAGTAACTTATGTTCTGCAGGTGTCTTGAGCTGCTTGCCTTGCTGCATTTTTCTTCATTGTTTCAAAGTAGATTGCGATCGAAGTTTTGAAGGCTTTGGTCGCACTTTTCTCGAACTATGCAGCGGTTGTTTTGGCAATGTTAGTGGCAGAGGCGATGGCAGCAGCAGCAGAAGTTTCTGTAGTTGACTTCATTTCTGCAAGGGCTGCTTTAACCTCTGTGGATAAGGTATCCACTTTGGTATTTAATCCTGTAAGCGCGCCTGAAGTTGACTCTGTAAAGGACGTGAATGAGCTTTGCAACTCATTCAATGTTTGAGTTTCAGAGGTTACAAAGGCTTGGAACTCATCCTTCGTAACATGTTCCTCTTGGGTAACCTCTGGAGGAACAACTCCTTCTCCAGAGTGAGTCCCTGTTCCTGGGACACCTTCGTTCACCCTTGTTTGTACGTTGGGGGTGGAAGGATTTCCATCTGATCCTCGAGAAGAAACCTGAGTTTCAGTCTCTACAGAAGTTCTGTGAAGAATATTGTCCAAATCCACTCCAGAGGTGGGTATCGGAATATTCTTCTGTTGACTTGGAGACTTGTCTAGAGTCTCTTCGTCATGGTGCTCTCTACTTCTCTCTGAAAGAAGTTTTGGCCCTATATTGTGCGTGTAAGAGGAAACGAATTCCTCTGTAGGGTGTTCTAGTGTGATCTGGGGCGATTGATCACGAACTATAGGTGAGTCTCTCTGAGGAGACTCCCTAGGAATGGATTCCCCGTCTTCTGTGGGCACAGAGGTTGAAAGAGTAACCTCTGGCTTGATGGGTTGGGTGAGGTTCGAGCTGTGCTGCTCTTTTTCAATGACACCTTCTGCAGCTAGACCTGCGGTGTCAGATGTGTGGGTTGCACTGGGAGGGGTTGAGGGATGTGTGCCTTCTGCAACTTCGGCATTTTTTCCTTTCTCATTTTCTTTTCCTCCAGACGTTTCTACCCTATCCTCTAAACCTATTTGCACCTCTTCTTCTGCAGTCTCTTGTCTTGGCATAAGTGAATCTAGAACTTCTGTGAAGATTTGAGTTTGCAGAGGTGGTTCGATTCCTTCTGTTATTGTTTGCAGAGGAGAAGATGGTTTCTTCTTCTTTGATTTCCTCTTCTTTGGTTTTGGTGCTCCCTCCTCTGTAAATTTTGACTTTCTTTTTCTTTTGGAAGAGGGAGGGGCAGAGGGACCTTGGATTTGTGGTGGAGATGAGGGTTCTGTGGGATGTTCAGTGGGTGGAGAAGATGGTTCTGCAGGAGTTTGTTGGATAGCAGAAACAGAGGCAAGTTGTTCCTCTGTAGGGGTCTTGGTTTTCTTTCCCTTTTTCTTCTTCTTCTCTTTAGATCCCTCAGAAGACTTCCTCTTTGAAGAATAGAGGTCTTTCCTTATATCTCTGAAGTTCTTCTGGTTGGCCTTGTGTTTAGCCAACTTTATCTTCCATTCTTCTTCTGCAAGTCTCTCTACTACATTACCTCCTATGGGCATTCCTATACGCGGGGGTGTTACAGAACTGGGTTCAGGAGTTCTGTAAACGCGTGTGTACTCACTAACTAGTTCTTCATCACTAGCATAACCTAACATTACCTTTGATAGTGGCCTGATGTGTGGGTAGCCATCCTCATGTTCTGTAGGGGTGTTCTTGGACATAGGAAATTGCTTAGGTTTGGGACCGTCCATTGGCCATTTTTGGATAAGGAGTAGGGGTTCGAAAAGTACACTGAGGATTCGCTGGAACTGCAGAGGGGGTAACCAGTTGTGGTCAGACATTTTGGCTTTCTGGGAGGCGATTTTGCGATCGATGGTGTTGATGATCTCTTGCATCATTATGGTGGCATAATCTAGGGGTAGATCATAGTATACACCATACATGATTGAGAGAATCTGAGGTGGGCTTTGATCGATGCTCCCGATTTTTCCCGTGAGGCAACGATTTAGGATGGAGAATAAGGTATTCCACAGAGGAGGTAGTCTTGCTCTGCGGAAATCGTTCCTCTTTTTCAACTGTTGGTTGTACCCTAACATGTGCAGAAAGTCGACAAGTTCTTCATTTGTTGGTTGGGGTGCATACTTTTTGATTCCCATGAGTCCTCTTGTTGGAAGGCCAAATTCTAATGAGAACATGGTGCGATTGAACATCAGTTCAAGGCTCTTACTTTGGTCAGGTTTAGAAATGTAGCCTCTGATCAAATCGGTGTCAGCGTCATAACGGCAAGATTGCCAAAACTGATGTAGGTAACGTACTGGTATTTGTTCAACGGTTTTGCTCAGAAGAGGGTAAAGAAAGTGGTTCTCTAGGATGTTTAGCAGGATGGCATGTTCTTTGCCAAATGCCGTAGGAGAAGGAACAAGATAACAGTTGTTCGATTTAATGGGAAGGGTTTGCTCGAAATGGTCATTTGAGAAAAATTGTTGCAGGTGGGTAGTGGGTACGAAGGATGCCTCGTCGCCGGAGTCGTGTCTGTCGGCATCGGTGGCGATGTGTGGGTTGTGGGAGTGCTCAGAATGCACTGGAGAGGATGTCGGAGAGTTCGTTGGTGAAACGTGAGCAGATTTGGAACTGGAAGCCATTTGTAGGTTTTGAAAGTTCTAGGTTTTCAGAAAGAAATAAGCAAGTTCGCCGGAGAAGATGAGAGAATAGTAAAGTTTTGAAAGTGATTTTAACTTGGGTTTTATATTGTGGTAACGGATAGAATTCGGAACGGTGAAAATGTGAGAAAGTTAATAAAATTTGAGGTCCACACTCGAGTTCATTCGGCGTGGTGCAAGTTTCTAGGACGACGTGATATGTACGTCAATGAAAACTTGACACGTCATCAATGTCAGTGATGACGAGACGTCGTGGGCGGCCACATTAAATGAAAAACGCGTGGGTTTTAAATTTTCACCACAGAAAAGTTACCGTTACAGATACAGAAATTCCCAAGTGAAAATCTTTACAGAAGCTCTGTGGGTACAGAAGCTCTGTGATTTTGAAAAACGTTTATCTCTGTAGATTGTATCTTTAATGAAAATCGTTTGAAAAACACGGAGAAGATCAATAAATTTTTAGTAGAGAGAAATTATCCTACAGAGGTTTTTAGACCTCTGCCAGAGCCAGCAGAGGCTCTGTGACAGGAAATTTCTAATAACTAATAATTTATAAACATTTTTAATCATCCAAGTTTTTGATCAGTTTTAACAATGTATTTAGGACTTATTTGAAAGTTGGTGTCCTAGAAAATTGTAAATCTCAAAGATTTTGTGCAGCAGAAGTCATTTGAATGATTTGAGTGATCTACAGAGATTCTTTGTTTGAAAGAACTCTGTGGCTTATGACTTCTGTGGCAATATACCAACCTATTTCCTTTTGATCGGCGAATGTGATCTCTTCTGTCGCATTCTTTGCTCCCCCTTGACTTATGAATCTCTGTAGATTCAGCAAGGTCTCCTTTTCCGCTCCTCCTTGATCTAACAACCTCTGTAGGATTGATCTTTGTGGTTTGAAACCTGCCTTTTTATTTCTTGAAGCTTGTACTTTTACCAAAAACGTTTGAAAAACATTGGAGAGGATCGTTAAATCTTTAGTAGATAGAAATTATCCTACAGAGGTTTTTGGACCTCTGCCAGAGCCAGCAGAGGCTCTGTGATAGGAAATTTCTAATAACTAATAATTTATAAAACTTTTTGATCATCCAAAGTTTTTATGGTTTTAAACATTGTTTTTAGGACATATTTAGAAATTTTTGTCCTGGAAAATTGTTTTTGGAAAAAGATTTTGTGCGACACATACCTTTTAGAGTGTCTAGTTTGGACGACAGAAACTCTTGTTGATCATAATCCTCCTTTGGCTCCCCCTTGAATGATCAACCTCTGTAGATTAATTTGAGGTCTCCTTCTGCTCCCCCTTGACCTATGCTTGAATCAATAGAGATAAATAATGCACAGTACATAGGTCAACCTCATCAGAGGTTCTGTGGAGATTGTCATAGGTTCTGAGCAATTCCACAGAGGCTCTGTGAAGTATAGAATCTTTGAAGGATGAGTCTTAAACAAAGTGTTTTAAGAGTCATAGTGTATTTTGAAGCTTGAGGCCTTAATAGAAGTATTAAGGAGTCCATTGTTTGCTGAAGAGTGAGTCATGATCTGTAATGATCAGAAGTCCTTTTTTTTTGCAAGACAGATCAAAGAACTTTTGGTACCCATATCCAAATGGGTCCTTTTTTGTTAGGATTTGGAGCTGTCTTTAGGTCCTCTGGTTTGCCAATCTCTGTTGGTTTGCCAATTTTCTTTCTATGACCTTTCCCATTTTGGGTCTTTGGATTTTTCTTTTGAAATGACCCATTTTGTACATAGAAAGATTTAGAGAAAAGGTTTCTTAATTGAAGCAGAAGATCAAAGCACTTATATGAATGAAAAGATGAAGGCTTTGTAGAAACAAATGGTTTTGGAGCATTTTTGTCAGGAATAGAGTTTTTGACTTTCCAAACCATTTTCATTTTTTTGTAAACAGGATTATTTGAATTTTTAGAACAACAGTTTGCTAAGACAAGGTCTTTAAGCCTTTTAGCTAAAACATCTTTTTCTTTAAGGTTTAAATCAAATTTTCTTAGAAGATCTGATTTATACCTCTTCTCCAACATAATCTTGTTTGACAAATCGGATAGTCTCTTTGTTAAATTTGATATTTCAGCTGTAAAGACCTTTCTTTCCTTCTCAAACTTGTCTTTCAAACACTTTGTTTGAAATCCTTCTCTCTTCACCTTTTCAGACTCTTTTCTTTCAAAATCCTGCTCTTTCCTCTCTTTTTCAAGAGATTTCTGTAATTTTGAGATTTTGAAAGAAAGTTCCATTTTCTTTGTCTCAAGAAGAGTTTTCTCTTTTCCAAACTTTTCATTTTTACTGATTATAAGTTTTTCAAAGTTGGAAATCAGTTTAGAAAAGTTTAGACACTTAAGCTCAAGGCTTTTCTTCTCTTCTTTAAAAACACTCTTAACTTCCTCAAACTTCTCTTTCTCCTTTTTACCAAGCTCTTCTGACTCAGATAGTTTCCTTTTCAGTTCAAGATTTTCACAGTTTAGGAGTTTACCTGATTCTTCAAACTTGGCAATGTTGTCTGAGTCAATAAGAATACTCTTGTTTCTTTCCTCTAATTCTTTCTCAAGAGTAGGAATTATTTTCTTAAAATTTGTGCTGAGTTTGAAATAATAATGAAAATCAGCATCAGCACTAAATTTTAGTCTTGACATATTGAATGAAGTTTTTAACGAAAGAAACAGTTTCTAGGATGTTACCAGATCGAATAAATCGAAAATGGCAGTAAAACAGAATCTGTTTGAAGGAATGAAGAATAGGTTAAGAACATACAGTTTCTATCAAGAATCTTGTCTAAACGAGGATCACTTGATATTGAAAACCAAGCTTCGCTCTGATACCAATTGTTGGTTCCCGTTTTGCTTTAAACAAGATTATCAGATCTATTAGTTCAGGTTTAAGGTTTGATGCGGAAGCGTATTTGAGGAACTAATAGATATGTTTGATAGATTTAGAACACAATATAAATAAACAGTGAGCAGGAAATAATATCTCAAAGTTTATTGAATATATATATATATCAAGAACAGATTTAAGAACAGTGAGCATGCAAAGCTTTAAACAGATATGACTCTAAAAGTGCATAAGCTATGTGTTCTTGATGTTTGATTGAAGTGTTCTTGTTTTTCTGTTTTTGTGTGTAGTTCTATATCTTAGGAAGAACTCAACATGAGTCTTCCTTTTATACTACTCTTAGAAGACTATGAAGTAGGTCACTGTTCCTTTTACGGCATGAATAGTAAACTGGATGGTGTGAACAGTTGTTTGAGCCATGCGCATTTAATGGAGCAGATGTACTTTTGGTAAATGCATTAAATGGCGCAGACGTCTATTTTGTACCTTGCCCTATTGAGTCCACTCAGAGCTTGACACGTGTTTTGATAATACTTTTCCATGCAAGTTGATGAACAGGTCTTGGAATAGTAGCAAGATATTATAAATATCTTCCTAGTCTTTTGAGGACCATAGAGGCTCTGTAATGTGTTACAGAGGTTATGCGGTCTGGTTCCTCTGTAAAGTAGTCTTCACCGGATTCCGAGTCTTTGGTTGTTTACTTCTGCAGAGCTTCTGTCAAGGGTGGTAGAGGTTCTGAGGCTCGGTCCTCTGAGAAGTCTTCTTGGTTCCTTGTCTTCTGATGTTGTCCGCAGAGGCTCTGTTATTGGTAACAGAGGTTCTGCGGTCTTGGTCTTCTGAAAGCGTCCTTCTGTAGTTTCCTCGGTCTTTGATCACTCTTGATCAAAACTTCCTTTGATTCTTCTGAGATGCCCGGCAGAGCTTCTGTGGAAGTTCTTCTGTACTTGGCCATTTTTCAATACTTCTAATATTTCAGAATATTTGGAGCTAACATAAACTTCACAAAAGAGGTCAAACTGATCAGACAATTCACATGATCAAGCCTAAGGAATTCACGTACTTTAACAAGGAATGGGGAATTGGGTACGATAACCCACAATATTTAAAAAATATTTTGTCAAAGAGACCTACTCTTTATCACTTTAATTTTCTTGGTCTCGACCAAAAGTATCCCGAGGAATACAAACGCACACATACCTCTAAAATGCAGTTATCTTTTGTGTATGGACCTCTTAACTATTCATACAAGAAAAACAAATCCAAGTGCCTTTCGAATGACTACTTTGACGGCTATGAGGTTGCTGAGTCCAAAGATTCATCCAAAAAGGATGAGGCCCCAGCACCTGAACCCAAAACTGAGACGGACGTGTGTAAACTCTATGTTCCTTCTCTCATTTTGGAATCGAAAATAGTCGAGTTAGAGGAGACACTCGAAAAGGAAAGGAATGATTTTCAAAAGGAAAAGCAAGCGGTTGTAAATGAACTTGAGAAACTCAAATACTCCAAAACCGAATCTGTGTCGGGTGAGGGACAGGAAATCCTTCGGAATGAAATCGATCAGCTCACATCAAAACTGTCTCCTTTGGCAACAGAGGTGATGCAAGAGCAAGTGAGCAAGTTTAATCATCAAGAGAACTTGATCAACTCCAAAATGAAAAGATGATTTCACCCGAACCATCCTCAGACTCGTCCGATACATCTTCGTGCAAAGCGTTTATTGGAAAAATATCTTCACGAAAAGGAAAAGAGTGTAGAAACCAGGATTCGATCTTATACTCAATTAATCAATCAAAAACGAACAAACAGTAGAATAATAGAGAATTGGATCCAAAAGCTTTGTATTCGATCAAGAACAGATTACAGATCTAGAGAGAGAATCTTTCAAACATTACAAAGTAAATACAAAGTGATACGAAAGGTAGTTAGCTTATAGTTGCTAACTCCTATATATACTGTAAAGGTAAGCTAAAGCTACAGTACATATACATGATAAACCAATAGAACAATTACACGTGTTCTAATTAGTAACATAATATAACTAAAAATATCCTAAGACATAACTTCTGAACAATATGTTCAGAACTTCTGAACATCCTTCTGATTAGGCACTTCAGAACATATACTTGAACACTTGGACATTTTCATTTTCTCATTTAGATGTTCTGAGTCTCCTACTCATAACTTTGAGCCTTCTGTTCAGACTTCATCACTTAGTAATCTTTGCTGTATTCTCTGATCAGAACTTCTGAGTCTTCTTACTCAAAACTCTGAGCCTTCAGATCAGATATCAACACTTAACTTTTTGACAAACTCCAGTTCTAACAATCTCCCCCTTTTGTCAAACAAGCCTATATTTATCAACATTAAATTC
The DNA here is from genome assembly GCA_033807775.1 of Saussurea involucrata. Taxonomy (NCBI): domain Eukaryota; kingdom Viridiplantae; phylum Streptophyta; class Magnoliopsida; order Asterales; family Asteraceae; genus Saussurea; species Saussurea involucrata. The sequence goes on along the minus strand of CM066319.1, from coordinate 110,750,746 downwards.
CTTTAGAGCAGGTACAATCTTTAGAAGAATTACATTTCTCTAAAGAATCTCTACAGTCAACATATGATCGGTTCAACTCTATAATCAACAGGTGCAAGAAGTTCGGAATCCACATAACTTATGAGGAGAACAATGTCATGTTCCTAAAGAGTCTCAATGAAGAATGGCTCCAATTGTCTATGTCTCTGCAAACAAATCAGGAACGTTGGCAGCCCAAGAGCCTCAGATTGCACAAGCAAAAGCTCAAATCAGTGCACCTCTTGCGCTGATTGGTAAGGCTACAGAAGCTAAAGAGAAGCCTAAGAAGGAGAAAGATGTGGAACGTTAGGAGAAGAAGAAGAAGATCTTGATCGTTGATAGTGAAGAGGAGGAGGTAGTCGAAGAAGAGGAGGCAACTATGGCCTCTATAGCTAAATCGTTAGCTCTTTTGACAAGGGAATTCAGTAGAGGATATCAGAAGAAGTCTGGTAATGAACGCTATGGAAGAGAAGGGTCGAATGACAGGAATGACAGAGGTGGTGACCGACAGAGGTCAGACGAAAAAGCTGGCAACGCTCCACATAACCAAGGATATTACAATTGTGGTAAGCCAGACCACTACGCCAATGAATGCAAGAGCAAATCAAACCGCCTTCGGAGGGATTCTGCTTTCTACAAAAAGAAAGCAGAATATTATGCTCAGAAGTCACTTATGGTGAATCAAGAAAACTGGCAGTCAGATACATCCTCTGACGAAGGATAAAAGAAGAACGCCTTGTTCTGTGGCATGGCAGAGGTCAGCTCCGACTCCGATAGTGAGGTATCCAATTCTGACTCTTACTCTAATCAAGCAGAAGCTGATTTGCTTAAACTGGACATTGAATACACATAAGTTAAAAAGACATGCGAAAGTGTTCAGAATAAGCTTACCTTCTATGAGAGAGAAGCTAGACTTCTCACTCAAGAAAAGGCTAAAATCTTTCAAGAAAAGGAAGAAATTGAAACAAACTGGAACAAACACCTAAATCCTTTGAAAGAAAAGATTTCTGAACTTAACTCTGCCTTAAAAGCAAAATCTAAAGAACTTAAGGATGTTGAAAGCGACAGAATGAATATTCTAGCTCTTAAAAATTATTTTCAAGAGGAAAGAGAAGTCCTCTGTCAAGATTTTCTCAGAAGAGACCTTTTAATTAAGAAATATCAAGATGCACAGAAGGTGTACGAGAAAATAAACACACAAATAGGAAGACGGGGAATTGGCTTCTGTGATATTGATCCATACACTGGAACCAAAAGAGACAAATCTCTGTCTTCACTATTTCATATTGGATGTACAAGAAAACCCGGTTTTCCGAATTTACTCTTTGTTAGCAAAAGGATAAAAGTCTCTGGTGAACCTCACTTAAGAAAACCATTGAATATGGTAAATGTGTGGTTTGAAAACACAGATCTACCATCATCAGCCTCTGTCAAAAGAGCCTCCAAAACTAAGAAATATCTGAAAACACAAGATCAGATAAGAATCTTTAAGTTTGGTGAACCCGAGACTCAATTCCAGGTTGCCTTTGTCTGCACTATAGATTCTGAGAAGAAACTATCGGCAGAGGCACCTGAGTTCTTGCCTGCTTCAAAAGAAGAAAAACTGACTCATATTTCTAAAAAATAATTATTGGAAATCGGTGAAAACAACTTTTATGAATGCCCCAGTACCTTCAATAATAGCCAAAATCTCTCTGAGAAAACCTCGATGAAAACTTATGTTGACTTAGAAGATATCCCCGAAAGAAAGGAAGAAAGCGAGTATAGCACATGCCCTGAAAGTCCTGCCTCCGTCGAAAGAGATGTAAGTGACTCAACCTCTGTATATGAGGACGATTCATCCTCTGACGAATCCGAGACTGACTCTAATTCAGAGATAGTATCTTGTGACTCAGAGGATTTTAAACTACCCTCTGGAGTTCCTAACAGAACTATTCCTCCCAAGGAGAAAATCACAAGAGTTCCTATCTGTCCAGACATTTTGGACATGTGTATACCCGCCAAAACCTCTCTTGAGCTTGAGAAAATCAAACAACAAAAGAAAACGTCCTCTCAAGATTCAACAAGTTCAAAGACTTTAAAACCCTTAAGACCTATTAAAGAAAAACTAACATGGCAACAGAAGGGTAAATGGGCTGAAAATAACAAATATTTTTCTTTTGTGACAGTGAAGCCTGCAGAAGTTCACCACAGAAGGGGTCCACAGAAGGCTACTCTCAACAGAGGATTTTGCAAACAACAATCTAGCCTACATAGGTCTTCTTGTAATAGGAACTCAAATGTTAGGATAGAATGTAATGTCTGTGTACCCCCATTTAATGTTTTCAATGAAAAATTCAAGCAAATCTCTTCGCACATTCATTATTGTCATTGTTTTGATCTCATGTATCGATTAAATCAACACTTCTCAAGTACACACTGTTTCCTCTCTGTACCCAAAAATAATACTAAATTCAAGGGTAAGAAGAAACAAAATGGTTCTTCAAAAGAATCTAAAACCAAACCCAAGAATGCTAAGGCAAACTTGAAGACCCCTAACAAAGCTGGACCCATTTGGATATGGGTACCTAAAACTCTCTGATTGTCTTGCAGAAGCAGTATGTGCCAATCTGGTATCTTGACTCCGGATGCTAGCGGCACATGACTGGCCACATAGGTCTACTATCCTCCTACAAAGATAAACTCGATGGAGGATCTGCGACCTTTGGTGACAACAAGAAGGGGTATATAAAAGGCTACAGAGTCATCAAGAAGGAAAACATAACCGTATGCAAAGTTGCATATGTGGATGGCCTTAAGCATAATCTTCTCAGTGTTACCCAACTCTGCGATACGGGTTTCCACGTAATGTTTAAAAGAACCTTCTGCTCTCTACAAGGTGAGTACACAGTAGTCGAACTTCTGCCAGCCGAACGAAGAGGCGATCTTTACCTCATGAACTGCTATGCCGAGAACAAGGAAGACAAGCTCTGCCTTAATGGGTAATGTAGAATCACCGGGGACTTAATAGCAAAACTCAGAATCAACTAACATAAGCACACATACCATAGCGCATAAGTGTACGGAGAAACTATTCAGTATTTGAATAAACAGTGAAATCGATGCGTAATAAAATCGTGACATGCTTTTCACCCCAAAATGTATAAAATAGTAAAAAGGGGCTGTGAATACGCACATGATAAGCAATAGAATCCGGGAATCTCCCACAAGTACTCCGAGATGATCCTACTGCAAACCTATGAACGTAAGGTCACTAGTGAGTTCTCAATCTCGAAGGTTCGGTACCAACTATCCAAATCGTCATAAAATGCCTTGTTGTTTTTTAATATTATAACGTAATAAACGTATACATTGTTCTTGTTGGATTAAAGTTTCCGTAATTTTGTCACATTAAGTAACGAAAAGGGTTTTAAAGAACATAAACATATGTAGTACATATATATGTATAAACCGAAATTTTATCGTAAAAACGATAAGATTTGAAGGGTTTTGAATGTAAAGACAATATTTAAGTGCATAAATATATAGGTATAGTATATATTTATATTCCACGATTTCATCATAAAATGATGAAATGGGATCAAGAATATATAAAATGCAAAAACATATATAAATATATTATATATGTGTATATTCCACAATTTCATCAAAAATGATGAAAAGGGATAAAGAATAAATAATGTGCATAAATAAAATGCATAATAAAAATGTAAGCATAAGATATACATATATATTCCACTATTTCATCATAAAATGATGAAATGGGATTTGAAGTTAGTCCTTAATAATATTAAGAATTTGTCCTTTGTTGTCCATAAATTGATTTCACTTTGTGTCCAACTTTGGATAACTTCCAGGTATAATATGGTCATGAAATTTTATGTCCAGGTAGTTCAATGAGTTAGGAAACTTTTGGCATAAGTTTGATAATTTTTGGAAGAGTCTAAGTACTTGAAATAATATACGACGTAAAACCCGACAGAAAATGTTGCTGTTTGCGTACTGATTTTGTGAGGACTGTTTGGTAAATAAACTCTTTGGGTTTTTGAGTGAAACCACTTGGGTTTGAATCTTAACACATAAAAATGATTTCCAGAAAAATAATCACTCCATTTGGAGTTATATTGAGTGAGGTATGACCCTTTGAAGTGGAGGGTGGAATTTGGCATAAATCTGTCAAACCACACTTTGTGCATGTGCTCACATGTTGACTTATTAACCAAAATTCTTATTCTTTTGCATGCACAATCCGATTTGACTCTCTTCCATACACTTATTTTCAGTTCCCAAAATTTATTTTTGATCCAATTAAAATGCATGCAAGTTACCTATCAACTCAACTTTTACAAATTCTTGTAAAATACCCATTTTGTAAAAGGTTGATGTTCTTGCCAAGAACATCAACATGCAACATAAAATTGTGCATTTTTAGCTCATGCATGTTTGTTTAAGTATGTTTTTAGTGGATTTCAACGACTTACTCATAAAATTCTTGAATAAAAGATGATGGATTTCTCAAGAAAACTACATGCATGTGTTCAAAATGTTCATCTTTGGTCTTAACATTGGTTTGATTTTGGATTCACCATCTTTTACTAACAAAAAGATGTTATGATGGTAAATCTACAAACATTAAGACATATGAAAGATGGTTTTTAAAAACATGAAGAAAGTGTAGAAAAGATGAAGAACATTCATAAAATGCAAGGAAGTTGAAAAAGATTTAAAAGAGTGTGTGTGGATTTCACCCAACACACTTGTTTTTACCTTTGATTATCTTGAACTCTTGAAGAAATGTGATTTAGGGGATGGAGTTGGGATGAAGATACGAAGATGAACACTTGAAGATTTGAAGATGGAGAGAGAAAGAGTGATGGCTATTGAGAGAGTGAGATGAGAGAATGATTCAAAATTGTGAAGTGAAGTGTTTATTTTATGGAATTTGAGAGAGAGAGAGAGGGGGGGGGGGGGTTTCTCAAGGTGGGGGGTGGGGTGTGTGGTGTGATAAAAATAAATTGTCAAATCTTGTCTTTTTGATTAAAATTTATAATACAAGTATTTTCTTAATAATTAAAATTCAAAGTAATTATATATAAAATAAAGTATTTATATATAATATGATTGAAATACATAAATTATCAACTACATAAATATTTGTAGTATAAATGTAGGTTAAATTGGCATTTTATGAGATTTATGGATAATTTTCCTAATTCAAGGATTTTCTTAGGCAAAATTTCTCGAATTTTCCTATCGTACCGCGTTTGCTGCTAAAATTGCACTGTGTGAACTATGTCATGACAAAATGAGGTATCCAGTGTAGTCCTAACCTGAGGTGTAAATTTGACAGTTGTCACACTGTCGCACGGCTCGAAGTAATAAGAATCTTCTTAGCCTTCGCAGCCCACAGAGGTTTTAAAGTTTTTCAAACGGTTGTAAAATCTGCTCTTTTGAATGGTGAAATCCAAGAAGAAGTATATGTCCAGCAGCCACCAGGGTTTGAAAGTTCCAAGTACCCAAAATACATGTACTACCTCGACAAAGCTCTGTATGGACTGAAACAAGTTCCAAGAGCATGGTACGAAAGACTTTCAACCTTTCTTCTCAATAATGAATTCGACAGAGGTACAACCAATACTACTTTGTTTTACAAACGAAAAGGTGATGAGATTCTGCTTGTGCAGATCTATGTGGATGACATTATCTTCGGGTCTACAAATGCACAAATGTGCAAAGATTTTGAAAAACTCATGCAGAGTGAATTTGAAATGAGTATGATGGAAGAATTAAACTTCTTCCTCGGACTCCAAGTAAAACAATCATCAGAGGGAATTTTTTTAAATCAAGCTAAATATGTCTCGGACATACTTTCAAAATTCAGTCTCTCTGATGCCTCTGTAATAAAGACCCCAATGGCCACTGGAAATAAGTTATTCTCATATCCAAATGGAAAATCTGTAGAGTGCAAGCTCTACAGAGGCATGATTGGGTCTCTGTTATACTTAACCGCAAGTAGGCCTGATATAATGTATGCCACATGCCTCTGTGCAATATATCAAGCTAACCCAAAGGAATCCCACTATATTGATGTAAATAGGATCTTCAGATACCTTAAAGGAACCAAAAATCTTGGTCTCTGGTATCCGAAGAACTCTGGCTTTGGTCTTAAGGCATACACAGATTCAGATTATGGAGAATGCAAGCTTGATCTACAAAGCACCTCTGGGAGTTGTCAATTCCTGGGTGGTAAACTAGTCAGCTGGACTTCGAAGAAACAGAACTGTATGTTCACATCTACAGCAGAAGCTGAATATGTTGCTGCTGCTAGCTGTTGCTCCCAAGTTTTGTGGATGAAAACTCAGCTAAAGGACTATGGCCACAACATATACAAGATACCCATCTTCTGTGACTCAAAAAGTGCCATAGCCATCTCTGCCAATCCAGTTCAGCACTCAAAAACAAAGCATATCGTTACCCGTTACCACTTTTTGAAGCATCATGTTGAACACGGCACAATCGAAATGCACTTTGTGTCCACTGAATATCAGCTTGCACACTTATTCACCAAGGCGCTAGATGAGAAAAGATTTCTTTTCCTGGTGGGTAAGTTGGGAATGATTAACATGAGTTGAATCCTCTGTAAGTAAGATATGATCCTCTTGTAAATATGTATATATTTAAACTCTTCTGTATGTAAATTCTTAATCATCAAAAGTTCTGTAACCAACAGGGCTTCTGTGGGATTGCTCAGAGCATGACAATCTCCACAGAACCTCTGGTAAGTTTGACCTATGTTCTGTGCACTACTTATCTTATTTGATCCAAGCATAGTTCAAAGGGGAGTAAAAGGAGTCCTTAAACTGATCAACAGAGGTTGATCATTCAAAGGGGAGACAAAGAAGAGATATGATCAATCATAACCACAAAAGTGAAGGTTTTTGCCAAACAAAGAAGAGCTAAAGGTGAGTATCTCGTACAAATCCTTTTTGAAAACAATTTTCTAGGACACCAATCTCCAAATACGTCATAGAAACACTGTTTAAGACATTCCAAACAAGTAATGATCAAAAGGATTTTCGAGCCTTCCGTTATGAGAAATTTAAGGTCATAGAGGCTCTGCTGAGCTCAACAGAGCTTCTGTAAGCCGGATCCTCCATAACTGCAAATTTCATACGGGAACTCTATCGATCAACTTCAATGTCCTCTTTAAGGATTCGCTCGAACAAATGGACACACATAGATACTGAAAGAAAATCTTTTGGTCGAAGAGCTCACTCCACCAAAGAGTCTCTGTCGCCCAACCTAGACACTCAAAGAGTGAGTATCTCGCACAAAATCTTCTCCAAAACAGTTTTTCTAGGACTCTAATTTCTAAATATGCCCTAAAAACAATTAAAACTTTGGATGATCAAAATGTTTCCTGAATCTTTAGTTATGAGAAATTTTCACTCATAGAGCCTCTGCTGGCTCGAACAGAGCCTCAAAGCCTCTATGAATGCAAATTTTGATCTAAAGTTCTAACGATCATTTCCAAATGTTTTTCAAACATTTTTTGGTAAAGATACAAGCAAAGAGGAGACAAAAAGGGCAAGTCTCAGACCACAGAGCTCATTCCACTACAGAGCTTATGCCGTTTCTAATACTTGGCATTTATGGAAATTCTGTAACATGCGGGTTATATCTGGAATGTGACAGTCAACTGAAAGAGGGATAGCTCACGCGCCAAGCATTAATGGGTCGCACACGACGTCTAATCGTGTTCTGACACTTCTGACGTGGCATTCTCCTATTGGACATGCGTGGCACACGTTCTCCTGGAAAGTTGAACCCAGCCGTATGTACTCGATTGCGGACCGCAAATATTATTCACTTTCACCTATTTACCTCTTCAGATTCTACCATTATCTCTTCAGTATAAAACCCAACTTACCACTTCCTCTCAACGTTTACGAACTTACTCTCTCCATCTTCTCCGGCAAACCTTGCAATAACCTGCAACTTCTATTTTCTACTCTCTTTCTTTAAGATTAACGCAATGGCATCCACCTCCAACGCTCCGGTGAACTCCCCATACCATTCTGAGCATTCTCAGAACCCAGAAATAGCCGGAAACCTAGAACAGGACAACTCCGGTGACACAGCAGATTTTGCTCCGACAACCCACCTTCTAAACTTCATCGCTCATGAACACTTTGGAAGTGTTCTTCCCTTAAAACCCAATACCTACTACCTGGTTCCCTCAAAAACCGCATTTGGGGAAGAACATGCCATTCTTCTTCACATTCTGGAAAAATATTACCTCAACCCCCTATTAACCAAAACTATCAACAAAATCCTTGCCAGATACCTCAATCAATTCTGGCAAAGCAGCAGGTATGACCCAGAAGATAGACAAATCAAAGGCTACATCTCAAAACCTGACAAATCCGAACACCTCGAACTCAAATTCAACAGAACCATGTTCTCACTAGAGTTCAGTCTACCCACCAGAGGTCTACTAGGCATAAAGAAGTACGCAGAGGAACCCACAAACACCGAGCTCTGCCGTTTTGTTGAAATGTTGGGGTATAACACAACCCTAAGGAAAAGGAATGATTTCAGAAGAAATCGACTTCCCCCTCTATGGAATACTCTCTTTTCCATTCTCAACAGGTGTCTAACTGGGAAAGTGGGTAGTCCAGACCAAACTTCTCACCAAGTCATGATCATTATGTACGGGGTATACTACGATCTACCTCTGGACTACGCCACCCTCATGATGCAGGAAATGGTTAACACCATTGACCGCAGAATCTCCTCCTAGAAGGCCAAAGGACGCAAGACCGAAGCTCTACCTCCTCTACAATACCAGCGAATTCTGGGTGTCCTTCTAGATCTTCTGCTCCAACTACAGAAATGGCCAATGGAGGGACCAACGGCCCGAATATATCCCATGACCAAAAACACCCCAACAGAGCACGAAGACAAATACCCTTTCTACAGACCACTGCCAGCCAAACTTCTGGCATATGCTACCGACGAGACCCTTAAGTTAGAATACATACGCGATCATAGGACTCTAAAACCGAGTCCTGTGACACCCCCGCGTCTAGGAGTCCCCATAGGAACTAAGGTTGTAGATAGGATACCTGACGACGAATAGGTAGTGGCTTTTGCTAAGCATCAACTGGTACAAGCAAACTTTCATGCACAACGAAACACAATTTTCTCATCTACTTCCAAGGGCAAATCCTCTGCCAAGAAGAAGAAGAAAGCTCATAAGAAAAAAAAAACGACAGAGGGAACCTCTACCAGTGCTGCTGAAACCCAACAGTCCCCTCCTCATCCAACAAAAGTCGGATCATCTGCACCTCCCCCTCCTCCAAAAGACCAAAAGAAGAGAAAACATAAGTATTCCGAGGAGGGTGCCCCCAAACCAAAGAAAAGGAGGAGCAAGAAGAAATCCAAGAAACCTCACACTCCTCTGCAAACCATCGCAGAGGAAGCAGAAATGGTCGAAGAAACCCGAGCAACCTCTGCCCTCCCCAACGCCAATCCATTATGCAAAAGATCAGGGTGACTTTTCTGCCTTCCTACAACAACCTGGAATTGCAGACTCTTTAGACCCTTCTTGATGGAATGCAGAAGCCCTATCCCATCATTCAACAGAAGCACCAGACTTCAGAATCTCTTCAGACTTGGATGAAAATGACCAAACCCCACAGAATATTCAATCGGAGACTCCAGAAGTTCCACATAACCCCTTAACCCAACCCAGATATGATGTTCTCAGACGAAGTCCAGAGAAAGCGGCTGCTACAGAAGACATGGTGGAAACTGATGAAGAGGAAGATGACCAACTAAAAAAAGGTCCTTATAACCCTCATGTGCAGCAACTGATTGGGACTCATTCCTGCTATGATTCGCTAGGGAAAAGCCCAGAAGATAAAACAAAAGTTAGGGGCTATAGAGCAGAAAAAGAGGCTGAGACAATAGATGGTGAACTAGTGATAGGATGCCCTACAGAGCAAGAATCCAGAACAGAAGCCTGGAATAGAAGAGGCACATAACCCCAACCAACTCCCAGTGCAACCCACACTTCTATTACCGCCAGTCTAGTGGAAGAAGGTAATATTGAACAAGAGCAGCACAGCTCGAACCCATCCCAAACTGATCGGGCAGAGGAAATTCCTTCCACCTCAGTGCCACTAATAGCCGGGGAAACCATTCCAGGGGAGTCCTCTCAAAAGGACTTACCCTTAGTTCGTGATTCCTCGCCCTGGATCACATCTGACCCTCTTGCAGATGAATTTGTTTCCTCTGCCACATGCACAAACGTAAGTCCAACCGGCCCTTCAGAGGGGCCTAGAGTGCACGCAGACGAAGGGATTCTAGACAAGTCCCCGAGTCAACTTAAGGATACTCCTGTACCCACCTCTGGAGTGGATCGGGACAATGTTCTTAACAGAACCTCTATAGAGTCTGAGGCTGATAAAGCCTCTGCTCGAGGATTAGAGGGAAATCCTTCTGTCCTCAACGTCAATACAGGGACGAAAGAAGGTGTCCAATGAACAGGGACTCACTCTAGGGACGAATGTGTTCCCCCAGAGGTTACACCAAGACCGCATGTATCAAGGGATGAGTTCCAAACCCTTGTCACCTCTGTGGATAACACATTAAAAGAGTTGAAAAGCTCTTTTGATTCTTTTGCAGATACTACATCCAGGGCACTCACAGACCTGAACACAAAAATGGACAACTTGTCCACAGAGGTACAAAATGCCTTACCCCAAATGAAGTCAACTGCAACAACCTCTGCCACCTCTGCTGCTGCTGAGTTCGAGAAATCCCCAACATATAAGGGCCTTACACCAGAAGACCTAAAGAAGGCCTTAGAGCCAGTCCAAGAGCATACAACCCAAGCAACTCAAGCCATAAAGCCCTCCGACTATATGACAAGAGCACAGCTTACAGAGCTCGGACAGATGACAGACTTCATCAAAGCCTTTACAATCGCCAATCACACCTACGTTAAAGACTTTCAAAAGAGCATCGGCAGAATGCGCTTCAACACAGAGGCAGAGCTCGCAACTCTCTTTGGCCTCTGTGATGACTTGTGCGCAAAGATGATAGCTGCAGGTGCCGTACCGCCCAAAAAGCTGGAAGCTTCATGCAGAGCAGAGGGTACGAAAGATAAGGGTCAGGATGACTCTGATGATGACTCTGGTGATTCATCAGATCATCCTGAGGGGGAGAAACACAGGGAGAAAGCTGCAAGAAGAGGTCTACCAGCTCCACCAGTATCAGCAGAACCCTTAAACCAAGTTCCCCCAACTCAAACCCAAGGAAGAAATCAACATACCATAGAGGCAACAACCACCTCTGTGGAAATATCTCATGAACAAACCCAAATTAAAACCCAAATACCCGAACCAACTGCAGATCAACAACAGAAGACCACAGAGGCAACACCCAGAAGCTGAAACAAATTCAGAGAAGATGTGCCAACCCGTGAATAAATTCAAATCTTGACATTCTCCGAAGAAGATCAACCATCCCAATCACCAAAACCAAAAACACCAGAAGAACCAAAACTACCATCACCTACACCAGAAGCTGAAACAACAAAACCTCCATCTCCCACTCCCAAAAGCAGAACCAAATCGATTGCTCAAAAAAGAAAATATTTGAGCAAGTCTACAGAAGCCTCACCAACCTCCTCACCATCCAAGACCTCAGAAACATAAGTGTCAAAACCAACAGAGGCAAACCCCCACAAAACCTACAGAAGCACCAACAACCAAACCCACATCCCCATCCAAGACCTCAGAAACTTCAAAGACAAAACTCACAGAGGCAACCCCATCTCTACAAGAAGATCTACAGCCGAAGGCAAAAGACAAAGGAAAAGGGATAATGACAGAGGAACCCAAGAAGAAGAAGCAAAAGCATCCACCAGCAGAGAATTTGATGAAAAGCTTATTCGACGCCTATGTGACACCAAAGCCAGAAGAAGAAGACTGGGCTTTCGGTGCTACCCCTTTGTCAAACATACCTGTTCTGGATCCAAAGAAAAAACTCACAGAGGATCGAGTGGCCCAAATTAAGAAACAAATGGATGCTCTGCGCAGGCCCATGCCTCCACCCGGTGCACCTCCACAACAGATGGAAGAGGTGGTGTACATGTATCTGTATAACAGAACTGCCAGAGATCCTCTGCTACTATCCATTCAAGATCCAGACTTTCGTGCTGACCTCGAAAATATCTTCACAAGAACAGCACCCAAGCCAAAACACCAAGTCTTCTCAACCTCCAAAATCGACAAGGTCATATACTGTAAGTTTTCTCAAACCAGAACCGCATCTAAGGTTTCCTACAACATATACAAGGTCAAAACGGAGGACAGAACCGTGAACCAATTATCAGATGCTGATCTGAGAAATGTAAATCCCTACGACCTACCCGACCTTCTCAACTGGACAAAAGAGAACTTCACAACAGATGCAAATCGAAGGGCATACAGGGTAATAAGGAAAGCCATGCGTGAGAAACTTCTGCTATACAGCCTTGTCGACTTCGAATTAGGACGAGTTCTTAGAGTAAGAAACCTAAGTCTAAAACCACTAGAAGATGGCTGCCCATCCTCTGCCATACCAAACTCGATCATTACATCTCCAAGAGTTGGGTTAGTCTATCAAGATCCTGCTAGGAGTTCAAGACTGTTCGTAGAGATGGACTCTCAAAAGTATGCAACAAGTACTATGACAGAGCTTAGAGTTATCCTCACAGAGCACAGAGGAACGGAGCTCATGAATCAAGCTATTGCAAATAGATGGATAGAGGTCATCGACTCAACAATCAACTTCAGAACCCTCTGCATCAGATTCTATCACGAGCTTAAAGAATTAGGATTCGACAAAGAAGTTTCAACGACTTCAAAGACGCCAACGTCTGATATCCTCCACCAACCTATGCAAACCTTTCCTTTCATAATGTAAACAAGTGTAAGTGCCTCTGGCATATTTTTGTATGAAAGAAAAGAAAAATCTTTTTGAGGTACATTGTTTCACCTCTTGTCATGTACTTAGCCTAGAAAACCGTTCACTTTTTAATTTTTTATTTTTCAATACTTAGGGGGAGATTGTTAGCTCCAATCTTTATGTTTATAAAGGTATTGAAAAATAGGGTAAGTATTGAAGTCTTCGACAGAGGCTCTGCCGAGTCACCGAGAAGACCGAAGTGAAGAATCGCCAGAAGACTCTTCTCAACGGACAAGGCCACAGAGCCTCTGTCATACCTGACAGAGCCTCTGTGGTATAAAGACTAAAGATCTATACAAGGACAATCGTGCTTCTCACGATTTCTGTTGTACGAAGATTCTGAAGATCATTCGTACAAAAGGCGTGACCTGACAACTCCACGTGTCAAACTCTGATGGGTCTCAGCCTTAGCAGAAGTTGGCGCATTTAATTAACGTTGTACTAACAACAGTACCAGAATAGTGTTTTAGTACCTTCAGTCCTTGTTGTCCAAAACTTGTCACCTTTAGAAGTAGTATAAATAGAAGACTCATGTTGAGTTCTTCTATTAAGCTTTGCACAACACACACACTGTTAGATAGAATCATCATTGTTAAGAAAAATAGGAACCAACAAACCCATTTAAGTCAACTGGCACTTCTTCTTCATTTGCTTCAGATTTTTCTGTTTGTTCAGCCTCTTGCATCTGAACATCTTGTGAAGATAATACTTCTGGAATTGATTCTTCAGCATCATCAGAGTAAACAACATTAACTTGGTATTCTGAAAGGGAATACAAAGTCAATGTGAAGTAACTTCTTAGGATTTTCTTCTGATAACATCCATTCATTACAGTTTCTGACTTTGTTTCTGAGCTCCAATCTTTCATTCACACATCTGATACACTTTTCTTTTACAGAAGTTCTGACATTCTCAACACATGCTTTCATCTTTGATACTGTCATCTTTAAAGTAGCATCACTGTATTTCACTAAGTCATTCAATCTGAATAAAATGACTTTGTTGGATTCTGAATGAATAAATCTTTCATTACCAACTTCTTCACTGATAAACCCATCAATGCTGTTTACTACATTCAGAGTTCTGGTTGGACATATCAAGTTGCACTTCTCTTTTCTTGATTCCATTGCTAACTGAAAATCGTACAGATGCATATTTCTAACATAGATGCCCAAAATCCTTCGGCATTCAAGTTCTACCCAAGTCTCTTCAGTGCTTGCAAAGAACTTCACAAGAAAAATTTGATCCTCCACAAACAATCTGTGAAAATCAAAACTGGTAAGATTCACTTTCAATTTTCCTTCTTTCTGAACTATCATATTGACATACTTCAGACCATCAAACTCTTTTATCTGAAATTCCAACTGTTTGGTCCATGATCTTCAACTATCCATGATTTAGTAACAAGAAGAGGTAGAAGCTTTATTAGAAAAGTAAATCTAAACTAGAGAGAACACAATGAGATTTGAGAGCTACATTTTGAATTATGAGAATTGTTAGTTACAAACTACATTACATGTCCTATTTATAGTCTACCTCCCCTGTTACAATACTTAAGCACAAACCCATTTACAAACCCTTTGCTTTACAAAACTTTCTTATATAGAGGACAAATTTAGTGACCTAACACCAACACCTTCTCAATATGTTTGAAGCATCAACATACACCATCTGAATTTTCTCATCCAAGAACCCATCAATGAAGTTTTCAATATTTACATACTCATTTTCTTTGTAGTAGATATACTCATAATTGTCTTCAAGAAATATATCGCAGAAATAATTCCTGGCAAGTGGAGTATCATTTTATTGAACAATAAAATCACATAATGGTTCTTCAAGAATTGGCAATTCTATTATGGGAATAACAATTGGGTTTCTGTATGTGTATGAAGGCAAAAAGAAGTCAACAACTCTTACAAGATCTTCTTATGACACATCCTCAAAATAATAGTCTGCAATATCCTTTTCAAAATTCATTGTATAACTAACTGTGCAATTATACTCTCCCATTAAGTCAATTGGTCTCACCATTCTGATACATCTGTGAATGCTTGGACGATTCAGCACACTGACCAACATACTTTGCCACTTCCTTTGCATAAAACTTTGCTCGGATTCAGAAGAACTGTTTCCAGTATAGAGAACAATATCAGAACACTTATCCATCATATCAGAACTATCTGCCACAATAATTTTAGAAGTAGTGGCCATATCAACCTCATAAGTATTCCCCATTTCCACTTCAGTACTTTCTACTAACTCCACTTCAGAGATATCCATTATAGAATTATCTGCCATAACCATTTCATCTTCCATAACCATATCAGCTTCAGAAGTATTCACATCAGCTTCAGAACAAGTTACTTTCAGAACATTATCAACATCCATATCATAATATTTTTCAAGTACCACATCTTCTGATTCCATTTCCTCGGAGCTTATACTTTTAGAACTTGTAGATGGAACAACTATTAACTCAGTACTTTGCTTCTACTTTTTCTCCCCCTTTTGATGATGATGAGGCTCATTATCATCAAACTTCCTCTTCAAGGACTGAGTTGATTCAGATTCTGGTACTGCTTCAGACAAAGGCATGATTGCTAGAGGCTTTGAAACATTAGCAAGCTGTGAACTGAATGCTTGAAGCATATATGACTTCATGGCATACATACTTTTGATTATATATTCTTGAAACTTTTAAAACTTATCTGTGATCTCCTTTTGATGAGATTCCACAAATACTTTAACATTATCAACCTTTTGTTTAACAGACTTTTCTTTTACTTCCAACATTGTTTTCAGATCTTTTACTTCATCTTTCAAATTAGATACAGTGTTCTCCAAGTTCTGAACTTTTTCACCCAATTCCTGATTTTGTTCCTGAATCTTTTCAAATTCAGAAAGTTCAAATGGTAATCCTGGATCAACAGATGAACCAGTTTTCATATGTTCAGAGAACATATGGCCTGTAGGTGTCACAGAGTCACCATGTACAACAGATGCACTGTGTAAAGAGGCTTTTAAAATGTTCACCTCCCCAGGGCTTCCATCCAATCTTTAACACCCAATATTAGTTATGTCTATGGATGTTGATACACAAATACGAAATTCCTGTGATGTGCTTGTGTGAAATGCAAATTCATGCCTAAATTGGATGTTACTGTCCAATCCAGACTAAATGTGATGAATAATATGTTAGGGTTTACCACCAAACTCCAAATGAGTAGGCAATGGTTCCCCTGTTTGAAATGAAACCGTAGCATGTTTAAATGCTTCTGAGTGGCTGGGATTGGGTAATTTAAGTTCCATCATGGGCTCAATGGTGTTTTCTTCAATATTGGTCACCAAGGGTTGTGAACCAATAGCAGATGTGGATGCCCATATTAGATCAGCTGGTTCAGATTTATCTCTGTTTTCTAATTCTGGTGAAATTCTCTCATCCTCATCTCTATCTGTCTGTTTTTCAGGCTCACTTCTAACCAAGCTCTCAGAATTTTGCCTCTCAATTCTCTCGGAATGTTCTCCCACTTGAACATTCTCCCCTTCTCTTACTACATTTGACCCCTCACCTCTCATCTCAGGGTTGTCCTCATGGGTAGGGACCTGAGGTCTTACAAGTCCCATAGAGGTTCAATAAGCTTTTAAAATCTTACTTTCCCCTGGTATGTAAGACCTAAGTGACCATGGCAATGGTCTGTGATTAGGAAAATTCACAAGTTTAAGGGATGAGATCATTTTACCCATATAGAAAATTCCCCCATGCTCTTGATTTGCTCTTCTTGGAATATTAGGATCTTGCCTCATTGCATACCAAATTACCATCTGCCAATACCTCTGATAAGGTATATATGTTAAAGGATTGTCTTTTGTTTCTCCCCTCAGTGCCTTCTGATTTCTTACAAATGTATTCTTCATATCTTCCCATAAGATAGAAGCATAGTCATAATGCATGTTCTTTACTAACCCATGAAAATCTGCCTGATTTGCCTTGATGCTTGATCTGGTAAACTGTGTTTTCCAGTAAGGCATTTGTTAACAATAGTAAAGAAACATGCCCAAATTGGTGGTAGTTTGTTCCTTCTGAATGAACTAAGATTACTCAATTCCTCATTGTATCCCAATCTTCTAAATTCAGCTAACATTTCCTCTGTTAAAGGTGAATCCTCAAGACCTGATCTTCTCTCCAAATCATCTTTCTCTGGCAACCTTAACATGATTTTTATGAAACTAACAGTCAGAGTTATAGAAACTCCCCCTATATTAGACACAAATTTATTTCCTTGTAACTCCAAATTCTTCCACCACTGTTGAATATTCTGTATTGGTACAGTTTTCTTCAGAGTAAACCACTTTTTGAAAGGATGATACTTCAACAACTCTATTATAATCCTATGTTCTTCCTTGAAATTGGTTTCATCAAGCACTAAGACATAATTATTTTCAACCAAATCCGGATATTCACTCTCAGGTACGATCCTCTCCAAAGAAATAGGTCTAGAAGACATTACAGACCTTATAGCACTCTGTTGGTGTTCAATATTTGCATTTCCTTCCTCTGCATTTCCTTCAGACTCAGCCATATTTCATCCTCTACATTTCCTTTAACACCCTGATTTTCCAAAATATTTCCTCCTATCGCCTCATCTTCTGCGATAATATTCTCAGGCATTCAAACTTCTTCATTATCTGAATCCGAAGATGACATTAAAGTCTTTGAAGTATGCAAAGATTGAGTAACACTTCTTCATGCAATAGACATGATTATCACTAAAGAAATATGAAGGAATACATAATCGATGAACTCAAGAGTTTTGCGTATCTCACTTTTCACTCTTAGGATTTGAATGAATTTGAAAGAGGGATTTTAAGGTCTATTTAAAATCCGCGAAGCTGAAAGGATTCAAACGGTGAAAAACTGCTTTATGTCAGAGTTATAACGGTTTCTAACATTGTGAAATACCACAAAAGAGTTTAAATGAAATGTCGTATTATCAAAGGAATAAGATGCTGACACGTGTTATTTGATAGAAATCAACACAAGTTAAAGTTCTGAATAACACGCTCAGAATTCTGAGAATGCATACTCAGAAGTTCTGAGTATACAATTCAGAAGAAAATTGCCTTATAACCAGAATTCATTTAAATTTCAACTTCTGACATTATAAATATTTTAATCACCCAAAAGTAGTTTGAACAGATAGAAGATTGTTTTACAATAAAAAATTTGTCCCTTTTTTGATGATTTGAGATTTCTGAAAATCATTTAAAATCTAACTTCTGACCATGAAAAGCTTTTTAAGAATGCAGAAGTAGTTTGAACAAGTAAGAAATGATTTATCATTAAAAGCTTGTTCCCCTTTTGAATGATTTGAGATCAGAAAAAATACAAACCTTGTAAACAACTCAGAATGATTTCTGAAAGATATGAATGCTCCCCCTTGACTTAAACATATACTCAAACACATATTAGACATAAGGAATATGAAAAAAAATTATAACAGAAAGAACTTAACAACAAATTGAAACACTTGTAATTTCCAGAAATAAGGTCTGAAAGGTACAGTCAGAAGATCTGAGTAACCTATTCAGAAGAAAATAAAATTAAGTAAGATTTATGAAGTATTGACTCAGAAGTTCTGAACTCAAGACTCAGAACATCGGAGTAAGAGAGTCAGAATTCAGAGTACACTACTCAGAAAAATCTTACTTAGAAAAAATATTCATTTCTGAAAAATAACAAATATACTCAATTTGTCAGATTAAGCATTCCTATCTTACAAACGAGAAAAGTAAACCTTTTATGAACAAGAGGCTTTGTGAACAAGTCAGCCAATTGATACTTTGTGTGCACAAAATGCATTTCTATAGTTCCCTTTTCCACATAATCCTTAATGAAGTGATACCTTACATCAATATGTTTGTTCTTTGAATGTTGAACAGGATTCTAAGTGATGGCAATGGCACTTTCTGAATCACAATAAATGGGAATCGTGTTGAGTTGATAGCCATAATCCATGAGTAGTGTTTTCATCCACAGAGTTTGAGAACAGCAAGCAACAGCAGCTACATATTCTGCCTCAGCAGTTGATGTATACACACAATTTTGCTTCTTTGAAGCCCGACTCACTATCTTATCTCCCAAAAAGTGACAAGCACCAGAAGTACTTTTCCTGTCCAATCTGCTTCCTGCATGATCAGCATCAGTAAAGGCAGTAACTTGAAATCAGTTTCTTTTGGATACCAAAGGCCCAAATCAGGTGAACCTTTGAGATATCTTAAGATCCTTTTAACAGCCAGCAAATGAGATTATTTTGGATTATATTGAAATCTAGCACAGAAACAAGAAGCAAACATGATATCTGGTCTACTTGCAGTCAGATAAAGTAAAGAACCAATCCTGCCCCTATAAACCTTGTTATCTACTGAAACTCCAGATAGACCAGCATCTAACTTGACATTAGTAGCCATTGGTGTTCTCATAGCAGCCCAATCAGACATCTTAAACTTTTTCAAAATATCTTTTACATATTTTCCATGATTTATAAAAATTCCATTTGGTAATTGTTTTACTTGAAGACCAAGGAAAAAGTTCAATTCTCCCATCATGCTCATTTCAAATTTAGATTTCATGATATCTAAGAATTCATCACATAGTTCTGCATTTGTAGAACCAAATATTATATCATCTACATATATCTGAATCAGAATCAAATCATCACCTTCTTTCTTTAAAAATAAGGTAGTGTCAATTTTACCTTTCTTGAAGCCAGATTCTAATAAGTATTGAGTTAGAGTGTCATACCAGGCTCTTGGTGCTTGTTTCAGACCATACAATGCTTTATCTAAAACATACACATGATCTGGAAACTCAGGATCAACAAATCCTTCTAGTTGATAGACAAAAACTTCTTCATTAAGTATACCATTCAAAAATGTTGATTTGACATCCATTTGATATACTTTGAAGTTCTTATGTGCAGCATATGCCAAGAATATTCTGATTGCTTCAATTCTTGCCACTGGTGCAAATGTCTCATCATAATCAATTCCTTCTTGTTGAGAATATCCCTTTGCAACCAATCTAGCCTTATTTCTGACTACAACACCTGACTCATCTTTCTTGTTTCTGAACACCCATTTTGTTCCAATTATTGATTTTCCTTCAGGCCTTGGAATGAGTCTCCAGACTTTGTTTCTTTCAAACTGAAGCAATTCATCTTGCATTGCTAAAATCCAGTCTGGATCCTCTAGGGCTTCAGTAGATTTCTTAGGTTCAATTATACTTAGAAATCCTACAAACATTGCTTCATTTGCTGTTGTTGATCTAGTTTGCACTCCCACTGATGGATCTCCTATTACTTGATGAATAGGATTGTCTTTTGTCCATTTGTTTGAACTTGGAAGCACATCAATATTTGATAGATTGTTGTTTGTATCATTCTCATATGTAACATCATGTAATTCTGAACTATCCCTATGTTCTGAGGGTTGTTGAGGTGTAACATCCAAGTCTGGATTCTGAGTTATTGAGTCAGAATTTTGAATAACCTGATCAGAATTGTAATACCCCGGGTAAGTTCGTTAGTTAAAAGTTAGTTCTGTTAAATTTATTTAACTTTATAATTAATAGTTAGGGTGAATTTGGGATAAATTAGGAGTTAAGGGAATTTTGGGTCATTAATGGATAGTTTAAGGTTTAAAGGGTAAATTTAATTTAGATATTATCCTTTGAGAATTCAGATAACATCACAACAGAAAATATAAGCAAAAGTAGTGTGTGTGTGTGTTTGGAGAAAAAAAGAAGAAGGAAGAAAGTTTAAGAGCTAGGGATTCAAATTGGTGCATTTGGAAGTGAAATTAAGGTATGTGGCTTGGTAATTTATGTTTGTAATTGCTATTTAATGGTTTCTATCGGAGTAGAATAAACGATTTCACATCTGGGGACGATTCAGTCAATTTCTAGGTTAAAAGTCGCCAAACCGACAGAGGTTTCCGGATATTATGAAGGTGTCCGGGTAAGTTTATTGGTGGTATCCGGATGATGTTATAGTGGTGTCCGGACGGTGTTTTTATCCGGGTAAGTTCTCTTTTCCTTGATTGTCCGGATGAATTATGATACCGGATAGTGTCCGGATTACTTAGGTGTCCGGATGGTGTCCGGATTACTTATACTGTCCGGAAATGGCATGCTGTCCGGATTAATGGTTGTATCCGGAAAACTCTGTTTATGTCCGGATACTTGAGCTGTTGTTCATTTATGAGATTTCTAAACACTGTTAGGGGTTTGATAACAATGTATAATATTGAACTATGATTAGTTGATGAATAAGGACTGGAAAATATTATAGACTCGAATTAAGTTCGGGGTTGGGGGAGATGTTTGAGGAATTAAAACTACTTTAAGTTCCTAAGCTTTATGTGTGTGCTTTTGGTAAAGTGGTATATGTATTTGACTTGTACAGATACTGTGAAGTTGAAGTGAAGCTGAATTGTTTTGAGAAAAGCTTGGAGAACGTTTTGATAAGACAAACTAGTGAGTTTTTACTTAAAATGTTTTCTAACTGGAATACATATATGTGAATGAGTGTAATAATGTGCATATGATGTTTTTATTAGTATTACACTGTATGAGTACTAGTTGGTCGGGCTTAGGACCGGTGAAAGTTGGCTGTACAGAGGGACAGTGGTGTTGGCTGTATGTAGTAAAGTGGTGTAAATTGATTAATTGGCTCGCAACCAATTAATACGGCCAAGAGAACGAGATGGAAAGATATATGATGCAGGAGTCTTATTTGGTATTCTTATGTGAATCATGTGTTTGATATTGTGCAAATGGTTTTCAACTAACAGGGATTTTCTCACTAGACCTCAAGGTCTAACCCTCATTTTTGTTTTAAAAATATGTATTCCAGGTCGCGGATCGAGTAAGAGCAAGTAAGAAGGTTAATTGCGAATAGCTTTTGGAGGACTATGTAGTTGAAGACTATGATGTGTTTAGTAGATAGCCTGTTGTTAGTAATGATGTAATCTACTATGTAAACGTTTGTAATGATGTACTAAATGTTTGTAAAAGACTAGTGGACCGTATTTGTTATCCAATGTAACTTTTGTTTTAATGACGTTATGCTATGTATGCTACTTGAACTATGTATGGAAATTATGGGTCATTACAGATGGTATCAGAGCCCTAGTTAAAGGAATTTAGGTATTAGTACCTGTACCTAGACTTAAACTGCATGTGAAGTCGGATGTCCCTATTATTGTAGAACCTGTGGATGTTAAATATAAATAGGTAGAAGGAACATCATGTAAGGTAATTTCAGAGTTACACCTGGCCAGTGTAATTGTGATCTTACAGGTACATGTTGAACTGGAATACCTTGTTATATGGGGTATGTGCTTATGTGTATATTAACCTTGTCTGAATCAACAGAATGGCAAGTGGTACGAGACAAACAAATCGGGAAGGAGGAGGAAGCTTTAATAGAACCCATCCAACAGCCGGAGGAAGAGGAAGAGGGGGAGAAAGAGGCAGGGGCAGGACTGGAGGCAGAGTACAGGGGCGAGGCACGGAGTATGTTACAAGAGACGACTTGGCTGCTGAGATGGGAAGATTACAAGCCAATATTCAAGCCATGTTTAACCAGACACATAATACTGAAACGGAAAGACCAAATCCTAACTTGGAAGACGAGATGCCTATCACACCTACTGTCGTATCAGTACCAAGAAGGTGTGACTATAAGGTGTTTTTAAGCTGTAAACCGCCAACTTATGGAGGGGATAGAGATCCAGTGAAGGCGATGCGGTGGCTGAAGGAAATTGAAGTTGTATTTAAAACCAACAAATGTGCGGAAGAGGATAAGGTGTTATACGGAACTGCAATGTTGAAGGCAGATGCTTTATATTGGTGGGAGGCCCTTATTGACTCTAAGGGATCTGATGTATACTCAACCTTTACATGGGGCGAATTCTCAAGGGCATTCAAAGAACAGTTTTGTCCTCAAGCAGCAGTCAGACAATTGGAGGAGGAATTCCTAAGCCTGCAACAAGGGAATTTATCAATCAGAGACTATACTACCCGTTTCCTAGAGAAGTCGCGTTTTGGAGAGTATTATGTTGCTACGGAGATAATGAAGATGAAAAGGTTCATATTTGGATTGAATTCGGAAATTTGAAAGTTAGTGACTGCAACGAGACCTGATACCTTTTCAGCAGCAGTAAATGCCGCGGAAAATGTGGAGCGGGATAATAGGAGGGATGTTGGTGATAAAAGTATGGGGAAGAGAAAATGGGAAGGACCACCACATGATCTGAAGAAGTCCAGGTGTTAACCATTTCCTGCATCATGAGGGTG
The DNA here is from genome assembly GCA_033807775.1 of Saussurea involucrata. NCBI lineage: Eukaryota > Viridiplantae > Streptophyta > Magnoliopsida > Asterales > Asteraceae > Saussurea > Saussurea involucrata. The sequence goes on along the minus strand of CM066319.1, from coordinate 110,727,348 downwards.
GTGTACTCCAGAGGTAGATCATAGTATACCCCGTACATAATGGCCATGACTTGGTGAGAAGTTAGGTCTGGACTACCCACTTTCCCAGTTAGACACCTGTTGAGAATGGAGAAGAGGGTATTCCATAGAGGGGGAAGTCGATTTCTGTTAGAGCATTATTGTATTCAAGATTTACTGTAAAGTCAATTTACTGTAACAGTCTATACTGTATTGTAAATGCCTTTATACCTTGTATGTATGGGGTATAAATAGGCATGTCTAGTTCATTAGCTAGAAACATTCCATATCTTAGAGTAACACTTCAAGCATATTGTCATTTGTACTCTCAAGTTCAATATATGAATGACATATTCACTCCATATTCTCTCTGTATATCTTAGATTACTTCATAGCTAGATTTGGGATTTAATAATTGGTATCAGAGCTAAACAGAGAATTTAATCAGATTTAGAAAGGATTTTTGAAGATTTTGCTGTTTTTGGGAAGAACTCGCAGCCAAAGTTCTTCACTGTTCATCTGGATTTCCACAATTTCTTCAAATCTTGATTAATTTGATCTAAATTTGAGTCCATTGTACTCGGTTTTTGATCCTGAACATCATCAATTCAGGATTCAAAACCAAATTTTGGCCAGATTGCTCAAAATTTGAATAATTGTTGTTGTATTTTCACAAAGTTCGAAATCTGGTATTCTTGATCGAATCTGCACTTTCTTTGATGAATTAGTGAAAGTAATCAACTAGAAAGTTGTTCGAAAATCATTTTCGAGCAATTCTGCAAATTTTCATTTAGTTTAGACAAGATTTGAAGACTAGATCTGAGAAAGTTTGTTTTTTCTGAGAAAAAACCTCAAGAACTCGCAAGCTTTCTGAAGAACTCGCAAGCATCATCCTCAAGAACTCGCAAGTTATAGAATTCACATTGTTCTATGTTTTTCTTGGTAGAATTCGCATTCAATGGGTTGCGAATTGTTGTTTGTTTTTTGAATTCGTATCCTATTTCTGCGAGAAGTGGTGGGATTCGTATTCAGCTTGTCAGAATTCGCATCAGTGTATTTGAGGAAAGTTGGAAATTTAAACAAGTTCAGAATCCGTATTATTTGTCTTGCGAAAAGCTCAGTATTCGCATCCTTTGATTGCGAAAAGTTCATAATTCGCATACAGTGAGTTGCGAGAAGTGCATAGTTCGTAAATAGAAGGTTGCGGAAAGTTACTGTTCATCAAGCTTGTTGCGAATTCCAGGAATTCGTATCTAGTTCATTTCGAGAAGTTGTTGTTCCTTACTGAGTGTTGCGAGTATTGGAAGTGCAGTTGATTGCGAGAAGTTTAAAAATCCAAGATTTTTTTTCTAAGTATTTTTCTAACACTTTCTGATTGATTTTCTGAAAGATCCATCTAGAATTCTTTTCAAAATGTTTATCAAGATGAATTATATAGAGAAGTTAAATGAGAGAAAATGGACTCTTTCTGAAGCTAAAGATGAGATCAAGCATCTTGAATGTTTATCCAATAAATACATGAGATATTTTGATGAAGAAGAAAGAAAAAATACAAAGCTCAAGTCTGAGAAAGCTTCTTTAGAAGACAAAGTCTCTTATCTTGAGTCCGAACTGAAAATTTTGAATGGCAAGATTGTAGCCCTTGAAGATTCACAAGAGAAGAACAAGACACTTGACATCTCAACTCATCAAGAAAATATAAAGACATTCAAGGGAGTATAAAAGCATTGGAGGAAGAAAATGCTGATCTGAAGAGACAGATTTTAGTCATTTCCTCTTCAAATGAAAAATCTATTTTGAAAGAACAAAATGCTGAACTTACAAAAAGAATTACTGATCTTGGAGTTTATATTGCAGGTCTTGAAACAAAGAAATACGACTCAAGTCTACACGATCAAATCAAGAATCTTCAAGAGAAAGTAACAATTAAAAGGAGTTCAAGATAAAAAAAAGTTTGGACAGTGAAAACGCTGAGTGTTAGCTTCAATCTTCCTAATCATAGAAGTATTTAGAAGTAGTGAAAAATAGGCTAAGTGAAGAAAGCCTCTTACAGAGGCTCTGTCGACATTACCGAGAAATCAAGGTCAAGAAGCTACAGAAGCAGCAGAGGCTTCCTACAGAAGCTCTGTCATACGCACAAAGAAGACCAAAGACTCATAATCCCGCGAAGACTGCTCCACAGAGGACCAGACCGCAGAACCTCTGTAACTCATTACAGAGCCTCTGTGGTGCTCACTGAGACTTGAAGATATTTATAATATCTTGCTACTGTTCCAAGACCTGTTCATCAACTTGCATGGCAACTTGCCCTGTCCAACTTCAACACGTGTCAAACTCTGAATGGACTCAATAGGGCTTAGTACATAATAGACGTCTGCGCCATTTAATGCATTTACCAATAGTACATCTGCTCCATTAAATGCGCATGGCTCAAACAACTGTTCACACCATCCGTTCTACTATTCATGCCGTAAAAGGAACAGTGACCTACTTCATAGTCTTCTAAGAGTAGTATAAAAGGAAGTCTCATGTTGAGTTCTTCCTAACACAAAAAGGACGATTACACAAGGAATCACTAATACTCTCAAGCTTTATTGTCAAATATCTGAGTGTTATATTATCACACACACCAACAGTTCTTAATCTGTTCTTCGTGTTGTTATTATATATTGAATAACAGTAACTGTTCAAGAAATCCTTTTCATTCTTTACTGTTTTCTTTATATGTGTGCGTTCTAATATCTATCAAACATATCTGTTAGTTTAATACGCTTCTGCATCAATCTCTAAACTCAACTAATAGATCTGTTAATCTTGATTAAGTGTATCTGGGTTCCAACAATTGGTATCAGAGCCTTCATTGATTTTCAATATCAAGTGATCCACTTATCAAGATTCGTGATAGATATTATTGAGATTTAAAATTGTGTCTGGAAACTGCTTAAACCCAGAAAATCTTCAAGTTCATCGAAGTAACTCTTTAGTCATACTTTCTTTCTAAAATCTTCAAAAATGACAAATACAAATAATTTCTTTACTACTGGTTCTCTCACTAAACCTCCTACTCTCCTTCGAGATGAGTATCCTCAGTGGAAAATAAGAATGGTCCAGTTTTTCGAGGGCACTGAAAGAAATCTAGTACAATATCTGTACAATCCTCCTCCTATTCCCATGACAGTAGTACCTCGTGTACCTGCTACTGCTGAATCTGCCGAAATCCCCGAACATCAAAAACCAAAGCCAAAAGGGGAGTGGTCAACCGAAGATAAAGCAGAAGATGAAGTTGCTCAGAAAACCAAGAGGACATTAATTATGGCAATACCCAACGAACTCTTTCAATCCTTGGATTCATGTGAAACAACGCATGATCTGTGGAAAGAACTGGAAAGACAGTTGGAAGGAGGTGCTAAAACACAAAAAACCCGAAAAGCACAGTACATCAATGAATATCATGCATTCAGAGCCTCTGCAACAGAATCTCTGCAAACAACATACGACAGATTCAACTCTCTAATCAACAAGTGCAGAAAATCAGGCATTGACAGAACTTCTGAAGAAAGCAATGTCATGTTTTTAAAAAGTCTAAATGAAGAATGGCTCCAGCTGTCTATGTCCCTACAGACAAATCAGGATCTAGACACCTGGACTCTCTCTGATCTTTACGGAACATTAGCCGCACAAGAACCTCAGATAGCACAGGCTAAAACACTAACCATTGCACCATATGCATTGGTTAGTAAAACTAAAGAGGATGCACAGAGACCAAGATATGATAAAGCCACAAAGGAGAAGAAGAAGGAGAAGAAGAAGATGGTGATAATTGAATGTGAAGAAGAAGAGCAAGCAGAAAAGGAAATAACTCTTGCGTCACTAGCTAAATCTTTAGCTCTATTGACAAAAGAGTTCAGAGGAAACAGAAGAGGTTCCGGAAATGAAAGATATGATAGAGACAACCAGGATGACAGAAGAGACAACAGAAGAGATGACAGAAGAGGAGAAGAATCAAGTGGCCGACAGAGGTCAAGTGATAGAAATTACAGAGGGAATGACCGACAGAGGTCAGATGACTCGGTAAGCCAAACGCAGCAAGAATGCTACAAGTGCGGCAAACCTGGTCACTATGCAAATGAATGTAGATCCGATAAAGGCGGAGACCTACAGAAGTCCAATGATCGAACAGGAAACACTCCTCAAGGGTGTTTTAACTGCGGAAAACCAGGCCATTTTGCGAATGAATGAAGAAGCAGATCAGCAAGCCACAGAGGCAACAACCGCCCCTGAGGTAATCATTTTGGAAGAAACAGATGAACAAACCACAGAGAAAACACCCACCTCTGTGGAAACACCCCAAACCATACCCAGAAGAAAGTCGATTGCCACCAAACCAAAAAGAGCAACGACCTCTGCTTCTGATGTTCTGAAAAGAATGCACACAACAATGAGTAATCGAATGGCACAGAGAGAAGAAGAAAGGAACAGGTTCACTTTAGCTTTCAAAATGGCAAGAAGATTTAATGTCAATACTTCATCAACAGAAACTGAGCTCGCAGAAGAAGTCATCAAACAACCTCCAACAGAGGTTACAGAGCAAGTCAAGCCAACATAACCATCGCCACAAAAGTCCTCTAAATCACAATCGTCAAAACCCACAGAAGGCAGGTCCTAAACAGAGCTTTTGCAAACAACATTTGAGTATTCATAGATCTTCTAGTAATAGGAAATCTAATGTAAAGAAAGAATGTAATGCCTCTGTGGCTGAGTTTAAAAAATTCAATGAAAAGTTCAAGCAAATTACATCTCATATTCAATACTGTCATTGCTTTGATCTTATGTCTAAACTTAATAATCATTTTTCAAGTCAAGTCTGTTTACTCTCTACGACAATTCAAAAGTCAAATCCCACAAAGAAACAATCTGACTCTTTCGCAGAGAACAAAATGTATTTCAAGAATGCCAAGGCAAACTTGAAAAACTCTAACAATATTGGACCCATATGGATATGGGTACCTAAATCTCTGTGATTGTCCTGCAGAAGAAGTATGTGCCAATCTGGTATCTAGACTCCGAATGCTCAAGGCACATGACTGGTGACAGAAGTGCACTATCCACGTACAAAGAAACACAAGATGGTGGATCTGTGACTTTTGGAGACAACAAGAAAGGACACATAAAAGGCTATGGAGTCATAAGGAAAGAAGACGTTTCTGTATACAAAGTTGCATATGTGGATGGCCTTAAGCACAACCTACTCAGTGTAAGTCAACTTTGTGATACAGGATTCAATGTGTTGTTCAAAAGAACTTTCTGCTCTCTACAAAGTGAAGAAACAAGTATGGAACTTCTGCGAGCTGAAAGAATAGGTGATCTATATCTAATGAACTTCAACTCAAAGAACAAGGACAAAGTTTGCCTTGTTGCCTGCAAAAGTGAAGAAGTCTGGTTATGGCACAACAGGTTCTGTCACTTGAATTTTCACACATTGGAAAAACTGGTCAAACTTGATCTAGTTAAAGGTTTGCCAAATGTTAAATTCAATAAGGATCATTTATGTTTTGCCTGTGAGATGGGAAAACTCAAAAGAGCTTCCCACAAAGGCAAAACAGATGTGTCTTGCACCAGGCCTCTGTACATGCTTCATGTCGACCTCTGCGATCCCATTGCAATACAGAGCCTAGGTGGCAAGAAATATATACTTATCTTAGTTGATGAGTATTCACGTTTCACATGGGTTGAATTTATCAGAAAGAAATCAGATGTTCCAATTATATTGATAAATCTAATGAAAAGAATCCAAGTTCTTTATGACTGCAAAATACAGAAGTTAAGAAGTGACAACGGCACAGAATTCAAAAACTGTGTCATTGAAACTTATCTTTCAACAGAAGGAATTTCACAGAACTTCTCTGCAGCTCGCACTCCACAACAGAACGGTGTTGTCGAAAGAAATAATCGAACACTTGTGGAAGCCGCAAGAACTATGATGTCAGCATGCGGATTATCAATGAACTTTTGGGCAGAAGCAATTTCTACTGCGTGTTATACTCTAAATCGATCAACCATTGTGAAAAGACACCTCAAGACGCCTTACGAATTGCTTAACAAACGGCGGCCAAACATCAAATTTTTCCATGTATTCGGATGCAAATGCTTCGTCTTAAACGACAGAGATTCAAGAGGAAAGTTTGATGTAAAAGCAGATGAAGGCAAATTCATTGGATACTCTGCCACTTCCAAAGCCTACAGAACATTCCTTACAAAGTCTCACAAGATTGTAGAAAGCATCAATGTTTCTTTTGATGATTCATTCCAAATGACTTCTGAGCAAATAAGTTCAGAACTCGGAATTAAAGGGAAATTCTCTGACATCTAAAAAACAAAAGAAGATTTGAATCTTCTATTTTTTGAGATGTTCCACAATGACATTGATCCTTCTGTCGGAACCATCAGAGTTTCTGAAGAACCATCCTCTGTCGGACAAAATCCTACAGGTATGACTCTAACTGGTCCAAATAATGCTTCATCTTCTTCTATAAATACTACAGATGCAATTGCCGAAGCAGAAGAAAGTGCAGAAGATGAAACATCAAGAAAAACGACCACAAAAGCTGCACAAACCACATAAGAACCAATTACAGAGGAGATCGAGGACCAAGACTATACATCCTCAGAGGAACAAACTCCACCACCACTTGTACCAATCATTCCACAAACGGTAGAATCAACTACCAAGGCACGAAGAACATCAGAGGCTGCACAAGAAGAAACACAAGAAGCCTCTGAAGAAAGTTTTGATGACATTGATGATCATCTTCCACGCACAACTCAGTGGACAAAAAGCCATCCTCCAAGCCAAATAATTGGAGAACCTTCTGACTCAGTAAAAACAAGGTCTGCCACTGCTAATTTTTGTTTCTTAACAAATTTTATTAGTGTTATAGAGCCAAAGAAGATTTTTGAAGCCCTAGATGACCCAAACTGGGTAGACGCCATGCAAGAAGAACTTCTGCAATTTGAGCGTAACAGAGTATGGACCATAGTACCTCTGCCAAGAGGGAAACATGCCATTGGGACTAAATGGGTCTACAGAAACAAGAAGGATGAAGATGGAGTGGTCGTCAGAAACAAAGCAAGATTAGTAGCAAAAGGATATAGACAAGAAGAAGGCATAGACTACGATGAGACTTTTGCCCCTGTCGCACGTCTCGAAGCAATAAGAATATTCTTAGCCTTCGCAGCCCACAGAGGTTTTAAAGTCTATCAGATGGACGTAAAATCAGCTTTTCTAAACGGTGAAATCCAAGAAGAGGTTTACGTAAATCAGCCACCAGGTTTTGAAAGCTCAAAGTTTCCAAGGCATGTATACTACCTTGAAAAGGCTCTATACGGACTGAAACAGGCTCCAAGAGCATGGTACGAACGACTTTCTACCTTCCTTCTAGTCAATGGCTACAACAGAGGTACAACAGATACTACCTTATTCTATAAACGCAAAAATAGTGAGATAATGCGTGTACAAATATACGTAGATGACATAATTTTTGGGTCTACAAATTCAGAAGAGTGCAAAATTTTTGAAAAACTCATGCAGAGTGAGATTGAAATGAGTATGATGGGAGAATTAACATTCTTCCTCGGACTTCAAGTCAAACAATCTTCAGAGGGAATTTTTATAAATCAAGCCAAATATGTCTCTGACATACTTTTAAAATATAATCTCTCTGATACCTCTGCAATGAAGACTCCAATGGCCACTGGAAATAAGTTATTCTTAGATCCAAATGGTATTTCTGTAGAATGTACTCTCTACAGAGGCATGATTGGATCTCTGTTATACTTAACAGCAAGCAGACCTGACTTTATGCATGCCACATGTCTTTGTGCACGTTATCAAGCTAATCCAAAGAAATCACATTATGATGCTGTAAAAAGAATCTTTAGATACCTGAAGGGGACCAACAATCTTGGTCTCTAGTATCCACAGAACTCTGGTTTTAGTCTTAAAGCTTATACAGATTCAGACTATGGAGGATGCATGCTCGACAGAAAGAGTACCTCTGGGAGTTGTCAATTCCTAGGTGGTAAACTAGTCAGTTGGACCTCCAAGAAGCAGAATTGTGTCTCCACATCCACTGCAGAAGCTGAATACGTTGCTGCCGCTAGCTGTTGTTCTCAGGTTCTATGGATGAAGACTCAGCTAAAAGACTACGGACACATTCTGTTCAAAATACCCATTTTCTGTGATTCCAAAAGTGCTATTGCTATCTCTGCCAACCCTGTGCAACACTCAAAAACCAAGCATATCGATATAAGGTATCATTTCTTGAAACATCATGTTGAATACGGTACAATCGAAATGCATTTCGTGCCCACATAATATCAACTCGCTGACTTATTCACCAAAGCATTAGACGAGAAAAGATTCAACTTCTTGGTAGGTAAGTTAGGAATGATTAACATGGTGTGAAAATCCTCTGTAAGTATAGCTTTATCTTCTGTAAATAAGTATAAATATCTATTATTACTAAGTTATTGCGTTGATAAATTTATTTCAGTTTATATTTTTTATATAAAATAAATTGTTTACAGAGCCTCTGTGGGTCCGCTCAGATCTTCTGATAATCCTTACAGAACCTCTGGTAAACATAATCTATGCTCAATACAAATCTTACCATTCTTTGAACCAAGCATAGATCAAGGGGGAGAAAAAGGAAAATTCTTGATCTACAGAAGCGATTAGATCAAGGGGGAGCAAAAGGGACCCTGAAATGATCTACAGAGGTAAATCCTTCAAAGGAAAGCCAAAGAAGAATGTCGATAATTCTCCATCGACAGAAGAAAGACAAAACTGCCGAGAACAGAAGAACCAAAAGGTATGTCTCTCGCACGAAAGGTTTTTAGAAAACAGTTTTCTAGGACAAGAATTGTCAAATATGTCCTAAATATTCTATGAATAACATTTCAAAAATCAAAAGTTCAAAAGGTTTAACAAAATTCGAAATAGGAGAAATTTAAGGTCATAGAGCTTCTGCTGAGCTCAACAGAGCTTCTGCAGGAAATATGCTCTGTGATCACAAATTAACCTTCTGTCGATCTTTTGGAATGTTATCTCGGAAACCGACAACACACACCATGACCTTCTCAAACAAAACGTTTATCAAAATAGTTTTCTCGGACACCAACCTTCAAAAATGTGCAAAAACATCTCTTAACACAGATCAAAAATTGGATGATCAGAAAGTTAATAGAATTCAAGTTATAAGATTTTTTCTCTCATAGAGCTTCTGCTGGCTCTCGCAGAGCTTCTGCAAGTTCCATCAGAGCTACAAAACCTATGTGAGTAAAATTTCTTGACAAAAACCTATTGATCCTCTCCAATGTCTTTACAAACGTTTTCGTTCAAAGAAGAACCTTCAGAGTCATGACAACAATGAGATATATGAGAAAAGGTTAAAACTCAAGATTTTCAAAATCACAGAGCTTCTGTAAAACACAAAAGTTCTGCCATTTTGTTATCTGTGGTAATAACGGTTACTGTTACTGCGAGTGAAACTCATATGGCTAAAATCAACCTCACGCGCCTAGCATTAATGGGCCGCGCACGACGTCCTGTCATATTCTGACAAGGCCTACGTGTCCCATTTTCATTGGGCGTACATGGAACGTTTTTATTTGGAAAGTTGAACCCGTCGCTCAAACTCGAGTGCGGATTCCAAACTTTAATCCATTGCCATATATTTTACTCTTTCGAATTCTACCGTTTTACCATCCTATAAAAACAAAGCTTACCCTCTCATAAAACATTTTACAAACTCTCATCTTCTTCTCCGGCGAAACCCTGCAAAAAGCTTGCAAAAATCTTATTCTTAAAATCAAATGGCTTCATCTTCTCGAGCTACATCCTCTGAACTCTCTCCGGCGAACTCACCGGAACACTCCCCTGCACATTCAGAACATTCTGAAAACCCCAGCCTTGCAAGAAACATTGAACAACAAGATTCCGGGGACTCAGCAGACTTTGCTCCGACGACACACTTGCAAAACTTTATAGCAAAGGATCATTTCGAAGCCATTCTTCCTATCAAATCCAACAACTGCTATTTGGTCCCATCACCCACTACTTTCGGCGAAGCCCATGCCATACTTCTGAACATCATGGAGAATCATGTCCTCTTCCCTCTACTATCAAGAACCCCGAACAAAATTCCAGTCCGTTATTTGAACCAATTTTGGCAAAGCTGCCGATTTGATAAAGACGATTCTCTTATCAAAGGGTACATTTCAAGACCTGATAAATCTGAGCATCTTGAAATCAAGTTCAACAGAACAATGTTCTCACTTGAATTCAACCTACCAACAAGGGGTCTTCTGGGATTGAAGAGTTATGCAGAGCAACCAACAGACGAAGAGCTCTGTCGATTCGTGGAAATGCTTGGGTACAACACCCAACTACGGAAGAGAAATGACTTCCGCAGAGGCCGATTACCACCTCTGTGGAACACTTTGTTCTCTAATCTTAACAGATGCCTGACAGGAAAGATAGGCAGTATTGACCAGAGCTCACATCAAATCTTGAGCATCATGTATGGGGTTTACTATGATCTTCCACTAGATTATGCGACCATAATGATGCAAGAGATCATAAACACCATCGACAGAAAGAACAACACGAAAAGGGTCAAAGAGAACGATCCCAACTTTCTACCACCTCTGCAATTCCAAAGAATATTAGGAGTACTGTTCGAACCTCTGCTGCTAATCCAAAATTGGCAAATGGAAGGACCAACTCCCAAACAGTTCCCGATGAACAAGAATACCCCCACTGATCATGCTGATGGCTACTCACACTGCAGACCTCTGTCAAAGAAGCTTCTGCAATACGCATCGAATAAATCCCTTAAGAAAGAGTATATACGCGATCATAGAACTCCTAAACCGAGTCCTATGACACCCCCGCGTTTAGGTTTCCCCTTAGGAACGATGATAGCAAAACCTCTTTCCACTCAAGAAGAAAAGGATCAGAAGTTAGCAAAGCACATGGCTATTCAACTCAGCTTTATAGCCAAACGTGCAGAACTAATGGGAAAGAAGTCTTCATCAAGAACCTCTGCATCTACTCCAAAAGCTAAGAAGAGGAAAACTGCAGAAGGCACCTCAACAAGCGCTGCAGAAGATCAACCCTCACCTCCTCATGCCACGGAAATTGGCTCCTCTGCTCCTCCCTCCTCCCCAAAAACGAAGAAGAAAAGATCAAAATCAACAGAAGAAGGGGCACCAAATCCTAAGAGGAGGAAAACCAAAAAGAGGCATGGTAAATCACTTGCAAAGTTGATAACCATTGCAGAAGAGGAAACTGCTGAAGAAGAAGTTGAAGAAGAAAAAATGGCTACAGAAAGGTATCAATCACCCTATCAATCTCCAGATAGATTTGCTCACCAAGGAGACCAGAACGACTTCTTACAGAACCCTGAAATTGCCAACACCCTAAATACAGCAGGGTGGACGGCACAACCTCTCGACCACCACTCTCCAGAAGAACAAGATTTCTTCATTCCTGGCATTGACACACATCTGCAAGAAGATGACACAACACCCAGAAAGCAACCAGCCGAAACCCCTGTTATTTTACAAAACCCTTTCATTCAAGGATTGGATGTCCACAGAAGAAGTCCAAACCCAGCTTCAGAAGAAATAGAACAAACTGAAGCTGAATGGAACAGAGGTGAAATTACAGAGGCTTCTGAGAACATGATGGAAGAAGAGAAAGAAAAAGGGGCCGAAGGAGTACAAAAAGAGGGATTAGCAACAACGGAGACAGAAATATAGATCTTAGAGACAGATTCAGATGAAGAAGAAGCTGTCTGGATACGTAAGGGTCTTTATCATCCACATGTCATGAGATTATTTGGATCTCATCAAATGTATGACCTCTTACGACCAGAGCAAGGAACTTCCACAGAACTTAGGGAAGAAGCACCAAGCCATAGGATAGTTACAGAGGATGATATGATAGAAAATGAAGTAGTGCTTGGATGCTTAACAGAGAAAGAAGCAAGAAAAGATGCCTGGATAAATAGAGGCACACAACCAAAACCAACTCCCAGTGCAACCCACATTTCTAACTCCGCAGGTCTAGCTGCAGAAGGAGTTATTGAAAAAGAGCAGCACAGCTCGATCCTAACCCAACCCATCCAGCCAGAGGTTACTCTTTCAACCTCTGTGCCCACAGAAACCGGGGAATCCATTCCTAGGGAGTCTCCTAAAAGAGACTCAACTATTGTTCGTGATCAGTCGCCCCAGATCACCCTAGAACACCATACAGAGGAATTCGTTTCCTCTGCCACGCACACATTAGGACCAAAACTTCTTTCAGAGAGAAGTAGTGAGCACAGAGACGAAGAGACTCTAGACAAGTCTCCCAGTCAATAGAAGGATATTCCAATAACCACCTCTGGAGTGGATTTGGACACTGTTCTTCACAGAACTTCTGTAGAGATTGAAACTCATGTTTCTTCTCAAGGATCAGAAGGAAATCCTTCCATTCTCAACATACAAACAGGAATGAAAGAAGGTGTCCCAGGAACAGGGACTCACTCTGGAGACGAATGTGTTCCTCCAGAGGTTACACAAGGAACACAAGTATCAAGGGATGAGTTCCAAACCCTTGTCACCTCTGTGAACCAAACATTGAAAGAGTTGCAAAGCTCTTTCAAATCCTTTACAGAGATAACATCTACGGCTATCCTGAAACTGAACACCAAAATGGACAATCTGTCCACAGAGGTAAAAACCGCCATCTCAGAGATGAAGTCTTCTGCCGAAACTACTGCCAAAGCAACAGCCACTTCTGCAGCTCAGGAATTCGGAACAACTGCAACTTCTGCTTTCAGGGACTCTGTCAAAGATTTTCTTGAACAAATGAATATGCAATCCCACAGAGCAGAGAGCATCACTCCTGCGGACTTACAGAATGCCCTATCACAAGTACAAGCAGAGGCAATACGCAACTCGACAATAATGCAACCAAAACACTATATGACCAGAGCACAGCTTACAGAGCTCGGACAGAACGTCATTAACCAGGTCACAGAAGTCATTGTCTCCTTCACAACTGCAAATGCCAACTATGTCAAGGATTTCAGAAAGAGTGTCGGCAGAATGCGTTTCAAAACAGAAGCAGAGCTTGCAACATTGATTAGCCTCTGCGATGATGTCTGTGAAAAGTTGATGGCAGCAGGAGCTGAATTACCAAAGAAGCCTAACACTTCTTGCAGAGCAGAGGGTACTTCTGATAAAAGTCAGGATGATTCTGATGATGACCAACCTGGTCCATCAGATAATCCTGAGGGGGAGAATCTAAGAGAGAAAGCTACGAGCAGAGGAATACAAAGTCCACCAATCGCAGCAGAACCAATCAACCAAGCCCCTCCAAAAGAAACCCAACAACAAACCCAAAAGACCACAGAGACAACACCCATCTCTGTGGAATCATCTCCTGACGAAGCTGAGACTACAGAAAAGACACAAGAGGCTACAACCTCCCCAGAGGTAATAATCCTAGAAGAAAGCCCAACAAGTCAACACAGAGGTACAGAAGCACAGAAGACCACAGAGGCAGCACCCACATCCGTGGAGTTTCCTTCAGTGTTTGGCAAAGATGCCCAACACTTGACATCTTCTGAAGAAGATCTTCCCTCCCAACCACCACAACCAACAGAAGTGCAAACCTCAAAACCCACAGAAGCAACAGGTTCTGCCACGACAATAGCAAAAGATAAGGGCAAAGGGATACTGACAAAAGAGCCAAAGAAGAAGAAAACATTGCCAAAGCCAACAGAAAAACTAATGAAAAGTGCGTTTGACGCCTTTCAAACCCCAAAACCCGAAGAAGTTGACTGGGCACATGGATTGAAGCCTCTGTCAGAAATTCCTCTAACTGGTAGAGCTGCAGAAGTTGTTCAACAGATGGAGAGTCTTAGAAGACAAATTCCACGACCTGGTCCAACACATGAAGAGATGGAAGAAGTGGTATACAAATACCTCTACAAACAATCCTATCAGACAAATCATCCAGTAGATCATGTGACAGATCCAAGGATCAGAGAAGAATTTGAGAACATCTTCACAAGAACAAAGCCAAGAACCAAAGCAGATGTCTTCTCAATTCACAAAATCAAAAAGGTGATCTTCTGCAGATTCTCCTTCACAAGAACCTATCCAAGGGTCAGGTACAATCTTTACAAAGTCAGAAGAGAGAACAATTCAGATTCTACCTTCGCTGATGCTGACTTAAGAAACATTAATCCTTACGATCTACCTGACCTTCTGCAATGGACAAAAGACAACTACAACACAGAGCCTAATACCAGAGCCTATCAAGTGTTGAGAAAAGCGATGAGGGAAAAGCTTCTGCTATACAGCATGATAGATTTTCAGCTAGGAAAGGATCTTGGTCTCAAACATCTAGATCTACGACCACCAGAAGATCGCTGCCCACCAGACGCTGTGCCCAACTCAATCATCAGAGAACCAAGATTTGGGTTAGTATTTCAAAACCCACAACTGTTGGTCCCGAAAGGCTTAAACAAGTTTGTAGAAGGGGGGGGGGTTGAATACAAACACACTATTTTACTTTTCTAAATTGTTTATTGATAAATCATTAACAATTTACAGCTTGTTGCGGAAACAAGATTAAGGATAAACCTAAATCTAAACAAGTTGGAACACTAAGGTTTTCTTGCACTAAGAAAGATAAGGAGATTACTAATAAAATCCTATCTTGAGAGATTTGAACTTGTCTAGAGTTAGCAAGTTACATCAAATGAAGTGAGTTCATCTCTTTATATACTGCATGCATTTAATGCAATCCAGTATATACTTTACACGTGTCATTAGCGGATTGGTTGCATGTCATTGACCTTTGATGACAACCTTAGTAGCCGCATGAATGAACAATGTAGTGTCAGAGTGGTTGTACGATTTCAGATTTTCGGAGGTTCTTTTCTGACATTTCGTACGGTGGCGTGCAAGGGAGGTTAAGACAAAAGTACTTTGTACGGAGGACTTCATGATCAGCTTTCGTTGATTCAGCGATTATCATTTACTATTCAGCAGATGATAAAGTTCAGCGATAGCTGAAGTCTTGTACTTGATACTTCACGTTGAGTGGACAAATCTGAGTCTTCGTTGATCCGCATCAGTTCATTAGGTGACTTGTCGCTGGTTCTTGAGCTTGATCTTCGACTTCAGCGTAGAACCTTTGTTGACGTGAATCTTGTCTTCAGGGATCATAAGTAAACAACTAACTTATCAGCGATCACCATAAGGACTGAACAGACTCAGCGATATGGTGAACAGTGTTCGCTGAATGTTTAATCTAAAAGTGCGAGAGTTCCTATCAGCAGTACTGTAAGATCTTAGTACTTATCAGCGATAGTGAAACACTGATACATATTGTTTACTTACAATTTTCACTAAGTATTTAAGATAGGGTCATTATCAAATCACTGAGGGTTTGGATCAACAATCTCCCCCTATTTGATTATGACATAGCAACAGAGAAAATTGCTATTTAATGAAAACATAAGGATAAAAAGAACTCATAAAATATTTGTCCCTTTTACTGTTTTCTGGGATCTTTTCAGTACTGATGGAGTAAAGTACATTCGCTGAAATCTTTCTTTAAATCTTTGAATCAGGTTACAATATGAATAAGAAAGATTACAAGTACAAGCGAAATAAATTACAAGTACTGAAGGATGACTGATACAATAGAGAAAATGGTGATTGTTGTCAGCCTTCAAAGGGTTCTTCCTTAATGAGAAGTTCATCAAGGGTTGTCTTTTCAGTTGGAATCATCCAGTCAGGAACCTTTTCTCCTTTATTCTTTAGCTTCAGAGCAGCTTCAAAAATCAAGGGTTTTAGGTGTCGTGCCTGAATGTCTTTTCTGAAGTCGCACCAGTAGATGAGATCTTTGAGCTGTTCGATTGGAGTGATTGGAAGCTCAGCGATCCGTTGAAAGCATTTACGTCCGTCGTAGTCAAGAAAGAATATTCCATAAGGATTACTGATGACTTTACCAGGGACGAAAAGTTCACATGGTGGCAAAGAGACATCAAGGGCAGATAGATCAGGATCAGGACCAAGTACTTCAGCGCGAGAGAAACCAATTCCAGTTTCATTTCGTATGACAGGACCTGAGTTTGAATCTTGACGTTTCTTCCTTGGAGAGTCTTTTTTTCTTTTCGGCTTTAGATCAGGAACAGGAGGAATATCCACACAAGAAGATATCAAATCGATATGTCTGTTTATCAGCTTTTCGAAATGATCCTTGTACTTAGATTTTGACGGTTGGATAGCTAACCTCATCTCCAGCCATTCAGAGAGACCATACCTTTTTACAGTGTCAGCACGAAAGGTTTCAGATGAGTCATCTTCTCTGAACAGTTTGATGTCAACAATAGGTACTCCGACGGAGGTTCTTCCAGAGATGAATACCTTGTTGATCTTCGCTGGACGATATCTGAAGTGGATTTTCTCTTTACACCAGATCAGGGTGGTCTGAGAAACTTCAGCTTTCTTTTCCACGATCTTCTGGGCTTGTTCCCAAAGCTTTCGTTGGATTTGAATGGGAATACGCTTCAGCTTGGGGTCTTTGACAGATTCTTGAGTGAGCTTGATGGCGTATTCTCTGTCTTTATCTTCAGCTTCCTTCCTTTCAGCGATGAGGCGTTCAGCTCTGAGATGATCTTGGTATTCAGCTTTTGAAATTCTGAACTTAGGAGGAACTGAAGGTAGTTGATCGCGCCTTAGGATGATTCGCTGATCCTCGAATCGCTTTATCATTTCTTCTCTCCTCTTTTGATCTTCTTCACTCAGCCTTTGAGCAACTGAGGAAAGTCTGTTTCTGTGCGAGAGAGGTTGTTCTTCTGGTTCATCAGTCTCAGAGATTAAATCTAAGACTGGGATTATGTCTTCAGCGTTAGCTGGAATTATTGGTGAAGTCGCAACAGATCTTTCAGCGATATCCTCAAACAGAAGAGTTTAAATATATATATATATATATATATATATATATATATATATATATATATATATATATATACTAGTGGTGTACCCGCGCGATGCAGCGCGGGTGAATCACAATTCCGAAACGCGTATTAGTAGAGATTTACACGCATTAGTAGATCAACACGAATTCTTTCTAAAGAAGGCATGCCGATAACTCAGGAGATATAGTTTACCACTTATAACATCATTGATAACCATAAATTTATCCAACCTGGTAATACCAACAAAGATTGTTGATAAGTGTTTTATATAAAAATTAGTGTTGGACAATAATTTCCATGGTAATTTGATTGGCAAATGATAAGAGGGCTAGGTTCCGGTAAGAAGTGCCAAATCAATTCCCTTTTAAGCCGCAATTTATGGAAGTGTATTTGATTAAAAACGATCAACGGTTTAAAAGCCTTTCTCACACTTCTCATTAAAAATGACACTTCTTACATGATCCCATGCCATAATAAGAAACAAGAAAATTTTGATTAAGTTAAAGCTAGCAAAAAAGAACCGTTAACAGAACTCAACAACCTTTCCTTGATAACCTTTTTTGCCATAATCAAACATAATTTACATTTATTTTCGTCTCTTGGAGTGTTAAAAACCTCCCCCAATTTCAAAGTTTTAAATAATTATGGTCAAATGAGTCCTGTTTTAGAATCCAAATTTTATATGAATGGTTTAAAATTAGAGGTCATTGGTAATACCTTGTTAAATTACATAAAAAGGTTACGGGTATCATAAGTTGATGCCTTAACGTACATATATGAATTCCAGCAATGAGTCAATGACCAATTTAACCAAAAGGTCAAATATGAGTCACAACAGGGGATAACAAAAAAAGTATGCTAACACTAAATCACTATGCCTCTTGTGCACAAGAATTGCTAACATTAACTTGCAACATGCTTTAGTACTTTAGTATGTTTATTTAGCTATCGATCAAAGGTCCAAAGTACAACTTAATGAAGCCAAAGATAAACAAACGTTGTTAACCAAAATCAAAGTTGAGGTTAATGTGAGAAACGTGAGAAGTGGTTGTCAAGAAATGGATGCACATTACGATGAGAAATGGATGCACATTAAGATGAAATGACACTTCTTACATGATCACATGTTAGGCACATCATATACTGTGTAAAAAGACTCACCTCATCCTCTGCACGCCAAAGCTTAATTTCTGGCAGACTCGACAACATAATCTTAGCAGAGCAAAAAGATAATTTCAGCCACATAAACCCAAATAAATCTATAAAACAAATAGAAAGGTACAATTGTTGGCGTAAATGTCATTAGATGATCAGTAGTTCCTAGTACGTGTGATTGAAACCATCATATTCATAACAAAGTTAAAAATTCACAAAAAGAGTAAACAACTGGCTGATCAAGTTCTTACTAATGGTGTCATCATTTACTCTAACTTTCAGCATCTTTCTTAAAAAATTGATCTTGTAAAAATAAATTAAGGGAAGTCAAAATCCACATACATTCCTAAAATGGGTGTACTGATTTAATGCTGCTACTGATAACATAACCTTCAACAACAGGTACCACATGGGTAGCCCCATCTCCAACATCCACAACACCTGTCATCTCACACTAAGCAAAAGTATATGATGATTCAAATAAAATGGCTTCTAGACATTGTCAATGAAAGATATAAAACAAACAAGATGTAAATAAAAGATGTTTGCCTTCCATCAATATATTTTTTGATTGAAAGAGGTTAACCAGGTGTATACGCAAAGAAAAGACACAGAAGAAATAAACATTTGCAGGTACAAATATGGGGTGAGCGTATTGGGTTATTTCATCAAAAGAAAAAAAGCAAATTACAACAGAAGGAGTTTTAAACAAAAATTACCAGTCGAGATGGAAAATATCTGCAAGATACAGAAATTTAGAGATGGATGATAAGTATGAGAGGAGCAATGAATACAAAATTTAAAGTCCACCAAGATGAATCACATTCGATCTCTTTGAAATAGCAGCGATGAATAAAAAGTTCCATGAGGGGCACATGACCGAATCACCTTCCCTTCAAAAAAGCTGAGGTTCTGCATAATAAACAACCAAATAATGTGACTTTTACTTGAAAAAAAGATGAATCGTGTGGATATAGTAATTTAAATGTCATAGTATTGAAATTGACAAGAAGCAAGAGAAACCAGTAGTGATAACTAACCCATTTATTGCTTGAGGTGTTGATTCTATTTATTTACTTACTTCTGTGTAATGTAGCATTCAAGGAAGATAACAAATATTGGAGGACTGCAAAGACTTGTTAGGGTGCAGATTTACAATCTACCACCAAAAAATTGACTTACGGTTTAGGGGTCGTTTACTAAACACTTACCTGGTAAGTGCTTACGGGGTAACTTTACCTTATAGGATAAACTTGATAAAGATCAAAAACTTTACGCGGTAAGAGGAACGACAATGACCAAGAGTCTTACCCTGGAAGTGAGAGTAACAAAATACTGAAAAGCTTAGAGAAGAGATGAATAGCTAGGAGTTAAAAATGAATGTTTGAAGAAGGACCTCAACAAAAATAAACTGTACTCATAATTAAGAACTTCCACTTCTAAGAGGGATATACCAAATTCATATTAAAGTTATGCCGAACATTGAATGAAAGCACAAAACACAATGAGAAGCCAAGGCATGAGAGCTTGAGGATCACTGCTTGAACCCACTACTTCTCTAAAGGAAATTTGAATATTTCCAGTGCACTATTATAGCAAATTAAAATGGAGAATTAGAATGAAATGAAATCCCCAATTCAGTTGCATTCTACATTACTCCCATCAAAAGCACAACTGAAACAATTCACGATTGTTATTTTAGTGACATAACTATAATTCACGAAAGCATCTAGTACAAAACCCATATCTAGCAATATAAACAGAAATAAAAACAGAGATAATTTAGGTGTAGATTTGAACCAATTGGGTGTAGATTTGAAATTCAGGCCTGTATGTTTTCCTTCTTTTTTTGCAAATGCCTTCTCCAAGAAAACAACTTAAGAAGATATAAGATTCAATTACAACAATTTAAAATCCAGTTAAAAAAACAGAAAAATGAAACAATAACATCAGTTTCACCGTAACCCATAAATATTTATGATGCAAGGCTCTAACGTCATACGAAATAGAAAAATAGAAGGGGTCTAGATTTCAGATGACCTTCTGGCCACAAAGATTTATAATCATCTGAACTCAAAAGTACCATTAATCTAGATTTCGAACTAAATAGAAATATGAATACAGTAAAAAGAAGCATACTGAGTGATTAACCTCCATTGAGCCAAATAACAAGCAGGTTGGGATCAGGATCCTAAACAGCCTCGGTCAACAAACAGTAGCTAACAAAGCAGCTTGCAACCCACAAAACTATGCAGCAAACACACAGCACTCATCACTAATTTAACAAAAAGCAAAGCAAAATTTTACCAAACTACCAAATTTCATCGAATGCACCGGGAATCATCGAAACATCCTGCGGAAACAGCCGACTACCCTCTTTGAAACGCAGCAGTTGTGTCTGCTGTCACACGCGGTCTGAAACCCGCAGCACGCTTCTCGGATCTGTGACAGGCAGAATATGCTTCTTGCTAATGCTCTTGTCGTATGCATATTTAAAAACCATTAGTGTGCAGAGAGTGAAGTCTGAAGCAACATAGAAAAAAAAAGATAGCCTTTTCACAGTAGTATCTTATAGAGTCTGTTGATTATTCCAAAAAAAGCTTCAAATTCAATTCAGAACCTAAAAAGGAACATACTTTTATAGTAATAATCCCCCTGATACCTATTCACCCTTTGACTTATTTAGGGCCATGACCATAAACAAGATACTAAACCACTTTCCAGGCCTTTGAATAACAAAGAAAAACCATTCAAAGTTGAAAAATCATTTAATTCCATGGAAACCAAACAAATAAAAACCATTCAAAGTTGAATAACCATTTTCGAGACCTGTGTGAAAAAACAAAAAGTAAAAGTTATGTTGCCATATAGCACTTAATCCCATGGCAACTAAACACAAATACAAAATACAGATGAAGAATTTCATAAACTTCCATCTAATTCCATCATTCCAAGCAATCCAATTCCAAAAAATTCCAACAGCACCAGAAATGAAAGCAATTCTACCAATGGCCAATGCATCTAAGGATAAATCCAAATAGTTCATAATTTTCTTCTAAGCTAGGGCTGCAGTCCCATATATCATCAAATAAGGTCCAAGCCAAATCAACTCCAATCCGACCCCTGTCCAATCTGATCAGAAATCTATAAAGAGGCCAAGCCCAGAAAAATTGATACCACGATGGTAAAGGGCCAACACCATAAGCTGCAGTCTTGATTAAACCTATACCATAATAAACTTAACTGATGAAACCATAAGCTGTAGTCCTAATTAAAACAAAACCAAGATGAGCACAAATTGAATTGCTTGATCTAGACATTGTTTAAATAGCATGAACATCTTGATTAGTCAATGAGTGAACATGTGATTTTCTGCAGTACCTAAAAAATTGTTGGACTCATGTTCAAATCTCTATTTATCTAATCTTTAGGTACATCTAGTTACTGGAGGTATTAAATCTTTAGGTACATCAAGTTGGACCATAATTTGATCAATGGAGCAGGTTTGAGACTGTTTTCTTTAAGTTGGAGGTATTAAATCATAAGACTCGAGACATTTAATGTTGCTGCTGAAGACAGAAAAGACAAACAAACTCTAGAGAAAATAAACTAATAAACTTTTGACTTTTTGGGTTGCAATCTTTTCTTGAAGCCAATTGCTATGTTCCAAAGAAAACTTCTATAGGATAAGAAACTGAATATGAATTGGAATTAAAAAAAATTGAAGTCGGTTAAATTTTGAAAATGAGATTAAGGGGCGTTTACAAAATGCTTACCCGGGTAAGTGCTTACCAAGTCACATTAGCTTACCGGATGAATATGGCAAGGATCAAGAATCTTACCCGGTAAGAGCGAAAGCAAGAACCTAGAGTCGAAAGCAAGGACTGAGAGTGCGACAAATCTTACCACGGTTAGTGCTTATCGGCTATATTGTTGCATACGATGCCATTTTGGTGGACTAAAATTTTACCCGGGAAGTATCAAGTATGTGATAGTGTTGAATTTTACCGGTAAGCACTTACCCGGGTAAGTAATTAGTTAAACGACCCCTATGTTTTGCCAGCAATCAGGATCCTAACTCCTACCGTTGCCATGTTATCTCTAGCCATAAGAAAGGGTAAGAAAACATCAGTTGGACAACCAAGAAAGCAAGCAACAAAGAGAAAAAGCAAACTGAAATCCTGAAGCCATATGATCAATCAACAAAATAGAACCAAAACCCTATGAGCCACAAATCCACCTTATCCCTCCATGCCTGAAGGCACATCATATGGTTGCAAAGGCATTATGTATAGTAGTCAAATAAGGAAAGTAATCCCTCCAACTGGCTAGTGCAACTAATCACGAGTAAAGTACACAATGAAACCACAAAGGAGCAAACACACAAGGCAAGAAGCATGAAAAGAGCATACTTTGGAACTGTTCTATCGAGTAAACTTCTGGATGGCTCACACCAATTAGAACCTTACAACCAACTTGCCATATATGCAGTCAATTTTGGTCTTTCATAGGGGACCCATCTGGTTTAAAATCTCCAGATGACCAAAGGTTTACAGTCGGTGATTAGATCTAAGACTGTGAAAGGGTCCAATGACCATTTATACAAGTAAGACATATCCGCCAAAGGATGGCTCGAATAAATCCAAGAGCAGAAAAATATACATAACTGCAACATTAAGAAAACAGGGCCACAAAATCCAAACAGGAACAAACCAGCTGTTGCGTGATTTTTAGAGACCGAATTCGAGATCATATTACTATTATGCAATATTAAATAATAATAATTTACAATAACATAAACATAGATGGATACACTCACACATAGAACAAATAGATGCAATGGGTTAGATATAAAAACACCCACAATTACTCGACATGGTTTAGTAATAACATAAACACATAATCACTAATGAGCTCAGAGTGCTATTCAAATTGAAATACAAGACATGCATTAGCAAAAATATAATTTTGAAATTTTGTTGAAGTATCTTTTGCAAGGTAAATATCAGATCTAAAAGTTTTTGTTACATGAACCGCGCAAAAGTAATGATTCAATAATTAATTGTGACCTTTGCAGATGTATGCAGATCTAGAATTACATTTTATGTATCATCAAATCAATATATGTTTTAAAGTGGGATAATAGTAATTCGTAACTCTAGGTTGCAAAAGGGTAATCTGCATATATCAAGAGTCAAATACATTTGATAAATAAGATCAATCATGAGAGTTTATCATTAAATCACTTTACAAGATAGATAAATCTAACAAAGAATCTAATGCAATAAAAGCACTGAAATATTTTAATATCCGATGCTCACCTGTCCATGTCAGTTTAGTCATTAACCATGAAAGGATACGAAATCAAAAATCAAAAAACATCACCTGAATGTCTTCAACTGACATACATACATGGATTTTAGGTTATCTGATCGGTTGAATCCATATGCTTAGCTGTCAAACACAAAGATAAACAGAAGTTCATTCAAACGATTGCATAAAATAGAAGATAAATTAAAACTCAAGAACGATATAAACCTGATGGAACTTAGGGGATGTTTGTTTACCTCTTAATGAGACCATTATAAAGTGCTAAAAACAATAAGCAAATAAGTCAACAAAATAAGCCATCCCAAACACCCCCTAAGTTTACTTGTTTTGCATCGCACATATTTTTGGTATGTTTGTTTACCTCTTAATTGCTAGAACTTAGGGGATGTTTGTTTACCTCTTAATTGTTGTAGCTTAGGGGCTGTTTGTTTACCTCTTAATCGTTGTAGCTTAGGGGCTGTTTGTTTACCTCTTAATTGTTGTAGCTTAGGGGCTGTTTGTTTAGATAGATTTATGACCTGCAGATAGAATAAAGAAAACAAAGAACACCATTGGGGCTGCTGTTTTTTGATTCTGCGCCCCAAAGAACAGCCTTGTAGCTGATGTTTTGACCCACATAACAGTCCTTACACTGCTGTAAATGAGCATGCCAGATTGTGGACTAAAACTGCTCCTAGCTGATGATTTGTGGACTCAAAAACTTGAACTAAGTTGTCCCTAACCATAGATAATAGCAGCTAAGGTCAAGGCTTTACACAGCCCCAAAGTCGTAGCCCTTAATGGCTAAATCCCAATCGGTTTATTGGCTTTTCACTATAATTCACTAAAACATAATATGGTCCTACTTGAAACCAACGAACAACAACCTAGATGGTACTGCACTAAATTTCACAAGCTTAAAGCGACGTATTAATCCTGTTTTGTTGTAGATAGATTTATGACCTGCAGATAGAATAAAGAAAACGAAACAAAAATAGAACAATAATTATGAGAAAAAGACTAAAAGTTCGTATTTATACAAAACACCAACCTGAAAACCAATTATCCTCTTGCAAGGGGACTTCTTTTTTTCTATTTAAGAAACTCGGGTCGGAATTGATCAACTACACGAGGAAAAAAGTAAATCTTTAGCATCTTCAAGATTCAAATGGGTAGCCTTAATTTTGTAACCAATGACTATTAATAGATTCAATAAGGACTTCATGTTGCATAACACAAAGAGAAAATAGTTTTACAACCAACTAAACGTGACTTCATATATGATCATGATTGATCAAAGCCAGAGCCATATATCTAAGAACGTGCATTTAGATATATATTTAAGTCGTTGAATATCCATACAACTAATAACAAATATACAAATTTACCTAAAAGTGTATGACATAAAAGCATAATAGAAGACAATGACCAACAATATAAACGTTCAATGCATTTTTGTAGACCCAAATTAAGAAACCAAAAAAAGAGTACGATTTTCTATCAGACCCCATTAACCCACCTTATTTCTCCTTCCATGTCCATCCAGAGATACAAATTCATCATCTCCTTTTTAACCATAAAAAACATAGAAAATTCCCTTTGTCTCCATACACCATAGTTGTTGAAAAAGAAGGTCCAAAGCAGCAGGAACCATTCCATCCTTTTTTCTCCCAAATCCCAAATAACTTCCAATGTGGTAAAATACATACCAATTAGCCGAAGACCACAAACCTAGCAAGGATTTTCTTCTTTTAAACAATCTTGAAACATCCGAAAAAAGATAAAAACAAAATCAATGGGAATGAAAACAAACGCAAGTATTTGGTGATATACAAGTAAGCCATTTGTAGCCAAACCAAACTCAATTCAAAGATAAAATATTACATGCACTCAAACCAAATCTCATCGGTTCAAAACCAAATTGTAGCCAAACAGATTTAAAACTTTAACTAGAGTTTAGTTCAAAACCAAACCTGTTGATAAGCAAGCTTGGAGTTTGAAGGACCTGCTGATGAGCTTGATTTCAAATGGAAAAATCAAAAATGGTAAAATATGGAGAAAAGAACCAGGAACATAAACAAAGAAGAACCAAATACATAACATTAAAGCAACCCACAAAATTGTAAATACACCCAAATCAAACCAACCTAGTGACATGATAATTATACCCATTAAAGTACCTGAGAAGAAACTTTGTTGAAGTAGAAGTCGTAACTCACAAATAGAAACAAAGAAACCCACATTGATTGTGCAAAGAAACAAAGAATCCGAAAACCCTTGATGATGGTGAAATTGTACATGAGGCGTGAAGAGGTATGTGAAGAAATCTTCCATTAGAAAGAAGAAAACGTATGGATGTAGAGTACCACAAAACAAAAACTTAAACATAATGGGAGAGAAAATTTTAGAGGAAACTTACTTGAAAGTCTTCAACCGAGAGAAACCCAGAGATCAATGAAAGGATTGATGTTGAGATGCAAAAGTTTAGGGGATGAAGCATATACCAGCATGTAATTTGAATTCAAAAGTCCTCTGGAAGCAGGAAGAAATACTGCAGCTACAATGGCTCAGAGTGAAACAAGAAAGTATGGTCTTTGACGTGAAAAGGTAAAACAAGTATGGTTGTACTGTGGTTTGGTATGGTTTTTGCGTGTGAAGCTTCACAAACAGTTCCTGGCACACGTGAAATAAGGAAGAAAAGTATGTGAGGAAGTAAGGTAAATCCACCATCCATTTTTGTCGGTACGGGTTTAAACCCCTTTTGCTTAAAAGAGTTGTAACTTGTGCATAAGAAATGGTAATTAAGAGATTTCTAGATTTTATGCATAAAATCATTGTACATCATGCATGAGTGGTTGTATTTAAGACTTTATGTCTATATGGTTATATATGTAGTATATATATATATATATATATATATATATATATACTATATATATAAGCATTTAGATCAAATGTCTTAAATACAAGTCCTTAAGCACAATGTACATCTATTTAAAGCATGAAATTTGAAAAACTCTTAAATACAACTTAAGATGCCTAAGGTACAACTTCATTTTTTTTGCTTTACACATGACACAAGAAAGAGCGGCAAATAATGAGAGTACGCGCACGCTCCAACCATGCTCTCTGACCTCCGACCATACCGAGATCGTACACCCTTTTCACGTCTCAGGCCATACCTCCTCAAGTCTCACACCTTACCGACAGTACCCATGGAAGATTTTTTCACTTTCCATCTACCTGCTACTTTCTGCCTCTCAAGAATTCAGCATATAAACAACGATTCACAAAGTATTCTCAACCCTATAATCGAATTGGCGACCTCATCTGCTTCTCCGATCTCTATCGCTTCCTTAATGCTTAATTTGGGTATGTCCCTCGTCAATCTTGCCCTAATTTCCCCTTATTTCTTGGTAGATTATGACCTAATTTCTCCTTATTTCTTGGTAGAATTTGATTTGACAGCGCTCATAATTTTTTGATTTCTATTGTGTTCTATATGTATGTGCAAAATTGAGTTAGGGTTTTTTAATTTTTGTATCTCTAATGTGGTTATGTATACTGGAATTCAATTAAGATGACAATTGGTTTTCTCTGTTGTTAAAGTTGGACGAGACTGATTGATTTACTCACTTTTATCATGTTTGGCTTAAGTTTAACATTCCATCATTTAAAATTTATTTGTTTTCTTGTATGATTTTAACCTAATGTAAATATGATTGTTCTCTTGAGCAGGTTTTTGAAGGAACATCTGGAACTGACAACAAATTTACCACTGTTCAGTTCACCGGGGAGGTGCATGAATTTCCTTTTACCTCTTCTGACCCCTTGTTAAATAGTTTGCTGATGAAAAGTTGCATTTAGGCTTTGTTGTGTTTATTCTTCATGAATATGCTTAATAACCTTTATTTGTGGTGACATTTTGGTTAATTGTTGAACTCTTCTATTTCTAATGCACTGTTTGCTGAGGCTCCAAGAGACCTCTATCATGTGGACGAGACTGATTGATTTTCACACTTTTATCATGTTTGGCTTCTCACAATTTTCAAGATTGGTTGCCTCCACACTTCAGTTTTCAAGTTTCACTCAGATAAATAAGATAGGTTTGGGTTTGAATATGAATTTAAATTTAAATTTCAATTTGGTGGGTAATACTTGCAGGCTTCTTGAGTTGTTAGGTTTGGGTTTGTAATGCTTGCAGGTTTCTTGAATTTCAATAAGATAGGTTTGGGTTTGTAATGCTTGCAGGTTTCTTGAATTTCAATAAGATAGGTTTGGGTTTGTAATGCTTCAATGTAGTCAGCAATCATTAGTTCCAAAGCAAATGAGTCTTGATGAACATGGGCCTCTTAGTTTTATTTTTATTTTTTTTATATATGTAGTTCTTGCTTAATAGTGAGAATAATCAACACCATGATTAGTGTGCGTAGATAACCCACACACACATTGCCAATTGGTATGTTAAATGCTATGTTAAACTTATTTTCCTTCTGAGCATATAATAAAAAACAAAGCAGTTTACTTGGATTGTTGGATATATTGATCTTTAAGCTTTGTTCTTGAGAATTAGTGATTCGGGTTTTTAAGTCTTGTTTGCCAATAGGCTCTAAGTCTTGTTTTGTAATGGGACTGGCTTAAAAACATTCATGGTGTTTAGAAGAAAAACCAAGTTTGTTTTTTAACCTATAAAATTTTATTTACATTTGTTTTTAACAGTTCCCAAGTTATCTTTCTTGCAATTTTTATAGGGAGCAAACACTTTAACACGTCTTACTTTTACTTTATTTAACACTAAAACAAACAAAAATATAATAAAATAGATGTTTTGGTTGTTACCGAACACTTTAATACTTCCTGAATATCAGGTTGTATGGCCCATCATCGACTTTATCATTTAAAAGACATCAGGTATCAGGAAAAGAAGCAATGAACAATACAAGGAAATTACTAAAATGAAATTTAAGAAGTAAATAAAACAAGGCATATTAGATACCTTCCTCTCCATAATGAGCTGCCAAGATGTCAGGTGGGATCCCCTGCATGCCTTAAATTTCCATATATGTTGATTCTCTGCCATATTTAGCATTTGGAATCCTGTAAGAGATATCAACCATAAATTTTAATTTGATTTGATGTTTAACCAACAAGATTAAGAGAAAAAATCAAGGTAAAATAATGGAATGAAGTTACAAGCAATAAAACAACCAACTTATGTTAGAGACGAATTGATTAACAAGCAAGAGATTTGCTAAAACAAATTTAAGATTTAAGCATCATGCTCTTCCATGATCTTTGTAGTTTTTATATTTGGTTTATTAATGCTGGAAACCAACTATTACAAGTCACATAATTTGTTTTGGCAGTGTATATTACAAGTCACATAATTTGTTTTGGCAATGGTTTTGTTTTTGTTTCTGCATAGTTCTTAATTTGGAACCAACCCTGTTTTGTGATGGTTTTTGTTTGTTTATGCAGGAGGTTGATAAATTTCAGGAAGATAGATGAACCCAAGATGGATGTTTCTGCGGATCATAACAGAGTAGTTGTTGCTCTTGCCAAAATGCTATATACCATTTAACATGGTAAATCCACCATCCCCTAAGATGTTGATCTAGATTTAATAACTTCCAATTCAACCCAACTCTAGACTGTAAACAAAACAAAGACAAAACAACAATCCTTATAACAACCCAAAAACTACATCAGGTCTCCCCAAACCAGCAAATGGTCTGGTTAACAACAAATGTGAATGTGCATGTAGCAGCGTCTGTTGAAGTTCTTTTTATGCTCGTAACTCTAGCTGTTTCGTTATTGAAATGTTATGTATTGTAAATTGAGGAGTAAAAATAGATAAAAGGTCATTGGGTTTTTAGATTTTATCAGTCACTTATTCAACATAGTGAATGATACTCTTCCAAGGAAGATAAAGAAGTGTATGCATATGTATATGAAGTTCTTGAGTTCTTAAAAAGAACCATGTGTATAAATCAATTGTTAAGTTTTTATGCAACGAAGAAGTATATATGGAGCCTACTTGATTGTTTATATGCGATGCTCTGTTTAGTTTAATTTTATTTTTTCTACCTTGTAGCTAAATAAGCAGAAACTTGAATTGAGAGTTGAAGTTTTCAGTTTCATAATTGCACTACATCGTGCGGGTACACTCAAGTGGTCGGGGCAGTGAATACATCATTGCCGGTCAAATTGGTGACAACCGTGTATTGCGAAATACCGGTTACGAGTTCATCCCAATCGTCATTGTCGCTTCGGAGCCGCAGTTACTAGCAATTGCTTGTTTTTCTTGGTAAAGACTGAGATTGTCGGTTGGCATAAAATTTTCAGAGTTGCATTCTTTTTGGTATGTTGTACTTGTATAAATGAGGTGTATCTGTTTAACAATACTTCAATGATATGAGTACTTGACCTTTTGTTAAATAATGGATATATAAGTTATATCATCCATCCAAATATTCTCATTATTTGACTACCATTATAATATGCCTTCTAATTTTGACTTCGATTGAAAAAACCTCTGAATAAATGACCTAATATTTTTTATAAATGAGCAAATATCAAAACACGTTGAAACGGAATGTCAAGTTAGTTAAATTATTGAAGCACTCTTAGTTCCAATTAGCATTTATATGTTTGTTTGCATATATATACTATATTATAATACACCTAACCCCCAAACTATTAAAAACAACCTCTTAAGCAATATGTACCACCCTTTAATGCATGATTACTTAAATTTTAAACTTCTCTCTCATCCCTTGCGTAAAATTTTAGAGTGAGAAATCGTTTAATGCATTGGGTTATCTTCTCAGACACGCTCTGTGATCAGAGTTCATTCTCAAGGTGACCGTTCCCTTCCTCAAGAAACTATTCAGGCTCTGACCATCTTTCTATTTCTCTCTTCCTAATCCCTTCAACTCCGACGACGGTTTGTGATGATTTTTAGGTTTCTCCATCTCTCTTTTCTTCAATAATTTCTTGGAAGGGTTTAATCAGAGGTGCAAGGAATTGTTCGTTCTTCAATGCTACATTCCACCCATCTCTTGTTTCGTAAGGTTAGGATTTTTTAATTCTACAACTCCATGGCTATTCCATATGAAGTTTTTATTTTCTTTCTTCCCCTCTTCAAAATTTTGTGTTTTAGGGTTCGAATCCCCATTAGTTTTCGGTAGCCAGATTCTCCCAATCGATGGATTCTCCAGTCTTCGATAAGATGTTCTGCGTATTCTTTTATTCGTTTGCTTTCTCTTTTATTACCACGACGCCCTCCATTTTGAAGTATGAGAAATTCTTACAATCGTTGCATTCAATTTCTGTACAGATTCATGTTACTATCGTTTTGAAATCAAGATCTTGAAGATGGGTTTGGCTTCAAATCGTTTTGAAATCAAGATCTTGATGGAATTCTAGACATTTTACCTATTTTATGTGTACAAATGTAACAAGACTTTAAAATATCTTGAAAGAATTTGTGATTTCAAATTTGAATAAATCTTGATGAAATTTTCACATCCCGCCGCATTGCGCGGGTATTCAACTAGTATATATATATATATATATATATATATATATATATATTTACAAGAAGATCAAAACTTACTTACAGAAGATTCAACCCATGTTAATCATTCCCAACTTACCCACCAAGAAAAGGAATCTTTTCTCATCAAGTGCCATGGTAAATAAGTCTGCAAGATGGTATTCAGTGGACACAAAGTGCATTTCGATTGTGCCATGTTCAACATGATGCTTCAGAAAGTGGTAACGGATATCGATATGCTTTGTTTTTTAGTGCTGAACTGGATTGGCAGAGATGGCTATGGCACTTTTTGAATCACAGAAGATGGGTATCTTGTGTATGTTGTGGCCATAGTCCTTTAGCTGAGTTTTCATCCATAGAACTTGGGAGCAACATATAGCAGCAACAACATATTCAGCTTCTGCTGTAGATGCGGACACACAGTTCTGCTTCTTCGAAGTCCAGCTGACTAGTTTACCTCCCAGGAATTGACAACTCCCAGAGGTACTTTTTAGATCAAGCTTGCATCCTCCATAGTCTGAATATGTGTATGCCTTAAAACCAAAGCCAGAGTTCTTCGGATACCAGAGCCCAAGATTTTTGGTCCCTTTATGGTATCTGAAGATCCTCTTTACAGCAATATAGTGTGAATCCTTTGGGTTAGCTTGATATCTTGCACAGAGTCATGTGGCATACATTGTATCAGGCCTACTTGCGGTTAAGTATAACAGAGACCCAATAATACCTCTGTAGAGCTTGCACTATACAGATGTGCCATTTGGATCTAAGAATAATTTATTTCCAGTGGCCATTGGGGTCTTCATTACAGAGGCATCAGAGAGACTGGATTTTGAAAGTATGTCAGAGACATATTTAGCTTGATTTATAAAAATTCCCTCTGATGATTGTTTTACTTGAAGTCCGAGGAAGAAGTTTAATTCTCCCATCATACTCATTTCAAACTCACTCTGCATGAGTTTTTCAAAATCTTTGCACTGTTGTGCATTTGTAGACCTAAAAATAATGTCATCCACATAATTCTGTACAAGCAGAATCTCATCACTTTTTTGTTTTTAAAACAAAGTAGTATCGGTTGTACCTCTGTTGAATTCATTATTGAGAAGAAAGGTTGAGAGTCTTTCGTACCATGCTCTTGGAGCATGTTTCAGTCCATACAGAACTTTGTCGAGGTAGTACACGTATTTTGGGTACTTGGAACTTTCAAACCCTAGTGGCTGCTGGACGTATACTTCTTCTTGGATTTCACCATTCAGAAAAGCAGATTTTACATCCATTTTGTTAGGATCTAAGCGCTTACCACTACGCCAAAAGCAATTGCTGGTGGAGAAGGCGCAACTTATTTCCTTATAGCGTAGCAGCCAGCGCCACGTTTCGATTTAGGAAGATGCTGGTCAATGACCCAACAATCCCCCCCCCCCCCCAGCATCTGCCAGCACTAACAAGAGCTTCGCTAGAAGTCAATGGCTGCGCAACATGCCTTTGGCATTTAAATGCACTCCATGGGATTCGAACCCGTGACCTGCTCTGATACCACATGTTAGGATCTAAGCGCTTACCACTACGCCAAAAGCAATTGCTGGTGGAGAAGGCGCAACTTATTTCCTTATAGCGTAGCAGCCAGCGCCACGTTTCGATTTAGGAAGATGCTGGTCAATGACCCAACACATTTGAAAAACTTTAAAACCTCTGTGGGCTGCGAAGGCTAAGAAGATTCTTATTGCTTCGAGCCGTGCGACAGGGGCAAAGGTTTCATAGTAATCAATGCCTTCTTCTTGGCGATATCCCTTGGCCACCAATCTCGCTTTGTTTCTAATGACCACCCCGTCCTCGTCCTTCTTGTTTCTGAAGACCCACTGTAAGTTCAGGATCTTATCTTACAATCAATGTAGAAAGCAGTAATTGAGAATTTGTATGATCAAGCCCAATTGTATTCAATGATGAACAGAATTACAGATCTAAGAGAGAGAGAATCTCAAAGATTACAAAGAATGAATACAAAGTTATACGGGAAAAAATCAATCAGTTAGCAACGTAGAGCTAACTACTATTTATACTGCAACGGACATCTTAAAGCTACAGTACAAATAAGAAAGACTAATAATGTTAGATCTGAAGTTTTGTCAATAAACCAAGTGTTGAAGATCTGATAAGAAGACTCAGATGTTCTGAGTAGAGAAGTCAGAGGTCTGACTGTGAAGTCAGAAGTATTGATCAGTGGAAAGAGAAGTCAGATGTCTGATAAGAAGAGTCAGATGGTCTGAGTAGAAGACTCAGATGATCTGAGAAGAAGAGTCAGAGATATGAGAGAAAGAGTCAGAAGATCTGAGAAGCTTTATCAGAAGAATGTTCAGAAGTTCTGAACTACCTGTTCAGAACTTATGACAATATACTTTACTTAGTATTTTATAAACTAATTAGGACACGTGTTATGTTCTTATTAGTCTTTCTTATTTGTACTGTAGCTTTAAGATGTTCGTTGCAGTATAAATAGTAGTTAGCTCTATGTTGCTAACTGATTGATTTTTCCCGTATAACCTTGTATTCATTCTCTGTAATCTTTGAGATTCTCTCTCTCATAGATCTGTATTTCTGTTCATCATTGAATACAATTGGGCTTGATCATACAACTTCTCAATTACTGCTTTCTATATTGATTGTGAGATTAGATCCTGTTCTTACAAATAAGAACATAACACGTGTCCTAATTAGTTTATAAAATACTAAGTAAAGTATCTCGTCATAAGTTCTGAACAGGTAGTTCAGAACTTCTGAACATTCTTCTGATAACGCTTCTCAGATCTTCTGACTCCTTAACTCAGACATCTGACTTCTCTTCCCAGACCTCTGATTTCTCTTATCAATACTTCTGAGCTTTCACAGTCAGACCTCTGACTTCTCTACTCAGAACATCTGAGTCTTCTTATCAGATCTTCAACACTTGGTTTATTGACAAAACTTCAGATCTAACAACCACTTTGTCCCTATTGCTTGTTTTCCTCGTGGCATAGGTACTAGGGTCCATACCTTGTTTCTCTCACACTGTAGAAGCTCTTCTTGCATAACATCTACCCAGTTTGGATCATCTAGGGCTAAAAGATTCTTTTTGGCTCGATCACACTGATAAAATTTGTAAAGAAACAAAAATTAGCAGTGGTTGATCTTGTCTTGACCTTTTCAGAAGGGTCGCCGATTATAAGGCTTGGAGGATGGCTTTTCGTCCACTGTGTTGTTATTGGAAGATGGTCATTTGAGTAATCATGACGAACCTCTGTAGTTGGACACTGCGGTTCTGGTGCAACCTCTGTTGAAGATGGTACTTCTGTGCTTGTGCTTGGTTTTCAGCTTGTGGGCGGATTGGAATGAGAGTTGGAATTTGTAGCTCTGAGGAAGTAGAGACTGAGTCGTCGTTTTTCTCTGGTATTGATTCCTCTGTAGTCGCTGGAGTTGGTATTTCATGAGCCTCTGTGGTTGAGTCCTTGGTCGTATTATCTTCTGTTCGCTCCCCCTTAGCCCGTGCATCTGTATGATTCACAGAAGAGGGTGAAGTATTTAATGGACCAGTTAGAGATATACCTAACTCAGTCTGGTTGTTAGAAGATGTTTCTTCAGAGGCTCTGAAGGCTCCAGCAGAGGGATCAATATCATCATGGAACATCTCTTCAAATAGAAGATTTAAGTCTTCTGCTCTTGTATTTGTGATGCCAGACGATTCCTTCTTTAGACCGAGTTCTGAACTGATTTGTTTAGAAGTCTTTTGAAAG
Source organism: Saussurea involucrata (assembly GCA_033807775.1). Lineage (NCBI taxonomy): Eukaryota > Viridiplantae > Streptophyta > Magnoliopsida > Asterales > Asteraceae > Saussurea > Saussurea involucrata. The sequence goes on along the minus strand of CM066319.1, from coordinate 110,692,519 downwards.
GAATCGTCAAAAGACACATTGATGCTTTCTACAATGGTTCGTGGCCGCAGAAGATAAACTCTGTAGGCCTTAGAGGTGGCAGAGTATCCAATGAACTTGCCTTCATCTGCTTTCACCTCAAACTTTCCTCTTGCTTCTCTATCATTTAAGACAAAGCACTTGCATCCAAATACATGAAAGAACTTGATGTTTGGTCGCCTTTTGTTGATCAAATGATACGGTGTCTTGATGTGCCTTTTTACAATGGTTGATCGATTTTGGGTGTAGCAAGTGGTTGATACTGCTTTTGCCCAAAATGACATTGGTAATCCAGATGCTGGCAGCATAGTTCTTGCAGCCTCCACAAGCGTGCGGTTCTTTTGTTCAACCACGCCATTCTGTTGTGGGGTGCGTGCAACAGAGAAGTTCTGTGATATGCCGTCTTCTGTAAGATAGGCTTCGATGACAGAGTTTTTGAATTCTGTGCCATTGTCGCTTCTTAGTTTCTGAATCCTGCACTCATACAGAACTTGGAATCTTTTCATTAAATTTATCAGAATGTTTGGAACATATGATTTCTTTCTGACAAATTCAACCCATGTAAATCTTGAATATTCATCTATCAAAACAAGTATATATTTCTTGCCACATACGCTCTGTGTAGCGATTGGACCGCAGAGGTCAACATGAAGCATGTACAGAGGCCTAGGGCAAGACACATCAGTCTTGCCTTTATGGGAAGCTCTTTTGAGTTTTCCCATTTCGCAAGCAGAGCACAGATGATCTTTATTATATTTAACATTTGGCAGACCTTTGACTAGATCAAGTTTAACAAGCTTATCTAGAGTATGAAAGTTTAGGTGGCAGAACCTGTTATGCCATAACCAGGCTTCTTCGCTTTTACTGGCAACAAGGCAGAGCTTGTCTTCCTTGTTCTTGGCACAGAAGTTCATAAGGTAAAGATCGCCTCTTCGTTCGGCTCACAGAAGTTCGACTCCTGTGTCCTCACCTTGTAGAGAGCAGATGGTTCTTTTGAACATTACGTCGAAACCCGTATCGCAGAGTTGGCTAACACTGAGAAGATTGTGCTTAAGGCCATACACATATGCAACTTTGCATACGGTTATGTTTTCCTTCTTGATGACTCTGTAGCCTTTTATATACCCCTTCTTGTTGTGATGTTGACTTCACTCTTCCTTTTCTAAAACATTTAACTTTATAGAATTAGTAGATGATTTTGATGATTCACCATGCTCAAATGTACTTGATTCCTTAAAGAATTCCTTATTCTCTTCTAAGGCTTTAATCTTAAAAAGATCATACTCAGCTTTTAACTTCTCAAGCTCTTCTATTTTCAAGACATAATTTTTATTTTCTTTTAAAGTTTCTTCAAGTTTTAAGTCAACATCACAAAAGTCATTTTCAAGTTCATCAAAACTTTTTCTCAGTTCTTCAAGTTCTTGATTAATTTGTTTAAATCTATTTTCAAGTTCTGAAAATCTTTCTGACTTTGACTCATAACTTTCAGTTGACTCAGAATTCTGACTAACAGACTCAGAATTCTGACTAGTTGATTCAGAATTCTGACTAACTGTTTCAGAATTCTCTTTGTTTTCAGAAACCTTACATGCTTCATTAAAGAATACATTCTCAATGTCAGTATAGGAAAAACTTGGTTGTTTTTCTTTGTATCTAACATTCAGAGAATCATACTTGAATTTAGCAATATTATATCTTGGTTTTTCTTCAGTAGGTTTTGAAATTTCTTTCTTGACCTATTTTTCTGAACTTTCTAACTTTTCAGCTTTTGGTTCAGAAGTTTTTAATTTTTCAGTATTTAGCTTCTGTAAATTATCAGAACTTGTTATTGAGTTTGCAGGTCTCACAAAAACTTCAACCAAGTCTGGGATTTCTGGTTTGGGACCTTTTAATTCCTTAAAATCATAAAGATTTATTGGAGCCTTTTTCAAAATACCATTTTCTTCCAAACCTAATCCAATTTTTGGATTGTAAAACCTTGTGTCTTTAACATTGCTTGTGAGAAGACTTAAAGTCTGCTGAGTTTGACCTCTTTTCAGATTAAGATCCTCTAACTCTTTAATTTTTGTATATAAATTCTTTCTTTCATCAAGCAACATATCCACTTTAATTTGTAAATCACCCTTTTCACCTTTTACTTCTGAAAGTTCATCTTGTAATTCAGATATCTTTTTCAAAAGTTCAGAATTCTCTTTTCTGACTTCTTGTTTCTCAACCTCAATTTCTTCAAATCTCACTTTAAACATTTCTTTTTCTAATCAAAATTTATTAACCAGAGTCCTTTCACCTTTAATTTGTTTTCTGAGATTAATAAATTCATATTTCATGTTTCCAATTTGAATCATTAAATCAATTTCAAGACTATAGTGTACCTTAGCAGAAGACTCAGAACCTCCTTCTTCATAGTCTGAATCATCTTCATCACCCATTTTGGTCATGTAACTCTGCATTTGTGAGAAGTGAATGCAGTCCTCTTCATCAGATGAATAGTACAACCAATTTTCTTGTTCTGCCAGAAGTGCAATCCCACTATCTTTGGTTTTGGCCAACTGAGCTTTCTTTGCATGGTACTCATAGTCTTTGACAACCTTCACTCTGCACTCTCTTGCAAAGTGACCAGGTTTCCCACACTTTAAACATAGATCCATCTATTTCTTCTCTTCCTTCTCTTCTTTCTTCTCATACCTATTTTTCTTCTCTATCTTCCTTCTTCTTATATCTATCTTCTGAGCTCCACTGTCCATCTCTTCTGAACTTACCCTCAACATACTTCCTCTTACCATATCTTTTATTGAAGGTGTTAGTCAACAAGGCCAATTTTTCTGCTATCAATTTGATATCAGCATCCTCATCATATCCTTCCTCTTTTTCAGATTCCTCTTCTAACTTTGGAATATCAGAAATAAACACAGACTTCTTTGTTGTCTTGTTGACCTTGGATTTTCTTTCAGAAAGCAAAGCTAATTGATCTGACACACTTTTCTTTTCTTCAACAACTTGTTTAACATAATCTTCATGCTGATTTAAAACACAGAACAAATCATTCAAATCTTCTACACACATATCTTTGTTTATCTGAAGACTTATAGCAAAAGATAACCATTCTGTATTGAGACAATTCAGAAATTTGTAGTTAATTTCTGATTTGGTTTTCTTCAGTCCATTCCTTCTAAGATCATTCAATATTTGTAATAACCATGTATTTTATCTAATTTAAATTTGAAAATTTTATAAGTTTTATGTTAGTGTTTTATGGAGTAAGAAGTTAAGGGGTAAGTTTTAATTTTTATTTGAAAGTTTAGGGGTATTTATTGCCAAGTGAGATAAGTTTAGGGTTTGATTGGTCTTTTATCCAAATCTCTTTAGCCAAAACCGACTTCCTATTTTAATAAGGATAGGTGTCCATATTTCAATTAAGAGAAAATATCCTAAGTATTAGTGTGTGTAGTGTGTTCGGTTTAGAGAGAGAGAGAGAGAAGGAAATCGAGAGAGAGATTAAGGGAAAGAAGAAGGAAGAAATCCAGAGTTTGCTGCTGTGATTTAAGGACCAAACTGAAGTAAGCAAGGTAACAAATCCATACTTGTATGTGTTTTAATTTCTTAAAAGTGTTCTTGAGTTTGCTAGTTAAGTTTTAGGTGGGTTTTGTTAAAAATGGATGTTTTGGGAAATCTAAGCTTAAGGTTAGGTTATGTTCATAGTCTTAAACATATCTGCACCTTTACAGCAGCATGCATAGCTTAAAAGTACGATTTCTGGGTTTTTAGGATGAACAGTGAACTGAGACATTCAACGAAGTCGCAATGGTTGATTGCGATATTCAACGAAGTCGCAATGGTTGATTGCGATTTGGCTTTGAAGTCGCAATGGTCTATTGCGACTTGGTTTGGAATCGCAGTAGTTAATTGCGATTTGGGTTTGGAATCGCAATAGTTTATTGCGACTTGGGGTTGGAATCGCAATAGTGGGTTGCGATTTGGGATGAAGTCGCAGTAGTTGATTGCGACTTAGCACTATGCATTGCGATTCTAATTTACTTTTAGTAGGTTGCGACTTGTCGAGGATTTCATAAGTTTAGTTTTAAAAATAGATATTTGGTATTTTGTGTGATTTCAGATTCTGTGAAGGATTGTCATACGTGATAATTAACTTGGAAAGACTTTGGTGATAAACAAAACAGGTGAGTTTTACTTTAAATTATTTTTACTGGAATACATTATGTGGATAACAAATACTTGATAAATTGTATGAATGTGTCATACGTGGGTGATTATAATATATTGAGATATTATAATTACGTGAATATTATATGAGAATATAATACGTGGCCGGGCTTTGGACCGGTGTGTTAAATTGGCTCGCAACCAATAAATTTGGCCATTGGTGGAGGGACAAGGTGGGATGAGACAGGTATGATGCACAAATCTTGGTTGGTATTAAATTACGTGTGATTTATGTGTATTTACATAAAGAATATTTTATATAAATGAATTTTTATTGATTTCCAAATGTCAGGGATTTACTTACTAGACCCTTAGGTCTAACCCTCATTTTCTGTTTTAAAATATGTATTCCAGGTGGTGATTCCAGTAAGACTAAGTGATTAGAATACATGGTGAATAGCTTTTTTGGGGAAGATGATCGTTATGAAGTTGTGGATGCTCGCGTACTTATAACTGTGTTATTAGTTATTATGTTATCTAAATAGGATCAAGGTTGTACTGAATTTTTATATTGATTTGTCAGACTTTGGGACCAAATGTGCAATATGAATTACTTTTGTTGAAAACATGTTATGAATTATATGTTATATGTATATTTATCTATGGGTTGTTACAGATGGTATCAGAGCCCTAGTTTAAGGGATTTAGGTATTAGTATCTGTACCTAGACTTAAACTGCATGTGAAGTAGGATGTCCCTATTATTTTAGAACCTGGGGATGCTATGTATAAAAGATAGAAGGAACATCATGTAAGTTAATTTCAGATTACACCTGGCCAGTGTAATTATGATCTTACAGGTACATGTTTGAACTGGAGTACCTTGTTATATGGGGTATGTGCTTATGTGTATATTAACTTTGTTCGAATCCACGGAATGGCAAGTGGCACTAGACAAAGGAATCAGGGAAGAGGAAGGAATTCGAGTGGAGAGAATCCACCAATAGGAACAGGGGGAAGAGGAGGAGATCGTGGTAGAGGCAGAACCGGAAGGGGAACTGGGGCCGAACTAGAGGTAGAACACAACAGCATGGTACAGAGTTTGTTACACGGGATGATCTGACTGCTGAAATGGGGAGATTACAGGATAGCATACAAGCCATGTTCGAACGTAATCGTCATAATGAAACTGAAAGATCAAATCCGGAACATGAAGTTGAGATGCCACTTACCGCTACTGTTTTACCGGTAAGGAAAAGGTGTGTCTATAAGATGTTTCTTAGTTGCAAGCCCCCTACATACTCAGGAGATCGGGATCCGGTAAAAGCTATGAGATGGCTGAAAGAAATAGAGGCTATCTTCAAAACGTGTAAATGTGCTGAAGAAGATAAAGTACTTTATGGAACGGCAATGCTAAAAGGTGATGCTCTGTATTGGTGGGAGGCTCATATAGAATCGAGAGGAGCGGATATATACTCTATTTTTTCATGGGAGGAATTCGTGTTAGCTTTCACAACACACTTCTGTCCACAAGCTGCTGTCAGACAATTGGAAGAAGAATTTATGAATCTACAACAAGGGAATTTGTCAGTCAGAGACTATACTGCACGATTTTTATAAAAATCTCGTTTTGCAGGATATTATGTTGCTACAGAAAAGATGAAAATGGAGAGATTTATCTATGGGTTAAATTCAGAAGTCCGAAGACTAGTGACTGCCACAGGGCCAAATACCTTTACAGCTGCGGTGGATGCTGCAAAAAATGTAGAACGAGATAATAAAAGGGATGCCGGAGATAAGAGCCTGGTGAAAAGGAAATGGGAAGGACCACCACAGGATTCAAGGAAGCCTAGATTTCAGAGGTTCGATAACCGTCCGTCGTTTCGACCAGCGGAAAGACCATGTCCGAGATGTAATCGCTACCATCAGGGAAATTGTCAAGTGGAATCTCGGGTTTGTTTTAAGTGTGGGAAAACCGGTCTTGTTGTTAAAGATTGTCGATTAACACGGTTTTGCTTTTTGTGCAATTCTCCGGATCACCTCCAATCAGATTGTCCACGAGGTAGAATACAACAAGGGGGTACATCCGGGAAACCATCCATTACTAGACCAGTAGTCCCAAGAATAGAACCGCCGAAAACGAGGGGTCGTACATTCCAAATGACAGCTAAAGAGGCGGAGGAAACTCCGGATGTGGTCACAGGTACATTTTTCATAAACTCCACGCGTGCTAAATTGTTATTTGATTCTGGTGCAAATCGATCTTTTGTGTCTCCCTCCTTTGCTGCTCACATGCATTTAGAGCCTAAAATGTTAAAACATGCTTTATTAGTAGATACTGCAAATGATAGCCAGGTGGCAGTTAAAGAAGTTTTTGATCGGTGCATGATAAATATAGAGGGGTGTGGAGTGCCGATACAACTATTTCCAATAGCTTTGATGGGATTTGATGTGATAGTAGGAATGGATTGGTTAGCTGAGAATCAGGCTAACATAGTTTGTGATAAGAAAATAATCAATGTCGTTTTACCTGATAAGAGATCAGTAGTGATTTATGGAGATCGTAAGAATCATCAGTCCAGTCTTATATCTATGGTAAAAGCCCGTAAATGTGTCAACAAGGGTTGCTCTAGTTATTTAGTTTATGTGATAGACAGTAGGCCTGAAAAGATTAAGCTGGAGGATATTTCTATCGTTAGTGAATATCCAGAAGTTTTCCCTGAAGACTTGAATAGTCTTCCTCCTGTTAGACAAGTAGAATTTGGTATTGACTTAATCCCAGGAGCCGCTCCTATCGCTCGTGCGGCGTACCGATTAGCACCTTCAGAGATGAAAGAAATGATGGCACTGCTTCAAGACTTGTCTGATAAGGGCTACATCAGACCCAGCTCTTCGCCATGGGGTGCACCAGTTCTGTTTGTGAAAAAGAAAGACGGTTCAATGAGAATGTGTATCGACTACCGAGAGCTGAACAAGCGCACGATCAAGAACAAGTATCCACTTCCAAGAATTGATGACCTCTTCGATCAATTAGTTGGAGCTTGTTACTTCTCCAAGATTGATCTCAGATTTGGCTACCATCAGTTGAAGGTTAAGGAAGAAGACGTTCTGAAGACCGCCTTTCATACGAGGTACGGTTACTACGAATTTTTGGTGATGCCTTTCGGATTAACGAACGCTCCGACCGCTTTTATGGATCTAATGAATCGGGTATGTAAGCCTTATCTCGATAAATTTGTCATTGTGTTTATCGATGATATACTTATTTATTCTCGATCCAAAGAGGATCACGCACAACATCTTCGTTTGATTCTGGAGTTACTGAAGAAAGAAAAGTTGTACGCTAAGTTCTCTAAATGTGAATTCTGGTTGCGGGAAGTTCAGTTTTTGGGTCATATAGTGTTAGCTTCAATCTTCCTAAATCATAGAAGTATTTAGAAGTAGTGAAAATAGACTAAGTGAAGAAAGCCTCTCACAGAGGCTCTGCCGAAATTACCGAGAGATCAAGGTCAAGAAGCTACAGAAGCAACAGAGGCTTCCTACAGAACCTCTGTTGCTCTCGCCAAGAAGACTCAAGACTCGGAATCAGGAGAAGACTGCTCTACGAAGGACCAAACCACAGAACCTCTGTAACACTTCACAGAGCCTTTGCGGTCCTAAACAAAGACTTGAAGATATTTATAATATCTTGCTACTGTTAAAGGACTCGTACATCAACTTGCATGGTAGCATGCCCTGTCCAATGTCGACGTGTCAAACTCTGATTGGACTCAGTAGGGCTTAGTACATATTAGACGTCTGATGCATTAAATGCAATATAGCACATCTGACTGTTCATGCCATCCTTGCAACTGTTCACGACATCCTCTCAACTATTCATACGTACCTTTTGAATAGTAGCATATGCTTTATGGTCCCCTTTAGAGTAGTATATAAGGAAGACTCATGTTGAGTTCTTCCTTACACACACACACATATACACAATACAACAACATTAAGAACACAAAAGCTTATTCACCTTAAGAGTCATATCTGTTTTAAAGCTTTTTCTTATCTAACTTAGCCAAACTTAACTCAAGTTCAAATTTTTTATTTTTCACTACTTAGGGGGAGATTGTTAGCTTCAATCTTCCTAATCATAGAAGTATTTAGAAGTAGTGAAAAATAGGCTAAGTGAAGAAAGCCTCTTACAGAGGCTCTGCCGACATTACCGAGAAATCAAGGTCAAGAAGCTACAGAAGCAGCAGAGGCTTCCTACAGAAGCTCTGTCATACGCACAAAGAAGACCAAAGACTCGGAATCCGGCGAAGACTGCTCCACAGAGGACCAGACCGCAGAACCTCTGTAATTCATTACAGAGCCTCTGTGGTCCTCAATGAAGACTTGGAAGATATTACTGAATACGTTCATCAACTTGCATGAAAAAGTACTATCAAAACACGTGTCAAGCTCTGAGTGGACTCAATAGGGCAAGGTACAAAATAGACGTCTGCGCCATTTAATGCATTTACCAAAAGTACATCTGCTCCATTAAATGCGCATGGCTCAAACAACTGCTCACACCATCCAGTCCACTGTTCACACCATCCAGTTTACTATTCATGCCGTAAAAGGAACAGTGACCTACTTCATAGTCTTCTAAGAGTAGTATAAAAGGAAGTCTCATGTTGAGATCTTCCTAAGGACGAATACATAAGGAATCACTAATACTCTCAAGCTTTATCGTCAAATATCTGAGTGTTATATTCTCACACACACCAACAGTTCTTAGTCTGTTCTTCGTGTTGTTATTATATATTGAATAACAGTAACTGTTCAAGAAATCCTTTTCATTCTTTACTGTTTTCTTTATATATGTGCGTTCTAATATCTATCAAACATATCTGTTAGTTTAATACGCTTCCGCATCAAACTCTAAACTCCACTAATAGATTGTTAATCTTGATTAAGTGTATCTGGGAACCAACAATTGGTATCAGAGCCTTCCTTGATTTTCAATATCAAGTGATCCACTTATCAAGACTCGTGATAGATATTATTGAGATTTAAAATTGTGTCTGGAAACTGCTTAAACCCAGAAAATCTTCAAGCTCATCGAAATAACTCTTTAGTCATACTTTCTTTCTAAAATCTTCAAATGACAAATACAAATAATTTCTTTACTACTGGTTCTCTCACTAAACCTCCTACTCTCCTTCGAGATGAGTATCCTCGGTGGAAAATAAGAATGGTCCATTTTTTCGAGGGCACTGAAAAAAATCAAGTACAATATCTGTACAATCCTCCTCCTATTCCCATGACAGTAGTACCTCGTATACCTGCTACTGCTGAATCTGCCGAAATCCCCGAACATCAAAAACCAAAGCCAAAAGGGGAGTGGTCAACCGAAGATAAAGCAGAAGATGAAGTTGCTCAGAAAACCAAGAGGACATTAATTATGGCAATACCCAACGAACTCTTTCAATCCTTGGATTCATGTGAAACAGCGCATGATCTGTGGAAAGAACTGGAAAGACAGTTGGAAGGAGGTGCTAAAACACAAAAAAACCGAAGAGCACAGTACATCAATGAATATCATGCATTCAGAGCCTCTGCAACAGAATCTCTGCAAACAACATACGACAGATTCAACTCTCTAATCAACCAGTGCAGAAAATCAGGCATTGACAGAACTTCTGAAGAAAACAATGTCATGTTTTTAAAAAGTCTAAATGAAGAATGGCTCCAGCTGTCTATGTCCCTACAGACAAATCAGGATCTAGACACCTGGACTCTCTCTGATCTTTACGGAACATTAGCCGCACAAGAACCTCAGATAGCACAGGCTAAAACACTAACCATTGCACCATATGCATTGGTTAGTAAAACTAAAGATGATGCACAGAGACCAAGAAATGATAAAGCCACAGAGGAGAAGAAGAAGGAGAAGAAGAAGATGGTGATAATTGACAGTGAAGAAGAAGAGCAAGCAGAAAAGGAAATAACTCTTGCGTCACTAGCTAAATCTTTAGCTCTATTGACAAAAGAGTTCAGAGGAAACAGAAGAGGTTCCGGAAATGAAAGATATGATAGAGACAACCAGGATGACAGAAGAGACAACAGAAGAGATGACAGAAGAGGAGAAGAATCAAGTGGCAGACAGAGGTCAAGCGATAGAAATTACAGAGGGAATGACCGACAGAGGTCAGATGACTCGGTAAGCCACACGCAGCAAGAATGCTACAAGTGCGGCAAACCTGGTCACTATGCAAATGAATGTAGATCAGAGAAAGGCGGAGACCTACAGAAGTCCAATGATCGAACAGGAAACACTCCTCAAGGGTGTTTTAACTGCGGAAAACCAGGCCATTTTGCGAATGAATGCAGAAGCAGATCAAATCGCCCACAGAGGGACTCTGCTTTCTACAAAAAGAAAGCCGGATATTATGCTCACAAAATCCTTAATGGCAAAAGGACATTCTGAGGAGAACACAGAAGACTTCCAGTCAGACTCTACTTCTGACGATGAACATACCGCCAATGCCCTCTTCTGTGGCATGGCAGAAGTCGACTCCTGCGCTGACTCTGAGGTATCTACTTCAAATTCCAACTCTTGTATTACCTCTGTAGATGATAATACACTTAGAATTAACATTGAATTAATTGAACTGAAAGAGATAAATCAAAGTATTCAGAAAAGACTCACTTTCAATGAGAGAGAAGTACGGCTTCTCACTCAAGAAAAAGCAAAGATTTTTGAGGAAAAAGAGAGAATAGAAAAGAATTGGAACAAAACTCTAGATCCTTTAAAAAAACAAATTTCTAAATTAACCAATACTTTAAAAGATAAAAAAAAAGAACTTTCAGTTTCAAGGAGCGAAACTACTGACATAAGAGCTCTTAAAGAATACTTTCAAAGAGAAAGAGAGGTATTATGGCAAGATTTACTCAGAAGAGAAGTTTTGCTTAAAAACTATAAAGATGCACATAAAGTTTATGAAAAAGTAAACTCACAAATAGGGAGACGAGGTATAGGGTATGATGATATCACCCTAGGTGTTGAAGGCAAAAGAAACAAACCTCTGTCCTCTTTATTTGTGATTGGAAAAACGAACAAACCAGATTTTCCAAATCTAATCTCTGTAAGCAAAAGGGCGAAAATCTCTGTGGATCCTTACTTGAAGAAACATAAGAAGATGATTAACGTGTGGTTTGAAAACACAGACTCATCATCCCCAACCTCTGTCAATAGAGGTATCAAACCAAAGAAATATCTGAAAACACAAGATCAGATTGGTATCTTCAAGTTTGGTAAACCAGAGACCCAAACACAGGTTGCTTTTGTCTGTTTGATAAACGTTGAAAAGAAATTATCAGCAGAAGCTCCTGAGTTTAAACCCATTTTTTCAGAAGAAAACTTTAAAAATTTAATTGAAAAAGAAATTTTGGAAATATGGAAATCAAGCGTTTTAGAAAATTTCTGTACATCTTCTATAGACAAAACTCTCACTGAAGAAATCTTATTAGAAACCTCTGCAATCTATGAAAACTATTCTACAGAGGAAGAAAGCTCGTACGATACATGCTCAGAAAATCCAGCCTCTATTGAAAGAATTGACTCAACCTCTGTATACGAGGACGATTCATCCTCTGACAACTCAGAGACTGATTTCAAATCAGGGATAATTCACTGTGACACAGAGGATGTCAAATTCTCCTCTGAAGTTCCTCACAGAACTATTTCTACAAAAGAGAAACTCACAGAGATTCCAATCTGCCAAGATTTTCTAAATTTGAATCTACATATCAAAACCTCTGTTGGGCTTAAAAAGTTACAGAAGACCTCTATTGATCCTATAAGTTCTAGATTTTCAAAACCCAAGGTTAATAAATCTTTTTCTTCTGTGACAGTGATGAAAGAAGTTCACCACAGAAGCAACCCACAGAAGGCAGGTCCTAAACAGAGCTTTTGCAAACAACTTTCGAGTATTCATAGATCTTCTAGAAATAGGAAATCTAATGTAAAGAAAGAATGTAATGCCTCTGTGGCTGAGTTTAAAAAGTTCAATGAAAAGTTCAAGCAAATTACATCTCATATTCAATACTGTCATTGCTTTGATCTTATGTCTAAACTTAATAATCATTTTTCAAGTCAAGTCTGTTTACTCTCTACGACAATTCAAAAGTCAAATCCCACAAAGAAACAATCTGACTCTTCTGCAGAGAACAAAATGTATTTCAAGAATGCCAAGGCAAACTTGAAAAACTCTAACAAAATTGGACCCATATGGATATGGGTACCTAAATCTATGTGATTGTCCTGCAGAAGAAGTATGTGCCAATCTGGTATCTAGACTCCGGATGCTCAAGGCACATGACTGGTGACAGAAGTGCACTATCCACGTACAAAGAAACACAAGATGGTGGATCTGTGACTTTTGGAGACAACAAGAAAGGACACATAAAAGGCTATGGAGTCATAAGGAAAGAAGACGTTTCTGTATACAAAGTTGCATATGTGGATGGCCTTAAGCACAACCTACTCAGTGTAAGTCAACTTTGTGATACAGGATTCAATGTGTTGTTCAAAAGAACTTTCTGCTCTCTACAAAGTGAAGAAACAAGTATGGAACTTCTGCGAGCTGAAAGAATAGGTGATCTATATCTAATGAACTTCATCTCAAAGAACAAGGACAAAGTTTGCCTTGTTGCCTGCAAAAGTGAAGAAGCCTGGTTATGGTACAACAGGTTCTGTCACTTGAATTTTCACACATTGGAAAAATTGGTCAAACTTGATCTAGTTAAAGGTTTGCCAAATGTTAAATTCAATAAGGATCATTTATGTTCTGCCTGTGAGATGGGAAAACTCAAAAGAGCTTCCCACAAAGGCAAAACAGATGTATCTTGCACTAGACCTCTGTACATGCTTCATGTCGACCTCTGCGGTCCCATTGCCATACAGAGCCTAGGTGGCAAGAAATACATACTTGTCCTAATTGATGAGTATTCGCGTTTCACATGGGTTGAATTCGTTAGAAAGAAATCAGATGTTCCAAATATATTGATAAATCTAATGAAAAGAATCCAAGTTCTTTATAATTGCAGAATACAGAAGTTAAGAAGTGACAATGGCACAGAATTTAAAAACTATGTCATTGAAGCCTACCTTTCAACAGAAGGAATATCACAGAACTTCTCTGCAGCTCGCACTCCACAACAGAACGGTGTTGTCGAAAGAAAGAATCGAACACTTGTGGAAGCCGCAAGAACTATGATGTCAGCATGCGGATTATCAATGAACTTTTGGGCAGAAGCAATTTCTACTGCGTGTTATACTCAAAATCGATCAACCATTGTGAAAAGACACCTCAAGACGCCTTACGAATTGCTTAACAAACGGCGGCCAAACATCAAATTTTTCCATGTATTCGGATGCAAATGCTTCGTCTTAAACGACAGAGATTCAAGAGGAAAGTTTGATGTAAAAGCAGATGAAGGCAAATTCATTGGATACTCTGCCACTTCCAAAGCCTACAGAACATTCCTTACAAAGTCTCACAAGATTGTAGAAAGCATCAATGTTTCTTTTGATGATTCATTCCAAATGACTTCTGAGCAAATAAGTTCAGAACTCGGAATTAAAGGGAAATTCTCTGACATCTCAAGAACAAAAGAAGATTTGAATCTTCTATTTTTGGAGATGTTCCTCAATGACATTGATCCTTCTGTCGGAACCATCAGAGTTTCTGAAGAACCATCCTCTGTCGGACAAAATCCTACAGGTATGACTCTAACTTGTCCAAATAATGCTTCATCTTCTTCTATAAATACTACAGATGCAATTGCCGAAGCAGAAGAAAGTGCAGAAGATGAAACATCAAGAAAAACGACCACAGAAGCTGCACAAACCACAGACGAACCAATTACAGAGGAGATCGAGGACCAAGACTATACATCCTCAGAGGAACAAACTCCACCACCACTCGTACCAATCATTCCACAAACGGTAGAATCAACTACCAAGGCACGAAGAACATCAGAGGCTGCACAAGAAGAAACACAAGAAGCCTCTGAGGAAAGTTTTGATGACATTGATGATCATCTTCCACGCACAACTCAGTGGACAAAAAGCCATCCTCCAAGCCAAATAATTGGAGAACCTTCTGACTCAGTAAAAACAAGGTCTGCCACTGCTAATTTTTGTTTCTTTACAAATTTTATTAGTGTTATAGAACCAAAGAAGATTTTTGAAGCCCTAGATGACCCAAACTGGGTAGACGCCATGCAAGAAGAACTTCTGCAATTTGAGCATAACAGAGTATGGACTTTAGTACCCTCTGCCAAGAGGGAAACAGGCCATTGGGACTAAATGGGTCTACAGAAACAAGAAGGATGAAGATGGAGTGGTCGTCAGAAACAAAGCAAGATTAGTAGCAAAAGGATATAGACAAGAAGAAGGCATAGACTACGATGAGACTTTTGCCCCTGTCGCACGTCTTGAAGCAATAAGAATATTCTTAGCCTTCGCAGCCCACAGAGGTTTTAAAGTCTATCAGATGGACGTAAAATCAGCTTTTCTAAACGGTGAAATCCAAGAAGAGGTTTACGTAAATCAGCCACCAGGTTTTGAAAGCTCAAAGTTTCCAAGGCATGTATACTACCTTGAAAAGGCTCTATACGGACTGAAACAGGCTCCAAGAGCATGGTACGAACGACTTTCTACCTTCCTTCTAGTCAATGGCTACAACAGAGGTACAACAGATACTACCTTATTCTATAAACGCAAAAATAGTGAGATAATGCTTGTACAAATATACGTAGATGACATAATTTTTGGGTCTACAAATTCAGAAGAGTGCAAAATTTTTGAAAAACTCATGCAGAGTGAGTTTGAAATGAGTATGATGGGAGAATTAACATTCTTCCTCGGACTTCAAGTCAAACAATCTTCAGAGGGAATTTTTATAAATCAAGCCAAATATGTCTCTGACATACTTTTAAAATATAATCTCTCTGATACCTCTGCAATGAAGACTCCAATGGCCACTGGAAATAAGTTGTTCTTAGATCCAAATGGTATTTCTGTAGAATGTACTCTCTATAGAGACATGATTGGATCCCTGTTATACTTAACAGCAAGCAGACCTGACATTATGCATGCCACATGTCTTTGTGCACGTTATCAAGCTAATCCAAAGAAATCACATTATGATGATGTAAAAAGAATCTTGAGATACCTGAAGGGGACCAACAATCTTGGTCTCTGGTTTCCACATAACTCTGGTTTTAGTCTTAAAGCTTATACAGATTCAGACTATGGAGGATGCATGCTCGACAGAAAGAGTACCTCTGGAAGTTGTCAATTCCTAGGTGGTAAACTAGTCAGTTGGACCTCCAAGAAGCAGAATTGTGTCTCCACATCCACTGCAGAAGCTGAATACGTTGCTGCCGCTAGCTGTTGTTCTCAGGTTCTATGGATGAAGACTCAGCTAAAAGACTACGGTCCCATTCTGTTCAAAATACCCATCTTCTGTGATTCCAAAAGTGCTATTGCTATCTCTGCCAACCCTGTGCAACACTCAAAAACCAAGCATATCGATATAAGGTATCATTTCTTGAAACATCATGTTGAATACGGTACAATCGAAATGCATTTCGTGCCCACATAATATCAACTCGCTGACTTATTCACCAAAGCATTAGACGAGAAAAGATTCAACTTCTTGGTGGGTAAGTTAGGAATGATTAACATGGTATGAAAATCCTCTGTAAGTATAGCTTTATCTTCTGTAAATAACAAGTAAATACATTGCTTAATTTATTGCTTTGATTGATTCTACTTTTGTATGTAAATTCTTAAAAACTTAAAAAGTTCTTAAAATCACAGAGCTTCTGTAAGTCAACTCAGAACCTCTGACGACCCCTACAGAACCTCTGAAAGACCATGACCTATGTTCTATGCAAAACTTATCATTCTTTGATCCAAGCATAGGTCAAGGGGGAGCAAAAGGAAATTACTTGATCTACATAGGTGATTAGGTCAAGGGGGAGCAAAAGGAAATTACTTGATCTACAGAGGTGATTAGATCAAGGGGGAGCAGAAGGGAACCCTGAAATGATCTAAAGAGATAAAACTTTCAAGGGAAAGCCAAAGAAAAATGTCGATGACTCCATATCGACAGAAGTCAGATATCACTGCCGAGAAAAGAAGAACCAAAAGGTATGTCTCTCGCACAAAAGGTTTTTGGAAAACAATTTTCTAGGACAAGAATTGTCAAATATGTCCTAAATATACTGTGAATAACATTTCAAAAATCAAAAGCTCAAAAAGTTTCACAAAATTCGAATTAGGAGAAATTTAAGGTCATAGAGCTTCTGCTGAGCTCAACAGAGCTTCTGCAGGAAATATGCTCTGTGATCACAAATTAACCTTCTGTCGATCTTTTGGAATGTTATCTCGGAAACCGAAAACGCAGACCATGACCTTCTCGAACAAACCGTTTTTTTTAACAGTTTTCTCGGACACAAACTTTCAAATATGTCCGAAAAACATCTCTTAAACCAAATAAAAAATTGGATGATAAAAAATACTAATAAAATTTATTTTATGAGATTTTTTCTCTCATAGAGCTTCTGCTGGCCCTCACAGAACTTCTGCAAGTTCCAACAGAGCCACAAAACATCTGCGAAGCAAATTTCTTCACAAAAATCCGATTTTATCCTCTCCAATGCCTTTACAAATGTTTTGGTTAAAGAAGAACCCCACAGAAGTCATGATAACAATGAGAGATATCAAAGATTTTCAAGATCACAGAGCCTCTGTAAACTACAGAAGCTCTGTCAATCTGATTACTTGGGCATCTCTGTAGTAATAACGGTTACTTTTACTACGAGTGAAACTCATATGGCTAAAATCAACCTCACGCGCCTAGCATTAATGGGCCGCGCACGACGTCCTGTCATATTCTGACAAGGCCTACGTGTCCCATTTTCATTGGGCGTACATGGAACGTTTTTTTATTTGGAAAGTTGAACCCGCCGCTCAAACTCGAGTGCGGATTCCAAACTTTAATCCATTGCCATATATTTTACTCTTTCGAGTTCTACCGTTTTACCATCCTATAAAAACAAAGCTTACCCTCACATAAAACCTTTTACAAACTCTCATCTTCTTCTCCGGCGAAACCCTGCAAAAAGCTTGCAAAAATCTTATTCTTAAAATCAAATGGCTTCATCTTCTCGAGCTACATCATCTGAACTCTCTCCGGCGAACTCACCGGAACACTCCCCTGCACATTCAGAACATTCTGAAAACCCCAGCCTTCTAAGAAATATTGAACAACAAGATTCCGGGGACTCAGCAGACTTTGCTCCGACGACTCACTTGCAAAACTTTATAGCAAAGGATCATTTCGAAGCCATTCTTCCTATCAAATCCAACAACTGCTATTTGGTCCCCTCACCCACTACTTTCGGCGAAGCCCATGCCATACTTCTGAACATCATGGAGAATCATGTCCTCTTCCCTCTACTATCAAGAACCCCGAACAAAATTCCAGTCCGCTATTTGAACCAATTTTGGCAAAGCTGTCGATTTGATAAAGACGATTCTCTTATCAAAGGGTACATTTCAAGACCTGATAAATCTGAGCATCTTGAAATCAAGTTCAACAGAACAATGTTCTCACTTGAATTCAACCTACCAACAAGGGGTCTTCTGGGATTGAAGAGTTATGCAGAGCAACCAACAGACGAAGAGCTCTGTCGATTCGTGGAAATGCTTGGGTACAACACCCAACTACGGAAGAGAAATGACTTCCGCAGAGGCCGATTACCACCTCTGTGGAACACTTTGTTCTCGATTCTTAACAGATGCCTGACAGGAAAGATAGGCAGTATTGACCAGAGCTCACATCAAATCTTGAGCATCATGTATGGGGTTTACTATGATCTTCCACTAGATTATGCGACCATAATGATGCAAGAGATCATAAACACCATCGACAGAAAGAACAACTCGAAAAGGGTCAAAGAGAACGATCCCAACTTTCTACCACCTCTGCAATTCCAAAGAATACTAGGAGTACTGTTCGAACCTCTGCTGCTAATCCAAAATTGGCCAATGGAAGGGCCAACTCCCAAACAGTTCCCGATGAACAAGAATACCCTCACTGATCATGATGATGGCTACTCACACTGCAGACCTCTGTCAAAGAATCTTCTGCAATACGCATCGAATAAATCCCTTAAGAAAGAGTATATACGCGATCATAGAACTCCTAAACCGAGTCCTATGACACCCCCACGTTTAGGTGTCCCCCTAGGAACAATTATCGCAAAACCTCTTTCCACTCAAAAAGAAAAGGATCTGAAGTTAGCAAAGCACATGGCTATTCAACTCAGCTTTATAGCCAAACGTGCAGAACTAATGGGAAAGAAGTCTTCATCAAGAACCTCTGCATTTACTCCAAAAGCTAAGAAGAGGAAAACTGCAGAAGGCACCTCCACAAGCGCTGCAGAAGATCGACCCTCACCTCCTCATGCCACAGATATTGGCTCCTCTGCTCCTCCCTCCTCTCCAATAATGAAGAAGAAAAGATCAAAATCAACAGAAGAAGGGGCACCAAATCCTAAGAGGAGGAAAACCAAAAAGAGGCATGGTAAATCACTTACAAAGTTGGTAACCATTGCAGAAGAGGAAACTGCTGAAGAAGAAGTTGTAGAAGAAGAAATGGCTACAGAAAGGTATCAATCACCCTATCAATCTCCAGATAGATTTGCTCACCAAGGAGACCTGAACGACTTCTTACAAAACCCTGAAATTGCCAACACCCTAAATACAGCAGGGTGGACGGCACAACCTCTCGACCACCACTCTCCAGAAGAAGATTTCTTCATTTCGGGCATCGACACACATCTGCAAGAAGATGACACAACACCCAGAAATCAACCAGCCGAAACCCCTTTATTTTACAAAACCCTTTCATTCAAGGATTGGATGTCCACAGAAGAAGTCCAAACCCAGCTTCAGAAGAAATAGAACAAACTGAAGCTGAATTGAACAGAGGTGAAATTACAGAGGCTTTTGAGAACATAATTGAAGAAGAGAAAGAAAAAGGGGCCGAAGTTGTACAAAAAGAGGGATTAGCAACAACGGAGACAGAAATAGAGATCTTAGAGACAAATTCAGATGAAGAAGAAGCTGTCTGGATACGTAAGGGTCTTTATCATCCACATGTCATGAGATTATTTGGATCTCATCAAATGTATGACCAATTACGACCAGAGCAAGGAACTTCCACAGAACTTAGGGAAGAAGCAAGAAAAGATGCCTGGATAAATAGAGGCACACAACCAAAACCAACTCCCAGTGCAACCCACATTTCTGACACCGCAGGTCTAGCTGCAGAAGGTGTCATTGAAAAAGAGCAGCACAGCTCGAACCTACCCCAACCCATCCAGCCAGAGGTTACTCTTTCAACCTCTGTGCCCACAGAAACCGGGGAATCCATTCCTAGGGAGTCTCCTCAAAGAGACTCACCTATAGTTCGTGATCAATTGCCCCAGATCACAGAAGAACGCCCAACAGAGGAATTTGTTTCCTCTGCCACGCACTTGTTATGACCCACGCTTCTTTCAGAGAGAAGTAGAGAGCACAACGACAAAGAGACTCTAGACAAGTCTCCTAGTCAACAGAAGGATATTCCAATACCCACCTCTGGAGTGGATTTGGACAATGTTCTTCTCAGAACTTCTGTAGAGATTGAAACTCATGTTTCTTCTCAAGGATCAGAAGGAAATCCTTCCATTCTCAACATACAAACAGGAATGAAAGAAGGTATCCCAGGAACAGGGATTCACTCTGGAGACGAATGTGTTCCTCCAGAGGTTGCCACCGGAACACAAGTTACAAGGGATGAGTTCCAAACCCTTGAAACCTCTGTGAACCAAACCTTGAAAGAGTTGCAAAGCTCTTTCAAATCTTTTGCAGAGACAACATCATTGGCACTGCTAAACCTAAACACCAAAATGGACAACCTGTCCACAGAGGTAAAAACTGCCATCTCACAGATGAAGTCTGCTGCTACTGCATCCACCACTTCTGCCGCAACAACTACTTCTTCGATTGAGAACTCAATCAACAAATTCCTTGATCAATTGAACAAACAGACTTCAGTGTCAACGGGCATCACTCCTGCAGATCTATAGAAGGCCCTACAAAAAGTTCAAGAAGAAGCCATGCGAAATACCATGTTGATGCAACCCAAAGACTACATGACAAGAGCACAGCTGACAGAGCTTGGGCAGAACGTGATTAATCAAGTGACAGAAGTCATCCTTTCCTTCACCACTGCCAATGCTAACTTCGTCAAAGATTTCAGAGAAAGTGTAGGAAGGATGAGATTCAAAACAGAGGCAGAGCTAGCAACTCTTCTTGGCCTCTGTGATGATGTCTGCGCGAAACTGATCGCTGCTGGAGCCACAATGCCAAAGAAACCCGATGCTTCCTGCAGAGCAGAGGGTACATCAGACAAGGGTCAGGATGACTCTGATGATGATGACCATCCTGGTCCATCAGATCATCCTGAGGGGGAGAAAACTACAGAGAAAACTGCAAGCAGAGGACTTACAGGTCCACCAATAGCCGCAGAACCTCTGAGTCAAGCACCTCCAGAACAGACCCGACAACAACAAACCCAAAAGACCACAGAGACAACACCCATCTCTGTGGAATCATCTCCTGACGAAACCAACACTCCAGAAGCAGAACAACAAGCCACAGAGGCAACAACCGCCCCTGAGGTAATCATTTTGGAAGAAACAGATGAACCAACCACAGAGAAAACACCCACCTCTGTGGAAACACCCCAAACCATACCCAGAAGAAAGTCGATTGCCACCAAACCAAAAAGAGCAACGACCTCTGCTTCTGACATTCTGAAAAGGATGCACACAACAATGAGTGATCGTATGGTGAAGAGAGAAGAAGAAAGGCACAGGTTCACTTTAGCTTTCAGAATGGCAAGAAGATTCAATGACAACACTTCATCAACAGAAACTGAGCTCGCAGAAGAAGTCATCAAACAACCTCCAACAGAGGTTACAGAGCAAGTCAAGCCAACAGAACCATCGCCACAAAAGTCCTCTAAATCACAATCGTCAAAATCCACAGAGGCAACCTCTATCAAACCAACAGAAGTGCCAACCTCAAAACCCACAGAAGCAACAGGTTCTGCCACGACAATAGCAAAAGATAAGGGCAAAGGGATACTGACAGAAGAGCCAAAGAAGAAGAAAACATTGCCAAAGCCAACAGAAAAACTAATGAAGAGTGCGTTTGACGCCTTTCAAACCCCAAAACCCGAAGAAGTTGACTGGGCACATGGATTGAAGCCTCTATCAGAAATTCCTCTAGCTGGTAGAGCTGCAGAAGTTGTTCAACAGATGGAGAGTCTCAGAAGACAAATTCCACGACCTGGTCCAACACATGAAGAGATGGAAGAAGTGGTATACAAATACCTCTACAAACAATCCTATCAGACAAATCATCCAGTAGATCATGTGACAGATCCAAGGATCAGAGAAGAATTTGAGAACATCTTCACAAGAACAAAGCCAAGAGCCAAAGCAGATGTCTTCTCAATTCACAAAATAAAAAAGGTGATCTTCTGCAGATTCTCCTTCCCAAGAACCTATCCAAGGGTCAGGTACAATCTTTACAAAGTCAGAAGAAAGAACAATTCAGAATCTACCTTCGCTGATGCTGACTTAAGAAACATCAATCCTTACGATCTACCTGACCTTCTGCAATGGACAAAAGACAACTACAACACAGAGCCTAATACCAGAGCCTATCAAGTGTTGAGAAAAGCGATGAGGGAAAAGCTTCTGATATACAGCATGATAGATTTTCAGCTGGGAAAAGATCTTGGTCTCAAACATCTAGATCTACGACCACCAGAAGATCGCTGCCCACCAGACGCTGTGCCCAACTCAATCATCAGAGAACCAAGATTTGGGTTAGTATTTCAAAACCCACAACACCAGGTTAAACTTTTTGTACTCATGGATTGTCAGAAGTACGCAACCAGTACTCTGAGCAAATTCAGAGCAAGCCTTGTAAAATACAGAGGTTTAGAGAAAATGGATAGAGATGATGCAGATACTTTCATCAGAGAAATAGACTCAACAATCCGCCTAAGAGAACTCTGCATCAGATTCTACAAAGAGATCAGAAAAGTCGGCAGAGACAACCGAAGCTACAACGATTTCAAAGATGCCAAAATCTGATTCTCAGACCTCCAATCTCTGCAAACAAAGTTTTATCTTTCATTGTACTCAAATGTAAAATGCCTCTGGCATATTTCTAAATGAAAGAAATTTCGAGGTATTGTTTAACCTCTGTCTTATCTAACTTAGCCAAACTTAACTCAAGTTCAAATTTTTTATTTTTCACTACTTAGGGGGAGATTGTTAGCTTCAATCTTCCTAATCATAGAAGTATTTAGAAGTAGTGAAAAATAGGCTAAGTGAAGAAAGCCTCTTACAGAGGCTCTGCCGACATTACAGAGAAATCAAGGTCAAGAAGCTACAGAAGCAGCAGAGGCTTCCTACAGAAGCTCTGTCATACGCACAAAGAAGACCAAAGACTCGGAATCCGGCGAAGACTGCTCCACAGAGGACCAGACCGCAGAACCTCTGTAATTCATTACAGAGCCTCTGTGGTCCTCAATGAAGACTTGGAAGATATTACTGAATACGTTCATCAACTTGCATGAAAAAGTACTATCAAAACACGTGTCAAGCTCTGAGTGGACTCAATAGGGCAAGGTACAAAATAGACGTCTGCGCCATTTAATGCATTTACCAAAAGTACATCTGCTCCATTAAATGCGCATGGCTCAAACAACTGCTCACACCATCCAGTCCACTGTTCACACCATCGAGTTTACTATTCATGCCGTAAAAGGAACAGTGACCTACTTCATAGTCTTCTAAGAGTAGTATAAAAGGAAGTCTCATGTTGAGATCTTCCTAAGGACGAATACACAAGGAATCACTAATACTCTCAAGCTTTATCGTCAAATATCTGAGTGTTATATTCTCACACACACCAACAGTTCTTAATCTGTTCTTCGTGTTGTTATTATATATTGAATAACAGTAACTGTTCAAGAAATCCTTTTCATTCTTTACTGTTTTCTTTATATATGTGCGTTCTAATATCTATCAAACATATCTGTTAGTTTAATACGCTTCCGCATCAAACTCTAAACTCCACTAATAGATTGTTAATCTTGATTAAGTGTATCTGGGAACCAACAATATATATTCAGTAAACTTTGAGATATAATATTTTGTTGCCTGTTTATTTATAGGTTGTTCTAAATCTATCAAACTTATCTATTAGTTCTTTAAATACGCTTCCGCATCAAACCTTAAACCTGAACTAATTGATCTGATAATCTTGTTTAACGCAAAACGGGAACCAACAATTGGTATCAGAGCCTAGCTTGATTTTCAATATCAAGTGATCCTCGTTTTACAACTTTTATTTGATAGATTATTTTCTCTCTTCATCACAATATTTCTAAATATTAGTCGTACCCAGAAAACCTTCCGGATCTTCATATTGAAATCCTCTCCTCAAAATGACAAATACAAATAACTTTTTCACTGCTGGCTCACTAACCAAACCTCCTACTCTTCTTAGAGATGAGTATCCTCAATGGAAGATAAGAATGGTTCATTTCTTTGAGGGTACTGAAAAAACTCTCAAACAATACCTTTACAATCCTCCTCCAGTTCCATGATAACTATGCCACGTGTACCAGCTACTGCTGAATCTGCTGAAATCCCTGAACATCAAAAACCTAAGCCAAGAGAAGAATGGTCAAATGAAGATAAGGCAGAAGATGAAGTTGCACAGAAAACAAAAAGAATATTGATAATGGCAATCCCCAACGAACTTTTTCAATCCTTAGATGCATGCGAAACAGCGCACGATCTCTGGAAAGAATTAGAAAGACAGTTGGAAGGGGGTGCTAAAACTCAGAAGAACCGAAGGGCACAATACATAAATAAATATCATGCTTTCAGAGCCTCTGCAACAGAATCTCTGCAAACAACATACGACCGGTTCAACTCTCTCATAAACAAATGCAAAAAGTCTGGTATTCACAGAACCACGGAAGAAAATAACGTCATGTTTCTAAAGAGCCTGAACGATGAGTGGCTTCAGTTGTCTATGTCTTTACAAACAAATCAAGATCTAGACTCCTGGACACTCTCTGATCTCTATGGAACACTTGCTGCACAAGAGCCTCAAATAGCTCAAGCTAAAACACTAACCACTGTGCCATACGCATTGGTTAGTAAATCTACAGAGGCTGCAGACAGACCAAGAAATGAGAAATCTACAGAGGAGAAAAAGAAGGAGAAAAAGAAGATGGTAATGGTTGATAGTGAAGAAGACGAGCTGATAGAGGAAGAGATAACTCTTGCGTCATTAGCTAAATCAATGGCTCTGTTGACAAGAGAGTTTAGAAATAACCAAAGGATTTCGGGTAGAAGAGATGATGGAAGAAGAGAAGAATCAAGTGACCGACAGAGGTCAGACTACAGAAATGATGACCTACAGAGGTCGAGCGACAGAAGCTACAGAGGAAATGATCGACAGAGATCAGATGACAAGATAGGCCACACACAAGAATGCTACAAATGTGGTAAACCCGGTCATTACGCAAACGAATGCCGAACAGAGAAAGGTGGAGACCTACAGAAGTCCGACGACCGAACTGGAAACATCTCCCAAGGTTGTTTCAACTGCGGCAAGCCAGGTCATTTCGCAAAAGAATGCAGAAGTAGACCAAATCGCCCACAGAAGGACTCAGCCTTTTACAAAAAGAAGGCCGAGTATTACGCATAAAAATCCCTAATGGCGAACAAAGGGCATTCTGAGGCAAGCAAAGAAGACTTCGAGTCAGACTCTACCTCTGACGATGAATTTCTCACAAATGCCCTGTTCTGTGGCATGGCAGAAGTTGACTCCGGCACTGACAATGAGGTATCCATTTCAAACTCTATCTCAAGTACTAATTCTGTAGATGGTGATTTATTTAAACTTAACATTGAACTGAAAGATATAATTGAAAGCATTCAGAAAAAGCTGACCTTTAATGAGAGAGAAGTAAGGCTTCTCACTCAAGAAAAAGCCAAAATCTTTGAAGAAAAAGGAAAAGTCGAAAAATATTGGAGCAAAAATATAGATCCTTTAAAAAGGCAAATTTCTGATTTAACCTATGCTTTAAAAATCAAAACAAAAGAACTTTCAGTTTCAAGAAGTGAAACTACAGACATAAGAGCTCTCAAAGAATACTTTCAAAAGGAAAGAGAGGTACTTTGGCAAGATCTTTTAAGAAGAGAAGTTTTAATTAAAAACTATAAAGATGCACGGAAGGTGTATGAAAAGGTAAACACTCAAATAGCAAGACGAGGTATAGGGTACAGTGACATTACCTTAGGAGTTGAAAATAAACGACTAAAACCTCTGTCCTCTCTATTTGTTTTAGGAAAAACTAACAAACCAAACTTTCCAAACTTACTATCTGTAAGTAAAAGGGTTAAAATCTCTGCAGAACCTCACTTGAGGAAACATACAAAGATGATCAATGTGTGGTTTGAAAACACAGATTCATCATCTTCAACCTCTGTCAAAAGAGAAATCAAACCAAAGAAATATCTAAAAACACAAGATCAGATTGGTATCTTTAAGTTTGGTAAACCAGAGACTCAAACACAGGTCGCTTTTGTCTGTATGATAAATGTTGAAAAGAAATTGTCAGCTGAAGCTCCTGAGTTTAAACCCATTTTTTCAGAAGAAAAACTTGAAGAATCTATTGAAAAAGAAATTTTGGAAGTTTTGAAATCAAATATTTTATAAAATTTCTGTACATCTTCTATAAATCAAAAACTCGCTGAAAAGATCTCATTAGAAACCTCTGCCAATTATGAAAGTTTTTCTACAGAGGAAGAAAGCTCGTATGATACATGCTCAGAAAATCCAGCCTCTATCGAAAGAAATGACTCAACCTGTGCATATGAGGACGATTCATCCTCTGACGACTCAGAGACTGATTTCAAATCAGGGATAATTCACTGTGACACAGAGGATGTCAAAATCTCCTCTGAAGTTCTTAACAGAAAAATTTCTCCAAAAGAGAAAATCACAGAGATACCTATCCGTCCAGATTTTCTCAAAATGTGTATACAAGTCAAAACCTCTACCGAGCTTGAAAATCTGAAAAAGGCCTCTGAAAATCCAAAAAGCTTAAAATTTTCAAAACCTTTAAGGAAAATCAAAGAGAATCCCACTTGGCAACAAAAGGGAAAATGGCCTGAAGCTAACAAATATTTTTCCTATGTGACAGTGAAGAAAGATGTTCACCACAGAAGAGAGTCACAGAAGGCAGGAACTAAACAAGACTTTTGCAAACAACATTCTAGTATTCATAGATCTTCTTGTAATAGGAAATCTAATGTAAAGAAAGAGTGTAATGTCTCTGTGGCTCAGTTCAGAAAATTCAATGAAAAGTTCAAACAAATCACATCTCATATTCAATACTGTCATTGTTTTGACCTTATGTTTAAATTGAATAAACACTTCTCAAGTCCAGATTGCTTTCTCACCACTGAAATCCGAAAGTCAGAACCAAAAGAGAAACAATCTGATTCTTTTACAAAAGATAAAATGTATTTCAAGAATGCCAAGGCAAACTTGAAAAATTCTAACAATATTGGACCCATATGGATATGGGTACCTAAATCTCTATGATTGTCTTACAGAAGCAACATATGCCAATTTGGTATCTTGACTCCGGATGCTCAAGGCATATGACTGGCAACAGAAGATTACTATCCACATACAAAGAAACACACGATGGTGGATCTGTAACCTTTGGAGACAACATGAAGGGACACATCAAAGGCTATGGAGTGATACAGAAAGAAAATGTCTCTGTATACAAAGTTGCATATGTGAATGGCCTCAAACACAACCTACTAAGCGTAAGTCAACTCTGTGATACAGGATTCGATGTGTTATTCAAAAGAACTTTCTGCTCTCTACAAAGTGAAAACACAGGAATGGAACTTCTGCGAGCTGAAAGAAGAGGTGATCTATACCTAATGAATTTTACTTCAAAATCCAAGGACAAAGTTTGTCTAGTAGCCTGCAAAAGTGAAGAAGCGTGGTTATGGCACAACAGGTTCTGTCACTTAAACTTTCATACCTTGGATAAACTAGTAAAACTCAATCTAGTTAAAGGTTTGCCAAATGTTAAATTCAATAAGGATCATTTGTGTTCGGCCTGTGAAATGGGAAAACACAGAAGGGCTTCCCACAAAGGCAAAACTGACGTATCTTGCACTAAACCTCTGTACATGCTTCATGTCGACCTTTGCGGTCCCATTGCCATACAGAGCCTAGGTGGCAAGAAATACATACTTGTCCTAATTGATGAGTATTCACGTTTCACATGGGTTGAATTCGTTAGAAAGAAATCAGATGTTCCAAATATATTGATAAATCTAATGAAAAGAATCCAAGTTCTTTATGATTGCAGAATACAGAAGTTAAGAAGTGACAATGGCACAAAATTTAAAAACTCTGTCATTGAAGCCTATCTTTCAACAGAAGGAATATCACAGAACTTCTCTGCAGCTCGCACTCCACAACAGAACGGTGTTGTCGAAAGAAAGAATCGAACACTTGTGGAAGCCGCAAGAACTATGATATCAGCATGCGGATTATCAATGAACTTTTGGGCAGAAGCAATTTCTACTGCGTGTTATACTCAAAATCGATCAACCATTGTGAAAAGACACCTCAAGACGCCTTACGAATTGCTTAACAAAAGGCGGCCAAACATCAAATTTTTCCATGTATTCGGATGCAAATGCTTTGTCTTAAACGACAGAGATTCAAGAGGAAAGTTTGATGTAAAAGCAGATGAAGGCAAATTCATTGGATACTCTGCCACTACCAAAGCCTACAGAACATTCCTTACAAAGTCTCACAAGATTGTAGAAAGCATCAATGTTTCTTTTGATGATACATTCCAAATGAGTTCTGAGCAAATAAGTTCAGAACTCGGAATTAAAGGGAAATCCTCTGACATCTCAAGAACAAAAGAAGATTTGAATCTTCTATTTTTGGAGATGTTCCACAATGACATTGATCCTTCTGTCGGAACCATCAGAGTTTCTGAAGAACCATCCTCTGTCGGACAAAATCCTACAGGTATGACTCTAACTGGTCAAAATAATGCTTCATCTTCTTCTATAAATACTACAGATGCAATTGCCGAAGCAGAAGAAAGTGCAAAAGATGAAACACCAAGAAAAACGACCACAGAAGCTGCACAAACCACAGAAGAACCAATTACAGAGGAGATCGAGGACCAAGACTATACATCCTCAGAGGAACAAACTCCACCACCACTCGTACCAATCATTCCACAAACGGTAGAATCAACTACCAAAGCACGAAGAACAACAGAGGCTACACAAGAAGAAACACAAGAAGCCTCTGAAGAAAGTTTTGATGACATTGACGATCATCTTCCACGCACAACTCAGTGGATAAAAAGCCATCCTCCAAGCCAAATAATTGGAGAACCTTCTGACTCAGTAAAAACAAGGTCTGCCACTGCTAATTTTTGTTTCTTTACAAATTTTATTAGTGTTATAGAACCAAAGAAGATTTATGAAGCCCTAGATGACCCAAACTGGGTAGACGCCATGCAAGAAGAACTTCTGCAATTTGAGCGTAATAGAGTATGGACTTTAGTACCTCTGCCAAGAGGGAAATAGGCCATTGGGACTAAATGGGTCTACAGAAACAAGAAGGATGAAGATGGAGTGGTCGTCAGAAACAAAGCAAGATTAGTAGCAAAAGGATATAGACAAGAAGAAGGCATAGACTACGATGAGACTTTTGCCCCTGTCGCACGTCTCGAAGCAATAAGAATATTCTTAGCCTTCGCAGCCCACAGAGGTTTTAAAGTCTATCAGATGGACGTAAAATCAGCTTTTCTAAACGGTGAAATCCAAGAAGAGGTTTACGTAAATCAGCCACCAGGTTTTGAAAGCTCAAAGTTTCCAAGGCATGTATACTACCTTGAAAAGGCTCTATACGGACTGAAACAGGCTCCAAGAGCATGGTACGAACGACTTTCTACCTTCCTTCTAGTCAATGGCTACAACAGAGGTACAACAGATACTACCTTATTCTATAAACGCAAAAATAGTGAGATAATGCTTGTACAAATATACGTAGATGACATAATTTTTGGGTCTACAAATTCAGAAGAGTGCAAAATTTTTGAAAAACTCATGCAGAGTGAGTTTGAAATGAGTATGATGGGAGAATTAACATTCTTCCTCGGACTTCAAGTCAAACAATCTTCAGAGGGAATTTTTATAAATCAAGCCAAATATGTCTCTGACATACTTTTAAAATATAATCTCTCTGATACCTCTGTAATGAAGACTCCAATGGCCACTGGAAATAAGTTATTCTTAGATCCAAATGGTATTTCTATAGAATGTACTCTCTACAGAGGCATAATTGGATCTCTGTTATACTTAACAGCAAGCAGACCTGACATTATGCATGCCACATGTCTTTGTGCACGTTATCAAGCTAATCCAAAGAAATCCCATTATGATGCTGTAAAAAGAATCTTTAGATACCCGAAGGGGACCAACAATCTTGGTCTCTGGTATCCACAGAACTCTGGTTTTAGTCTTAAAGCTTATACAGATTCAGACTATGGAGGATGCATGCTAGACAGAAAGAGTACCTCTGGGAGTTGTCAATTCCTAGGTGGTAAACTAGTCAGTTGGACCTCCAAGAAGCAGAATTGTGTCTCCACATCCACTACAGAAGCTGAATACGTTGCTGCCGCTAGCTGTTGTTCTCAGGTTCTATGGATGAAGACTCAGCTAAAAGACTACGACCACATTCTGTTCAAAATACCCATCTTCTGTGATTCCAAAAGTGCTATTGCTATCTCTGCCAACCCTGTGCAACACTCAAAAACCAAGCATATCGATATAAGGTATCATTTATTGAAACATCATGTTGAATACGGTACGATCGAAATGCATTTCGTGCCCACAGAATATCAACTCGCTGACTTATTCACCAAAGCATTAGACGAGAAAAGATTCAACTTCTTGGTGGGTAAGTTAGGAATGATTAACATGGTGTGAAAATCCTCTGTAAGTATAGCTTTATCTTCTGTAAATAAGTATAAATATCTATTATTACTAAGTTATTGCGTTGATAAATTTATTTCAGTTTATATTTTTTTATATAAAATAATTGTTTACAGAGCCTCTGTGGGTCCGCTCAGATCTTCTGATAACCCTTACAGAACCTCTGGTAAACATAATTTATGCTCAATACAAATCTTACCATTCTTTGAACCAAGCATAGATCAAGGGGGAGAAAAAGGAAAATTATTGATCTACAGAAGCGATTAGATCAAGGGGGAGCAAAAGGGACCCTGAAATGATCTACAGAGGTAAATCTTTCAAAGGAAAGCCAAAGAAGAATGTCGATAATTCTCCATCGACAGAAGTAAGACAAAACTGCCGAGAACAGAAGAACCAAAAGGTATGTCTCTCGCACGAAAGGTTTTTAGAAAACAGTTTTCTAGGACAAGAATTGTCAAATATGTCCTAAATATACTATGAATAACATTTCAAAAATCAAAAGTTCAAAAGATTTAACAAAATTCGAAATAGGAGAAATTTAAGGTCATAGAGCTTCTGCTGAGCTCAACAGAGCTTCTGCAGGAAATATGCTCTGTGATCACAAATTAACCCTCTATCGATCTTTTGGAATGTTATCTCGGAAACCGACAACACACACCATGACCTTATCGAACAAAACGTTTATCAAAATAGTTTTCTCGGACACCAACCTTCAAAAATGTGCGAAAAACATCTCTTAACACAGATCAAAAATTGGATGATCAGAAAGTTAATAAAATTCAAGTTATAAGATTTTTTCTCTCATAGAGCTTCTGCTGGCTCTCGCAGAGCTTCTGCAAGTTCCATCAGAGCTACAAAACCTCTGTGAGTAAAATTTCTTGACAAAATCCTATTGATCCTCTCCAATGTCTTTACAAACGTTTTCGTTCAAAGAAGAACCTTCAGAGTCATGACAACAATGAGATATATGAGAAAAGGTTAAACACAAAAGTTCTGCCATTTTGTTATCTGTGGTAATAACGGTTACTGTTACTACGAGTGAAACTCATATGGCTAAAATCAACCTCACGCGCCTAGCATTAATGGGCCGCGCACGACGTCCTGTCATATTCTGACAAGGCCTACGTGTCCCATTTTCATTGGGCGTACATGGAACGTTTTTATTTGGAAAGTTGAACCCGCCGCTCAAACTCGAGTGCGGATTCCAAACTTTAATCCATTGCCATATATTTTACTCTTTCGAATTCTACCGTTTTACCATCCTATAAAAACAAAGCTTACCCTCTCATAAAACTTTTTACAAACTCTCATCTTCTTCTCCGGCGAAACCCTGCAAAAAGCTTGCAAAAATCTTATTCTTAAAATCAAATGGCTTCATCTTCTCAAGCTACATCCTCTGAACTCTCTCCGGCGAACTCACCGGAACACTCCCCTGCACATTCAGAACATTCTGAAAACCCCAGCCTTGCAAGAAATATTGAACAACAAGATTCCGGGGACTCAGCAGACTTTGCTCCGACGACACACTTGCAAAACTTTATAGCAAAGGATCATTTCGAAGCCATTCTTCCTATCAAATCCAACAACTGCTATTTGGTCCCCTCACCCACTGCTTTCGGCGAAGCCCATGCCATACTTCTGAATATCATGGAGAATCATGTCCTCTTCCCTCTGCTATCAAGAACCCCGAACAAAATTCCAGTCCGTTATTTGAACCAATTTTGGCAAAGCTGCCGATTTGATAAAGACGATTCTCTTATAAAAGGGTACATTCCAAGACCTGATAAATCTGAGCATTTTGAAATCAAGTTCAACAGAACAATGTTCTCACTTGAATTCAACCTACCAACAAGGGGTCTTCTGGGATTGAAAAGTTATGCAGAGCAACCAACAGACGAAGAGATTTGTCGATTCGTAGAAATGCTTGGGTACAACACCCAACTACGAAAGAGGAATGACTTCCGCAGAGGCCGATTACCACCTCTGTGGAACACTTTGTTCTCTATTCTTAACAGATGCCTGACAGGAAAGATAGGCAGTATTGACCAGAGCTCACATCAAATCTTGAGCATCATGTATGGGGTTTACTATGATCTTCCACTAGTTTATGCGACCATCATGATGCAAGAGATCATAAACACCATCGACAGAAAGAACAACTCGAAAAGGGTCAGAGAGAACGATCCCAACTTTCTACCACCTCTGCAATTCCAAAGAATATTGGGAGTACTGTTCGAACCTCTACTGCTAATCCAAAACTGGCCAATGGAAGGACCAACTCCCAAACAATTTCCGATGAACAAGAATACCCCCACTGATTATACTGATGGCTACTCACACTGCAGACCTCTGTCAAAGAAGCTTCTGCAATACGTATCGAATAAATCCCTTAAGAAATAGTATATACGCAATCATAGAACTCCTAAACCGAGTCCTATGACACCCCCGCGTTTAGGTGTCCCTCTAGGAACAATGGTAGCAAAACCTCTTTCCACTCAAGAAGAAAAGGATCAGAAGTTAGCAAAGCACATGGCTATTCAACTCAGCTTTATAGCCAAACGTGCAGAACTAATGGGAAAGAAGTCTTCATCATGAACCTCTGCATCTACTCCAAAAGCTAAGAAGAGGAAAACTGCAGAAGGCACCTCAACAAGCGCTGCAGAAGATCAACCCCCACCTCCTCATGCCACAGAAATTGGCTCCTCTGCTCCTCCCTCCTCCATAAAAATGAAGAAGAAAAGATCTAAATCAACAGAAGAAGGGGCACCAAATCCTAAGAGGAGGAAAACCAAAAAGAGGCATGGTAAATCACTTGCAAAGTTGGTAACCATTGCAGAAGAGGAAACTGTTGAAGAAGAAGTTGCAGAAGAAGAAATGGCTACAGAAAGGTATCAATCACCCTATCAATCTCCAGATAGATTTGCTCACCAATGAGACCTGAACGACTTCTTACAGAACCCTGAAATTGCCAACACCCTAAATACAGCAGGGTGGACGGCACAACCTCTCGACCACCACTCTCCAGAAGAACAAGATTTCTTCATTTCTGGCATTGACACACATCTGCAAGAAGATGTCACAACACCCAGAAATCAACAAGCCGACACCCCTGTTATTTTACAAAACCCTTTCATTCAAGGATTGGATGTCCACAGAAGAAGTCCAAACCCAGCTTCAGAAGAAATAGAACAAACTGAAGCTGAATGGAATAGAGGTGAAATTACAGAGGCTTCTGAGAACATGATGGAAGAAGAGAAAGAAAAAGGGGCCGAAGTTGTACAAAAAGAGGGATTAGCAACAACAGAGACAGAAATAGAGATCTTAGAGACAGATTCAGATGAAGAAGAAGCTGCCTGGATACGTAAGGGTCTTTATCATCCACATGTCATGAGATTATTTGGATCTCATCAAATGTATGACTTCTTACGACCAGAGCAAGGAACTTCCACAGAACTTAGGGAAGAAGCACCAAGCCATAGGATAGTTACAGAGGATGATATGATAGAAAATGAAGTAGTGCTTGGATGCTTAACAGAGGAAGAAGCAAGAAAAGATGCCTGGATAAATAGAGGCACACAACCAAAACCAACTCCCAGTGCAACCCACATTTCTAACTCCGCAGGTCTAGCTGCAGAAGGAGTTATTGAAAAAGAGCAGCACAGCTCGATCCTGACCCAACCCATCCAGCCAGAGGTTACTCTTTCAACCTCTGTGCCCACAGAAACCGGGGAATCCATTCCTAGGGAGTCTCCTCAAAGGGACTCACCTATTGTTCGTGATCAGTCGCCCCAGATCACCCTAGAACACCCTACAGAGGAATTCGTTTCCTCTGCCACGCACACATTAGGACCAAAACTTCTTTCCTCTGTGGTAGCCGGGCGTGGACGGTCGGGGCTGGTGTGGTTGCGATTGCGGGTGGGTTCGCGTAGAGCGATCGAAAGAGAGGGCGGTGATATGAGGGTGTGTGTGCGTGTGTGCGTGATCGCCGCCGACCACCACCGCCGCCGGAGGCGGCAAAGGGGGTGGTGCACGGCTGTTGATACACCTTGGTATAGTCTGTTCCAGTAAGTTTTAGGCTTCCCGGGGCTGTTTGGGTTAAGCTTTGTCTTAATGGGATTATAAGCAATATTTGTCATTTCATGTGAAAACGTTTGTCTGCCACTGTTTTGCGACGGCCATAACTTTTCAGTCGTAGCTTGGATTAAGGCGAATCCGGTGCCCACGGTTCACATTCTGTGCCGGGCACACTTTTCGTGTTTTAGCGGAAGTCCGGTTCGGCCTCTAGCTAGGCGTAAATTGGCTGTTTATACAGCAGGTCCGGATGTGGCAGATCGCGTTCCGTTTTAATAGTCTCAGTTTCTGCCACTGTTTTGGGAAAGCCATAACTTCTGCTAGGAATGTCGGATTGGGATGAAACCAGTGCCAAAAGTTCCCATTCTGAGTCTAGTAAGTTTCTTATGTTTTGCGGAAAAACCAGTTCGGACCGTAGCTAGTACTGCTGTTTTATAACGAAAGGTGCTGCTTTTCGCTGTGCAGTTAATCAGTTTTGTAAAATCCATAATAAATTGTAGAAAAATCGTTAGGAGGTGTATAATATGTCCTTGGAACCCTAACTCTGAGCACTTTCGTGTTATGAGATTTAATTGAGGATTTTCTGGGTTTATGGAGGTCGGAACAGGTCCCGAACAGACCTGTTTGGTTAGACCAAAAAGTCGTTTTAGTGACGATTTAAGGGTGCGTCGTGTTTTAGGGTCCGGGTCTCGTGTTAATACATTTTAACGATTGTTTAGGTGTTGGGAAGTGATCTTGGATTTGTGAAGCTTGAATTATTGTTTGTGAGCTAGGCGCGCTTACGAGGTGAGTTTTCTCACTATAACTAATGTCGGTTACTTTTTACATTACGATTTGTACGTGTGTGGTAGTTTTAATTGTTTGTGATGCGGGACTAAATATTGGGGCGTTTAGTCGGACCTTTATTGTTATGACTACGCGGGTGGCGTAGGAGTTCGGTGGGGCCGAGGTTTATATACGCGGGTGGCGTAGTGACTCGGCTGGGCCGAGGTTTATATACGCGGGTGGCGTAGGAACCCGGGGGAGCCGGGTAATGCTTGCACGGCTATTGTGTGGTCGGGTGGACCAGCTTATGCCTTTGGGTGGGATGGTGTAGGTATGCATGTTTATGATTTGTTCGTAGACTTGTATGTTGTTTATGTGCAATTATTTGTTTAGAGGTGGTGTGGAAATAACTGTGTTATTTATGGTGTCTTAATTCACTAAGCTTCGTGCTTACCCTTTCCCAATAAAATTGTGGTTTCAGGTACGAGTGGCTCCAAGGCATGACGAGTACACACTGGCGCGTGGGAAGAGTTGATTACTTTTATGATTTTAATTTTAGACATTTATTCCGCTGTTTATTGTTCGTAAGAATATTAATTATGAGGTTGCAAATGAGATGATTGAATTATTAAATGAGTTTTTATTAATGAAATGTTACTTTAAAAATTTTAAATTCCTTGTAATTTTTGGGATGTTACAACTTGGTATCAGAGCACGACTTGAGTGAATCAAACGCATTTCGGTGTGTTTGATCTCAAGTTTGCGGCTATAAAATTTTCTTTAAAGTTTTTGGGAAATAAAAAGAAGGAAAAATCCGTTTGAGGAACGGTGATCGAGGGCGCTGTGTGTACAGTCAGCCGGAGCCAATGGGGAAAGGTACATTGCTTAGTGTTGTATTGCTTTCTAGATCATAGGGTATGCATGCTAGATTGCCTGTTGTTGACATTATGCTGTATGCTGTACTGCTTGCTACTAAGAATTTATGCTAATTATGATAGGTTACTAAGTGGATGCCCTCTAGGTTGTATGCAGTAAGAGATTGATAGCCTTAGAATATTTGATTTAGTTCTATTGCGCAGCTCTTGTCTAAGTCCAACCGTTTTAGGACAGAATCTTGTATTTGAATGTCTATTTGTTTCGTACTGCATATGATCGGGTATTCGCGAGGCCACTCGTTATGATTAGTAGGGATTCGGTTGTAGCAAGGGTAGTGGTTGGGATGGAATTCATAGGGAGCTAGGAAGAGAGAGTACATACGCCGGTGCGGCGTATGTGTATAGTTCCGGTGAGAAACTACTTGGACCCCTGGGATGGAACTTGGAACGGGCGAAGATAGGTGTGGATGGTAGTAGTAGAGCTCCTACTATCGGAAGCACAGGATCAATGCTCGAGTCGGGGAAGTCACGAGGAATCCAAGGAGTTGAGCGTGAGTGTTGTTAGTATGAGTTATTATGTGCTAATAAGTCATTGTAAATTCTTTTCCTAGAATGGCCATCACTAGAAGAAACAACACGGCCGAGCCGCGGGCTGAGGCGGGGATCACTGAAGAGCAGATTAGAGAGATGATTGCTGCTGAGGTAGCACATGCGATCGGGGAGGCGATCCCCGAGATCATCACGGCCATCCGAGATGAGGTAGTGATTCTGATGGAGGAGCGGATTGCAGCGATTCCACCGCCTGCTGGGGGACAGCCCCGTACTCGAGAGTTTCAGTATCGGGATCTCTCTGCCTGTTCTCCACCTGAGTTCAAGGGAGACCCGAATCCGATCGTCAGTATGGGTTGGATATCCGACATGGAGTGTGCTTTTCTGACCAGTGGCTGCCCGGATAATCTGAAGGTCCGCTTTGCAGTGAACTTACTTCGTGACGGGGCGAAAGATTGGTGTGCCACGGCGTTGACGCTTGCCGAGAGCACTACCTTGACCTGGGAGGAGTTCGTCACTCGTTTTCGTGCCGAGTACGTGCCTCCGGTGGAGATGGAGCGGATTGCTAAGGAGTTTCTGGAGCTCACGCAAACAGTCGAGACGGTGAAGGAGATGAATAAGAAGTTCACCGAGATGGCATTGTTTTGTCCCCAATATGCCGCCTCGGAAGAAATGAAGATGTCGCGGTATAAAGACATGTTACGCACGGAGATCCGGGAATTTGTTAGCACAGCGCAGTATGCTTCCTTATCTGCGATGATGTATGCGGCCCGAAGGAGGGAACTAGAGTTGGAGACCCAAGCAAAGAAGAGAAAGGCAGCACAGGCGGTGACGCCAATCTCTTCGGTGCCAAACAAATCGAAGTTCACAGATTCACGCGCGAGTTCGAGGAGTGGTGGGTTTAAACCCAGGAATGCTAATGGGAAGTGGACGGAGGGATGTTTCAAGTGTGGGCAGTCTGGTCATATCAGCCGGGATTGTAAACTGCCGTTGATGGTCTGCTTTAACTGCAAGCAGACGGGCCACGTGAAGGCCAATTGTCCGAGCGCGAGGGCAGCTGATGGGGGTGGTGCACAAAGGGCTCCTGCAAATGCCCCACTGCGCATCACCGACGGTCGAACGGGTCAGCCGGGGACGGAGGCAACCCGAGGTAGAGTCCACCAGCTGAAGGTGGAAGAGGCGCAGGCGACGCCTAAAGTAGTGACAGGTACATTCCTTCGATTATTTCTGTTATCCTTCCTTTCTATGCCTTGTGTATATATTTGGTAAAATTGTATGTTAGGTACCTTCCTAGTTAATTCGGTGCCTGCGGTTGTGATGTTTGATAGCGGGGCTACTCATTCGTTTGTGTCTCGCGTGTTTAGCGAGAGTTTGGGCCGGGTAGTAGGAAGGTTAGTGTGTCCTCTTGTGGTTGAGGTCGCGGATAGTAGGACCTTGACGGTCACGGATGTGTATCGGGGATACACGTTGGAAATTTCGGGCGTGGGATTTCCTATCGATTTGATTCCGATTGCGATGCGGGAGCTGTGTGTGATCGTGGGCATGGATTGGATGGATACGTTTGATGCGGAGATTGTTTGTCGTCACAAACAAGTACGGGTTCGAACCCCAAGTGGGGGAGAACTGTTGGTCCAGGGAGACTCGCCAGGGCGGACTTCGGCGATATGTTCAGCTGCGAGAGCTCGGAGATACCTTCAGCATAGTGGGCTGGGATTTCTAGCGTATGTGATAGATACGCGCGTTGAGGAAGAGACGAAGACTGCGGAGAACGTGCCAGTCGTACAGGAGTTCGCTGATGTATTTCCCGATGATCTACCGGGGGTACCTCCCGAGCGACAGGTAGAGTTTCGTATCGATTTGATTCCAGGTGCTGCACCGGTAGCCAAGGCACCTTACAGCCTTGCTCCACCGGAGATGAAGGAGTTGTACACTCAATTGCAGGGGCTTCTTGAAAAGGAGTTCATCAGACCGAGTTGTTCACCGTGGGGAGCCCGGATTCTGTTTGTGAAAAAGAAGGACGGGTCCCAGCGAATGTGTATAGATTACCGTGAGTTGAATAAGCTTACGTTCAAGAATCGTTATCCTCTGCCTAGGATTGACGACTTGTTCGACCAGCTTCAGGGAGCCTCATGGTTCTCTAAGATTGATTTGAGGTCGGGATATCACCAGATGCGGGTGAGGGGGGAAGATACAGAGAAAACGGCTTTTCGCACTCGATATGTCCATTATGAGTTTGTGGTGATGCCTTTCGGGCTCACCAATGCACCAATAGCGTTCACGGATCTTATGAACAGGGTATGTAGCCCAATGTTGGATCGATCGGTGATTGTGTTCATCGACGATATTCTCGTGTATTCGAAGACGAAAGAAGAGCACGAGATGCATTTGCGGGAAGGTTTAGAGGTTCTGAGGCGAGAAAAGCTTTATGCAAAGTTCTCCAAGTGCGAATTCTGGTTACGAGAGGACCAATTCCTAGGACATGTCGTGAATCAGAACGGTATTATGGTCGATCCGGCCAAGATTTCAGCGGTGATGCGGTGGGAAGTGTCGAAGACTCCCACCGAAGTACGAAGTTTTCTAGGGTTGGCAGGGTATTATCGGAGATTCAGCCAAGATTTCTCCAAGATCGCGTTGCCTATGACCCGTTTGACGAAGAATTCTGATGCTTTTAGCTGGGGAGAAGAGCAGCAGAGGGCTTTTGAGGAGCTACGCAGACGATTATGCGAGGCTCCGGTATTAACCTTGCCCGAGGGCATGGAAGACTTGGTGGTGTACTGTGACTCTTCACACCAAGGTATGGGTGCCGTGCTTATGCAACGCGGCAAGGTCATAGCCTACGCTTCGAGGCAGCTGAAGCCTCATGAAGCGAACTACCCGACTCATGATCTGGAGTTGGGAGCGGTGGTGTATGCCCTAAAGATTTGGAGGCACTATCTCTATGGCGTCAAGTGTACGATCTACACTGATCATAAGAGCCTCAAGTATCTGATGGATCAACAGAACCTCAATATGCGTCAGAGAAGGTGGCTCGATGTGGTTAAGGATTATGATTGCGAGATACTTTACCACCCGGGTAAAGCAAATGTGGTCGCAGACGCACTTAGCCGACATCCGGTTGGTGAACCACTGAGGGGTTTGTGCCAGCGGTTGACAGTGGTTGCACCTCTTCTAGAATCAATAGGTGGCACCCAGGAAGTGGCAATTCTGGAAGAGAATGCCAAACGCGAGAGAGTTTCGGGAGAAATCCCGAATTTTTTCCGTGATAGTCGAGTCTTAGTGACTCGGTACGGTAGAGTCTAGGTTCCCTTCACTGGTGGGAACCGACAGATACTGTTGGATGAGGCGCACAAGTCCAAGTTTTCGATTCATCCGGGAGCTACTAAGATGTACAGAGACCTACGAGAAGATTATTGGTGGCCCGGCATGAAGCGAGATGTCGCCAAATGTGTCGAGGTATGCTTTACCTGTCGGAAGGTCAAGGCGGAGCACCAACAACCGCATGGGAAGTTACAGCCGTTGGAGATTCCGGTGTGGAAGTGGGAGCAGATTACGATGGATTTCATCCCGAAGCTTTCCAAAACTCAGCGGGGGAATGATACTATCTGGGTAGTTGTGGATCGTCTGACTAAGAGCGCTCACTTCTTGGCCATCAGGGAGAGTTCATCGGCGGAGAAGCTTGCAGAGGTGTTTGTGCGGGAGATTGTGGCCATGCACGGGGTGCCAGTTTCGATTGTCTCCGACAGGAATACTCGTTTTACCTCACGGTTTTAGGAGAAGTTTCAGTCGGAGATGGGTACACGGTTACACTTTAGCATGGCTTTTCATCCGCAGATGGACGGGCAGAGTGAGCGGACTATTCAGACCCTCGAAGATATGCTTCGAGCCTGTGTTATCGATTTTGGAGGTAGCTGGGATCAGTACCTTCCTCTGGCGGAGTTTTCTTACAACAACAGCTATCACTCTAGTATTGGCATGCCGCCGTACGAGTTGTTGTATGGTAGGAGATGCAGGACGCCCGTTTGTTGGGGCGAGGTTGGTCAGCGGGTGCTGAGGAGCACCGACATCGTGTTGAGGACGACTGAGATGATTCAAATGGTTCGGGAGCGACTAGTTACTGCACAGAGTCGGCAAAAGAGTTATGCCGACAAGAGACGATCGGATCTAGAGTTTCAGGTGGGCGACTATGTGTTGTTAAAGGTTTCGCCCTGGAAAGGGGTGATTCGGTTTCGCAAACGAGGGAAGTTGGGGCCCCGTTACATTGGGCCCTACAAGGTCATTGCTCGAGTGGGAAAGGTAGCTTACCGTTTGGAATTACCGGATGAGTTGAGTTTAATCCACAACACCTTCCATGTTTCTCAACTACGGAAGTGTGTGGTAGACGAGTCTGCCGTGGTTCCTCTTGAGGACATCCAAATTGACGAAAGACTCAACTACGTGGAGAAACCGATAGCTATCGTTGAGACGAAGAACCTGCGCAACAAGGTCATTGGATTGGTGAAGGTTCAGTGGCAGCACCGGAAAGGTTCAGAGTGGACGTGGGAGCCCGAAGCGGAGATGCGCGAAAACTATCCCGAGTTATTCGCCGGTCTAGACTTCGAGGACGAAGCCTAATCCAAGTGGGGGAGAGTTGTAAAGCCTGTGCCCCGGTATGTAATTTCTTTTATTAATTCTTTCCTTTTAAGTTTGAATTAACGGGGTTAGTCGAGTTGGGTCAAATCGTTAAATTGTCGAATTTTTTGGTTAGTTGCGAGAGGGTTGTAAGTGGAGGGACTATTTGTGTCAAAGGCCCAAAAACCCACTTTGGGTTCGGCCCATGCAAGGGAATTTCGAGACTTATGTAATTATTTGGTGTAGTAGCGTGATCAAGAAACCAAAAAGAATAGCAACCATAACAAACCCTACGGCTCTTTTGGTGTTCCTTGTTTTTGTGTGTGTGGTCATCGGCCGGAGAAAAGGACGAGAAGAAGAAAACCCGAGAGAGTGAGAAACTGAGGGCTCCATCGCCGCTGCCCATACCGGAACTGTGATCGCCGGCGAGAAGGAGGTCGTGAGGAAGAGAGTCGAGAAGGAGGAAGGGTTGTTGTTTTTCTTGCGGCGGTATCGTAATCGTCGAGAGGTACATTCTCTTCTCGTTTCCTTTCCTTTTTCCCTTTTATTTTCCGGCGAAGCAACCACCGCCGCACGCCGCCTATGTGGTGGCCGGGCGTGGGCGGTCAGGGCTGGTGTGGTTGCGGTTGCGGGTGGGTTCGCGTAGAGCGATCGAAAGAGAGGGCGGTGATATGAGGGTGTGTGTGCCTGTGTGCGTGATCGCCGCCGACCACCACCGCCGCCGGAGGCGGCAAAGGGGGTGGTGCACGGCTGTTGATACACCTTGGTATAGTCTGTTCCAGTAAGTTTTAGGCTTCCCGGGGCTGTTTGGGTTAAGCTTTGTCTTAATGGGATTATAAGCAATATTTGTCATTTCATGTGAAAACGTTTGTCTGCCACTGTTTTGCGACGGCCATAACTTTTCCGTCGTAGCTCGGATTGAGGCGAATCCGGTGGCCAGGGTTCACATTCTGTGCCGGGCACACTTTTCATGTTTTTGCGGAAGTCCGGTTCGGCCTCTAGCTAGGCGTAAATTGGCTGTTTATACAGCAGGTCCGGATGTGGCAGATCGCGTTCCGTTTTAATAGTCTCAGTTTCTGCCACTGTTTTGGGAAAACCATAACTTCTACTAGGAATGTCGGATTGGGATGAAACCAGTGCACAAAGTTCCCATTCTGAGTCTAGTAAGTTCTTATGTTTTGCAGAAAAACCAGTTCGGACCGTAGCTAGTGTCAACCTACTGTTTTATAACGAAAGGTGCTGTTTTTCGCTGTGCAGTTAATCAGTTTTGTAAAATCCATAATAAATTGTAGAAAAATCGTTAGGAGGTGTATAATATGTCCTTGGAACCCTAACTCTGAGCACTTTCTGGTTATTAGATTTAATTGCGGATTTTCTGGGTTTATGGAGGTCGGAACAGGTCCCGAACAGACCTGTTTGGTTAGACCGAAAAGTCGTTTTAGTGACGATTTAAGGGTGCGTCGTGTTTTAGGGTCCGGGTCTCGTGTTAATACATTTTAACGATTGTTTAGGTGTTGGGAAGTGATCTTGGATTTGTGAAGCTTGAATTATTGTTTGTGAGCTAGGCGCGCTTACGAGGTGAGTTCTCTCACTATAACTAATGTCAGTTACTTTTTACATTACGATTTGAAAGTGTGTGGTAGTTTTAATTGTTTGTGATGTGGGACTAAATATTGGGGCGTTTAGTCGGACCTTTATTGTTATGACTACGCGGGTGGTGTAGGAGTTGGGTGGGGCCGAGGTTTATATACGCGGGTGGCGTAGTGACTCGGCGGGCCCGAGGTTTTAAAACGCGGGTGGCGTAGGAACCCGGGGGAGCCGGGTAATGCTTGCACGGTTATTGTGTGGTCGGGTGGACCAGCTTATGCCTTTGGGTGGGATGGTGTAGGTATGCATGTTTATGATTTGTTCGTAGACTTGTATGCTGTTTATGTGCAATTATTTGTTTAGAGGTGGTGTGGAAATAACTGTGTTATTTATGGTGTCTGAATTCACTAAGCTTCGTGCTTACCCTTTCCCAATAAAATTGTGGTTTCAGGTACGAGTGGCTCCAAGTCGTGACGACTACACACTGGCGCGTGGGAAGAGTTGATTACTTTTATGATTTTAATTTTAGACATTTATTCCGCTGTTTATTGTTCGTAAGAATATTAATTATGAGGTTGCAAATGAGATGATTGAATTATTAAATGAGTTTTTATTAATGAAATGTTACTTTAAAAATTTTAAATTCCTTGTAATTTTTGGGATGTTACATTTAAATTTGAAAAATTTATAAGTTTTATGTTAGTGTTTTATGGAGTAAGAAGTTAAGGGGTAAGTTTTAATTTTTATTTGAAAGTTTAGGGGTATTTATTGCCAAGTGAGATAAGTTTAGGGTTTGTTTGGTCTTTTATCCAAACCACTTTAACCAAAACCGACTTCCTATTTTAATAAGGATAGGTGTCCATATTTCAATTAAGAGAAAATATCCTAAGTATTAGTGTGTGTAGTGTGTTCGGTTTAGAGAGAGAGAGAAGGAAATCGAGAGAGAGATTAAGGGAAAGAAGAAGGAAGAAATCCAGAGTTTGCTGCTGTGATTTAAGGACCAAACTGAAGTAAGCAAGGTAACAAATCCATCCTTGTATGTGTTTTAATT
This sequence comes from Saussurea involucrata, assembly GCA_033807775.1. NCBI lineage: Eukaryota > Viridiplantae > Streptophyta > Magnoliopsida > Asterales > Asteraceae > Saussurea > Saussurea involucrata. Next base: position 110,648,573 of record CM066319.1, on the reverse strand, counting down.
TCTTAAAAGTGTTCTTGAGTTTGCTAGTTAAGTTTTTAGGTGGGTTTTGTTAAAAATGGATGTTTTGGGAAATTTAAGCTTAAGGTTAGGTTATGTTCATAGTCTTAAACATATCTGCACCTTTACAGCAGCATGCATAGCTTAAAAGTACGATTTCTGGGTTTTTAGGATCAACAGTGAACTGAGACATTCAACGAAGTCGCAATGGTTGATTGCGATTTGGCTTTGAAGTCGCAATGGTCTATTGCGACTTGGTTTGGAATTGCAGTAGTTAATTGCGATTTAGGTTTGGAATCTCAATAGTTGATTGCGACTTGGGGTTGGAATCGCAATAGTGGGTTGCGATTTGGGATGAAGTCGCAGTAGTTGATTGCGACTTAGCACTATGCATTGCGATTCTAATTTACTTTTAGTAGGTTGCGACTTGAGTCGAGGATTTCATAAGTTTAGTTTTAAAAAGAGATATTTGGTATTTTGTGTGATTTCAGATTCTGTGAAGGATTGTCATACGTGATAATTAACTTGGAAAGACTCTGGTGATAAACAAAACAGGTGAGTTTTACTTTAAAGTATTTTTACTGGAATACATTATGTGGATAACAAATACTTGATAAATTATATGAATGTTTCATACGTGGGTGATTATAATATATTGAGATATTATAATTACGTGAGTATTATATGAGAATATAATACGTGGCCGGACTTTGGACCGGTGTGTTAAATTGGGTCCCAACCAATAAATTTGGCCATTGGTGGAGGGATAAGGTGGGATGAGACAGGTATGATGCACAAATCTTGGTTGGTATTAAATTACGTGTGATTTATGTGTATTTATATAAAGAATATTTTATATAAATGAATTTTTATTGATTTCCAAATGTCAGGGATTTACTCACTAGACCCTTAGGTCTAACCCTCATTTTCTGTTTTAAAATATGTATTCCAGGTGGTGATTCCAGTAAGACTAAGTGATTAGAATACTTGGTGAATAGCTTGTTTGGGGAAGATGATCGTTATGAAGTTGTGGATGCTCGCGTACTTATAATTGTGTTATTAGTTATTATGTTATCTAAATAGGCTCAAGTTTGTACTGAATTTTTATATTGATTTGTCAGACTTTGGGACCAAATGTGCAATATGAATTACTTTTGTTGAAAACATGTTATGAATTATATGTTATATGGATATTTATCTATGGGTTGTTACAATATTGTACAGAACTTGTTGTATGTTTGAGTTAAACTCTCACATTCCCTGGCATTGAATCTCTCATATGCATTGATGCACTGATTCAGTTTTGCCTGAATTGATTTTGTTGTACCAAGCGTCTACTTCTCCAGTTCATCCCACATTTCTTTAGCAGATGTTCCACTATCAATTCTGTTGAAGATGTCATTAGGAATTGCCAAAGTTTACAAAGTAACAGCCCTCTTGTCTATTGCATGCCTCTTTTTATATGCTTCAGTATACTGTGAGAAATGTTTCTTTACTCTGGTAGCAGGAATCTCAGGTGTAGTGGTTGTTGCAGGTGTAGCAGCAACATCAACATATACTTCAATTGGACCTTCACGAATAGAGATAATCAGATTTTCATCAATATTATCCAAGAATTGAATAATTCTGATTTTCCATTGTTGATATTCTTCAGGAATTAGAACAGGAGGTTTTGTCTCAGATCCCATCAAGAGAAATTCTTTAGAAGACATAATTGTAAGATGAATTGAATCGATTCAATAGAAAGACAAATTCGAATCTCTTGATCAACACAGAGCAAATTCAAAAATTCAAAGAATTGAAGAATTATGAGTAGCAGCGGAATTCAATTATCGAATTGATCATAAAACCTTCAAGAACACGAATCTTCAGTGATCTTGACCTAATTTGTTTGTTGATTGGCTCTGATACCAGTTGTTAGTCCATGATCTTCAACAATTCAAGTAATATGTAACAAGATTAGGTAGAAGAGGACTAATTGTTTAATAGAAAAGGAAATCTAATCTAGAGAGAACAATGTGAGATTAGAGAGCTACATTTTGTATTATGAACATATTTATAATATTACATGAAATGACCTATTTTTAGTCCTCCTCCCTTGTTACAACACTTAAACCCAAGCCCATTTACACATCTAAGCCCATTAGGCCCAAATCCTTTAGTTTACAAAACTTTCTAATATTTAGGACAACTTAAATTTCCTAACAGAAATACCCGCTTTGAGTTGACATGGCAGGCTATAACTGGAATTCCATTGTTATCTCCATTTTAAAAGTAAAAGTATTGTAAATAGAACTAAGTACCAGGTCGCAGAAGACCTCTGCCAAGAACCGCTCCACACAACTTCAGAACCTCTGCCGTAGTCCTTCCCGAATACCAAGCCTAACCTGATGATCACCTTCAGACCACAAAATCTCTGTGGTGACCACCCTCCGTGAAGAACTACTTATGCACATCCACTCCAAATGAAGCTCGTGCCTCTCACGTGGGAAGATTGTATGAAGATCCTTGTACGAATCCGTTATACACCTTTCCAACTGTCACCCTCTGGTTGGATGAATCCTTGACTTCGTACATCACCTCCCACTATATGTAAACCGTACTATTCACTATTGCAAAGATGCTCACACACATATTTCACCATAGATTACACGTATTGAGAAACTTGGAGAGAAAAACACATACTAGTGTGTGTTCTTGGTGTAAACTCTTTGATGATTAATGAAAGATGACGACATTGATTCATTACATGCTTTTTTAATCTTCTTCTACAGTTTATTCATCTACCTTATTGATTTAACACAAACCATTTCATATAAGCTTCCGCATATCTACTCTGTTTTTCACTTTATAGTTTGAGTTATCATTTGCAAGAGATATTTTTTGATATCGAAATGTAAAAAAATATCTGGAAAAAAATTGCGTCCAATAGGATTTGAACCTATACCAAAGGTTTAGAAGACCTCTGTCCTATCCATTAGACAATGGACGCTTTTCATTGCGATCTAGATCTAGATTGTCTCAAATCAATGGACCATCTCTGCAATTTTATCTTATCCCTTTAGTAGATTTTGTCTGATTTCTTAATATGTTCTTCATTTCAAAACAGTCCCTATTTTGTGCAGTTTTCAACAAGTTTGATTACTGTTGATTTCTAGGATTTGTTCTTCCATAGAAATCATCCCTATGTGTGAGTAATCTGCTCTACAAAGCATTTTTCAAGTGTTAATTAGCTTTCTACTTGGTTCAAGAATCCTAAATCTCAGTTTTCATCTGTTTTTCTTTAAAAATGTTCATATTTTCCTCATAGTGTTCTTCTTATTTTCTTTAAATAATGGCAACCATAAAAGCCATATATACAGCTGGGTCTCAGACCAAACCCCCAACCTTACCAAGGGATGAATATGCCTAATGGAAAATCAAAATGATTCAATTTATGGAAGGGGTTGAAAAGGGTCTTGTAGAAAGTGTTATTAACAAACCATATGTACCGATGGTCACTGTTCCTAGGGTTCCTGCCACTGCAACAACTCCAGATGTTCCAGAATATGATAAACGTACGGAAATCAAGGATTGGTCTCCTGAATATTAGGAGAAATGTGAGTTGGGAAAGAAGGCCAAAAGATTGCTAATCTTGGTAATTCTAAATGACTCATTTCAGTCCCTGGATGCATGTGAATCTGCTCATGAACTATGGGTAGAACTAGAAAAACAACTTGAAGGTGGAGTGAAAATCCAAAAGAATAGGCGATCATAGTGTCTGAATGAGTATTATATTTTTAAGGCCCTACCAGCTGAATCACTACAGCACACACAGAACCTCTGAGTAAAACAATGTCATGTTTCTTAAGAGCCTAAATGAATAGTGACTTCAGTTGTCTATGTCCATACAAACTAACCAAGATCTTGATGTTTGGACTTTGACTAACCTCTTTGGAACATTGGTTGCAAAAGAACATTATGTTATCTAGTCCAAACCACAACTGGGTGGACCTCTGGCGCTTGTAAGCAACACCACAGAGGTTTATTACAAGCAGCAGAAGAAAGGTCCTCTGAGGAAAGCTCTAAGAGTAAGAAGACGGGAAAGAAAGTGTTTGTTGTTGAGAGTGAGAAAGAAAAAGAACAGCCAAAGGAAGAAGAGGCAAATATAGCTTCTATTGCCAAATTCTTACCTCTGTTAACCAAAGAGTTCAACAGAGGCTACAAGAAGAATCCATTTTTCAGCAGAGGGACAGAGGAAAGAGATGATAAGGGTGGCAGATATCAGAGTTCTACACCACAGATGGAAAGGCAATATGTTCAAGATCCTAGACAGTTCGCACCACCACATATGTACGATCCAAGAATTCCTAACAGAGAGGAATTTCATGATCAAAGGATGTTTGAGCAGATTTATGAACCAAGGTACTATGAGCAGAGACCAGTTGAGTACCAATAGAGAGCGGTCAAATATCAACAGAGGAATGCACAAAAGGAGAAGTACATAACTCTAGAGAAGCCAACAATGCCTGCCTAACAGAGCAACAATTGTTTCAAATGTGGCAAGCCTGGCCATTATACCGTAGAATTCAGAAGTCAAACTGTCAAAAGTCAACCAGTTAGAGATCCTGCTTTCTTCAAGAAAATGGCATAATACTACGCACAGAAGTCTTTGATGGCTGAACAGGAAAAGTGGGTGTCAGATGAATCCTCTGTTGAAGGGGATAAAATTGCCATGTTCTGTGGAATGGCAGAGGTTGAAAGATTTGACTCTAACAGTGAGGTATCTACTTTCTCTTGTGATCCTTTAAATGACTCTGAAGTTAAATTACTTGAACTAACAAAAGAATTTCATGATTTTGAGCAAAGATTTTTAGAGACTGAAAAGAAACTTGCTTTTTAAAAAAGAGAAGTTGGGATTCTGACTCAAGAAAAGGTTGATATTGCCTTAGAAAAGGGAACTCTTAAAAAGAAATATATCTCGAAAGTAAAAATGAAAAAATCCAAGTTAGTGGTCTTGATAAGGCTCTGAAGAGTCAAACTATGAAACTGAAAGACACCGAGAGTGAAAAATAGAACATTGTAGCTCTCAAAACCTTTTTTCAAAAGGAGAGAGAGGTTTTACATCAAGATTTGTTTGGCAGAGATTTGGTACTAAAAAAATACAAAGATGCTCAGAGAGTGCATGACAAGGTCGATTCTCAATTAGGAAGAAGAGGAATTGGATTTAGTGATTTGGATCCTTTTACTGGAAACAAAAGAAACATTCTTTATACTCCTTGTTCTACCTTGGAAAAGTCAAAAAACCTGATTTTCAACAAATGCATTATGTTTTAAAGAGGCGCAAAACCCTTGGAGAGTCAAAACCAAGGAATCCTCAGAGATTTATAAACACAGTTTATTCTCAAGTTCCCCATAAGAAAAACTCCTTGTTCATGTTTGGATCTGCAAAAGATCAGGCTGCCTTTGTTTGCTTGATAACCTCTATAAATAAGTAATGCGCAGAGGCAACTGAATTTGTTCCCTCTTCAACATAAGATATGTTATAAAATATTTTTGAATGTGACTTGGTAGAAACCTTTGAGAATTGCTTTTCACTGGATTATCCTGAGGGAGCCTCTGATTTGAAAAGAATATTCGAAAAGGATTTATTAAAAGCACTTGATGAACCAAAAATTGTCCCATGCATTGTAAAAAAGATTTAAATCTTCATTTGGACAAACATGAGAATGGTCATGACATATATCCATGCAACCAGACCTCTATAAAGGCAAGCAAAGACTTTCTTGAATCAGACTCAGATTCTGAGAATGATTCAACTTCTGTCACACCAGAGACTGGTTCTGTAGAACCAGAGATAATTTCTTGCAAGCAAGAGGGAACAAAACTTCCCTCTGGCGTTCTGAACAAAGTAATTCCTCTCAAGAAATCTGTAGCAAGGATACCTATCTGCCATGGTTTTATTGATATGTGACTAAGAGCCAAAACATTTATTGGATAGGTTCTTGTGAAGGAGAACCTGCAGAAGATTACCTTTTGGATTTTATGAATTGAGAAGACTTCTGCTCTGGTTCTTGGCTTTGTTCTGCAGAAGAAGTTCTCAAATTCTTCTCTAATGTTTGGATTTATGATTTGATCTGTTGGATGGAGGTTCTGAAAGGGTTGTTTGTAGAGATATTTGTACACCACTTCTTCCATTTCTTCATACGTTGGACCATATGGTGGTACTTGTCTTCTGAGACTCTCCATCTGTTGAACAACTTCTGCAGCTCTGCCAGTAAGTGGAATGTCTGACAGGGGCTTTAATCCATATGCCCAGTCCTCTTCTTCAGGCTTTGGAGTTTGAAAGGCATCAAAGGAGCTCTTCATCAGTTTTTCTGTAGGATTGGGCACTGGTTTTTTTTCTTGGGCTCTTCTGTCATTTCTGCCTTTCCCTTGTCTTTGGCTTTTGGAGGTGCAGAACCTGTTGCTTCTGTAGGTTTGGTTGTTGGTGCTTCTGTTGGAATGATGGGGGTCGCCTCTGTAGATTTTGACACTTGTCTTTGAGAGGACTTTTGTGGCGTTGGTTCTATTGGCTTGATTTGCTCTGTAACCTCTGTTGGAGGTTTTTTGGTGACTTCTTCTGTAAGATTGGTTTCTGTTGGTGAAGGTTGGATATCAAATCTTCTTGCCAATTTGAAAGCTAATGTGTACTTGTGCCTTTATTCTTCTCTCTGCGCCATTCGTTCAGTCATTGTTTTGTGCATATTCCTTAGAACCGAAGAAGCAGAGGTCGTTGCTCTTTTTGGTTTTTGGGCAATTGACTTTGTTCTTGGTATGGTTTCGGGTTTTTCTTTTGATTTTGTAGTTGGAGAGTGAAGATCTTCTTCTTTGGAGGATGACAGATGTTGAACATCTACTCCAAACATTGTAGGGAATTTCACAGAGGTGGGTGTTGCCTCTGTGGTCTTTTGACCTTTTTCTCTAGGTTGTTGGTTTGTTGGATTTTCTTCCAAGATTATTACCACATGGGTGGTTGTTGCCTCTGTGGTCTTTTGAGCAGTTTCGGGTACATGGGTTTCTTCAGTGGTTGATTCCACAGAGATGGGTGTTGTCTCTGTGGTATGTTGAGTTTGTTGATCTGTGGTTTGTTGTGGAGGGGCTTGGCTGATTGGTTCTGCTGCGATTGGTGGAGCCTGTAGTCCTCTGGTCGTAGCTTTCTCCCTTATATTCTCCCCCTCAGGATGATCTGATGGACCAGGATGGTCATCATCAGAGTCATCCTGACTCTTATCAGAAGTACCCTCTGCTCTGCAGGAAGCTTTGGGTTTCTTTGGTAGTTCTGCTGCTGCGGCCATCAACTTCGTACATACATCATCGCAGAGGCCGATTAGAGTTGCAAGCTCTACTTCTGTGTTGAAGCGCATTTTGCCGACACTTTTTCTGAATTCTTTAACGTAGTTGGCATTTGCAGAAGTGAAGGAGACGATGACTTCTGTGACCTGGTTTATCACATTTTGCCCGAGCTCTGTTAGCTGTGCTCTGGTCATGTAGTCTTTTGGCTGCATCAGTATTGTGTTGCGCATTGCTTCTACTTGAACATTTTGCAGAGCCTTCTATAGATTTGTAGCTGTGAGGCTCTGTGACTTGTTGGATTGTTTGTTCATTTGTTCAAGGAAATGCTTGACTGATTCCTTGAATGCAGATGTTGCAGCTATTCCAAAATCTTTAGCAGCAGAAGTGGCTATTGTTGTGGCAGTTGTTTGAGCAGAAGACTTCATCTCCGTTATGGCGGATTTCACCTCTGTGGACAGATTGTCCATTTTGGTGTTCAGATTTAGCAAGTCCGTTGATGTTTGTTAGCTTCAATCTTCCTAATCATAGAAGTATTTAGAAGTAGTGAAAAATAGGCTAAGTGAAGAAAGCTTCTTACAGAGGCTCTGCCGACATTACCGAGAAATCAAGGTCAAGAAGCTACAGAAGCAGCAGAGGCTTCCTACAGAACCTCTGCTGTACTCAAAGAAGACCCAAGACTCGGAAACAAAGGTGGACTGCTCCACAGAGGACCAGACCACAGATCCTCTGTAACTCATTATAAAGCCTTTGTGGTCCTCACTGAAAGACTTGAAGATATTTATAATATCTTGCTACTGTTACAGGACCCGTTATTCAACTTGCATGGTAGCATGCCCTGTCCAACGTCGACGTGTCAAACTCTGATTGGACTCAGTAGGGCTTAGTACATATTAGACGTCTGCTGCATTAAATGCAATACAGCACGTCTGACTGTTCATGCCATCCCTCCAACTGTTCACGACATCCGTTCTACTATTCATCGGTACCGTTCTGAATAGTAACCTGCTTTATGGTCCCCTTTAGATTAGTATATAAGGAAGACTCATGTTGAGTTCTTCCTTATCACTGATAATCACTCAAAAAAAAGGAACATCAAAAAGAACACAAAAAGCTTATTCACCTTAAAAGTCATATCTGTTTTAAAGCTTTACTTACTCTTTGTTCTTAATCTGTTCTTGATATATATATATATTCAGTAAACCTTGAAGTAATTATATTCTTTTCACTGTTTATTTATATTCCGTTCTAAATCTATCAAACATATCTGTTAGTTCTTCAAATACGCTTCCGCATCAAACCTTAAACTTGAACTAATAGATCTGATAATCTTGTTTAAGCAAAACGGGAACCAACAATGTTGTCTCTGCAAAATATGTGAAAGAGCTTTGCAACTCTTTCATGGTTTGGTTCATTGAGGTGACAAGGGTTTGGAACTCATCCCTTGATACTCGTGTGTTAGGACACTGAAGTTGTCCTTTATAATAGAAAGTTTTGTAAAGCAATAGCTGTGTTAAAGGGCTTATGCTTAATTGTTGTAGCAAGTGATGAAGACTATAAATAGGTCTTTACTTGTAGTTTGTAAGAAGTGAATTCATTAATACAAGATGTAGATCTCTAATCACTTTGTGTTCTCTCTAGGTTAGATTTCCTTTTCAATAATGTTCTTCATCATCTTGTTACACAATACTTGGATTGTATGAAGATCATGGACCTAACAAGTGGTATCAGAGCCAAATCGAAGAATTTTTCATCGATACGATCATCGGATCTTCACAATTCAAGCGTTTTTAGCCCTATTTTGCTCAGATTTCGGAGATTTATGGTGTTTGTTCAAGAAAAAAGTCGAACTCGCTTTTTGGATCAAAACTTCATCAAATCGATCGAATTACATGTTTTGATCAACTAGAAATCTGTTCATCTTCATTTTTCGAATAAGTCTGCAAAAGAATCACTGAAATTGGTCAAGAATTGAAGAAGTTATGATGATTTTAGTGATTTTCGAATGCTGTTACTTGAATTCGGATTATTCTTGATGAATTCGGATCCTTCATCGTTTACTGTTCATTGATGAATTCGGATCCTTCATCATTTACTGTTCATTGATGAATTCGGATCCTTCATCGTTTACTGTTCATTGATGATTTCGAATCATTCATGCTTTACTGTTCATGGTTTCGGATGCTACTATTGTTTGGATGGCTTAGATGGTTTCGAACTGTTCAGAGTTGTTGGTTTCGGATCTTGTGAAGTCCGAAATATTGCGGAATTTGGTCATCTTAGTTCTGAATTTCGGAATGTGCTTACACCTAAAGGTTCAAAGGTATGGATGGCTTCGCATCTTTCTAATCCTCATTCTAATGGTTTCGAATTCCATTTATTCATGATAGGCATGGTTTCGCATCCAACATGATACGAAATGGCTTGATTTCGAACCCTACATGATCCAGATTCATTGATTTCGGACCCTTCATGATTCGAATTGCCCTGATTTCGGACCCTTCATGATTCGAATTGTCCTGATTTTGAACCCTTCATTATTCGAATTGAGTGATTTCGAACCCTTCATGATTCGAATTCCATGATTTCGAACCCTTCACGATCCGAATTCATTGATTTCGCTCCCTACATGATTCGAATTCCCTGATTTCGCACCTAACATGATTCGAATTGAGCTGATTTCGCACCCTACTTAATCCGAATCCATGGTTTCGAATGTGCCTACATCCGAATTCTGATGGTTTCGGATCCAAGAAATTTATTGAAAAATATTTTCTCATGAAAAAAAAAAAATTATTCCAAAATTTTTTCTATAGTGTATTTCATACACTGTAAGGGCTTTTCAAGAAAAAAATTTATATAAATTTTTTTTAAGAGTGTGCACATAATTCTAACTTCTAAGCGAAGTTTCTCTTGACGATCAATCTATTAGGTATATTTTTGTTAATATTTTTTGTGTTTCTTTTCAGGTTTTCTTCAAGATGTCTACTTATACAGAAGATGGGGCTTTAAGATTGAAGCAAACTATTATAAAGGAGATACCCCTAATTGCAAAAGTTCTGGTTAAATCATCAAATGAAAGTTTGCAACAAACAATTTTGCAACAATTTATTATACCAGAAATAACTCCTAAACCACAAGTTTTTGTTAAGTCAAATAATGGAATTTTGCAACAAGTTCTTTTAACAGAAACATCTCCAATATCACAAACTCCTATTAAAGACAATGCTTCAAATTCTTCAACTCCTATTTCAAATCCTTCAGTTCCTATTTTAAATAAAGCATTGGAGGAAGAAAATGTTGATCTGAAAAGACAAATTTTAGACATTTCTTCTTCAAATGATAGACTTACTAAAAGAATAACTGATCTTGAAGTTTATATTGCAGATCATGAAACAAAGAAAGACAACTCAAGTCTGCACGATCAAATCGAGAATCTTCAAGAGAAAGTAACAACTCTTCAAAAAGAAAATGTCGATTTGAAGAGAAGAGAAGAAAAGAGAGTGAAGTGGACCTTAAAGTTACATACTCAATTAAAAGAAGTTCAAGATAAAGAAAAGACATTAGACAGTGAAAATGCCAATATAAAGAGAAAACTGTCTAATTTTTCTTTTGAAGAAAAGAAAGTTTTTGAAGAAAAGAAAGTACTTGAACTGAAATGCATAAAACTTTCAAAACAAGTTTCTGACTTTGAGAAAGTTTTATTTCTTGAAAAGGAGAAATTGGAGAAGGAAAGAGTCGAGTGTGAAAAAGAAAGGAAAAGTTTTGAAGCGAAGAATGCGAAACTGTCAAAGAAAATTTCTGATCTTCAAAAGGACTTAGAAAAGGAAAGACAAGAGCTAGATAAAGAAAGTCAAGAGCTAGAAAAGATGAAGAAAGCTGACTTTCAGGCTAGGTGCGTTAAAGACGACTTTTCTAAAGAAAGGAAGATATTTCGGCAGGAAATTCATAAATTGACAATGAATTTGGCTGCATTATCGACTGACATCATGAAAGAGAAGAGGGTCAAGTCTAATATTCAGAAGAAGCTTGATTTGGTGACCAAGGAACGGAATGACTTATCTTACAAAGTGAAGTCATTTAACAAATCCAAATGCTATTCAGAATGTCTGATTCGTCCTTCTAATCTATTCTATGATCACTCGGTGGATAATTCTTCCAAGTATCAATATGATGATCTTCCTTCATATAAGAAAGTCAACATGCAATGGAGAGTAAAAGGTACGTCTACTAAAAAAGGGGAGCCTAAATCCTCTGTTCCCAACAAGAACACTAATCTGAAAGCTAAATCTTTTGCTAATCGTGATTCATTCTATTCCGCAAATCATTTAATCAGGTTAGCACAAAAGAATTTTTGTTGTTCTTATTGTGGTACTAATGATTTTATTAAAAATGAGAGTGTTCATTATTGGTATGGTACTTATCATTTTCCTTCCTATAGAGCTCCGATTAACAAGCCAGGACCCAAGACACGTTGGGTACCAAAATCTACTTAATCTGTTTTTGCAGATTTAGAAGCAAAGCGTTGAACTCTCGGAAGAAGATTACTTGTACCATTAAGGGGGAGTAAAGAAGACCCGTGCTTCAAAGTTTTTGGCTTTTGAACATATCTGTTCAAAACCCGTGCTTCAACGACTTTGGCTTCTGAACAATTCAGTTCAGGACCCGTACTTCAAAGACTAAGACTTCTAAACAAATCAGTTTAGAACTCATACTTCTCAGGTGATATCCTTAACTGTTACATCTTTCTGTTTCAAGGAACGTGGTAAAAGGTAACATTGGATTATATTTTGTTTCCACCACTTTGAAAACTTGAATCTTTACAAATTTAATTCAATGAGATAAAATTTTCAATTTTCATTCAATGAATTAAATGTGTGCTAAAAGATGATTTTACAAGTATTTTTGTATTATCTGAGTTAGATTTGTTTCAACTTTCACCTCTGAAATTAATCGAAAGGTCAGCAAAACATGAATGAAATTATGCTGAATGCTCAAATTTATGTGAATCTGCACTTATATAGAATATAATGCTCAAAAAGCCTATATGTCAGAATGATGGATGGAAATGAAAATATGGGAGAAGCACTATATTTTAGAACCAAGTGATTGAGATAAAATTGTTGCACTATCATTTAGTTTGAAAGTTTGTGCCTGTGGCCTTTCTGGTTTTGGAGAGTAAGTTCTAAGGGGTGCTAGACACCTAGTCCCTAAGATCAACTGGTCTGGGATCGGCTGACCCAAATCCTGCAATAGAACCAGATAGAAAGCCATGTTCTACTGGTACAAATGGGTTTAAGATATATCGATGTGGCCTTTCTGGTTTGGGAAATTAAGTTCTAAGGGGTGCTCGACACCTAGCACCTAAGGCCAACTGGTCTGGGAGCTGCTAACCCAAATCCTACTATAGAACCAGATAGAAAGTCATGTTTAACGGTGTATCTTATTCTTACTAAACTTTTTAATCAAAAGAGGCCAATGAGCACAAAATCAAAGGATGCCAATGAGCACAAAATCAAAGGATGCCAATGAGCACAAAATCAAAAGATGCCAATGAGCACAAAATCAAAAGATGCCAATGAGCACACATCTCTTGAAACTTGGGAAAATACAAAGTCGCGATAAACCCGTAAATTTATGAAATTCTGATTTTGGACAAACAGTGTGAGTAGAGCAAAGTATTCTTATATGTTTTAGAATTGCATACGCTTGATGCTAATCATATTTCGCATGCTAGCACACCAAATAGATTTATTAAAGGGGTTGAAACTGAACGTTTGTAACTTGATATGCAATGATGTCTTGTTTTTTAATCCAAACACATGCATTTGATTTCATTTGATTGAAATATTGTTAAATTTCATTAAGTTGAATTTCTTTTGTAAAGCTTTCAAATGATCAAATGTTAGTAGTTACAAAATGAAGTTCAATGAATTTTATTTTCCTTGTGTAATTTTTTTTTTAAATTTGTATATTGTGCGTTATTGAAATATAAGCATACTTTCAGGGGGAGAAAACAAATTGCTCCAGAATTCTTATCTTGAGGGGGAGCAAGGTTATCCACTAAGGAGGAGATTGTTAGTAATACTAAGAGACGCGACTGAAATTGAAGAAGGTTTTCGATGATTATGATGCTCACCATCATCGAAAAAGGGGGAGAAAAGTTTAATTTCAATTTCATGTCAAAGAGCTTTCAAATCAAAGATATTTCAAGTCAAAGATTCGTGAACAAAGACTGAAGATTAGGGGGAGAAGGATCATGTGAAGTCCAAATGTTGATGAATTTGGTTATCTTAGTTCTGAGTGGTTCTCGGAATGCGCTAACACCGAATTTGGTTATCTTAGTTATGAGTGGTTCTCGGAATGCGCTTACACCTAAAAGTTCAACAATGTGGATGGTTTCACAACTTTCTGATCCAAACTCTAATTGTTTCTGATTCATCTTGTTCCGAATTGATGGTTTTATACAAAGATCGGAATTTCATGTTCAAGACTTGAAGACAATCTGTTGAAGATTTTATTGAAGAAGATTGATTTTTCAAAGAGAAAGACAAAGACTTTTCATGTTTGACTGAAGATTCTTCAAAGCTGAGTTCTTAAAGAATGTCAAAGCATATAGTTCGCCGTGAACTAATGAAGATAAAGATGTTTGAAGATTATCTTAGCTTCAAAGTTTAAAGTGATCAAAGTTAAAGTTTTGAAGATCAAGAGCTGAAGACTACTGTCATATTTTTTAAATCTTGAATCCAAAGGGGGAGATTGTTAGAGCATTATTGTATTCAAGATTTATTGTTAAAGTCTTGTAATGGTCAAACAATGTAAAAGTCAAAGATAGTCAAAGTCAAAGTAGCTTTAATTGAAAAATCAAAGTAGATTAGATTTAATGCTTTGTAATCCTAGGTATAAATAGGATTAGTTAGCTTAGATGTTAAGCAAGTCTCAAGAAAGTCAAAAGAAAGCAATTCATTAGTGATCTTAATTGTAATATTCTAGAGAGAGAAGTGAGAGCATTCTAGAGAGAGAAAGTGCATAATTCCTATGTAAATCTCTATTATGTTCAAGATCAATGGATGATTTGATGATTACCTAATAGAAACTGGTTTCACATCGTGTCCCTGGTGTAACCTCTGGAGGAACAACCCCTTCTCCAGAGTGAGTCCCTGTTCCTGGGACACCTTCGTTCACCCTTGTTGGTACGTTGGGGGTGGAAGGATTTCCATCTGATCTTAGAGAAGAAACATGAGTTTCGATCTCTACAGAAGTTCTGTGAAGAACAGTGTCCAAATCCACTCCAGAGGTGGGTATCGGAATGTTCTTCTGTTGACTTGGAGACTTGTCTAGAGTCTCTTCGTCTTTGTGCTCACTACTTCTCTCTGAAAGAAGTTTTGGCCCTATATTGTGCGTGGCAGAGGAAAAGAAATCCTCTGTAGGGTTTTCTAGTGTGATCTGGGTCGATGGATCACGAACTATAGGTGAGTCTCTTCGAGGAGACTCCCTAGGAATGGATTACCCGGTTTCTGTGGGCGCAGAGGTTGAAAGAATAACCTCTGGCTGGATGGGTTGGGATTGGATCGAGCTGTGTTGCTCTTTTTCAATAACTCCTTCTGCAGCTAGACCTGCGGAGTTAGATGTGTGGGTTGTGCTGGGAGGGGGTGAGGGATGTGTGCCTTCTGCAACTTAAGCATCTTTTTCATTTTCATTTTCTTTTCCTCTCATTCTATCTAAGGCCTTTTTAACTTCATCTCTGTTCCACAGAGCTTCTGCTTGTAGCCTAATCCTTTCCCTAGTTTTATCATCTGACAAGTCGATTTCTTCTATTCCTTCTTCTGAAGCTTGGCTTGGAGTCCTTATATGGACGTCCAGTCCCTGTTGGATGAAGGGATTATGTAGAATGTTAGGGGTTTCAGACGGTTGATCTCTGGGGGTTTGATCATCTTCTTGCAGATTGGTGTCAATGTCAGAGATAGAGAAGTTGTTGATCCAAACCCTCCGTGATTTGATAATGACCCTCTCTTAACTACTTAGTGAAAATTGTATGTAAACAATATGTATCAGAGTTTCACTATCGCTGATAAGTACTAAGATCTTACAGTACCGCTGATAGGAACTCTCTCTCTTTAAATTAAACATTCAGCGAACACTGTTCACCATAATGCGCTGAGTCTGTTCAGTCCTTATGGTGATCGCTGATAAGTTAGTTGTTTACTTATAATCCCTGAAGACAAGTTTCACGTCAACAAAGGTTCTACGCTGAAGTCGAAGATCAAGCTCAAGAACCAGCGACAAGTCTACTAATGAACTGATGCGGATCAGCGAAGACTCAGATTTGTCCACTCAACGTGAAGTATCAAGTACAAGACTTCAGCTATCGCTGAACTTTATCATTCGCTGAATAGTAAATGATAATCGCTGAATCAACGAAAGCTGATCATGAAGTCCTCCGTACAAAGTACTTTTGTCTTAACCTCCCTTGCACGCCACCGTACGAAATGTCAGAAAAGAACCTCCGAAAATCTGAGATCGTACAACCACTCTGATACTACACTGTTCATTCATGCGGCTACTAAGGTTGTCAACAAAGGTCAATGACATGCAACCAATCCGCTGATGACACGTGTAAAGCGTATACTGAATTGCATTAAATGCATGCAGTATATAAAGAGATGAACTCACTTCATTTGAAGTAACTTGCTAACTCTGGACAAGTTCAAATCTCTCTCAAGATAGGATTTTATTAGTAATCTCCATATCTTTCTTAGTGCAAGAAACCTTAGTGTTCCAACTTGTTTAGATTTAGGTTTATCCTTAATCTTGTTTCCGCAACAAGCTGTAAATTGTTAATGATTTATCAATAAACAATTTAGAAAAGTAAAATAGCGTGTTTGTATTCAACCCCCCCCCCCCCCCCCCCCCTTCTACAAACTTGTATAGGCCTTTCGGGACCAACAAGTGGTATCAGAGCAGATTTGTTTAATCTCATAAACAAGATCTAATCTAAGATATTTCTCTTCCTTGCTATTTTCTGAAAATGGCCTCCCACACAAACACAAATTATATAGACAATGGTTCTCTTGCAAAACCCCCTAGATTTTCCAGAGACAACTTCAACTTATGGAAAAATAGGATGATGCTCTTCCTAGAAGTTGTAGACCCTACTATGACCTACTATCTTGAAAACGGCCCACACATCCCTGTAACTATTGATCCTTTAGTTCCAGCCACTGCAACTCGAGCTGCTATTCCTGAAAGGCTGATTCCAAAGGAAATACACATGTGGACCGATGAAGACAAGAAGAAAGTGGCTATAGATACAAAAGCCAGATCCATACTATCCATGGCCCTTCCTGACGAAGTCTACCATTCCGTCATGAACCTGAAATCCTCAAAAGCCATGTGGGACACAATATGTGTTTAGTATGAAGGAACGTCTGAAGTCCAGGATTCAAGAAAGATCAACCTGGTAAGACAATACGAAAGCTTCATTTCTGGTAAGAATGAAACTCTCTCTGAAGTTCATCAACGTTTTAATTGCTTAATTATAGATCTTAAAACGGTTGGTAAGGAATATTCTAACTTTGAAGTGCTGACAAAGTTTTTAGAATGTTTACCTGAAAGCTGGGACAATTATTCCATGTGTCTCAAGCTGTCAAAAGATCTAAGATCAATGACACTCGCTACCTTATATGGCACATTGCTGAATCATGAGCAATCTAGCCATCTTAAGAAGAATCTTGTAAAATATTCCAAAAGCACCCCTATTGCTTTAATCTCAGAGGAACCTTCTACTCAGCGACCCGTGGTCACTATCACTGAGTTAGAAAGTACCTCTGAAAGGTCATCAGATTCTGATTCTTCAGATGATGATGAATCCTTGGCTCTCCTAACTAAAAAGTTCAGGAGATTCGCCAAGAAGAAAATGTTTCGAAAGAACAAAACTCTTTCTATAGCTGACAAGCCTAAGTCATCAGCTTTTGTTGATAAGGCTACTACTACTTGTTTCAACTGCGAAAAGACAGGTCATTTCGCTAACGAGTGCAGGTCAAAGAAAATCATGAGACCTTCAGCTTTTACAAAGAAATCATTTGTTCCAAGGAATAAAGATGACAAATACTCAAAGCTGAAGGAAAAGTATGCAAAGCTGAAAAGCTTTAAGAAGAAAGGAAAAGGCCTGATGGCTGACTATGATTGGGCTGCTTCTGATGAAGAAGCCTCATCATCTGATTCTGAAGATGATGAAGCAAATTAATGTCTCATGTCCAAGATTGAAGAAGAGGAAGAAAGTTCAGACATTCCCTCCACTTCAACATCTGCCATTCAGGTATCACCTTCCTTCTTTACCAATATTGCAAATATTGATGAAGCTGATAGTCTCCGTAAAATCGAACTGCTGACTAGAAGTTTATACGAAGCCATGAACGGCAAAGCTGTGGTTGAAAACCAAAATCTTGATCTCGCTGAAAAGCTTAAAAACTGCCACCTTCAAATAGAAAAGCTTTCTAAATTTGAAGAAGATTTTAAAGATCAAGTCCATTTAAATCAGCTAGTCAAAATCGAACGAGCGGAAGCTATCGCTGCATTAAAAGATGAACAAGCTACTGTTGAAGGATGGTGTAATTCTTCAACAAAGATCACTGAGATAATTAAGGCTCAGATTCCTCTGAGTGATAAACGTGGTTTGGGTTATAAATATGATACTCCAATACCAACCACTGAACGTTCAATGCTTAAATTTGGAACGTTCGTATCCTCAGTAGCTGACACTTCTTAATCTCAGTACTCCTCGTCGGTTACACCAATCCCTGAGGAAACTCCTACCTCCTCAAAAGGTAAGGAGAAAATGGTTTATTCAAAACCTACCTCTGTCTCTAAAGACAAAGGTAAAGGAATTGTTATTTATCAAAATCCTCAGAAGGGTACCTTAGTACCTAAGCTGAATGCTTCCAAAGCCTTAGTGATTCATTCATCTGGTTCTAGAAATCAGACCTCTGGATCAGTTCAGCGACCTACTCCTAGACTCAGAGTAGATATCCTTGGTAAGAAATCTGAAGAACTGAATGTTCGTCCTATTTCAAAAACCAATAGTGTACTTGGTGCTGGCACTTCTAATTCCAAATTAAAAGCTCAGCACTCAAGTGGTCCTAGAACTAATTTTAGTTATAGGAAATGTTATCAATGTGGACTTACCGATCATATTGCAAGTAAGTGTCCCACAGCCACCAAAGCTGATAAGATAGCTAAGGTGAAGATAGCACCCAAGAAGACCAAACCAGTTGCAATTCAGGTCAAGGTGACTCCTACCGCTGAGGTCAAGAAATTGACCAAAGTGAAGAAAGACAAAGCTGAATCTTCAAATGCTGCGAAGACTGCTGAACCCATTTCAACTACTTCCACTGACAAACGCGTATACATGGTGAAGTGGGTACCCAAGCAAAACTAATCTTCCTTTGTATTGCAGGTTAAGAAGGGTATCTGGTATCTCGATAGCGGATGCTCTAGACACATGACTGGAAAGAAAAACCTGCTCGCTGAATACAAGGAAGAGAAGGGTCCCTCTGTGACTTTCGGTGGAAATGGAAAAGGACATACCCGAGGGTATGGTGTACTTTCAAATGGTACAACATCCTTCAGAAGAGTCGCATATGTTGAAGGGCTGAAGCATAATCTTCTAAGCATCAGTCAGCTTTGCGACATGGATAACAAAGTGATTTTCACTAAGGAATCCTGCTTTGTCTCTGACAAAAAGGAGAAGATAGTTCTCAGCGGTTATCGTTTGGAAAATGTTTACGTTATAAACATGGACTCAACAACCACTGAGAACTCCTGTTTCTTCTCAAAAGCATCTTCTGATGTTAACTGGCTATGGCACAAAAGGCTCTCACATCTCAACTTCAAGACACTGAATACTCTTTCATCCAAAGAGTTAGTCACTGGTCTACCTCAACATTCATACGCCAAAGAGTCCTTATGTTCAGCGTGTGAAAAAGGGAAGCAGACCAAGGCAAGCTTTAAGTCAAAGCAAGTTTCCTCAGTGCCATCTCCTCTACAACTACTCCATATGGATTTGTTTGGCCCCGTTAACAAACAATCCATCGCTGGAAAGAAATATACGTTGGTCATAGTTGATGAATTCTCTCGTTACACATGGGTAATGTTTCTCCGTTATAAGAGTGACACCCCTGAAGAACTCATCACTTTTGTTCGGAAGATGGAAACTCTGTACAATATGATTGTTCGCTCAATAAGGAGTGATCATGGAACTGAATTCAAAAACAGTTCTCTTGATTCCTTCCTTGAGAGCAAGGGTATTTCTCACAACTTTTCGTCAGTGAGAACATGTTAGGTCTAGAGTTTTGTCAAAAACACAAGTGTTGAGTTCTGAGTAAGAAGACTAAAGAAGACTCAGAAGACTCAGAAGTTCTGAGTAGAAGACTCAGAAGTTCTGAGTGAGAAATCTCAAAAAGATTCTAAGTGTTGGATTCTGACTAGAAGGTTCAGAGTTCTGAGTAGGAGACTCAGAACTTCTGACTATGAAGACAAATGTTCTGAAGCGCTTATTCAGAAGTATGTTCAGAATTCATATCTTGGGATATTATCTGTTATATTCAGTTACTAATTAGGACACGTGTAATTGTTCTATTAGTCTGTTTCTTATATGTACTGTAGCTTTAGCTATTCTCTACAGTATATATAGGAGTTATCAACTGTAGCTAATAGAATCTTTGGAGAAAATCTTTGGCTAATCTTTTGGATAACTCTTTACGCATAAATTGTTAGATCTATTGAGAGAGAAATTCATTGTAATATCTTGTAATTCACAGATTGTTAATAGATCATATGACCAGTTGCTATTAATACGATCTTAATTGTTCATATTTGATTGTAAGAGTGTAACCTGGACTTACAATTGGTATCAGAGCCAATCAACAAACAAATTCGTCCAAGAGTGTGTTTGATCGCGTTCTTGAAGTTTCTTGATCAATTCGACAATTGATTCCGCTGCTGCTAACAATTCTTGAATTCCTAACAATTCTTGAATTCGTTTCTATCATTGATTCAAGAAATTTGAATTTGTCTTTCTGTTGAATCGATATCTTACAATCAAGTCATCCAAAGATTTTCTCTCTATGCTGATTAATTCTCGAAATTAAACAGAGATCACCGGTATGTTTTCGAAATTCTTGATTGGTTTCTTGATCAAAGTGATTATATCTGCTGCATGTTGATTAGTATTCAAATTTTTTGTTGAAAAGAAGATTTCATTAATTCATGTACTCTAACTGTTTGATGAAATGCATGTGACAGATTTGATTAATTCTTGCATGTTCTAGATTTGTGTTGATTCTCATTTTTGATCATAATTCATAGTTGATATTCGAATTTGTCATTTCATCATGCCTGAGATTATTGAAGTTTTTGTGAGACCTGCAATTTCTATAACCAGTTCAGACAATTTACAAAAATTAAGTCCTGTAAAAGCAAAAGAAACAATTTCTGAACCAAAAACTGAGATTGTTCATTTTGAAAGCAAGATTGCTAATCTTCAAGCAAAACAAGACGAATATGCAAAAGTTATAAAGATTTTGCAAAAAGAGAAATCCGATTTTCTAAAGGATTTTGAAAAGGTTCAAGAAAACATAAAGTTGTTAGAAAAAGAGAATGTTGATTTGAAAGAGAAAGACAATTTTAGAAGAAAGATGTTGACAGAGTCTGAAAATAGAATCAAATCATGTGAAATGAAAAATTGTCAACTCTTGAAACAGATCTATGATTTTGAACAAGTTCTTATACTTGAAAGAGTGAAACTTGAGAAAGAGAGAAGAGACTTTCAAACTGAGAGGAAAGGTTTTGAAACAAAGTCTGTTGAATTATCTTTGAAAATTTCTGATTTGGAGAAAATTCTTGCAAAAGAAAGAAAAGAATTTGAATGCAAGAAAAATGTTTTTCAAAAAGAAAAGATTGGTTTTGAGAAAAAGAAAACAGGAATGTTAAATGAGTTTTCTGTAAAAATCAATGAGTTGGAGAAAGAGTTAGAAGATGGAAGGAAAGAGACTGAAAAGAAGAAGGTAAATGGTTTTAAAGAAAAATGCTTAAAAGATGAGTTTGAGAAGGAAAAGAAAGTTTTTCATTTGGAGATAAGGAGGCTTATTAAGAAATTATCTGATTTATCAACTAAAATCATGATAGAGAGGAAGTCCAAATCTGATTTGCAGTCAAGGTTTGATTTGTATGTTAAAAAGTTTAAAGAATTTGAAACAAAAGTTGTTGACAAATCAAATCATAGTTCAAAAGATCAGATTCGTTCTTCTAATCTGTTTTATGATTCTGCTATTGATAAATCTTATAATTGTTCTTTTAAAAAGATAAAAATGGAATGGAGAGTTAAAGGAACAACTTCCAAGAAAGAAGTGCCAAAATCAAAAGTTCCTAATTCAAATGTTAAGAAGAACAATACATTTCAAAGAAAATCTTTTGTTAAACCTGATGTGATTTATTCTGTAAATCAATTAGTCAGAGTTGCACAAAAGAAACTTTGTTGTTCATATTGTGGGACTAATGATTTTGTGAACAAAAATTTTATTCAGCACTGGTATGGTTCTTATAGAATATCTGCATATGCCACTGCACCTAACAGACCTGGACCCAAGTTCATATGGGTACCAAAGTCAACTTAATCTGTTTTGCAGGTTATTCATGTGTAGAGCTGAATGATAATACTGACACATGACTTAAAACCGATGCTGTGCTTAAATTGAGAATCTTGACTTTTGGATAATTCAGTCCAAAACTCGGTCTGAATGTAATTATGGATTTCTGATTCATATAGATCAATTTGTTGATTTTGAAGATTTTTTTTGAAAAAGTTCTGTTTGCTATGAGGTTATCGAACTCATAGATGTGAGTGTTTTTTGTAGAAAACATTTCCAGAGAATGTGTTCAGAATCACATTTTAAGCAACCCTGCAAATTTTGGTTGAAAAATTCTGATTTTTGAGCAAGTTATGGTGATTTGAAGTTCAGAATGTTCAAAAATCACAAAATCCAAACATTTTTCTAAGGCATTTTCTCTGGATAGTTTTATCAGAATTCTGACTCTGTTACTCAGAAGTTCTGACTCTACTACTCAGAAGTTCTGACTCTACTACTCAGAATTCTGACTCAACTAATCAGAATTCTGACTCTGATACTTAGAATTTTGAACAAGTTACTCAGACTTCTGACTATACTACTCAGAATTCTGACTCAACTAATCAGAATTCTGACTCTGATACTTAGAATTTTGAACAAGTTACTCAGAATTCTGACTTTTCTACTCAGAATTCTGACTCAACTACTCAGAATTTGGATTTTTGATATCTAATGAGGAATCATCGAAGATGATTACCAAAATCTCTTGATTTTGCAGGATTATCTTGATTTGAGAGGGAATATTGTCTCAAAATTTGATCTGATTGTTTCAAGATGAAGTTCAAAACCCGTGCTTCAACGTTTTAGGCTTTTGAACATATCAGTTCAAAACCCGTACTTAAATGACAATGGCTTCTGAATAATTCAGTTCAGGACCCGTACTTCAGAGACAAAGACTTCTAAACAAATCAGTTTAGAACTCATATTTCTCAGGTGATATCCTTAACTGTCATATTTTTATGTTTCAAGGAACAAGTGGTGAAAGGTAACATTGCATTACGTTTATTTCTATTGCTTTGAATGTTTGAATCTTAACAAATTTAATTCAATGATATGAATTTTTTTTAATTTTCATTCAATGAATAAATGTGTGTCAAAGAGTGATTTTACAAGTATTTTGTATTATCTGAGCTATATTTGTTTCAACTTTCACTTTTGAATTAAATCGAAAGGTAAGAAAAACATGAATGAAATTATGCCGAATGCTCAATGTTATGAAATCTATACTTATATAGAATATAATGCTCAAAAAGCCTAAATGTCAGAATGATGGATGGAAACGAAAATATGGGGGAAGTACTACGTTTTAGTACCAAGTGATTGAGATGAAATATAAATATATATAAAATCATTTAGTTTGAAAGTTTGTACCTGTGGCCTTTCTGGTTTGGGAGAGTAAGTCCTAAGGGGTGCTAGTCACCTAGTCCCTAAGACCAACTGGTCTGGGATCGGCTGACCCAAATCCTGCAATAGAACCAGATAGAAAGCCATGTTCTACTGGTACAAATGGGTTTAAGATATATCGATGTGGCCTTTCTGGTTTGGGAAATTAAGTTCCAAGGGGTGCTTGTCACCTAGCACCTAAGATTAACTGGTCTGGGATATGCTGACCCAAATCCTGCTATAGAACCAGATAGAAAGTCATGTTTAACGATGTATCTTATTCTTACTAAACTTTTTGATTAAAAGATGCCAATGTGCACAAAATTAAAAGATGCCAATGTGCACAAAATTAAAAGATGCCAATGAGCACATATCTCTTGAAACTTTGGGAAAATTCAAAGTCGCAATAAACCTGTAAATTTGTGAAAATCCTGATTTTGGACAAATAGTGTGAGTAGAGCAAAGTACTCTTATATGTTTTAGAATTGCATATGCTTGAAGCTAATCATATTTCGCATGCTAAGCACACCAAATAGATTTAATAAAGGGATTGAAACTGAACATCTTTAACTTGATATGCAATGATGACTTGTATTTGAATCCAAACACATGCATTTGATTTTATTTGATTGAAAAATCTGATAAAATTCATTAAGTTGGATTTCTTTTGTAAAATTTTCAAATGATCAAATGTTAGTAGTTATCAAGTGTAATTCAGTGAATCTTATTTTCCTTGTATAAATATATTTGAAATGAATAATTTTAATGAAATATATGCATATTTTCAGGGGGAGAAAACAAATTGCTCCATAATTCTTATTTTGAGGGGGAGCAAGGTTATGCATTAAGGAGGAGAAAAAGCATAGACTTCATTCGAAGAAAAAGCATCGCTAAAGTTTTGAAAAACAAGGGGGAGAAAAGCTAAAGATTTTTTTGAAGATGATTTTGCTTTCCAAAACTTTAGGGGGAGAAAAGCTAAAGATAAGATTTGTCATTTCAAGGGGGAGCAAAGAAAAAGCAAATATGTAACAGAAATCATTTTGGAAATCATTGCTGCTGCTGATTAAAGACTGACCAGAAGTTATTAACTCAGATTATTCAGAATTCTGAGCAAAAGTTGTCAAAGCATTCAGAAGAGCTCCTTCTGAAGATTGTTCCTGCTCTAAGAATTTGATGATGAAAAGTACAAGTGTGTTTGACAAAAAGGGGGAGATTGTTAGGTCTAGAGTTTTGTCAAAAACACAAGTGTTGAGTTCTGAGTAAGAAGACTAAAGAAGACTCAGAAGACTCAGAAGTTCTGAGTAGAAGACTCAGAAGTTCTGAGTGAGAAATCTCAAAAAGATTCTAAGTGTTGGATTCTGACTAGAAGGTTCAGAGTTCTGAGTAGGAGACTCAGAACTTCTGACTATGAAGACAAATGTTCTGAAGCGCTTATTCAGAAGTATGTTCAGAATTCATATCTTGGGATATTATCTGTTATATTCAGTTACTAATTAGGACACGTGTAATTGTTCTATTAGTCTGTTTCTTATATGTACTGTAGCTTTAGCTATTCTCTACAGTATATATAGGAGTTATCAACTGTAGCTAATAGAATCTTTGGAGAAAATCTTTGGCTAATCTTTTGGATAACTCTTTACGCATAAATTGTTAGATCTATTGAGAGAGAAATTCATTGTAATATCTTGTAATTCACAGATTGTTAATAGATCATATGACCAGTTGCTATTAATACGATCTTAATTGTTCATATTTGATTGTAAGAGTGTAACCTGGACTTACAGAACACCACAACAAAACGGAGTCGCTGAAAGAAGAAATAGAACAATTATTGAAGCTGCACGTTCAATGCTCAGCGATTCTCACCTGCCTACTCAGTTTTGGGCAGAAGCTGTCAACACTGCTTGTTTTACGCAAAACAGGTCGCTGATAGTTAAAAGATTCAAAAAGACAGCCTATGAACTCTTTCATGGGAGAAAGCCTTCAATCAGCTTTCTTCACATCTTTGGATGTCAGTGTTTCATACTGAACAACAGAGATGCCCTTGGAAAGTTTTATCCTAAGGCTGATGATGGAATCTTTCTTGGATACTCCTCAGTTTCCAAAGCCTTCAGAGTCTTCAACCGAAGAAGACAAACTGTAGAAGAAACTATTCACGTCACGTTTGACGAATCCCGTTCAGCGAACTCTAAACCGAACGCTGATACAGAAGAACTGAATCAATGGATGTTTTCTCATCTTGGTGATTCAGAAGATGTTCCCACTCCTCATGCTCACACAGTAGAAAATGATGGTCCTTCTATCATTCCAAATATGCAAAATAGTGAAGCTGAAACATCTTGGGTCTCAGTTGTTCCTATAAACACTATACCTGCAGTTGATCCAAATGTCTCAGAAATTCCATCTATTTCTCAGCAATCAGTGAATGAAGTGGCAAACGCAAACATTCCTCTCTTAGCTGATAATCCAGAAGTAGCTGAAGCCTCATCTTCAGTTTCTCCAGTTCAGACTGAGTCAGCGACGCATGCTCCGGCTCAACGATGGACTGTAAATCACCCAATCGATCAAATTCTTGGTGATCCCAACGCTGGTATTCAGACTCGTAGAAGTGCAGGTAATATTTGTTTATTTGTTAACTTTATTTCTCTAACTGAACCAAAGAAAATAGATGATGCCCTCAGAGATCCAAACTGGGTCAGCGCTATGCAAGAAGAGCTGACTGAATTCGAAAGAAACAAAGTTTGGAAACTTGTTCGTAGACCAACTGACAAAACGGTGATAGGCACTAAATGGGTCTATCGAAACAAGTTGGACGAACATGGTACTGTAACTCGCAACAAAGCTCGTCTTGTTGCTCAGGGATACAGACAAGAGGAAGGCATGGATTATGACGAAACTTTTGCTCCAGTACCAAGACTTGAATCTATTCGTCTTTTCTTAGTATATGCTGTACACAAAAACTTCACTGTACATCAGATGGATGTTAAGTCAGCGTTTCTAAATGGAAAGCTGAATGAAGAAGTATATGTGGAACAACCTCCAGGATTCTCAGATCCTAAGCGTCCAGGTTATGTTTATAAACTGGACAAGGCACTTTATGGCTTAAAGCAAGCTCCACGTGCATGGTATGATACTCTCTCTACTTATCTCCATATTGAAAAATTTGAGCGAGGTAAGATTGACAAAACTTTGTTTTTTAGAAAAGTAAATGGTCATATCATTTTAGTTCAAATATATGTTGATGACATTATATTTGGTTCTACTAACCCTGAGCTTTGTACTCGTTTCGCTGATAGAATGAAAGATGAGTATAAAATGAGTATGATGGGTGAACTAACATATTTCATTGGTCTTCAGATTAAGCAAACTGAAAAAGGAACTTTTATAAATCAGGGAAAGTATGTTAAAGATATGCTGAAGAAATTCGACTTAACTGAAAGTTCAGCTATGAAAACCCCTATGGCACCACCGCTGATACTTGATAAGGACACAAAGGGTGTTCCTGTCAATGTCACGATGTACCGTGGGATGATCGGCTCACTATTGTATCTTACAGCTAGCCGACCCGATATTATGTTTGCAACATGTCTGTGTGCACGATATCAAGCTGAACCTAAGATATCCCATATGAAAGCTGTAAAGCGAATCTTTCGATATCTTAAGGGTACATCGAATCTAGGTCTTTGGTATCCCAATGTAACATCCCACAACATATATAATCAAATAACCTTCATTCATGTAAATATTCCATCTTCTAGATACACCTTGTTTCACCTTGGGTCCCACAGTCTGACTAAATATAAAAAAAACAAAAAAAGAAAAAAAACAATACAAGCCTTTTTTTTTCATAATTAAGTTACAAAATAACTAACGATGAAGTTATATGTACAAAACATCCAAAATTTCATAATGATCATCTCCACAAAAGCTATCCCTCCATTTATCTAACTACTTGATCTTTACTCGAATCACCACCTGGAAAACATGTTTTAAAACAAAATGAGGGTTAGACTAAACAGTCTAGTGAGGAAATCCCGGTTAGTTTTAATAAATCTTTTGTATAATCTTCACACGCATATCAGATACCATTCAAGAATTATATCACCCGTATCACCTTATCCCTCCACCATTGGCCAAATACATTGGTTGCGAGCCAATTAACACACCGGTCCTATGCCCGGCCACGTATTATATCCCAATATAATACTCACGTAATTCATGATATATAAATACATCATAATCACACACACGTATGACATATTCATACACTTTATCAACCATTTATTTAACCACATAAATGTATTCCAGTAAAATAATTTTGAAGTAAAACTCACCTTATGACAACTTGAAGTCACCCGTACTTGCACACAGTACTATTAGCAATACCACAAATGTCCACACCACACTAACGAGGAATAACCGATCCTGTAATACATTCACATTGGTAGAATATCACATATCTATATGCATACAAGACTTACTATGATGAATAGCAATCTTAGCAACTCACCAAAACACTCCTAAAATGTAACCAAGTCAAAACCGAACAACTTGAATTTGACACATAAGATGGTATTAAATTGTCTAATTATACATCCAAATACCCTTAACAATACCTCAGACAACTTACTAAACGATGCCTCGACTTTAAACTAAAACGGCCAAAAGTTAGAATTTTTTTGTAAAACCAAACAGAAGCCGGCGCCAACTGCTCGGCGCCGATCCATCGGCGCCACCCATCGGCGCGGAGCTCTGTTCCAAAAACCTGCACGAGTTTCTTCTCCAAAATCTAAGGTTTTCTCAAACACAAACCTTCCCAAATCAGTTCTAAATTTCCCCAAATCAATATTTTGAGTACTATAGACCTTTTAGAACCAATACTAACATATAACAATAGCAAAACCAACAAATCCAAATCATTGATTTTACCAATTTCAAACCCAAAATCCCAAAATCCCAAAACTCCATTATCAACCAATTTTAGCAACCAACCCACTTCTAACTTTGAATTTATGAAGAACTCATAGAAACCTAATTGGAAATCAGAAGCTAATTTATGGAACATATAAAACCTTCTAGCTAGAATCAAACACAAAGAAGATAATTAACAAGAGACCACCAGATTTGAAAGGATTTACCTTAAGATTAACTCTCAATCACAAGTTTTCTTCTTGAATTCCCTTCCTCCTTCTTTCTCTTCTTGACCGAATTTTGCACACACACACACACACTCAAATTGATTTGCTAGAAACTGATATCTTATCCTAATATACAATATGAGTCGGTTTGTAAAAAGGTTTGGTCATAAGTACCAATTCAACCCTCAACTTCTAATACTTGACCATCTAAACTTCTAAACTACCAATTAACAAATTAACTTATCTATTGACTCCTATCCTCAAGAAATAGTTAACATAAAACTTAAAATAATAAAAGAAAAATACCTGGTTATTACAACATCTCCCCCTTAAAAGAATTCCGTCCCGGAATTCATTTAAGTGAACAGATGAGGATATTTGTTTCGCATTTCCGACTCTAATTCCCATGTCGCATCTTGGCCTCTGTGATGTTTCCACTGTACTTTCACTTGTCTGATCTCTTTATTCCGCAACACTTTAACTTTGCGATCGACAATTGCTTCCGGTTCCTCAACATAGTTTAATCTTTCATCCACTTGTATCTCTGGTAAGGAAACAGCCTGATCTGGAGTAACCAGACATTTTCGGAAATTTGATACGTGGAACGCGTTATGAATTCTACCCAGTTCTGGCGGAAGATCCAATCTGTACGCTACCTCACCGATCCTTTTTGTTATTGCAAACGGTCCAATATACCTCGGGCTAAGCTTTCCATGCCTTCCAAATCGGATGACTCCTTTCCATGGCGAAACTTTCAGCATTACGAAATCCCCAACTTGAAATTCTAATGGTTTCCGGCGTCGATCTGCGTAGCTTTTCTGTCGGTCTTGAGCCATCTTCAATATTTCCCGAATCTGAGTAACCTTATCCGATGTTGACTGAACTATATCCGGTCCTGCTAACTGTTTCTCTCCCACTTCACTCCAACATAGCGGCGTTCGACATCTTCTACCATACAATACTTCAAACGGTGCTGCTTGAATGCTGGAATGATAACTGTTGTTGTAGGCAAATTCAATCAACAGCAAATGCTTATCCCACGATCCTCCAAAATCCACAATACAAGCCTGGAGCATATCTTCTAACGTCTGAATTGTTCGTTCACTCTGACCGTCTGTCTGAGGGTGATATGCTGTACTCAACTTTATCTGTGTTCCCAACTCTCTTTGAAAGCTTCTCCAGAACCTCGAAGTGAAACGACTATCCCGATCAGAAATAATCGAGATTGGAACACCGTGTCGCGTTACTATTTCATCAATGTATAACTTAGCCAAACGGTCCATCGAATCGGTTTCCTTTATCGGTAGGAAGTGAGCAGACTTTGTCAACCTATCGACGATCACCCAAATAGAATCACACCCCTTTGAAGTCCTCGGTAACTTTGTAATGAAATCGGTAGTAATCTGTTCCCACTTCCACATCGGTATTTCTAACTTCTGTAATTGACCAAACGGCTTTTGATGTTCAATTTTTACCTTTTTACAAGTATTGCACTCTTCCACATACTTAGCAATGCTTCTTTTGATACCCGGCCACCAATAAAACTGTTTCAAATCTTTATACATCTTGTTCGTACCTGGGTGAATAGAGAAACGGGATTTATGAGCTTCTTGCAGTACACGGTCACGTAACCCACCCAGACGAGGTACCCAAATCCTATTCTCCATACACAACAACCCACGATTATCCTTTACTAGCAATGCCAACAATCCCACTATCCGTTCCGCTTTCGAATGTTCTTCTTGACAAGCTTCGATTTGACACTTTTGCAATTCATCAAAGATATTCGGTAACAGTTCAGCCCTTAATGAAACAACTTTTATTGTTCCACTTCTTTCTTGCCGACTCAAAGCATCAGCTACTACATTAGCTTTTCCCGGATGATATAGAATTTCACAATCATAATCATTCACTAGTTCTAGCCATCTCCTTTGCCTCATGATTAATTCCTTATGATCGAAAAGATGTTGAAGACTCTTATGATCAGTACAAATTTGACACTTGGTACCATACAGATAATGCCTCCAAATCTTCAATGCGAAAACTACCGCAGCAAGCTCCATGTCATGTGTGGGATACTGTCTTTCATGATCTTTTAATTGGCGAGAAGCATAAGCAATGACCTTTCCCCGCTGCATAAGTACACAACCCAAACCCAACTTCGAAGCATCACTGTATACCACAAAATCTTCAGAACCCTCAGGCAATGCTAATATCGGTGCACTACATAATTTCTCTTTCAGTACTCGGAATGCTGCATCCTGTTCCGCTTCCCATTCAAACTTCAGATTCTTCCTAATCAGCTTAGTCAGAGGAGTCGCGATACGAGAGAAGTCCTTGATGAACTTTCGGTAATAACCAGCTAAACCCAGAAAACTGCGTACCTCCGTTGCTGTCTTTGGCGGTTCCCACTTTTCAACTGCTTCAACTTTCATCGGATCAACCTGTATACCTTTCTCGGAAACGACATGCCCCAGAAACTGAACTTCTCGTAACCAAAACTCACATTTCGAAAACTTAGCATACAACTTTTCTTTCTTCAGCAACTCCAGAACCAAACGAAGGTGTTGAGCATGGTCTTCTTTGGATCGAGAATATATAAGAATATCATCAATAAATACAATAACGAATTTATCGAGATATGGCTTACATACTCGATTCATCAAATCCATGAAAACAGCTGGAGCGTTCGTCAACCCAAACGGCATTACCAAAAATTCATAGTGACCATACCTTGTTCTAAAAGCAGTCTTCAGAATATCTTCTTCTTTAACCTTCAGTTGATGATAGCCAGATCTGAGATCAATCTTGGAAAAATAACAAGCTCCCACCAATTGATCGAAGAGGTCATCTATTCTAGGTAGCGGGTACTTGTTCTTGATCGTACGTTTATTCAGTTCCTGGTAGTCAATACACATTCTCATCGAACCATCCTTCTTTTTCAGAAACAGAACGGGTGCTCCCCATGGCGAAGAACTAGGTCTGATAAAGCCCTTATCGGATAACTCTTGCAACTGTGTCATCATCTCTTTCATTTCTGGAGGTGCTAAACGATACGGTGCACGAGCAATAGGAGTGGCTCCGGGAATCAAGTCAATGCCGAACTCTACTTGTCTAACAGGCGGAAGACTATTCAAGTCTTCGGGAAACACTTCAGGAAACTCACTCACAATTGGAATATCTTCCAACTTACTCTTCTCAGGTCTACTATCTATCACATAGGCTATATAACTCTGACAACCCTTGCTGACACACTTACGGGCTTTTAACACAGATATAAGACTAGACTGATGGTTCTTACGATCACCGTAAATCACCACGGCCCTATTATCAGGTAACACAACATTGATAATCTTCTTATCACATACAATGTTAGCTTGGTTCTCGGCTAACCAGTCCATCCCGACTACCACATCAAATTCAATTAATGCTATAGGAAACAGTTGTATAGGCACTTTACATCCTTCTATATCTATCACACCTTTCTCAAACACTTCCTTAACTGACACTTGTCTATCATTAGCAGTATCTACTAACATAGCATGATCTAAGACTTTAGGTTTTAAATGCACACAATCCGCAAAGGAAGGAGACACAAAAGATCGGTTTGCACCGGAATCAAATAACACCTTGGCACGTGTAGAATTTACGAAAAATGTACCTGTGACCACATCCGGAGTTTCCTCCGCCTCTTTAGCTGTCATCTGAAACGTACGACCCCTTGTTTGCGGTGGCTCTATCCTTGGAACTACTGGTCTAACAGTTGCCGGTTTCCCTGAAGTTCCACCGTGTTGTATTCTGCCCCGCGGACAATCCGATTGAAGATGATCCGGTGAGTTACATAGATAACAAAACCGCGCTAAGGGACAATATTTAACAATGTGCCCAGTTTTCCCACATTTAAAACATATCCGAGATTCCACTTGGCAATTTCCCTGATGAGAACGATTACATTTCGGACACGGTCTTCCCGTTGGTTGGAACGGCGGACGGTTATCGTTTCTTTGAAACCTGGACCTTTTCGGATCATACTGTGGTCCTTCCCATTTCCTCTTTCCCATACCCCTATCATTCACATCCCTTTTGTTGTCCCGCTCTATATTTTCGGCTTCATTAACTGCTGCTGAGAAGGTAGTAGGCCTTGTTGCAGATGTCAATCTTCTAACTTCTGAATTCAGTCCATAAACAAACCTATCCATCTTCATCCTTTCCGTTGCAACATAATATTCTGCAAATCTAGACTTTTCTATGAACCGAGCTGTGTAATCTCTTACAGATAAGTTCCCTTGTTGCAAATTCATAAACTCTTCTTCTAACTGCTTTACTGCTGCTTGAGGACAAAATTGTCCTTTAAAAGCTGTTGCAAAATCAATCCAAGCAATAATAGTGCGTACATCTGGTCCCTTAGATTCAGTAAGAGCCTCCCACCAATACAATGCATCCGCCTTCATCATCGCCGTTCCATATAAGACTTTATCTTCTTCCGCACATTTACTGGTTTTGAATACAGCTTCAATCTCTTTTATCCACCGCATAGCTTTCACTGGATCTCTTTCTCCCGCATAAGTTGGAGGTTTACAACTTAGAAACATTTTATAATCACACTTCCTTTGTACTGATGAGGCCGTAGGAGTAACTAACAATTCATCTTCTTGATTCGGATCAGGTATGCCTGTTCCAATGTGACGGCTTTGATTAAACATGGTTTGTATACTTGTTTGTAACCTCCCCATTTCCGTCATCAGATCATCCCTTGTAATAAATTCAGAACTGCCTGGTGGATTCCTACCCCCATTTCTGCCTCCACCTCTTTGTCCTCCTCTTCCTCCCCTTTGATATCTAGTGCCACTTGCCATTCTGTAGATTCAGACAAGGTTAATATACACATAAACACATACCCCATATAACAAGGTATTCTGGTTCAAACATGTACCTGTAAGATCATAATTACACTGGCCAAGTGTAACCCGAAATTACCTTACATGCTGTTCCATCAACCCTTTTTATACTTAGCATCCCCAGGTTCTAATATATTCTGGACATCCTACTTCACATGCAGTTTAAGTCTAGGTATAGATATTAACACCTAAATCCCTTAAACTAGGGCTCTGATACCATCTGTAACATCCCACAACATATATAATCAAATAACCTTCATTCATGTAAATATTCCATCTTCTAG